>CP137684.1:6482961-6544935 GCA_037976565.1 Mesocentrotus franciscanus
GTTATAGCATTTATTCCGTAGAAAGGTTTAAAGCTAGTGGCAGTGCGCATGAGCTTCCCACCGCCCGGCCAGCTGATGACTTTTTTGCATTTGGGAGCGCGGAATCTCCTTTGACACTTGACGCGTCGTTCATGACTAAGCATCACGCCTACGTCCTGTCGACGTATATCTAAATGATTTATATCTGTAGTCAACAGGGGCAATTGACTACGTTGACACGCATAATCAGTGGACGTTCACGCCGTTCTCGTCCCTAATGTCAGTAGTCCACATCCATGAGCCTATCACGGTTCAATGCAGGTTTGTACAAGGAATCATAAAATTTAGGATAATATACAAAATGAATAGATCAATAAATATTAATTTGGTCAATATCAGCAGAATCTTTCTTTACTATCTTGACTGCAAGTTTATTTGCATAAGACAGTATTTGTATTCATTAGAAAACTTTATTCACATGGTACATTAATATTTTGTTTTACAATACATAGACATAATGTGATGCATTTGTACATGCATCACATGGCTCAAACTCAGGCTAGATTCAATTGCGATAAGACTTGTGTTATCTCGTTGTTCCATGTCGCTAGATGTATCTGATTTTTGTCTCGCCTGCGTAGCAAAAAGCGAGACATAGGCGCCGCTTTTCCGGTGACGGCGGCGACAGCGACGGCGACGGCGACGGCGTCAACATCAAAAACTTAACCTGAGGTTAAGTTTTTGAATTGTTAATATAATTTTGAAAGTATAAAGTCCTATTAAATGAAACTTTGACTAAAGGGTTATTAAGTATCCCCAATCATGTGAGGAAAATTTCAGGTCACAAAGTCAAGGTCAAAGGTCATTTCAGGTCAACAAACTTAGACTATGTTGTGGCATCATCATCAAAAACTTAACCTGAGGTTAAGTTTTTGAATTTGTAATATAATTTTGAAAGTATAAGTTCTTATTCAATGAAACTTAGACTAAAGGGTTATCAAGTATCCCCAATCATGTGAGTAGAATTTCAGCCCACTAGGTCAAGGTCAAAGGTCATTTCAGGTCAACAAACTTAACTATGTTGTGGCATCAGGCTAAGACTTTTTTAATTGTTATCATAATTTTGAAAGTATACATTCCTATTCCATGAAACTTGAACATAAGGGTTATCAAGTATCACCAATCATGTTATTAGTCTTTAAGGTGACAAAGTAAAGGTCAAATGTCATTTCAGGTCTGGAAACTTAGACTTTTTTGTGGCATCAACATCAAGATTTTGAAATTTTAGCATCATTTCAAAAGTGTTTGTTCAAATTCCATGAAACTTGTACCCAAGGGCTATCGAGTATCACAAATCATGTGACACAAATTCCAGGTCACAAAGTCAAGGTCAAAGGTCAATTCAATTCAATTCAATTCGTATTTATTTCATTTCCAACAGAAAGATAAACAAAGGCATTACATATATTATTACAGAAAGTAAATCTTGATAGGTATACAAATACACTGTATGAACATAATAACATTATTACAAGAAATTCTTTAATTTCTGAGGAAATGGGGATCCACTAAAAAGCAGTGCTTGTAGTTTGTGGATCCCCCAGAAAGAAGGAAATAAAAATTGTTTCAAATTGTGCCTACGAGGACCTGGAAAACACAAAACAATATTACAGAACGACAACCACGAAACGACAAGGACAAGGAAAACATATAAAAGAAGAAGAAAAAGGGGGGGGGGAAGGAAGAAGGAAGAAGGAAGTAGCATGCAGGACAAATCATGACCGAAGAAGAGGTAGTTATATTGGTGATTCTGGGAAGGTAGGATCAAAAGAACAAATAAATATTCGATTAATCGAGCAGATGATGAAGACCTTAGTGACAATTTTAAGATGATTACCAGATGTTATCGGATTATTATTGTATATTACTATAAGATTTGAGCAAAAATATTTTTAGTTTTTTCTTGAAAGAATTTAGGGATGGACTATTTTTAATATCTTCACTTAAACAATTCCAAAATCTAGGACCATCATACATAAATGATTTCTTTGCTAATAAAGTTCTAAAGAGAGGTAGGTGAAATTCGTTAGACCGTCTAGTTGGGTAATCATGAAATGACCGATTTAGGGGGAACATGGCATCAAATATATATGGAAGGGTGTTTCTACTGTAGTTATACATAAATTGTCCTAAGTGAAATAGATACAGGTCATTTGTTTTTAATAGTCTGCTAGTAACAAATAGCGGGTCTGTGTGTGAGAGAAATGCAGAATTATAGATAATACGGAGAGACTTCTTTTGTAATAAAATCAGTCTATTTAATAGAGTTTGCTGCGTATTGCCCCAAGCAAGTATCCCATAATTCAGATATGGTAAAATTAGAGATGAATAAAGCATGAGAAGGGCTGATGTCGGGAAATGAAATTTAAGCTTATTCATTATGCCAATATTCCGTGAAATAATTTTACACGTATTATCTATATGGTATTTCCACGAAAGTTTGTTGTCAACAGTTATACCTAGAAACTTAATGAATGAGACAACTTCCAAGGGGGTATCGTCAAAAACAATATCCATGGGCAGTGTGTCTATAGAATTACTAAATAACATATATTTGGTTTTTTGGAGGTTAAGGGATAGTTTATTAGCTCTTATCCATTGGGTGACTTTTTCAAGTTCAGAATTTACAACATTGACTAAAGTATTTGGATTTTTATGGGAATAAAAAAGATTAGAATCGTCTGCGAAAAGTATAAATGAAAGGACATCGGATGACTTACAAAAGTCATTTATATAAATAATAAACAATAAAGGGCCCAACAAACTTCCCTGCGGTACTCCACAATTTACGTTTTGCATATTGGAAGTATGATCATTCAAGCATATGTATTGTCGTCTATTGGATAAATAGCTCCTGAACCACTCCAAGGCCTTCCCACGCACCCCATAATGAGAAAGTTTGAGTAATAAGATGTCATGATTGATGGTGTCGAAGGCCTTGGAGAAGTCCAGGAAGATACCAACCAGATGAGAGCAATTGTCTAAAGCATGAGCTACTTTGTCAACAAAATTCAATAAGGCATGTTCTGTATTATGTCTTTCTCTAAATCCAAACTGAAAGTTGGAAAAATATTATGAGTTTTTAAAAAGTTAACAGTTCTACGATAAATAACTTTTTCTAGAATTTTTGACAAGGAGGATAATAAAGAAATTGGTCGAAAATTACTAACATTCAACTTATCACCTTTTTTGTACAGGGGTATGACCTTTGCGATTTTCATGTTATCTGGGACTTGTCCATTAAGTAACGATAGATTAAGAATGTGTACTAAGGGACTAACAATTGAAGATATTACACCTTTTAAAATAAAATTATTAATATCATCGTAGCCAGGACTCTTTTTGTTTTTTAAATTAGACACAATATCAATGATATCTTCTTTAACTATAGGAGTGAGAAAAATAGTATTGGGGTTAGGTGTGCCTAAGTATTCAGAAAAATGTTTGGTTGAAGGAGGAATACCTTCAGCTAAGTTTACCCCTATAGAGGAAAAATAGTTGTTAAAAGTATTGGCTACAATTTCAGGATCTTCGACAATATCATCATTATACCTAATTTTAGTTATATCTGATTTGTTATTGGATAAGTTCATTGCTTGTTTTAAAATCTTCCATGTGTTTTGAATATCGTTCTTATATAAAGTTAACTGGTATATAAAGTTAACTGGTTTGTAAAGGTCATTTTAGGTCAGTGGACTTGGATTATGTTCTCAAAATTTAATATGAGAATTAATAAATAAATTGTTGTTATTTGTTCATATTTCATGAAAGTAAATATTCAAATCATTCAAGTACTTTCCCATGAATATTGTAATAGTAATTTTAGTATTCGATCCCAGGCCTAGTATGTACATGATCAGTTACAGCTAGGTGACAATATTGATGTTTCGATAATATATATTGGAGTATTTCTCATAATAATGTTCTCATTATGCTAATGAGACGTGATGTGATGTAGATGGGCTCTACCTTCCAATTGTTTTTACACAAAATGCTGAAAAATCCTCTTTTCTTAAAACGTTTATTAGATACCGGTAACTTTATTTGTAAATTACTGACAAGCATTGAAACATTTATATTCTTACCCATACACTAAATCTCATTATATTGTATCAATATATCATTATATCAATATTCACTTCAAAATGCTTATTATATTCAGAGGATTTAATTTTCGGGGGTCTGCAAATGGGCCACCCTGCCTATAAAAATAATGTCCCAACCTCAATTTTTCATCATATCGAATTGCGTAATGCCGAATTGCGTAATGCAGGCGAGACCGCCGAGAGCGTTTCACTTGTTATATTAAAAAAGCGATATCAAATAATTTGTTTAAAATCAGCCAACAAAAACAAAAAGAGAAAAAGAAAAGAAAACAAGGAGGAGATAATGGGAATCAATATAAACCCATGGGATAACACCAAGTTTTGCAAGCATTTAAAATCTCCCAACTGAAATCTAATAAACTGAAACAATAACCGGCCGTGATTTGTGTTTCAAATATCTTTCGTGAAAAATCTTTTATGGCCAACTTCTGAATAATCATATAATCTTTCCTTGGGTTTAATTTGACCGACCCAAATTTTTTGATTTGATTTCCACAAAAACGAAATTTTTGCCCACATGTGTATTAACTGTATGCATATACGTATATTAGTGTATTGAGGACGTGTTTTGTGTGTTTACGTCGAGTTAAAAAGATAAATTTTCAGTAAAACCTCTCATCACCATGGATTTGGTGTCAAAAGACGGATATTACCTTCAAGTTTATATTAATTTCATTGAGTTATTTTTCGTGTGAAATATAAGTTTTGAGTCGAAAAGGTGTTTTTTGTACATATTTTGTCCTTCTAATTTTGGCCAGTATGTCGGTTTATTAACTGGACAAAGGTGATTGGACTATAGCAGTGCAGAAAGTTCAAAGGATTTGGAGTGCTGAGTGCAATTGATAAGTACTTCTTCCGTTCTCTTTGATGTTTTATGAAATGTGGGCATTGGCAGTTGCCCCCACCCCACCCGCCCAAGACAAGTTAGTGCGTCAACATTAATAAATTAATGCAGGCAGTTCAGACAGTTCAAATGATTAGGAGTGCTGAGTGCAATTGATAAGTACCTTTATACTGTGTGATGTTTCAGAAAATGTTGGCATGTGCAGGTGCCTCCCCCTTCTCCCCACACACACTATCAACTATTTTTTGGTACCCCTTCCATCTGACCGCTTAGTAAAATATTGTCATGGTAAAGACAAATATTTCAACATAATCGAAGAAAGATAACTACAAAAAAAAATCGTGCTTGTGATTTAGCTGGGACTATATAGACAGCCCACGAGACCAACAATGTAGGTCTCTTGAACCTTCAGAAAAAATGTCAGAATGCCCATAAAACTGACATGCCAGTCTTTTGAATCCTCAAGTAATTTTCCAGAAGACCACGAAGAATGCCTGGAGCGTTAATGTGGTGTAAATTCTTTTCAATACATGTGGATACCAAGTCAGGATTTCTTGTGTGGTTCTGAAAAGGAGGGGGTTGCAGACCAGTGATTTACCCCTAGATTTTTTAAACATATTTTTTTCATTATTCACCTTTGATTCGCCTAAGCAGAAAGTAGTGACATTATGAGAATGCCTTAACTCGCCTTTCTTTCTAAATTTGGACGACTTCCGATCACACTCGCACTTCTTCACTATCAAAATGAATCTAGTATATATTTGAATGCCATTTCAATGAGGTAAAATTAAATAGAAAATAACTTGATTTGTATCCATTATGTCCTAAATCAACTAAAATTATTACAGCTTCGTCGAAAGATCGAATAACTAGATAACAACAGGACTACAACATCTAGACAGGCCTCTTTATTTTTCTACACATGTCTTTGACACCAAACTTATTTGATGTTTCCAGGAGCGGACTGGGGCTGAAAATTGGTTTTAAAAGTTTTATGCGACCAGCCCACTGAATATATAAGATACATAATCAAGTGGCCCTCAGACCATAAATCGACTGGACCTTGATCCCGCTAAACTAAAGAGCTGCTCATGGGGGAGATTCCCCTAACTCCCCATGGCCAATCTGCCCCTGGAAACGTGTATCTGTTTTTAAAACTAAAAATGACACATTTGTCATTGACAGTTGTCAGTGGAAGCCCCTTGTAAAAAGTAAAGCACAGGCGTCGATTGAGAGAGAGAGAGAGAATACAGAGGGAGGTGGGGGATGAGGGGTTGATAATCATTTTATCCTAGCATTTAACGAAAAATCATCAAAACTCAAATGAGCAATTTTTTCCCTTTTTTCATATTGAATATTCTTTAATCTGGTGAGGAAATTCAAATTCTAGGGATTTGTTTGTATAAATAACAATGTCATTTTCTTATTTACATGAATGCATTCTTTATATCTTGTTTAAATAAAATAAATGTGCTTCATACGTGTAAATGGTGATTCAACTCTCAAACATTCATCCCACACTCATTTCCATAATAAACATTGTGTTCTTGTCTTATGCCTTAATTTATTTCAAAATTCAGAACTAGTTTGCATTCTAAACACATCTTGGTAGTTTTTAATCTCAATTTATCTTACAAATTAGGGTAGCGGGGGGTTGGTGAAACGTTCTTAAATCCAGGATGTGCCACGATGTACACTTCACCAAATCTAGGGACTTAACAATTCCAAGACTTTTTCCACATTTACCCCCAAAATACATGCACATGCTGCATTTATCCATAACTTTTCTTCAAAATTAAGAACTTCTTTGCATTATAATCATGTCTTGGTGATTAAAATCTCAGACCATTTATGATGTGGAAAAGGACTTTTCCCCCAACCTGCATGTATTGTTGATATATCCAACATCTTTTTTTCAAAAGGAAAATTATTGTGCATCAACTGCCAATGCCCACATTTCGTGAAACATCACAGAGTACGGAAGAACACTCAGCACTCCAAATCCTATATATTTCTGCACTACTAAATGTCCAATCACTTAATTAGAGGGAAAAAAATAACTCTTCGGCTTAAAATTTATATTTCACACACTACATAACTCAATGAAATTGATATCAACTTGGAGGTATTTTAATTATCCATCTTTTGACACAAGATCCATGGTGATTAGAAGTATTACTGAAAAGTTATCTTTGAAACTCGATGTAAACACACCAAACACGTCCTCAATACACTAATACACGTACATGCATACAGTTAATACACATGTGGGTAAAAATTTCGTTATTTTGGAAATCAAATCAATAACTTTGGGTTGCTATAACTTTTCACTGAAAAGAGATATAAACTTCTTCTTTGCACATGATATTTTCCTTTTATATGGGCAAATTCCTGGAAAGTTAAGAAAATATGTATTTTTCCAGTTTTGATATATGGAAAATAATGGTTTTTGATAAAATTCAAATTTCGAAAAAAAAATCACAAAAATATCATGTTTTTTACTTAAATTTGCGATGTTAATTCCGTTGAAACTGCTATCAAAGTGTATATAATTGAATTTTCTTTCATATGACACTAAACACATGGTGGTTCAAGGTTTCCTTAAAATATTATTTACAAAATACTATTTTTCGTCAAAAGTGCCGCTTTTTTGGACGCTTACTCCGATTTAGGGGTGTTTGCTACAAATAAAAAAAAAAACACCTCTAAAATATTGTGTATTATGATAAAATATTTCGAATAAACAAGGTATGCTTAGTTTGTGTGGTAATGACAGGTAAACCCATCTTTTCTGAGTTTGGCCCTCCGCTTAGTGGATATTGTAAGATTTGTGTAACAGGCAATTGTACGTATACGTACATGATCCTGTTTCCGTTCAATAATAAAGTTATTTTCACAAGAAAGTAAACATAATTTGTAAAGGAAGCTGAGGTTTAAAAGGGGGGGGGGGCGTGAATATATATTCAGCATAGTGTGCACTCGCATTGAATCAACCAAAGAATTAAATATTTGTGACATGATTATCCATGCACTGAGGTCAGGGATACAACGGTTTAAATAGCTTGCAGTGTTTTGTACCATTATTAGCGCCTATCAATCAGATCACAATATGTAGAGGGTCTGAATAGAGACAGGGAAGAGGTACAAGGGGTAGCAGGAGTAGGGGTACACTTATTCAGGGAAGCATACATTGCATAGAGTGCATAGATTGCAGCCCTGCAATTTAGGGAACCCTCGAGGGCATTGCGCCCAAAATAACGCCTTGTGAATCCTTCTGTTGTTGTGTGTTTTTTTTTGCATAGGAGAGACCGACAGACAGAAGGAAAAGAGGAGGAGGGGAAGGGAGGAAGAGAGAGAGAGAGAGAGAGGGGGGGGGGGAGAGAGAGAGCGAGAGCGAGAGACAGAGACAGAGACAGAGCAGGAGAGAGGAAAAAAGAGACAGAGCAAGAGAAATGAAAAAAGACACTCGAGAGAGATGAAAGAGGGAAAGGCGGATATATTTCAGTACATCTTGTTTGATTTTATTTCTGCATTTTTAAACTGAATAGAAAGTAAGGCGCTAATGCGCTTTCGTAGCCATACTTTGACCCGTAACTCCGGCGTGGAGTTACCCTACTAAAATACACCCCAATTCAAGGAAATACGTATCAATTGTTTAAATAAGGGCCGTAATTTAAAAGTCCCCATGTTTCTTACCTGTTTCGTGTCAATTTTCTAATATTTTTCTAAGTATTTTCCGAAAAAACGTTGACATTAGTATACACTTTCTCACAGGTTTCACGGCAAACCGCTGCACACCGCTGCACAATACTTAACATGTGTAAGACAATGGTGCCTGAAGTTATCTACCGTAATATGAGGATCTGAGGGCAGGTGCGGTTCAAGGGAGTTGGCCTTGCCCCCACAAAAAAATTAAAAGAAAGAGAGAGAGAGGGAGAGAGAGAAGGAAGGAAAAGAGGAGAGAAAGGGAAGGATAAAAAGAGGAAGAAGAAAAGTTAAGAAGGGGGATATCAGTTGCGATTACACCGCCAACAAGTTTTGGATCGGGAGGGGACCCTCCCCCGCTAAAAAAATAAAAGAGGGAGAAAGAGAAGGAAAGGAAGGGAAAGAAAGAAGAGGAAGAAGAAAAGAAACGGGGGCGATGGGCCTTGCCTCCTTGCCTCTCTCCCCGGCCCCCTCAGCCACAAAAGAGAGAGAGAGAATTAAGAAAGGAAAAGAGGAAATAAAGGGAAGGACAAAAAGAGAAAGGAGAAAAGAAAAGAAGGGGATATCAGTTGAGATTATAACGCCAACAAGTTTCGGATCGGGAGGGGACCCCCGCTAAAAAAATAAAACAGGGAGAAAGAAAAGGAAAGGAAGGGAAAGAGGAAAGGGAAAGAAAGAAGAGAAAGAAGAAAAGAAACGGGGGCGATGGGGCCTTGCCCCCCCCCCCTCAGCCAAAAAAAAGAGAGAGAGAATTAAGAAAGGAAAAGAGGAAATAAAGGGAAGGACAAAAAGAGGAAGGAGAAAAGAAAAGAAGGGGGATATCAATTGAGATTATAACCCGAACAAGTTTCGGATCGGGGAGGGGACCCCGCTAAAAAAATAAAAGAGGGAGAAAGAGAAGGAAAGGAAGGGAGAAAGAGGAAAGGGAAAAAAAGAAGAGGAAGAAGAAAAGAAAAGAAGGGGGATATCAGTTGAGATTATAACGCCAACAAGTTTCGGATCGGAGAGGGGACACCCCGCTAAAAAAATAAAAGAGGGAGAAAGAGAAGGAAAGGAAGGGAAAGAGGAAAGGGAAAGAAAGAAGAGGAAGAAGAAAAGAAAAGGGGGATATCAGTTGAGATTATAACGCCAACAAGTTTCGGATCGGGAGGGGACCCCGCTAAAAAATAAAAGAGGGAGAAAGAGAAGGAAAGGAAGGGAAAGAAAGAAGAGGAAGAAGAAAAGAAACGGGGGCGATAGGGCCTTGCCTCCCCTCAGAGAGAGAGAGAGAATTAAGAAAGGAAAGGTAAAGAAAAAAGGAAAAGAGGAAATAAAGGGAAGGACACAAAGAGGAAGAAGAAAAGAAAAGAAGGGGGATATCAGTTGAGATTATAACGCCAACAAGTTTTGGATCGGGGGGGGGGGGCAAAAGGTCCTTGCCTCCCTTCATCATCACCGTCATCGTCATCATCACCATCATCATCATCATCATCATCATCATAACGCTCCTCCCCATCACCGTCGTCATCATCATCACTCTCACCGTCGTCAGCAACATCACTATGACATCCACCATATAATTATGACGCATATCCGAGTTTTGATAAAGATGTATCATCGTATATTTAGTTAAATGATGGATTGATTGCGTTTTATTTCTCTCTATTGAATGTATGACTGAAACTATTGCAACTTTAATTACATATGTGATCTCTGCAATAGGTGTCAGGTGTGATGATGATGGTGAGTGATGATGGCGATGACGGGGATGATGATGGTTAGGTGATATTAATTCTGGTGATGATGAAATCCCGATTAAGTTGACACATCTAGGTATGCCTTTATTCAACGATGCAAACAAATAACACACGAAAATACATATATACACTTTTTTGTTTTCAGTGTATACTAATTATAAAATATGATACTGTCCTCTGTTTAATACATGCGTTTGCAAGCGAATCATCATTCGTCTTAACATGCCTTTAAGGAAGCTCGCCGTGTTTGTAAGCATCGTTAGTGGGTTTATACGGAGATGATACATTTGAAGGCTTTAATTGAAAAGAGTGTCTTTTAAGACCGCATAGATTAGAAAATTGGTTGAAAAGGCGCAATCATTATTTTGTTAAAACTACCGACGTAAACGGAATTCCACCTTCATGTATCCGACGAATGATAACTACAGCATTTAAAGGCACCGCGTCAATTGTAGTGCTATATAGAGTTTGGTTTTTGTTTGTGTACTGATTTGTTTGCGGCACACTTTCATATCCTGGAAGTGCGCCACGGCTTATCGGTCTATTGAAATGTGACACCTCTCACTTCTTTTATTTATGATGGAGACCAGTTTCGAAGGGGTGATCTATTCATTAATCCCCCCTAAACATTAAGTAAGGATCTACGCCACTGATGGCGACCACAAGGCCATCCATACAAATTAACACATAATGAAGCAGAGAGATAAGTATTTTCTCTATGAACTTGTTTAATGGAAGAACAATAAATAAAGAGCAATTAAGAAAATTAACAAAAAAAGAAAAAAAAAGCCTTAATTTCTCCTCCTTGTGGGAAATCTTGCCCCACCACCCTGCCCCCGACTGATCTTATCCAGGCTACACCACTGAGACATTAAGTAGACCAAGTAGGCTTTTTTTCTTTTTGGTTAATTTTCTTAATTGCTTATTTCTTTTTCATTCTTTCATTCTTTTATGAATAGCGACCCTCTTCTCGTGTTATGAATAGCGACATTACCCCCGAAGATAGAAAAATATATATAATTTCAGTCGGACGTATCATGGTCGAGAAAGAGTAAGGAAATGTGATTGGCGTAGCCTTGGGGTGGGCTCGCTTAAGACAGGCTCTGTATTAAATAAAAAGAAAAGTAAACTGCAATTTCAGTCGGACACGGTAAAGAGCTCTTGTAATTTTCACTCAAAATAATGCAATCTGAGGCGTACCTTGGATGAAAATTTGATAAACTAAAATAGAACAAAGTATGACTTAAATCATCTCCCTCATCATTATACCGCTATAGTATTTATGTTTTGAATATTATTTATTGTTCTTCCATTAAACAAGTTCAAAGAGAAAATACTTATCTCTCTGCAGCATTAAAAAAGAACCTTCATTATGTGTTAATTTGTATGGATGGCCTTGTGGTCGCCATCAGTGGCGTAGATCCTTACTTAATGTTTAGGGGGGATTAATGAATAGATCACCCCCTCTACGCAACTGGTCTCCATCATAAATAAAAGAAGTGAGAGGTGTCACATTTCAATAGACCGATAAGCCGTGGCGCACTTCCAGGATATGAAAGTGTGCCGCAAACAAATCAGTACACAAACAAAAACCAAACTCTATATGGCACTACAATTGACGCGGTGCCTTTAAATGCTGTAGTTATCATTCGTCGGATACATGAAGGTGGAATTCCGTTTACGTCGGAAGTTTTAACAAAATAATGATTGCGCCTTTTCAACCAATTTTCTAATCTACGCGTTCTTAAAAGAAACTCTTTTCAATTAAAGCCTTCAAATGTATCATCTCCGTATAAACTCACTAACGATGCTTACAAACACGGCGAACTTCCTTAAAGGCATGTTAAGACGAATGATGGTTCGCTTGCAAAAGCATGTATTAAACAGAGGACAGTATCATATTTTATAATTAGTATACACTGAAAACAAAAAAGTGTATATATGTATTTTCGTGTGTTATTTGTTTGCATCGTTGAATAAAAGGCATTTCCTAGATGTGTCAACTTAATCGGGATTTCATCATCACCAGAATTAATATCACCTTTCCTTCTCTTTCTCCCTCTTTTATTTTTTTAGCGGGGAGGGGGAGGGGGTCCTCCCGATCCGAAACTTGTTGGCGTTATAATCTCAACTGATATTCCCCTTCTTTTCTTTTTCTTCTTCCTCTTCTTTCTTTCCCTTTCCTCTTTCCCTTCCTTTCCTTCTCTTTCTCCCTGTTTTATTTTTTTAGCGGGGGGTCCCCTCCCGATCCGAAACTTGTTGGCGTTATAATCTCAACTGATATCCCCTTCTTTTCTTTTCTCCTTCCTCTTTTTGTCCTTCCCTTTATTTCCTCTTTTCCTTTCTTAAATCTCTCTCTCTTTTTTGTGGCTGAGGGGGAGAGAGAGGCAAGGAGGCAAGGCCCCATCGCCCCCGTTTCTTTTCTTCTTCCTCTTCTTTCTTTCCCTTCCTTTCCTTCTCTTTCTCCCTCTTTTATTTTTAGGGGGTCCTCCCGATCCGAAACTTGTTGGCGTTATAATCTCAACTGATATCCCCCTTCTTTTCTTTTCTCCTTCCTCTTTTTGTCCTTCCCTTTATTTCCTCTTTTCCTTTTTCCTTTCATTTTCCTTTCTTAATTTATCTCTCTTTTTTGTGGCTGAGGGGGAGGCAAGGCCCCATCGCCCCCGTTTCTTTTCTTCTTTCTCTTCTTTCTTTCCCTTTCCTCTTTCCTTCCTCTCTCTCTCTCTCTCTCTCTCTCCCTCTTTTATTTTTAAGCAAGGGGTGGTGGTGTAAAGGAGAGGCAAGGACCTTGCCCCGATCCAAAACTTGTTGGCGGTATAATCTCAACTGATATTCCCCCCTCTTTTCTTTTCTCCTTTTGTCCTTCCCTTTATTTCCTCTTTTCCTTTTTCCTTTCCTTTTCCTTTCTTAATTCTCTCTCTCTCTCTCTCTTTGTTTTGGCTGGGGGAGGCAAGGCCCATCGCCCCTGTTTCTTTTCTTCTTCCTCTTCTTTCTTTCCCTTCCTTTCCTTCTCTTTCTCCCTCTTTTTTTTTTTTAGCGGGGGGTCCCCCCTCCCCGATCCGAAACTTGTTGGCGGTGTAATCGCAACTGATATCCCCCTTCTTAACTTTTCTTCTTCCTCTTTTTTATCCTTCCCTTTCTCTCCTCTTTTCCTTCCTTCTCTCTCTCTCTCTCTCCCTCTCTCTCTTTCTTTTAATTTTTTTGTGGGGGGGGGGCAAGGCCCACTCCTTGAACCGCACCTACCCTCCCCTCCCCACCAACATAATAATAACGAATAAGACCACTCTGTAATCAAGACTATTCCATTTTATTTAATACATTTTCAATATACTGAAATTGGCAACTCTGATCCTCATATTACGGTAGATAACTTCAGGCACCATTGTCTTACACATGTTAAGTATTGTGCAGCGGTGTGCAGCGGTTTGCCGTGAAACCTGTGAGAAAGTGTATACTAATGTCAAAGTTTTTCCGGAAAATACTTAGAAAAATATTAGAAAATTGACACGAAACAGGTAAGAAACATGGGGACTTTTAAATTACGGCCCTTATTTAAACAATTGATACGTATTTCCTTGAATTGGGGTGTATTTTAGTAGGGTAACTCCACGCCGGAGTTACGGGTCAAAGTATGGCTACGAAAGCGCATTAGCGCCGGAAGTAATAAACCAACTACCTGTAGGTACATATATATAATTAACAAAATTAAAAATACATATATAATCATATCATACTATATATCAATTAAATAATGATAACTAAACAAAAAAAATAGTTGACAAATCAATATCAAAATTGATAAAATGCAGGAGACCGCCATCTTAATCTAGAGCTTGAACATAATGGCGGCCTTATACAATTATCATGTACATAGTGGATATTATTCTAATATCATTGACATAACAGGGTGGCGCGATGGCTCAGTGGTAGAGCAGTGGTCTCGTAACCAGCTCGTGCTCTTTGGAAACCCCGGGCACTAATCCTCATTACCATGTCCCTCGGAGAGGACTCAAAACCATGAAGGATTCGCTGTCATAAATTACGGCCCGTGGGGGCGCGTAACACTTGTTCTGACACCGCGGACCAAAATAAACACATTTTTCGGGGCAATGTGGCAAGGAAAATCGGCTATAACATAAAAACAGACAGAAGAAAGCAGCCAGATCTGGTATCAACTTAAAACTTAGACATTAGAGAAAAAATTGGTAATAACATCAAAGTGGAAATCTCTGGAAATCTAAACATTTCCTCTGGATTTATAAAAAAACATGGATAATTAGTACATTTTTCAGTGAATTACCCTATAATATATTTAGAAGATTGTGTTTTTATCCATTTTAACCCATTCATGCAGTGAAACGAACTTTCAGGAATATGTGAGAGCAATTTCATATCAATAGCTTAAAAACTCCATGTTACATTGCAATATTTTACTGAGGTACTCTACAATGTATTATCTTTCAACTGGGTAAGAAAAAAATAATAATCACCAAAAATGAGTTTTGGCGCACTTTGGTTCCCCCCTGGCCCACTGTGCGTCGGTCCACTGGTCGCTTACTATTGCGAGCATACACATGCTTTCTTAACAGTCAGGTAAAAACAAACAAACGCCCCCGTCAGGCAATACTAATGATTGATCATGCATCGGACTTCACTCAGATGCGGCGGGGTGAAAAATGGTAAGATTTTCTTTTGACTTTTGTTGGTAATAAGCACAGATTTGACTACTATTTTCAGGTAGGTAGCTAGGACCTACTATAGGTTTTCCCGCCCAACTTCGTAAACTTAGCATCCGAATTATTAAGTTACGTTCATTCAGGTTCGTGCAAAATTGAATCAACATTCAAAAAGCTAATTGCGTCATTCAAATTGATTTTAGTAGCATGCGATTTCATACTCTTGTCACGGAGACGTGCAAAACGAGCATTCAATTTAGAAAAGCGTGCAAAGAGCATTCAAATTCGCGCCGGACAGACGTTGGTATGTATTCGAGCATTCAATTTCGTCATTAGGCATACATGTGTAAACATCTGTGCATTGCTTTTAATTTGATGTTAATTTGTCACTTAATATACTTCTGTTTGAATAATTTTATGCAAAGTTTTACTTGTAGAAATGACATGCGTATTCGTTAGCAGATATCTGTCATTACACAGGTAACTGTCCCCAGAGAAGGTGAACAATTTGTGACTTCTCTTCTAAGCACAAGCTATATATAAACAGATCCTGGGCAGCGGTACAGTTCAGCTTTAATAAACATGGACATGATGGAAAAATACAATGATGAATAAAGAAAAAGACTTAAAATGAAAAGAAAGAAAGATCACCTACTCAATCAAGATTGATCAAAACAAACCATTTAAAAAATAACCTCATTTATAATGGAAAATATGAAGATATGAATGAAGAGATGTTTCAACAAAAATAAAGAATGTCGAAAGAAAGAGAAAACATAAAATGTAATATAAATATATCAGACAAATAAGAAGATTGTATAATGTGAAATCATGTCAGAAAAGATCATAGAGAAAAAGAATAAATAAATGAATATGAAATACTGAATATCCGAATAAACATCGAGCCACATACTTTGATTATGAGGTCTAGTTTTAATTTGAATGACCCGATTGCGAAAGAGGTTGCCCATAGACGAAAATGAAACTGCAATTCGCCAAAGAATTCTCCTCCTACTCAACATTGGCGAAATTGAATGACCCTTACGCATTTCCCAATTGACTTAACCATGCTCTAATTTGAATGTGCATGATTAGAAAATTCGGTGACTCGAAACGAAATTGAATGCAACAAGTTTAAATATGAAACAGGGGAGCAACCAGTGGAGAAAATTTGCTCGAACATGAAAGCATGTTAATGAAATTGATTGCTGCTTTGACGAAATTGGCAGGGAAAACCTATATTATTCCATGAACATCACTGCTTCCCACCCCACCCCCAAATTTCTCCAAGATTAGGCCCCTAGCTATCACTTGCCAGGACGAATATATATATATATATATATATATATACACTGGCGTACTGGTGGGGGCTTGGGCGCTAGCCCCCCAAATAAAATTAAATCATTACTTATTTTCAATTCCATACAAGTGATTTATAAATGTTCGTGACATCACATGATTTTCAACAAAATGCGCGTTTCTCCATTTCTGTTGCAAACTGACACATTCCCAAATAGCCAGGAAGAGCATATGTTTTTTATAGTCACTAATGGGCCTTAGTGTCCACTAACAGTAACACTAGTAGTAGTAGATAACCGTATATCCAGTTTAGCGAAAAGTCTGGATACCCGTATGTCCGGCCTAGAGAAGAGCTTCGAGAAGACCGCGGCAGCGGGACGCGGGGAAATGTGCAGTCATCTGCGCCCAGGGTTTGTTTTGGATGTGGCGAGGAGGGTCATTTCGAGAGGGAATGTTCCACAGACGCGTATCCAGGGGAGCGAAAAGTCTGGATACCCGTATGTCCGGCCTAGAGAAGAGCTTCGAGAAGACCGCGGCAGCGGACGCGGGGAAATGTGCAGTCATCTGCGCCCAGGGTTTGTTTTGGATGTGGCGAGGAGGGTCATTTCGAGAGGGAATGTTCCACAGACGCGTATCAGGGCGAGCCCCGCAAAGAGAAAGAAAAAAAAGAGAGAGAGAGAGAAGGAAAAAAGGAAAAGAGGAGATAAAGGGAATGAAAAAAAAGGTAGAAAAGAAGGGGAATATCAGTTGCGATTTTTCCCGCCAACAAGGTGTAGATCGGGGTGTTACACCCACAAATGTAATAACGCCCACAAATGTAATAACGCCCACAAATGTAATAACACTTTACCCACAAATGTAATAATTTCACCCACAAATGTAATAACCACTTTACCCACAAATGTAATAAATTTGAAGGGATATTTTGTCGAATTTGTTCAAAATTCAAACCCTGTAATAAAGCATGGGTATAGCGCGTAGTCTTTACTCCAGACCCGGTTATTTCAAAAATTTAAAAAATCTTCAAAACTAAGACCCCATAATCCTTTTCCTGTGGAATAACATGAGTATTGAGCGTAGTCTTTCTTCCAGACCCGGTCATTTCAATACTCATGTTCTTCCACAGGAATAAGATGATGGGGTCTTAGTTTTGAAGATTTTTAAAAAGTTTTGAAATAACCGGGTCTGGAAGAAAAACTACGCTCTAAACCCATGCTTTATTACCGGGTCTTAGTTTGGAAGATGATGGAGTCTTAGTTTAAGTTTTTTTTTTTTTTTTTACTTTTGAATAACCGGGTCTGGAGGAAAGACTACGCTCAATACTCATGTTATTCCACAGGAATAACATGATGGGGTCTTAGTTTTGAAGATTAAAAAAAAAATTAAACGGGTCTGGAGTAAAGACTACGCTCTAAACCCATGCTTTATCACAGGGTCTTATAGTTTGGAAGATGGTGGAGCCTTAGTTTTAAAGTTAATGTTTTGTTTTGTTTTATTTTATTTTTAAAATAACCGGGTGTGGAGTAAAGACAACGCTCTAAACCCATGCTGTATTACAGGGTCTTAGTTTGGAGGATTGTTGGGTCTTAGATTTGAATTTTTTGTTTTGTTTTTTATTGTTTTTTATTTTTGAAATGACCGGGTCTGGAGGAAAGACTACGCTCGATTCTCATGTTATTCCACAGGAAAAGGATTATGGGGTCTTAGTTTTGAAGATTTTTAAAAAAATTTAAATTTATAACCGGGTCTGGATCATGCTTTATTACAGGGTTTCAGTTTTGAACAAATTCGACATAATATCCCTTCAAATTTATTACATTTGTGGGTAAAGTCATTATTACATTTGTGGGTGATTCAAAATTATTACATTTGTGGGTAAAGTGGTTATTACATTTGTGGGTGAAATTATTACATTTGTGGGTAAAGTGTTATTACATTTGTGGGTGTTATAACATTTGTGGGTAAAGTGTTATTACATTTGTGGGCGTTATTACATTTGTGGGCGTTATTACATTTGTGGATGTAACAGGGGGCACTGGCGTACTGATGGGGGTGAGCCAATTAGTGTCCTGCCAGTTTCACAATAAAATTCAAACATGGTTCATTTCTAATTCGATACCGGTGATTTACAAATGTTGCTGAAATGACATAATTATCCGAGATTTTTCCTCACTTTTTAGAAAATTATACTTTTCTATGCGTTTGTTGGAAAATTACAAATTCCTAAATTACAGTCAGGCAAGAAATATGCTTATTTAGAGGCCTACATGGCAGGGCCCGCAGAACGACGGGGCTCCGGAGCCTCGAGCTCCGCCCCCACTTTTTGGGAAAAAGTATACTAAACAGGCGCGGATCTACGGGGGTTTAAACCCCTTGGGCCGCCAAAAAAAGAAGGAAAAAAGAAAGAATGAATACTGGAGAGAAACCTTTCAAGTGCAAATATGGTGAGAAGATATTCAACTCATCTGGTAATTAACTTAACCAATTAACACATGATAACTCTGGATATTACTGTGTATTAAACTGTTACTTGATTTAAAAAGACGTTATCGTGCACTGCTTTTTATGGTCTCCAATGTGTTAGTAGATGCCAGGAAAACATCACTTACGGGGGGGGCGGGGTCAAATAGCCCCCAAAAAAAAAAAAAAAAAAAAAAATCGCGCCAATAATATTGGTGTCCTACAAGTGTAACAAATAAGATATCAAAATATGCTCATCTGACGGTAATAAACGCCAAAAGCTCCTGAGCCTCCAGGGGCTCTGCCCCTGGACCCAAGCAATGGCCCTAAGGCTGGCCCCTAGTTACTTATTTGGCCGTAATTTATTGCCTTAAACTCCTGAGCTTCCGGGGGCTACGCTCCCTGGACCTCGCGCCAATTAGTGTCCTGCCAGTGTCACAAATAAGGTATCAAAATATGCTCATCTGACTGTAATTAAACGCCTAAAACCCCTGAGCTTCCAGGGGCTCTGCCCCTGGACCCAACCAATGGCCCTAAGTCAGGCCCCTGGATACTCATCTGACAGTAATTAAATGCCTAAAACCCTTGAACTTCCGGGGGCTCTGCCCCCTCGAACCCTCCAGGGGCCTTAAGACGGGCCCCTGAATGCTTATCTGAACGTTATAAAATGCCTGAAACCCCTGAGCTTCTAGGGGCTCCGCCCACTGGACTCCACGCCAATTGGTGTCCTACAAGTGTAACAAATAAGATATCAAAATATGCTCATCTGACGGTAATTAAACGCCCAAAACTCCTGAGCCTCCATGGGCTCTGCCCCCTGGACCCAACCAATGGCCCTAAGGCTGACCCCTGGATACTCATCTGACAGTAATTTATTACCTTAAACCCCTGAGCTTCCGGGGGCTACGCTCCCTGGACCTCACGCCAATTAGTGTCCTGCCAGTGTCACAAATAAGGTATCAAAATATGCTCATCTGACCGTAATTAAACGCCTAAAATCCCTGAGCTCCCGGGGGCTCCGCCCTCTCGATCCCACCAGTGACCCTAAAGCGGGCCCCTGAATGCTCAATGACTGTTATAAAATGCCTCAAATCCCTGAGTTTCAGGGGGCTCAGCCCCCTGGAACCCACGCCAATTAGTGACCGGCCAGTGTCATGAATAAGGTATCAAAATATGCTCATCTGACCGTAATTAAATGCCCATACCCCCTGAGCTTCTGGGGACTCTGCCCCTTGACCCCTGCCGGGGCTTTGCGCCTAGACCCCACGCCAATTTACACTACGCTATATACCTGATCGTAAATACTTTAGCCTCTCCCCACCCACTTTGAAAAACGTTCAGCGGGGCCTGCATGTAAAAGTGGGATGATGCAGATTTTTTTTTGTCTGCCAGCCCCCAAACTTTTTTGCTCATTACGCCACTGTATATATATATATATATATATTATATAGGCGTGAAGAAAATGGTCTAGGAACGTGAGACGTAGCTGTACTTTACAATTTTATTACGAGCTTTCGGCTTGTGAGGCCTTCTTCAGGTTCTGAAGTGCAAACAAATAGAAGGGGAGGGGAAACGAAATTAATAAGCTCAAACAGATTACCAATTTCAGAAATGACTGTGTGTTTTAACTTGCCTACAAAATGTGTGTCACCAGTTAGAGACGTTGACGCTTGCGGCTTTGTTGGTCATCAATTGGCCTTGTCCCCGTTTGTCGCGACTGACACGTATAGTTTGCATTACCGATTGTGGATACAATGATCAGCATGCTGTTTGACTGTACGTGTATTGCCATATTACATTTATTCTGTTAACACGGTCCATGGTCAGTTGATTTCAAACTTCCTTTGAATAGGTCCGCATTAATTAGCGATATGGTACAGGGGTTTGTAGATTTTGAGCGTTATATTACCGTCATATTGTCACTCAGATCATCAAGTCTCCATTGATAATAACCTCGGGAGAGTTTGTTATTCAACGTTCAACTAGGTCAAATTTTATTCGGATTTGAGATCGTCGATCATCGGAGCTAGTATGGCCGTTCCTGACCCACTTGATTTTGACATTCATCCAAAATACGGGTTTGTTCCCGAAAACCCAGCAGTGAGTATAATAATATAGATGTGCGTAGATATACTGTACATGTATATGTACGGTTCTACTAATTTAGGTCGGTACACTTACCAATACAGACTTCTATATGTTAGCACTATGCGAAGTATTCAACACTGAGCAGCTAGTCTTTAAAAGGGAATTCCACCCTGTATCTATAAGTTTATTGTATTACTTGTAAACATGATCAGTTTTGGTCCTTGGACCTTTGAATCATGTATATTTAATGTCTTTTTAAACCGAAATAAATAAATAAATAAAATAAAAGATATTAAGTTGGTTTAATAAAAGCACAACAAATTAGAGAAACAAACTTATTTTGCCGTAAACAACGTGTATAGTACGTATGTACTGTATTCTTTAAACTTAATTGATGTACATCAATAATCTGTTTATAAACATATACATCAGATAAATCAATTTTCAATGCAATGTAACAAATCAATATTCTGTTTGTAAACAAAAAATATCATATAAATCAATTTACAATGCAGTGTAGCAAAACAGAAGGTGAATTACATACACCAGAAAAAACTCTTTTTTCTTGTTGTAATAACATAAAACATAATGCATATATAGTAAATAATATAATATACCATAATACAACCGGAGATTTAGATATATTAAATCTTATATAACAATGTTCTAAATAAAGTATAACTGTTAAACTGTAAAAATAGGTGAGGTCCATGGAATGCAAAAGATAATCGTTTCGCCTAAAATAAATGACGTATTAGTACCTATACATAATATATGCGACCTACTGTAAAATTAAACCAAAAACATAAGATTGTAAATTTTGGCCTTGTATATATAGATTGGTCATTGTGTGTGATTTGCCTAGCGATTCAATGCAAACTTAATGAATAATATTTTTAGATTAGGGTTATATCATCATAGAGATTAATTACATTTGATAAATGCAGTGGTGGAATGGACTATGTAGAATTCTGATGGGCACATACGTACTGCAATCTGCATTCTGACGTCTGTCCCTCACCAACACATGCATGCCCCCTCACTCTCTCCCTCTCTTTTTCTCGACCTTGATATTAATGTACATTAAGTCACCTTTTTCGTTCTCTCTCTCTCTCTCTCTCTCCCTCTCATATCCTCCTCAATATTATGGTCATACACATTTCTATCATTCGTTTTGTGTGTATGCAGAGAGAACTTCCGTCATATTTTGACCCTTGGATGACCTTCACGGTCAATGTCCAAGATTATGTCCACAACAGGACGATCCGTGACAAGATCAAAAAGGTAAATATTTCTCTTTCTCTATCTGTCCGTCTACCCCCCTTTCTCTGTTTCTTTCTCTCTCTCTCTCTCTCTCTCCATCATTCTCTCTCTCTCTCTCTCACTTATCTCGCTTTGCGTTCGAATATGCATAGGCGCCGTAACGATAGTATATGATAACCGTGTTTGTGCATATATATATATATATATAAATGTACATGATTATACAATTAACAACAAAATTGTTCATACATTTACCAAGTTTTATAATTTCATAAGTATGTGAAACGTTAATTTGTCCTTATTTATGTTTCTTGAGAATGGGACATCTTAAAGCTTACATCTAAAAGTATTCAACAAAGGCCCTAATTCAAAAAGTGCACATTTCATTCTTGAGTACAAAAAAACACATACAAAACATTGAATTTAGAAGGGGGTATGTATGTTTATATATATATATATATATATATATATATATATATATATATATGAAGATGTTACTAAGTGAAGCATGTATGGATTGATGTAATCAATGTATCATTTGAAAGCATATATAAATCAATGAATTATATTACATATGTAGCTCTTAGTTGTTCACAATAACTGTTTGTTTTCGAGTTTCGTTCTTTAAACTAGGAAGCACTCTATTATAATAGTAGTTGTACCGGGAGTAGTAGCAGCAGCAGCAGTAGTAGGTCTAATAATAGTAGTTGTTGTTGATTTTGTACCCGAAGCGTATAGTCACTAGAATCAGTCCCAATATCGAATATGTCGAATCTGTGTTTACAATAAGTATCCTAAATAACACATTTTATTCAATCTTTGATTACTATTAAACGTATTATATAGTTAGCTTATATTCTCACAAATATTATATTATCATGATTAATTCATTATCTTAGCTACCGTTGCTAGACCACGCCCACCTTGGAGATGACGTCAGACTTCTTCGACTTGCCCATTGTATTCTGACTGGTATAGCTCAGTGTTATATCTGGGTTGATGGCTTTGACGGAGTCCCGAAGGTAAAATGCCAGCAGGCTACATTTAAAAAATAGAAATAATAAAAAAAAATTCATGTGCAGTCTTACAATTATTGACTTACAAATGATTGCCTCCTTTCTCATATCCAACCAAGTAATAAATATCCAGCCACTTTGTATGTACAAGTTATGCCCAGATAAGGGAGTGCTGAAAATAATTAATACGCAAGTGTATTCCCTTGTGACGTACCTCATGTACATGTATTTCGAGAATGAAAGTTTGTCACACACAGTCACATAGCTGCAAAAAAGTTGCACTGGGTGGGGGAGGGGGTGATTTTACTAGAAATGTCAATCAGGAACATAATTGTTAGTCTATTCCATGGTTGAGTCAGTATAAATGTGAGGCATTATGAAACGATGTAAGGCAGGGCGTTGCAAGAATCGACCGGGAAGATTGGAGCAATTTATTTTCGGGGAATACTTCTTTTTAAAGAAACATCTACCGCCTTATCACTCTCTCGATCTACCCTCTTCCCTTCTCTCTCTTTCTCTTTTTCTTCTTCTTCTTCTTCCTCTTTTTCTTCTTCTTCTTCTTCTTCTTCTTCTTCTTCTTCTTCTTCTTCTTCTTCTTCCTCATCTATCTCTCTCCCTCGCTCTTTCTCACAGATACTTCCCCGCCAGGTTGCAGTGCCTCTGAAGGGTGTGTCTGACAAACTCAATTACCCACCGAGCCCTATGTATCACACCTCGCTCTTATGCAATTGGAGACTCAAGGACCCGGATGGTCCTATTGTTCCGAAGTATGTTATCATTATATATAATATAATAACAAAAAGCAGAAATTCAAAAATTCCTCTAATCTTAAAGAATCAACGCTACATAAAGCAGAAAATTCGTATACCATTTTTCTTTTACGGTTGTTATCATTATTTATTGCTTTCTTCTCAAATGCCCATCAACCTGTTTAATTGACACAGGACCCTCTTTATTGTAATTATTATTATTATACATTTTTCACGGTCCTCCACTTTTTACTCATAATATTTCACTGCAAAAGCACGATAAGTCTTCCCTAAACATGTCATTCTAGAATATCAAAACAAATTAGTTTTCTTTAGCTTAGGACAATGTGAATAAGAATTAAAGACAAATATCAAAATAGCGGCACATACTAGCGACGCGACATTGAAAGAGAAGAAATTGAATTACCAACCTTTTTAAAATTCTGTTTATCTCTTTTAATGTGCTCCATTGTATTATGGACAATATGTTAACTGTTTTTGAAAGGAAGACCTTTCAATTTATACTAAATGAAATTTTATACTTGTGGATCTTGATGCAGAAGAAATATATGTTGATTTTATATTCCTTGATGGTGTTCTTTAACAGAAACGTGGAAACGATTTTTACACTGAACGGAGGTGAGAAGGAAAGTTATTTCATGACGTCGACGATCCCGTACGAATTTCTTGCAACTGAGGGGTTGTTTGCTGTCAGCGACGCTCAAAAGGTCCTTTATCGATTTAAGCAAACAAAAAACTATTTTCATTGTCTTTTAGTCAGCACAGTTTATCAGTCTTGCAATTATGATTATTAATAGCCATTGTCTCATAATGCCTGATAAATTATATGTACATTTCTGTATCGTCAGTTCCACTTCATGCCGTTTATGCCCGTAAATCATTATAGTTTAAAGGGGAGGTCCACACTGATATTAGGCTGATTAAAATGAGAGGAACAGGTCAGTGAAATTATGAGCAAAATCGGATTTAAAATGAGAAAGTTATGAATTTTTAAAACAGTCAAACACAAATTGGGACTCTGTGACGTCTTGCGTCTTGCGAGCTCCCCCCCCCCCATGTGCCCTGTACTAAAAAAAAATCTCACATTTATGATTTCCTACAAGAAAATGTTCAATCATACATGCACCGTAAATGCATTTATTCCAAATAATATTATGTTTCTATTCAACCCCTGTATTCCGTCATCATTAAGGAAGAAATTAAAAAATTATGAATTTTAATGTACAGAGAAAATTGGAGAGGAGCTCGCAAGATACGTCACAATGTTGCCGATGTGTGTTTGATTGATCGCAACTTACTTGTAATTGGAATTTGTTCAAACTTTCACTGACGTGTTCCTCTCATATTCTGCTTTTATTAAATCCAACTGATTATATCAGGGAGGACTTACCTTTTGAGTAACATTTATTTTGTACGGTTCTTTTTTTACGGTCTCGTTTTCAAAATATAATAAGATAATGCATTACAAATTTTCAGAAGATAAAAGTTGATAATAAATAAGGGTCGAAGAAGAAATATGCCACTTTCTCCCTCTCTGCATAAAACAAACGCGCGCTCAGGCATGCACACAAACTCACGCACACCCACATATATTGAGTCACATACGTTATAAACTTGATAGTTATATATTAATTTTTTTCGTAATTGCAGGCTGTGTTAGAAGGAAATGATGATAACCTAGCCATTTGTCTGGGGAAACTAAAAAACTGCTTACAGAACTTGAAGAAAGGTCTCCAGGTTGTTCGAGGTGATTAATATCTCCTTGTTGCACGTTCTAAACAAATTTTGTTATTGTTTATTATTCTTCTTCCAAAGCTTTGGAATAAACTACCACTAGACATAAGAAAAGCCTCATCTGTTTCTGTCTTCAATGTTGTGTTGAAGACGCACTTGCTTTCATGAGGTTTTTAAATTTGTTTTCCTGGGGGTGTTTCACAAAGACTAAGATCGACTTTAAGTTGGACTTAAGTATAGCAGGCCGTTCATGCCATCGTTTGTTATCATTATTTACTGGCATTGGTCTCTCAAGGGACGTACAAATCATGGTAAAAAATCTACAAAACTTACATTTTTGATAATTCATTATTGAAGAAAAAATATTATCTAAAGATCATAATGGTGAGAGCAAACAATGGCACGAACGGCCTGTTATACTTAAGTCCAACTTAAA
Organism: Mesocentrotus franciscanus; assembly: GCA_037976565.1. Lineage (NCBI taxonomy): Eukaryota > Metazoa > Echinodermata > Echinoidea > Camarodonta > Strongylocentrotidae > Mesocentrotus > Mesocentrotus franciscanus. The sequence continues at coordinate 6,509,134 of CP137684.1, forward strand.
GTCGATCTTAGTCTTTGTGAAACACCCCCTGGTATGTCTGTAAAGAAGCAATGTTAAAAGTTTTGTTTTCATCACAGCGCAGTAGAATTTATTTATATAGTAGCTTCGCTATATAATTCGATCTAATTATTATCATTATTATACCTAGGTTATTATGTTCAGGCATTGACTATTATCACTGACATATGCTGAAGTTGACGTTGTTTGGTTCACTTTCTGCGTGTGTGTGTGTGTGTGTGTATATATATATATATTTATTTATTATTATAACATGAACAGCTCTACTGAATATTTTTTCTTCTTCTATTAATCCAACCATATTATCCAACGATTATTGTTACCTTAAAACAACTTCTCCCTCTCTCCCTCTCTCTCTCTCTCTTTGTCTCTTTCCCTCATCTATTACCGATTATAAAGATGGATGCGACCCAGAACATTTCTACCACAAAATCAAGCCTTTTGTCAACGGGTAATGTTGTCTTCTTGTTATCGAATTCATAGCAAAGATAATTTATAGCATGATTAAAAGAATGTAATTTCCATAGCAATACTTTCAGCAACATAATTTTTCGTGAGTTTTGCCACAAATCCGATACATAAATCAGAGCTAGACCATTTAGGATAAGGGTGTATAAAGAGTTTAGTTCCAAAACATGATAGATTTTTAAAAATCAAAATTGATTTTTGTTTGCATGAATGTACCACATTTCAATAGGTACATACATTGACACGTCAAACAATTATCCTCAAGATCCATTAATGATTAGTCATAAAGAGTAACTTTCGAATGGCAACAATTTGAAAGAAATGCAGCCTTATGTTCCCCCCAAAAAAAAACAACATATATCTACCCCATGCCTTTTGAACACACTGCCTTGCAGTGAACGATGAGGGCTCTCTATTCACTAGAGAAATTAACATTGAAAGGACGATAGTGTTGGGATTACCCATGAAAGATGAGGAGTTAAACGATGTGATGTTTAAAACATTAATAGATCTTGGTATCTTATTTCATCATTGTCATTACATGATCGAAATGTTGTAGGACTAAAGCAAATATAGTATTCGGTGTATAATTAAGGGATTATGTTGTTCTTTCAATTGTTAGAATGTTCTTAATTGCTTGTTTCTTGTTTTTTGATTATTTTTATTTTCAGCTGGGATACTCCTCCTTTTCACAAGAAAAATCTTAAGGGCATAGTCTTTGAAGGTGTTAGTGACGAGCCCATTAGCGTAAGGATAATTAATTTTATTGTTATTTTACCAGCCATTGATAGGCATAAATTAATTAGTTTCGGATTATACATGTACAATTGAGAAACGCTTTTATTAAGATTGTGAGTGACAGAAACCATGAGCCTAAGAGATAAAAGGTGCTAGGCTAATTTCGCCGCGGAAGTGACGGGGCTGTATCTTTTTAAATGCCACCCACCCGTTTGCAGTTATCATGGAATAGAAATAAAAAAGACTTCAAAATTGTGAACGGTTTCTAGAGCAAAATTAATCCATACCGGTGTTGAAAGGTTTGCCACAGAGCTAATCAACACCGGAAATGAGTAATTTTACAAAGCCATTTTGTTGCACAAGGCGAGCCGTCAATTGGTACCCATTATGAACAAAATGCATGTGGGGCCGTGCAGAGAAGCGATTAAAGCAATTGAAATGTTAAAAGTTTTAGATTAGGGCATAACATAAGTTGTGTTAACCTTACAATCTATTTTGCTCATGTGTCTATATAGCCGGCTATTTCCAACACTTAATGCTCGTTGCTCGCGAGGCCCTTTTTTTACTGGCGTATGACTGCGTCGGCGCGATCTGATGCTACATCTGACGGTGTCATCATACAAATAATTGGATGAAAATTGGGCACTGAAAATATTTCTTTCAACCACTGTTGTACAGGTGTCGTGGTGTAGTGGAAACGTCAGTGGATCACATTGTTTGCGGTTCGAATTCCGCCGCGGAACTGTTAACACGATAGCAACTACTTTCTAAAAATCAACCTAAGGCAATTTCAATAGCCTCGTGCGTGACTTATTGAAATGTGCTAGAATGGCAATGACGCATTACGTAATCATGGCAATTAAATCGCCCTTGAGTTTATTTTCGAAATTAGTTGCTTTCGTGTTTTATGTTCTTTGGCAAGAGATTACTCTATATTTTCCAGTCTCCAACGAGGTGTTTAATTGATACCTGGTAGGATGCGAAAGTTAATGTGGTTGTTTGGTATATGTGTGATTGTAAATATATGGCGCCTGTTCGGAATACTCCCCAGGGAGCAGAGCGTGTGAACTTTCTTGTGCAGATTAGCAATTGAATCCAATGGCCGAGGTAGTAATAATTAAAATGTAGCGCCTGGAAACTTAGTTCTAAGCGCTTAAATAATGTGACTATTATTATTATTATAGGCCAGTTGCCTTCGCATGCTTGATTAGCGAAGATATTGACGCAATCGAAATGACGCCTCGTGCGCCAAAGACATACATCAACGTCTGTTGTGTTTGATGTTAAAGAACTCCCATCACACGACTTTCCTTTTCTTCGTCTCTTTATATCAAATTCTGACTTTTTCACCGAGGGCAGGCTATTTTACCAACACCGCTACAATTGCTGTTAATGTATTTGCATTTTTGTCGGTAAAGGCGCAAATACAGCGATTTCCGGGTCTCGACCCTATCATCATCACGCGCGCGTCATCAGTTGGTGATGCATTGTGGGACATGCTGTCGACACATCGGGACATTGTGAGCAGAAAATGGAAGGTATTATACGTTACTCTGAGTTGAGTTGAGTCAGTAGAATACCCTGCCTTTAACAACAATATTAAGCGTATACTTTACACTTTACACTACGTCATCATATCTACATAATATATATATATACAATTTTGTTTAGCCCGTGGTTTATCTAACGAGCTTTTACTCTCTTTTATCCTGCCTCACATCTATTTTGGTTTTCCCATAAATCTTATAATTTACATTTCATATTAATATTCATGATATTTTCCAGTGCATACCGTTAACAGCCGCCCAGACGTCAACATTACCCGTCTTTGATGCCGCACTGGGTATCAAACACACACCGGAAGAAGGTACTTCAATTGGCAGTGCCACTCTCTACCCAGTTGTAGTAAATGGGTATCTGATAGGAATAAATTACTTGAATGATCGTGCGCCTTATCATGGTAACTGGGGTAATGATTATAACTGCAGGGTTCTCAGGGACAATGGTATTCGTATTGATGGGGTAAAAAGGCATATTATCATTATTATTAGTATTATTATTGTTATTTTTATTATTATTGTTATTATTATTATTATTAGTAGTAGTAGTACTATTATTATTATTATTATTATTATTATTATCATTATTATTATCATTATCATGTCGGAGTTACATAAATGAGTACTAATTCAAACCTTATTTAGAAGTTTTTGGACCGTCAAGGATCACCCCGAAAGATATATAAAGTACTGTGATTATGAGGCAACTGAAGAAAAAAACTTGATTACGTCATAAAATAGAGAAATTCATCTTTATTTTTATTTTCTTTAACAATGGTGATTGATTTTATTTTTTAATTCTTCCCGCATTTTCTAAAATTTTCCCTCAATCTCTTCCTGTGATAGAGAAGAATCGTCTTCGTTTCCGGAGTGCCATGCCACCTGCTCATGTTCGCTTCATCATAGCAATTGAGAACGGCCCTTCTATCAAAGACTTCGGTAATATCCGAGTCCTGGTTCTCTTTGATAAGTATGAATATGATGTACATATATCCGTATTAGAGAGTAGAGGTGTTGTGGTCTAGTGGTCTAAGAAATAAGGGTGCAATTCTGCTACAATTATAGCAGCACCCTCTGCCAAATACGCGAAGATGGATGCAAATCTGCACCCTAATTGCACCCTTATTTCTTGGTGTCTTGGAGTGTTACGCATCTTTTGGTACAAAATTTGCCAAAAAAGAACATTTCCTCATATGCATTGTACAAAATACATGTACAGATTGGAAGTGCTCGGATAAAATATGTGCGATAGAGATACGAAACTTCATGGGCTTATTCCTTATGGGGAACTCCGTACGTATGCCGAGTTTCAGATGTTTTCGTCATTCCATGGCCGATATTCCAAAGGGGGAGGGGGTCCAACCCCCTCTTGGACTGAGAGAGAGAATCAAAATAACACGGCTTTTTGAGGGTTTTAAGCTTAAACGATTACATAGTCGTTCCTTCCATGACAACTGCACCGTTTTCAGCTCCTTTTTCTACCCCCAAAAAAATACTTTGCCTTTCTTGATAAGGTCTCAATTTTATCTTCTTATCCACTTGTAAACACTCATATAGTTGAATCAACGGAAGATCAGACCTGCAAAGACCTATATAACAGCTGTATCCATGCTATAACGGACTTCAGAAGTGGTCACGTGCAAACTGTCACCAGGTATATCAATTTTCTGTTCTATGTGGAACCACTACGGCGTTAATTCTTTGTTTAAAAAAATAACCACCTGCAACAGTGGTTACCCAGACCCGGGCCCTGTTTCTTAAAACTCGTTATCAACTAGAAACTGGCTCAGGCGATCTGGTTCGAAACTGAGTCACGTATTTCGGATAGTGACTTTAAGATGGTTCCCAGACGTAAATAATCATATCTGATTGATACACGTCTATAAAACCCTTAATAAACACACAATAGCAAGTTACAATAACTGTTACAAGCTACTGAAATTACGGCATTTGATTGACTGACAGCAAATTTGTCATATAAATTAAGCATTTGTTAGTGATATCAAGTTTTATAAAACAATGGCCCAGACTACACATCATCAAAGACCGTTTGCTGACAAGATTCCTGGGAGGCATCGAGGAACTCCATCTTGTGTCAGATGATGCCCTCACGTGGCTCTCCGATCTCGATGTTCTTCTTATTATTTATTTGGCAATCACTCATAGACAATCAAAAGTACAAAATAAATAGTATAAAGCACAATTGAAACTTTATCAATAATAACATGTAATATGAAATAAGAGAATATTTTCTACCTCATTTTTCAAGGATGCCGAGGCAGAAAAAAACACAAATAAATTTCTATGACCAACAGGCCTTTCTACCCTTTCTGGGGATTTGTATTTTTAGCTACAAAATGCCATACGAACGTTTACCTCCTTTGGATCTAAAAGAAGACACACACAACAAAGATTTCAGTTGTCCGTTTCAATCACTGCTTTAAATTTCATATCTTAAAAGGTTTTTTTAACGAAATGATTTCAGTGACTTCGGGAAGAGTTGTTGTTGTTTCTACCACAATAACCAGTAAATCAATTTTCTTATTCATTTGTGTTATTGCTTGATGTTGGATGACACACTTGGCTTATGAGGGGGCTAATCGCTTAAAACTTTGAGTCCCACCCTTTCTTTAAAACATCAGGGCCCTTTTTCATAAACCTTGTTATCAAAGAAGAAGTGACGATAACTGTTCTAAGCTACTGAACTCATTGCATTTGATTGGCTGAGAGGAAGTTTGTTATACAATTACGGCACTTGCTATTGATATAAAAACAGAAATTATCAACAGCAACATTAATATTATAAATGATGATAGTAATAATAATAATATTTATAACAATGATGATAATAATACAAAATATTGATAATGAAAGGAGTCAATAATGATAAAAATTATTAAAAAAATTGTCCATTGGAAGGTATAAAAAGCAACAACAAAAATTATTCCGTATTCTGTTCTTTCACCTTTGTACATTAGTTATGCAGTAATCCCAGGCACCAAGAAAGCACGTGATTCAGGTGACCCGGAAACAATAAGAGAAATATCGGAAGGAAATGCAGGTAAGATGTTTGGTATTGTAATATATTGTTTGCAGTGCTTGGAATGCTTTGTGATACTTCTTCAAAGAGAGTTCATGGTCTTACAAGGGGACATTGGTCAATAATATTAAGCGAAATTCAAACCTGCTGGTTTAATTGAACAATACGTTAAAGTTTTGCGGCAGAGAAAATAATAACCAGTGGACACGAGAGAAAATTTATTTAAAAAAAAACGTTGCGACATTGCATTTAAAAGCATTTATGTTAATATTCATGAATATTATGAGGGTGTGTTTAAGAGTGTTCATGTGCGTGCGTGGGCGTGTGTGAGTTCGCTACATACGAGAAGGTTATAGCGTATTCTTATTTGAAATGTGCTTTGTTATGTTTTCCCCCAATATTATGTAAATTCCTGCACTGCCAAAGCGCATGTATTCACTATGTGTTCTCATATGTATATACGTCCCTTCTTTATTCATCATTTTTCTAGAACTGGTGGGGTTCTTGAAAGGTATGCGAGATAGTACCGGACCAACATTGGAATAAATGGAAACAGTTCAGATGGCATCTTTCAGGAGGCACGTTATTGTTCAATTAAGATTCGTTCAGATATTACCTGTTAAACCGCCGCCCCTGGACAAAAACAACAGCAACAGAAAAACAAAACAAAGCAAAAACATACCCGCGTTTGAATTTACAGAGCATATCAATAATGCATGACATTTTATTCACATGTATGTTCGGTCTCAGATTTTCATTTATTAGACCAACAATTAATTTCGTCCTCCCTTTTCTTTTCAATTATTCACCATCCAAAAGGTCAAGGATTAAACCTTGCGGTGCCCGTATTCTTTTGGAACAATAATACAAAATAAAAGATAAACCTATTAGTAAGATAAGATCAAAACATTGCAAAAGCAACCATAATGTGTAATGCCCCGTCCTTTATGCTTCATCTTCCACTTTCTTACTTTCTCTCTCTCTCTCTCTTCTCTGCTAGAAATGTCATCATTTGTTATCATTTGAGATATCTGTAATAGTTATGTGTATACGCCAATGTTAAAGACAATATTTTTGTTTTGTAGCGTGGGGGGGTGTAGGATTACCTAAGCATTTATACATATATTTTCTATTTATAATACAGAGCACTTGTAACTTTGTTTATTCTCAAGGGGTCTATAAAATACAAGCCATGCTTTTTTAATAGACTCCTCCATTATGTTTTCACCAATGTGTCAATCTTAAATGATTTATTTGAATAATTGTATAATTATTTGTCGTATATTTTTTCTGATATTTATAGTATATCGCATCGGTATGAATTGCATATTCATTTGATTTTGTTATAGTATGTGGAAATAAAGAAACCTTATTCTAAAGACACTTATTATAATTCATTTGAATCATATACACATACAGTTGTTTTATTCGTTAAGTATATAGCTAAAGCATTGTCCACTCTATTAAATAATTGCAAAAATTCTAATTCAGTTGAATGGGATTTTCTAAAACATTATTGATCTTGGTAGGATTTTTTTTTTGGTTAAAATGATTGAAACAGTTCTATAATTTTAAAACTAGACACGAGTCGTCATTTTTGAAATTGGAATGAATTTTGCTGTGTTTATGCATCCGGAAAATAGCTGTAGTATTAAAGAGATAAGTCACAGATATTTACTAATTCAATCCAATCTTATTCAATTCCAATAAAATATACAAAACAGAATACAATCATGATAGAATGACAGTATAAATCCATCAAGTGTACAAAATAAGGTAAAATGACAAAAACAATAAAGCAACACTTTTGTCATGTACAAAATGTTCAATGATTTGTTTGTTATATATTTGTAAAAATGCACACACAAAAATCTAACAGAAATACATAAATCAAATCAAATCAAATCAAATACAACATATGCCAATACAAGATAGAGCATTATTGATAGATAGATAGATAAATAATTTATTGGTTTCCACAATATCTCATTTTACAAAGAGTGTTACGACATATTGAAAAATGATTATAATATACATGTAAATACAAAACCGGTACACACTATTCTGAAAATTATTCTTCAGTGGAACTTAAGAGATATAGCGGCGGAGCCTATGGAAAAACAGAGCTTGTTGTGGATAGGCTCCTCAAACTACAAATGACATAATTAACTAAAGATAGGTTTATAAAATACAAATACACGCTAAAACAGGGAAAGGGAGATTACAGGGATACATGAACCGATACTCACAATTAACTAAAAAAGACAAGGGAAAGGGAAGGAAATATATCTGCAGCTTATTGAAACAATAATACAATGTAATTTGTTCTCAACATGAGTAGTATATGTATACATAGTTGGCATGGCCATACCGTTATTTACTCATTTTAATCAACAAAAGCATACTACTTGGTGACAACAATAGTCATGAATCAAGAATGACAATATGTATTCAAATAATTACATTTCAATTTTCTTCTGAATACATGAACACTAACAGACCTTTTAATCACATAATCGAGAGAATTCCAACACTTGTTGCAACATGTATACATGAAGGTATTTTGAGCAAAGCGTGTTTTTGTTCTAGGAAGGTGATAGGAAAACGCCTGTCGGGTAGGATAGTCGAGAACTTGATTTCTTTTCTTAAACAAATATGATAGTGCCTTGGGCAGTTCGTTGGTATTCAGCTGAAACATGAGGCTGCCTAATGCGCTCGAGTGAGTTCGAACAGGTACATTGCAAATTGTACGTATTGCTTTTTTGTTAACAACCAGGATTTTGTCCAGTTGGAGTTTCAATGAATTACACCAGGCAAGAATACCATAGTTCAAGTAGGGCAACATTAAAGTGGAGTACAGCATTTGCTATCTACATTTTTCCGGGTACTGTGCCATTTAACATTGACATATTCTTAGTATGAGTTACAGGTACGTTAATTTCTTTAATGACACTTTTCAGTAACATATTGGTAATATCATCATAACCTGGGGCCTTTTTAATCTTTCACTGTTCACAATGTCAATTATTTCTTGTTCATTGGCTGGTACCATGACTAGTGTAGAGGGGTTGGGATTATTGAAAAAAACAATCAAATGATTTTGCCGACTTTGGTATAGATCGAGCCAAATCTGGTCTAATATTGGTAAAAAAGTCATTAAATATTTCGGCTTTAGTTTGTTCGTTGTCAGTTACGATTCCATGATTCTTAATTCTAGATATATTTAGTGAATTTGGTGAACTATTAAGTACATTCCTTATGGTTCTCCATATTCTTTTTAATGTCTATATTACAGGAAGTAAACTGATTACAATAATACTCTTGTTAAGCATTCCGAAGCAGCTTTGTCAGTGTATTTTTATAGTTTGTGTACTTCACACGATTGTTATTTGTGGGGTTACATGTTTATTTGTAGAACAGCCTATTTTTCCTGTTAATTGATTTCAAAAGATTCAAATGAGCCAAGGCTTTCGAGAAATCTTTTTTGTAACTTGAGAGCTTGAGATTCTGTATCGGGAAAGCTTCATTGTAAAGTTGAAGAAAGATATTAAAAATGTATCGTAAGATATATTTACGTCTTCTTCATTTAAGACTATGGTCCAATCAACATTTCCAAGTTTAGCTTTAAAATTCTTCACATTTTGGGGGGTAATTTTACGCAGGCTCTTTTGGTGTGGGCCGGATTCTTGTTTCTCTGTCAAAGAACAACAATTGTCTGAATTATCAATTAAAGTATTGGCAAAAAGTTCCTCAAAGTCATTGATTTGTGGATTGTAAGAAGTTTGACAATGTGTTTGAAAAACTGAGTACATGTATAAATCTTCATTACTGACCGAGGAAAAAGGAAAAATGTCTCTTAAACTATACATGTATAATAGTTACTAAATTGGTGTTGCACAGAAAAAACAGCTTTTTACGTAATATATCACACTGTTTACACAAGTATATTGGAACTGGCAACGTTCAGCAAGTATAACGTAGACCAAGGTTGATAACACGAGATAAATATATTCGAGTAAACAAAAACAAAAAGTGAACACAGCTGCAGATAGACATGAAGAACAGTAAAACAAAATAAATAATGTAGGTACATGTAAACATCATAATCACAATGATAACACAAAGTTATATACGCTGAAATAACAACAATGTACGAACAACATTGTGCACCTCTCACATGAATGATTAAAACGTCACTAGAGAAACGAAAACGGAAAATCAAATAAGAGTATAAAGCAATTGCTTGGAAAAAGGAAAAGTGGTTCCATTAGAATTAGGTGGCCCCCCAAAACCATGAGGATTTGTCGAGACGACCAAATAAATAAGTTACATTGAACATTCAATATAGTACAGAAAATGTAAAAGATAATAGAGTAATATTTTTTGGCTATACATATTACCGCACAAACCCACCACAGGACAATATTAGGAAGTAAAATCAAGAATTCTAAATTTAAAACACTTCGATGTATTGAGTTAAGTGACTTTATTTCTAGTGGAAGATTATTCCAGATAACAGGAGCATGATGTCTAAAAGAAACGAGAAATATAATTCGTCATTGAGGACGAATTAGGTGGTCTGTCGTGTAATCTGAATAACTTGTCTTTTAGACAATTGTCTCAGCTACAATATATCGAAATTTGAAAGAAAATCGATCAATATTTACAGAGATACAATCAGTTTTCCATTAATATGCTGACGTCATAATATCCAAATTCGTATTTTGAGTTCCAAGGCAATTATGATGACGTCACGATATATTAAACGTCCAAATGAGATATGAAATCACATCTACAACTCATACTCTATTCAAATATATAAAAATTGTGGGGTCAACGGGCATCCTAAAGAGCTATAATGGATTTTGTATAGGCATGTTTTTGCCCATATATACTATGTATTACAAATGCTCGCACGTACGGACATTTAAACGGACATTTAAACTGAAACGGACGCTCATTCCGTTATTAATGGTCATAAAGCAATAAACATGATACCAAATTGTTCGTAAAAAAATGAGGAATATCATGCCAAAAAAAATTATGAGAACTTATTGTGTTATCGGCCGGAAATAACGAAAACGCGCGCACATTCGCGTGTCCGCGTTTTTTTTAATGAAATGCCTAAAATTGGCTGAAACGTACTCTAATTTGAAGTGATTTTGAGCATTTTAAAATTTTGCGCGCGCACTGACGCGCGGACGTACGCGTACGCGCGCGTTTATGAACCTTAAAATGACCGGATGGATATTGACCTTGATATTGAGAAATATGAATGAGAAATGAATTTCCGTTATGAAGATATGATCATGAGTTGATTTTCACAAAATGGCGCCTAGATGACGTCATAAAGACCTGATGACCTTAAAAATGTTGCAGACACAACTTAAGACAATGACCTATAACTGTGCCAAAATTGAAAGAAATCGACTTGAACGATCATGGAGTTATGCTTTGCACAAAAAAGTGGAGAAATAAATAAAAATAAATATATAATAATAAATAAAGAAATAAAGAAAGAAAATTCTGACGAAATCAATAGGTGGTCTGTCGATGAAAGATGTCGATGACAGACCACCTAAATAGTGCGTAAGTTTTATTAACAGTCCATATATGATAATTATTTCTGCTTCTTGTATTATGGTCATGTACAGCTGAATTCAAAGTGAGCATCGATGATAATGACTTGATCTACATTTGTCAAACTCAACCCAGGTGATGTAAATGGGTACCTGGCAGGAATTAATTCGTTGAAATGCTAGAGCGCCGTAATTGCAGCCGTGCTAAAGCCAGGGTAATAATATGGAGCGCCAGGAGTGTCAAGTCTGACAGATATGAGCGCTATACAAGAGCCCAATATTATTATTATTATTATTTATGGAGCATATTCTGCTTACGTTTAAAAAGTAATATTGCACAGTATTGTGTTGAAAGACAGACATTGAATTTAACAAATAATTATTTAGTGTGGGCTTGTCTCCTACTAAATAATCATATACGAATGGCTCTTTTCTGTAATATATACAATGGATGAAATAAATCGTTGGATATGTGTTTACCCTCATTCTCATTCCCTTCGATTTTGGAAAATTTTTGAAATACATTATCATATAAATTACTGAATTTCATTAAAAATCTATTGTAAGCAATTTCAGCATTTTCACAAAATAATATTTTATTCCAGTCAATAACAGCAATTTTATTTTGAAAGTAGTAATAGTATTTTCATTGATATTAAGACGTTTATATATCAAAGCATTTTAAGATAAATTGTATTTCTTTGAAACTTGGAATGCAGGGACATGATCGGAGATGTCATTCACAAATAGGCCAGATGAAATGTCAGAATTCAAATTGTTTGTAATAATATTGTCAATTAAAGAAAACGATGACTGAGTGATCGGTTTATCTATTACAGGTAAGAAACTATAGGGATAGATTATACTAAGACATTGATTTACATAATTACACTTAGACTACTTCATCAAACCAATATTCAAGTCACCCATTAAACATTGATTTTCTTCAAATAATCTTCAAAGTCACAATTAATTTCAATAATATTTAATGAGGGTTTTCTGTAAACAATATCCACAATGATAATATTTCTTTGTGATAGCATTATTTCAATACAAAACGATTCATACTTTTGTGATTGTTCTAATAAATCTGTCCGAACTGCATAATTTAGTGAATCAGAAATCAAAAGAGCTACTCCTCCACCTTTCCCAAGATTCCGATCAGAATAAACAAATGCATAACATACATATCAAACAATAAAGCGGTACTGTTGTTATTCCAGGTTTCTGAAAATCCATAGATAGAAAAGTTGAATGACAATGTAGATACAAATTCAGATATACATAATTTCTTTTGTTCAAAATACGCGAGACAAAAAAAATGTCTATAAATTGTAGTATTTGCAATTAAAATCAAATTCCAAATCAAAATCAGAATCACCGTTCGAATTATTTTTTTATACAAGTTATTCAAATCTTGAATTCCGAGCGATTGAGTATTGGCACTGTCAACATACATATCAATCAATTCAATTCTATGGGTATCATTGAAAGGAAAAATGGAATAGAAAAATCGTGGAAATTGACATTGACATATAACATGTAAATCATCAAAAGTATTAATATCATCGTGATAGTTTCTGCAATTGGCACAAGTTAATGAATCCGTGTCTACTGCAAGATTACAATATGCACAAAACATCACAAACAATTAATCCGTTACATCAAACATAAAAATCAAAAAAAGGGAGAAAAAACAATTTTATTTTTTGTGATTAAATAGTCATCCAGAAGTACATACTAAGTTAAAGGTATAGACCAGTTCTGGTCATGCGATTGCATTGAGAAAGAAACGCTGTGGAATCGATCAGAAAAGGTTGATCATCTAGCATATAAGTATTAGTGTGTACTGCAAGGTTCTGGAATCATCAAAATTATAAGTAATTTGCCCAGTCTTGGTAAAGTTACAAGCACTATACACAGACAGATGTATATGGGACTACCCTATTTCTATCCAGTCCGGATAGATACGATAATTTACAAAATATATCAATTAATAGGCGGTTTCCCGGCAAAATTTGTATCATGACGTATTAGTAAAAACATAATTATTCTTTCACATGATTGGTAATATGAGCTTCCATTTCATTTTTTGATAGGGAGCGTTTCCCAAACTGGTAAGTTACATGCGATTAATGTCTTCTTTTGATTTTATCCTTTTTTGTTTCTTCCTGGGGCCTTGCCGATCGCGAATTTCTGGCCGTCTAGAGACCAGGCAGCTTTGATGTGCTCATTGTTCTTCGCTTTTTGCAGTAAGTCAGCATTGATAGAGGTGAGGTCCGCAAGGATAGCCTTGCTGGTTCCAGCTAGTTTACGTCTGTGTTTGATGACCTCGTCGCGCTTACGGTATGACTTGAACTCGGCTATGATGGCGCGTGGTTTTCCTTCGTGCGATTTCCCAAGGCAATGTGACCTCTCAAGATCTTGCTTTGAAAGCTCGCCTCCATGGACATCTGATGACACCCTTGTGCCTCTAAACGGCGTCACGATATTTCCTGCAATCTCATCATGACTACTTCAATAAGCTATCTTCAAGGATTTAATAATATTACAAAACTTCAGTACAATATCTAAGCATGAAGAAAAGTAATTCATCACATGGATTTTCGATACATTCTAAATACTCTTCGTTATGACTACAATTGATTTTTGATGACTGATTAGGACCTACACCTACAAAGTACTTATTGAAACAATCAGGAAATTGTTTGACCCTCATTATTAATATCACACTTAGACGTATGTCTTTGATTCCTAAGGGTTTCATTTCTAACTTTCCAACTAATAATCTAATTATTGTTAATTCATTCCTATAACAATAATAATAATAATAATAATAATAACAATATTTATAAAGCGCAACATATCCATCTCTAGAGATGCTCAAGGCGCATACAAAAAAAAAAAATTATAATAGGAATTAAACATACTTAAGATTAAAGAAATATTAAATATTAACTTACATGTAAATTCATCATGGCATCGACATGGCATAGGGTGATTATTTGTTTGGCATGCATTGTATAAAGGAAACATTTAAATTTTAACAATATGCATTAAGCATCAGGTGAGTTTAAAGCCCAATTTTAAAAGTAGAAAGAGTGTTGGCCGTCTGAATAGAGAAAGGTAACTTATTCCACAAAGAAGGAGCGGCTGATGCAAATGCTCGATCCCCCCAATTTCTTTTGGTACGTATTTCTTTAAGCCTAAGATTATTATGTGATGAACGTAAACCAGAACGACCTGTGGAGTGGGGTGATAAAAGGGATGAAATATATTCTGGAGCTAGACGCAATGTTCCCGGAACCACCGGTAGGTGGCGCACCACACGACTAGGGCTTTAACGGAACACTCTCAATTACTTTCGTAGTAAAATACCAGGTAATGACCTAAAATGCCCCAGATATGTATGTTGTAGCCAACATTTTGACATTGTATCGCATGGAACGCCTTAGAATGGTTTCAAGAGGGTTAAAACGCTGAAAAACATACGAAACAGTATCTATCTGAGCCAAAAAGTGAATTTTATTATTTTATTTAGTAGACCTGTGACGTCACACAGAACGTCATCTTCGGCATCATAGGTCTTGGAAGCAACGTCTTCGGAAGCATTCGGATGCTCGGAAATGTCACCCAAACAAAGTTGAAAGTTCGGTTATCCTATACTTTAGTGTGTTTTATTATTTTGGGTTTCTAACTTCAGTTAACAGCTCTACATGCATATAATACATACGTTGTGTCATACGGCCGTGCACATGGGCGCGCACAGGCGGATTTTAAAGTGACACACTGGTTATTGAATCTAAGGGGTTTTTATTATTAATGAACAGAGGGCAGTATTGTTTAAGGGTGATGAAAAGAGGGAAGGCATAGTCATGTAGCCTGGATGATTAGGGGCTAGAGTGGTGGGGGTGGTGGGGGAGGGGTCCGGGAAGGGGCGTTAAGGGGATAAAAAGGAGTGTTTATTACCTACTTCGTTTTAAGGGGTTTAATTAATAAGGAACAGTGGGCAAGATTGGGGGTTGGGCGTAGTGATGTAGTCTGGATGATTAGGGGCTCGGGAGGGGGTCGGGGTAAGGGGATATAAAGGAGTGTATATTACCTACTTGTTTTAAGGGGTTTTATTATTAATGAACAGAGGGCAGTATTGTTTAAGGGTGATGAAAAGAGGAAGGCATAGTCATGTAGCCTGGAAGATTAGGGGCTAGGGGTGGGGGAGGGGTCCAGGAAGGGGGTTAAGGGGATACAAAAGGAGTGTTTATTACCTACTTCGTTTTAAGGGGTTTAATTAATAAGGAACAGTGGGCAAGATTGGGGGGTTGGGCGTAGTGATGTAGTCTGGATCATTTAGTGCACGATAGGTTAAGAGTAGAATTTTATAGATCACACGCTGTGATAATCGGATCATTCTAGTTAATTGGGTGACGGAGGCTACGCTTGTACAACTGATTTCCATTTTCAATTGAGATAAAAAATTTCTGTAGTTATCCAGGGATTTTGTCATATTTTTGTATTCAAATTTCGTTTAGTCTTCTTGGGATACATCTATTGAAATGAAATGAGAATGTATTCCAAAAGTTTTCATGAGCGATATTCCTATCATTAAAAAAGAGAACATCATATAGATTTTACCCATACACTTAAGCGTCACCTCTTCAAACACACCGCGCACCGACGTGAAAAGCTTTAAAAATATGCCAAATTCCGGCCCTTTTCAACTACATCTTTTGATCCGATCGGCCTAGTTCACCAACGGAAAAAGCATTAGAAAATTTGACTTTTCTTCTTTACGGTGATGTAAAAATCACGATATTTTGTTGTTCCATCGCACCGTCATTTTTTAAATTATATTTCATCAATTTGGTCAAAATTTCTGTGGTATCCGACTTTTTGACTGAAAAATCCTGGCTATATCTGTCGGTTTCTTGCCGGGAGAGGGCTATTTTTACCAACGGAAAAGATTCATGTCATTCAGTTCATTCTGAACATTTTGATATATAAATGATTCTCATTGGATGAAAAAAAAACCCCGTCAAAAGACAAAACCAATCGGTACCTCCGTCTGATTTTGGGGACTCCATTTTTCTCCATTGATTAACGTGTGTGCTTCTTGATCGCTGAAATCTGTAGGTAGCCAGCGGACCGGGTCGTACCATTCTTGCTCGGGGGAAATCAAGGGGTTTTTAACGTGGATCATATATTGCGCTTACTCTCTCATGCATTGTATACGGAAAATAATAATCGAATTGAACTGTGTGTATGTGTGTATATTGGCCATATTACTGATTCATCATCTATAAGACCTCCATTACTAAGTATTAGACTCCTTTTTTATTCGATCACCCGTGCTCTAAATAGAACAGTCGCGAACCTAGAGTGATCCAATCAGAGCCAATCAGATTCAGCCGCACAGCTGCGCGGACATTGTACGCGTAGTCGGTTCTGTATGCGCACAGCTGACCCGGGCTGATTAAAAGCTTCAAATTAGGTGAAAGAAATCGGGGGTTACAAATTCATATGCGTTCCATATATCCGTCATTGGGTTATTATTTAAAGGTAATGCAAAGTTTTGGGAAATTTTGAAATTGGATGGGTAGTTATTCTTTAAATTTTTGATATATTTGGATGCCCCTGTGGATGTATTAGAAGCACTTAAAATGTAGCCCCTAAAACACTTCTGCTTTTGAGCAAATTGAATAATCAAATTTACCGGTGCTCCCGGTAAATTTTAAATATTTCAAATAGCGCCTAAGGCCATTCCATGGTAGCTGCGACCATGCAAATCTCAGAATATGCAGTTCCGATAAATAATTCCCAAACGGGAATAGCAAATCGGTCGATTATCGTCAAGAAACATTGTTTTAAAGCTAAAGTAATATCAGTCATGAGAGGGCGCTATGCAACATAAAGGGTTTATTATTTACAATTTCATCACTTTAGACTCGATTTCAACCGCGACAACGATCATTGAATATTGTAAAATCGCAAATGCTTCCAATCTGTTCATTTGAACCAAATTCATGACCTCATACCAATTGGTTAATTGGGTGACGGAGGCTACGCTTTTACAACTGATTTCCATGTTCAATTGAGATAAAAAAATTCATTATTTATCCAGGGATTTTGGCATATTCTTGTATTCAAATTTCGTTCTAGTCTTCTTGGGAAACATCTATTGAAATGAAATGAGAATGTATTCCAAAAGTTTTCATGAGCGATATTCCTATCATTAAAAGAGAGAACATCGTTCCATGTTTCCATCATTAGGTTATTATATAAGGCTATAATACATTTCTGCTGTAAGTGTACGAAATATTAATTAGGTGGTCTGTCGTCTTCGACAGATCACCAATTAATTTCGTCAGAATTTTCTTTCTTTATTAGGTGGTCTGTCATTGACAGACCACCTATTGATTTCGTCAGAATTTTCTTTATTTATTCTTTATTTTTATTTATTTCTAACCCCTTTTTTGTGTATATATAGGATAACTCAAGATTGGTTTTGTCAATTTCTTTCAAATTTGCCACAGTCATAGGTCATTGTCATAAGACGTGACAGGAACATTTTCAAGGTCATCAAGTCTTCATGACGTCATCCAGGCGCCATTTTGTGAATTTTTCTGAAAATCAACTCATGATCATATCTTCATAATGGAAAGTAATTTCTCTTTCATATTTATCAGGATTAAGGTCAATATCCGTCCGGTCAATTTCAGGTAACATAGGCAACATAGAATCGCCAAATTTTCTCTGTTATCATATTTGGCACATTTTCTCAAGCATTTTTATACCTTGTTCACCTTTTTCTGAAAAGTAATAACGCAATGAGCGTCCGTCAAAGTTGACAGCACGCGCGGACCTTATCCACAATACATGGGCAAAAACATGCCTATACAAATTCATTGTAACTCTTCAGAATGGATGGGAACTCCAATTTTTTTTCTTTATATTTTGATAGATTATGAGTCGGAGATATGATTTCATGTCTCATTTGACCCTCAATTAACTCATGACGTCATCATAATGGCCTCCGAACTCAAAATTTCAATTTGCATATTATGACGTCAGCATATTTTTGGAAAATTGATTGTATCTCTGTAAATATTGATTTATTTTCTTCCAAATTTTGATATGTTCTAGCTTAGACAATTTTCTACAAATGCGATTTTTCATTTTGACAAAGGCATCATGGCGTATTTTAGCGATTAAAGGAGGCATGTCAATTTTTCACATTTTGCGTGTATTCTCTATGGGACATGACTTTTTTTCAAAACTGGATTCTACATTCCCGTCTTTCGCAAGCAATATCTCCGTCGTTTTAACTTTGTTTTCGCTGAGCTTCAAGTATGTTGTAGCTGAGACAATAAGCTATCACTAGTGTGTCCTTGCCGGGATCATGCTCATATTTCACTTGCAAAGTGGGATTTGAGAATTCCATTTTCCGTTCACGTGTAATGTCTATGTGGATTATTTTGGTATTATAGTGGTCATAGCACTTGCCTCCCATTCCGGCGACCCAAGTTCGATTCCTGGTGGGTTTTTTTTTTTTTTTTTGCCGTCGTTTTAAATTTGATTTTATGATCTTCTTCGACTATTATAACATATTATCATATACAATCACAAACAATGTAATAAAATGCCTTATTTTGCGTGTTATATCTATGGGAGAAGAATGCCAATCGTTTTAGTACAACCCTATGGGAAATCTGATTCCTTGTCGTGTATCAAACCTATAGGGTTATTCTCCTAAGTCTGTTGGAATATATCAAATCATCCCATTTTTATGATGTTAGTCTCCTTCCCAGACGTTTATACTTTCCAGTTATTCAGCCCAGGTATATGCAATGTTTACGTCACTCCCATGGACATAGAATTGTTTACATGTCTATAACTTCTCTTTCTCTATAATATAGTAAATATTCAATTCTATTTATGCTGGAAATATTAAATGCATCATTGTCCATTGCATCTCTTTCTCTTGCTCTCTCTCTCTCTCTTGCTCTGTTTCCCTTCCCTCTCTTGCTCTGCCTCCCTCTGTCTCTGCCTCTCATTGTATACTCTCTCACCCTCTCCCTTTCCCCCCTCTTGTTCTCATTTTCCCTCCGATATCTCTTGTAAATGTCTTTAATTTCCTCTAGCTCTTCAATTTGCCCTTTGTATTCTTATTTCACCCTACCATGTTTCCTTATACTATCCTCTCTCCTTCCAAGTGTATGCATTCTGATTCCTCTTTCATCCCTCGGTCCAGCTCATGTATTTTTACATGACTATAACCCGTCTCCTTCTCTCCTTCTCTGTATCTATATTTTCATTAAATTTCATTATGATCATGATTTTGATCATAATCATTTCTCAATATTTTGTTCATCAGTTAAGTTATCACTTCAGTTCAGGTCACAGTTCAATCTATCAGTTCCTCAGTTCATCAGTTTAGCTCATCAATTCAGTTCATTTCACATCAGTTCAATCTATCAGTTCATCAGTTCATCAGTTCACCAGTACTTCATTCATCAATTCATATCTTAATACATCATTTTACATTAACATTATTATATTGAACCATTGAATTGAAGATGAGCATGATCATAAAAATTTAAGACAGACCACCTAATTCGTCCTCATGACGAATTAAATTTCTAGTGATTTATTTAGTTTTGTATGGGACAAAGAACCTTTATTACAAATATAAAATGTGGGAATATGGTCAGATTTTTCACTATGATACCAGGCATTCATACGTTCAGTAACGCCATTGGTAAAAATATTGTCTATTAAGTTGTTTGAATGAGTTCATCGTATTTTCTGTCGGTTTTTCACTGGTGCTCATGAAAGAGATTGCCTGTACAAAATTTATAAATGTATTACATTATTTGGTAGAGTTATTTTCGCACAGTGGAGGGGTGGGGGGAGGTAAATTTGTGGTTACCATCTTTTTTTGCCAGGGGTTGGGTCCCGTCTTTATATTTTGCCAGGGGTGGGGGCCCGTCTTTTTGTTTCTTTTGTTGCCAGGGGCGGCCCCCAATGGATCCGCGCCTGGCATGGGCAGCTTTTACAAAAGTTTGTTATCAATAATAAGTTTCAATATACTGTTATAAGCTTCTTAAATCGTGGCATTTAATTGGTTGAGAGCCAAATTTTCAAAGAAATGTCTAATTTGTTAGTGATAACAAGTTTTATTAAACAGGGTGCAGGACTCATCCCCGTTGATTGAAAAATACCTTTTGTATACCATACTTCATTCTAATACTCGGACGTTTCAATAGGTGATGAAGAATTGCGATTCTATTATTTTGTTAATGGGGATAGGGGAGGGGCGGGGTTCGGGGTGTCTCTAGAACCGCCACTAGTGATTGACAAGGCGATTGAAATTTCCTTAATAAGGCTCCTGGAGATATGACGCGGTAAACCGCCGCAAAAAGCCGCCACAGTTGTTTGTACCTGAGACGTAAATGAATGGCAATTGCGCGCAACAAAGATCCTGCTCGTGTTTACTAAGCTCTTTGTTATAACAAACAGAAATGCACGTGACGCGTATTTCTTTACACGTCATCATAAAAAAGCCGCGGTTCGCCGCGTCATATCTGAAGAAGGCCTAATAGGTTGTTTTTTCGAAAGCCGTTGCCATCGTGATCATTTCAAAACTAAGAAAACGTGCAAAACGTTGGGAATTTCCAGTATCCATGTGATCCAAAGTCGATCCTTATACCAACAATGTTGATGTCCGGAGAAGATAGGTCGTGATACTCCAGGACTTCACTATCGTCACCGTCACGTGACAAGGTGATGAGGCCATTCACAAAAGAAAGATGAAAATGATCGTAGGTTGAAATCCCAGACAGAGAAAATTGTCGTTTTAAGCTTCGGACCAATGGAGGACTGCCGCGTCCCCTTATTGCACCGCCACTGTATAGAATTTCACCAAGAGCTGCAGAAACGAGAGGGGCCAGAGATAGGGGCCAATCAAAACAGGTTCAGTTTTATATTATTCCTTTCACACAAGCATTCCACATTTCGTAGTTTGGCTCAGTATTTTTGTTTTATTCCCAGCCATAAGTAATATACCAGATGCATGAAATCGAGAGGCAAAGTTGCTGCACACATTGTGTCAGTTTTTGTTGCACGACGATGCGTTTGACGCCATGAATTATAAAAAGGAAATAGCGTGATAATCCCCTAATTGGCAATACGTTGAGAGGTTCAAAATTACTGCTTGGCCAATTGTTAAATTTGTTCACATATTTCGCAATCATGTATGTTGTTTTCAGAGACATGAAATGTCATCAAAACGGTATGGCAATATAGGAGAAATATAATTGTCGCCAACTGTCAGAAGAATTGGTGTGAGCAATTTAAAAGCCCTTTAAAAATTACTGTCCTGTAAGGGGTAAGCCTAGATTCAAATTTCAAATACCCGGTTGAATACATTAAGTTGACGAATTTGGCCTCTTGTCTCAGAAGGAAAATTTGCCCTGGGGGTGTTTCACAAAGACTAAGATCGACTTTGGGTTGGACTTAGCTGTGGCAGGCCGTTCATGCCGCTGTTTACTCTCACCATTTACTGGCATTGGTCTCTCAAGGGACATACAAATCATGGTTACAAATCTACAGAATTTACATTTTTTGATAATTCATTATTGAAGGAAAAATTTTATCTAAAGATCATAATGGCGAGAGCAAGCAGTGGCATGAGAGGCCTGCCATGGTTGGGTCCAATTTGGGGTCGATCTTGGTCTTTGTGAAACACTCCCCAGGTCTATGTCCGTCCAACAAGGATCGTGTAAATGATTATGAATAAATACCAGATTTATAACAAGAAACGCATGGAAATGAATATCAATAAATAGATAATTTCATCAAACTTAAGGTAGGCCGAATAAGATAAATAAGAAAAGAATAAGATAGATGATAATAATTGATATTCATTTATATAGCGCATGGTTTCACAGCGCTTTACAAGGTATGATGGTGGAAAATCAGTTAAAAATTAATAAATACGTCTTCAAGTGCTTCTAAAACCAGTGATGATTGCATGCGCCTCAGACTTAATTAATACTAGCCCAAATAAATCCTATGTAGAAATGCGATCAAGAATGCTATACGCCCCCTACCCCACACACATACATACACAGCCTACCCCTATTTTATATGGCCTTTTTTTTTCTTCTTCTTCTTCCCTTTTTTTCTTCTCACTTTTTAATTACTTCATCCGGAGGCTGTTGTTCAGAGTGTCCTTATCGTTTTGCATTCCCTCAATCTGCTATTTCCCGTGCGCCATGCACCTTCGTTTTCTAGTCTCCCCATGGTCATGATCATGATGGCAGTGACACCATACGAGACCAACACCATAAGAGATCGACACCAGACAGAAACAAAAGACATTATCCTGAAGGGCCCGATAACGGTCGAGATGGGGTCGGTTTGTAATCGGTGTTTTCTAAACAGTTAATGAAAATGTACTTTTGTTTTCCTTTTATTATTGCAATTGATGTTTAATAACAATAATATTCCGCTTTTTATAGCGCTCAATACATCTACGATGTCTCTAAGCGCTTTATACAGATATACTTTTACCCCGGTCATTGGATTCAATACTTGCCCGCGCACACTGTGTGCACAATCTCCACTCCCTGGGGAGCATTTCAGCCAGGCGTTACTTGACGCTAAAAATATCAATGTCTAATGCATCCAGTTTTGTTTTGAAGAATATGTACATTTTTTAATGAATGATTTGTACAATATGTATTTGATTTGGGAGAAAAAAAAATAATATCTTAAACAACAAAAAAAAAAAAAAATTTAAAATTTCTCGCTCGGCTAAAAATTCTAAAAACCAATATGAAAAGTACTGTATAATTGTTCAGTGTATTCCTCAATAAGAGTCTCGATATAGCAGTATATTGGCATTGTCTGTCATTGCAATGAGAAAAAAGCATTGTTTGTTAATTTTAACCAAAAGAAAATAAAAGTAATAAAACCTGAATGAAATCACATACAAATAATATTCCATTCAAAGAGAAGGAGAGTATTAAAAACAGGAATTAAATTTCCTAAACATTCCGCATGTCCCTATATTAACCAATGGATGATACGCGCATATCGAGAGAATATTGTGAGAGGATGGGAAAGTGTGTCTGTTTTTTTTATTATATGGGTGAGAAGACATGAGCCCTTGAAAACTGGTGTACTGATGGGGGGGGGGGGGGCAGTTGCCCCAATTAAAACGTGTGTTATTTCTAATTCGAGACCAGTGATTTACAAATGTTAATAATAATAATAATAACAACATTTATAATGCGCACATATCCACCCCAAGAGATGCTCAAGGCGCCTAACAAGGTAAATACATTAAATATAAGATAGTACATGTACAAATACAGGTTACAGAGAACGAAAATAAAATTAACATAATTAAATATAATTAAACATCATCAGATTTTGAAATAAACTACGACTTAACTACGGAATTCAGACATTAGATGCGTTTTCAAGTCCTTTTGGAACAACTTTTGATTGGCTGACATTTTGATTGAATGGGGTAGGGAGTTCCATAACCGGGGTGCAGCAGCTATAAAAGCTCTGTCACCCCAACTCCTTTTTGTTCTTAATTGTATTAAATTTGTTGAATTGGAGGAACGAAGACCTGCACGAGAACTTGAAGAGATACTGAGAAGAGAGGAAATATATTCAGGGACAAATCCATTTAGTGAACGGTAGGTGAGTAGTAGAATTTTATATTTGATACGCTGTTCTATTGGAAGCCAGTGAAGGTTCTTGAGTATTTGAGTAGTATGGGTCGAACGTTTAGATTTAGTGACAAGGCGGGCAGCTGCGTTTTGAACCTTTTGTAGTCTGTGAATTTGGTATTTAGGAAGTCCATAAAGGAGAGAGTTACAGTTATCGAGATGAGATGTTACAAAAGCATGAATCAATTGTTGAGTGGTTTGGGGGGTTAAAAATTTCCTTATAGCGCGAAGATTACGAAGATGATAATAGGCAGCTTTCACACAGTTTGAAATTTGTGCATCAAGAGACATGCTTGTATCGAAAATGACACCAAGATTTCTTGCCTTATCTGAAGGAGCAATGTGCACAGAACCAACATGTATATGAGTAATAACAATCTTGGAAAGTTGTTGTCTGGAGCCTAACAAGAGAAATTCTGTTTTATCGTCATTTAGTTTGAGATAGCAATCATTCATCCATTTCCGTACATCACGAATACAACTTTCAAGATCTTCAATACGTTTTCTACCTGTTCCTGAATAGGAAGACACGAAAAATATAATTGTAGGTCGTCTGCATACATATGATAGCTTATATTGTGTTTACTGATTATCTCATGAAGTGGTAAGGTATATACATTAAACAGATGGGGACCTAAAACAGATCCTTGGGGCACAGAAAACTGAAGGTTAACAACCGATGAAGTTGTATCATTAAGAACAACCGCTTGAGATCTGTTTGAAAGGTAGGAACGAAACCAATGAAGACATGTTCCACCAATGCCAACCTGTTTCAATCTGTCAATTAAAATATTGTGGTCAACAGTGTCAAAAGCGCAACTGAGATCTAACAAAACCAATGCGGTAAGTTTTCCCTTGTCCATATCTATCAAAATGTCATTCTGAACTTTAAGAAGTGCTGTTTCCACACTGTGCCTTTCCTTGTAGGCCGATTGATAAGGATTTTGAAGGTTTTGGTCACTTATGCAAGACTGAAGACGCGTAGATACTGTACGTTCAATTACCTTACCAAGATACTTCAAATTTGCAACGGGACGATAATTTTTAAGCTCTTGTTTATCAAGGCTTGGTTTCTTTAAGTGAGGTTTGATGAGTGCATGTTGCAGACAATCGGGAAAGATGCCAGAGCGAAGAGATGAATTTACAATCTCTGTGATGTATGGGGTGAATTCATTAGAAAAATCTTTGATCAAACAGGTTGGAATAGGATCTAGTTCACATGTAGATGGTGGAGAATTCATAATGACTTTCCGAACCTCACTAGTTGTGGCTGGTACAAAGTCAGACATATAGGGAATGGCACTTTCTGACACTGACTGATAACCTCTACTATCACGAGTGTCAAGAATTCGACGAATATTGCTAACTTTATTCATAAAGAAAGCAGAAAAACCATTTGCTAAGTCTTGATCAGACACATTACTAGGAATAATTTGATCTTTCTTTCTATTCAAGAGTTTATTAATGATTTGAAACAACCGCTTCTGATCGCCACTGCAGTCTGCTACAGCAGATGTATAGTGATGTTTTTGCGCCTGGTTAGCGAGATGAGATACTATTTGTCTCTGCTTAATAAATAGAGACCGATCGGATTCAGTTTTAGTGGTTCTCCAACGCCTCTCCAGTCTCCGTCTGAGGCACTTTGCCTCTCGGATATCATCAGTCATCCAAGGACACCTGGGTTTGACAACTATAGTTCTTGTTTTTCTGGGAGCTAGTTGATCCAATAAGGCATTAAGAGAATTATCGTAATTAATACACATAGATGTAACATCATAATCTAAGTCAGGAACAGATAAAGCTACATGGAGACCTTTACAGAACCTTTGCCTATCTAAAGACTTTAAATTCCGGGTTGAGAAACTTTGTCGAATAGGCTTAGGTTTTTCCAATGTGATGTTGCACAGTATAGCAAAATGATCTGAGAGACCAGGTTGCACTATTACATTTGATATAACATTTTCATGTTCACGTGTGATCAATAAGTCAAGTGTATGTCCGTGGTCGTGGGTCGGCTCACGGACATGCTGTTTCATCCCATATGCTGATAATAGGTTAAGAAACTGTCTGGCCTTTGAATCATCCTGGACGTCAACCCATATATTATAGTCACCCACGAGTAAGATCTCCGACGGGTGGAGAAGATAACTATCCAACATTTCACCAAACTCCTCCATGAACACACTGAAGGGTAGATGACGCCCGTGATCATCAGATTCAGGTCGATACACTACGACTAGACTGATTGAGCGAGAGTTTCCTGAAATTCTAACATGAAGCGATTCAAATGATCTGAACGGAGTTACAAGCCTAGTAGTAAGTGAGAGCGAAGATTTGTACAACAGTCCAACTCCTCCTCCAGCCTTCCCTTGACGCGGCCGGTGTTCAAAACTATATCCAGCAGGGGTAATTTTTCCTATGACAACATCATCACCATCTTTAAGCCAGGTTTCAGTCACTGCTACAATATCTAAGTCATTTTCAGTGACAAAATCAGAGAAATCAGTCGTCTTATTCCTTATTGATCGCATATTAAAGGTGCATACTTTGGTAAAACTTTCAATCGGAGGTATAGGGATTAAGTTTGCTCGTTGAATGTATATTGACTTATCATTACCATCGTTATCCTTCCCTGAAAAGTATGGATGAATACGTGGTTGAATGCAGATCGGGATAGTGGAAAGTTCGTTGTTACCTTGATTTTGATTATCCTGTTTCATGTCGTGGTAACCATCCAATTCTGGTATACTCTCAGATCTATCATTTCTCCTCAAATTTAAGTACGATTTGGTCTTCACACCCCCTCTAGTCCCACGCTGAGTAGGACGTTTAGAACAGAGACCCAATAACTTGAGAGTGGTATAGACAGTCTTAGGCAATCGCTGAGTTCCCCTTTCCATGGAAAGGAGCTCAGATCGGGTGTATGATGTAGTTGTTTGGGCACCCGATGATTGAGTATCATATTTGTGTAGATTGCCATGACCATCAGTATCAGGGCCTGGGTTGGGGTTAATATCCCCTCCTCTCAAAAGTTCCACTTGAAAAGATATCAGACAGTTCGAATAGTAAGGTATCCGGGCCTTTGTGAAACTCTTCCGAACAAAAGCATTGCTGGGCATACAACTTGACTTCTTAGGGATGAACAGTTGAGAGTCATTGAAGCAAACATATAAGCCAATCAGTAGCACAAAACAGAGTTGAAAAGCACCCATTATGTGATAGTAGGCACTTTCTCTACTAGTCCTTTGTTGATGTGATAATCCTATCAGAAGACAATGATCCACCTACAGGAGTATGCTTGTGTACAGTAACATGGCTTCCTGATGGTGCAGTGAAATCACAGACATCCAAAACGTTTTCACAAGAACTGTTCAAAGTGTCGAGAAATATACTATCTGAAACTTGTCCAGCAAAGTCTATACTCTTAGTTCTATCAGTTGATGTAACATGTATGAATCATCATACACTTGAACCAGATGTAGACAGTGATGAACTAAGAGCAGTGTGGAGAGCTGCATATATGCGCTAACCAATTAGTAGAATGTCGCTGAAATTACATGATTTTCCGGAATTTTTTTTCAAATATTTTTGTAAATTATACTTTTGTTTGCGTTAGTTGGAAAATTAGGAATTCTAAATATACAGTCAGGCAAAAATTATGGTTATTTTGAAGCCTTCATGTCGGGGCCTGCAGAACGGCGAGGATCGGGGGCTCGAGCATCCCCCCTCACTTATAAAAAGTTCGTTAAAGAGAATAAGAAAGCAAGAGAGAAAGAAAGAATGAGTGTCCTGCCAGTGACACAAATGAGGTATCAAAATATGCTAATCTGACCGTTATTAAACGCACAAAACCCCTGAGCTTACGAGGCCTCTGCCCTCTGGACCCCACCGAGGGCCCTAAGGCGGGCCCCTGGAGGCTCATCTGACCGTAATGAAATACCTAAAACCCCTGAGCTTCCGGGGGCTGTAACCCCTGGACCCCACCAAGGGCCCCTGGATGCTAATCTGATCGTAACTAAATACCTTAACCCCCTGAGCTTCCGGGGGCTCTGCCCCCTGTCCCCACCAAGGGCTCTAAGGCGGGCCCCTGGATGCTCATCTGACCGTAATTAAATGCCAAAAACCCCTCATATACAGGGGGCTTAGCCCCTAGACCCCCGCCAATTAGTGACCTGCCAGTGTCACAAAAGAGGGTAAATATGCTCATCTGAGCGTAATTAAATGCTTAAAACCCCTGAGCTTCCGGGGGCTCCGCCCCTGGGCCCCACCAAGGGCCTTTTAGATCTGAATGCTCATCTCACAATAATTAAATGCCTACAAATTCTGAGCTTCAAGGGGCTCCGCCTCTTGACCCTCGCCGGGGCAAAGCCCGTGGACCCCACGCCATTAGGGACTTTTAGATTTACACGATGAGAACGTGGACTGCCGCGTGTGAATTGTGTTAAGGCACTGGGCCGTGCCCGGCAATGCCTTAAAAGGACATCACAGTGCCTTATAAGGACGTCACACGTTGCAGTCCACTATGTCGACGTGCAAATCTAAAAGTCCATAATGTACGGTCTACCTGATCGTTACAATACTTCACTTTGAAAACGTTCCGGGGCCTGCATGTAAAATGTAAGAGTGGTGGTGATGAAGATTTTCTTCTGCCCCCAAACGTTTTTGCTCATTACGCCACTGCCCCTTAAAGGGGAGCCCCCTGGAATATCCCCCAATCCCAAACTGCTTGCGGCGCGCCTGCGGGTCAGCAATACATTCTTACAATATAGTCTAGATAAAGAGTATAGTAACATTAGATATAGATCAAACAAGATCTAGGCCTAGAATATTCGAACGATATTATTATTATTATTATTAAAATTATGCACAAATTTAACTAGGCTGAATTACGCGATATCGGCAGATATCGAGCATCGGTTATCTATTTTTGATGGGAGATGTTTTGCACGGTGGGAAAAATAAATGCACGACCACGTGATGTCAATTGACCAATCGGATTGCTTAGATTCTAGAACCCGTCTTATACCAACTGTGTAGGATGACTTTCTGTTTGAAGCCGATGCTTGTGATGTCACAGGCGTCGCTTTGTAGAAAGTGTATGGATTAGGCCGCTTGAGGGCGTACCGGATTTTGTGTGTTACTGATTTTCCACGTCATGGGATAGTTGCCTCCCAGAGTTGCCTATGTTTTCGTTTTAATTTTGTGATACAAGCCCAATGATGTAAGTAGAAATGAATATGTTATCTTGAAGTTTATGAGTTATATTGTCTTTACAGCTAGATAGCTTAATGAAAAATATGATGTTTATGACACTATTTTGAGGTAATGAAATTATGACATGAATAAGTTGTTCACGTAAAAGATTGTACACGTGTATGTAGGTTACGTAATTGTCGTGCACGGTAGTGCGTGTTACATGTACGTAGTAGTAACATGAATGATATGACCTTGAAGAATGACAAAGTCACCGTCGGTGCGTCATTAATTGTTGCAATGTGTTTACCTATGTCAGATATATAATGAAGAAGGCACTGTTTGTTTTCCTTTGTTATGATAACAGATAGTTATTAGGATTTGATACATGATATGTTATTTTCATGTCAGTTTATGCAAGTTGACTTATTATTGTTTATCCTTTTATTAAATTGCAGATTGAACCTTGCCTGCTACAGTGTGTATATAACCAAATTACAACGGTGCATGGTGTCATTACTATGGGTCTAGGGCAACTGGGTTGGTTCGCCAAATCATACACCACACCAACAATTATTATCATTTCATAGTTGTTGTTCTTCTTAATTTTCGTCCTTTTTTCTTCATTATTATTATCAGGACTTTTATCATCATCATTATTATTATACAAATATTACAATATTATTAACAATTATAATGACAATAATGATCACGAATGCTAAATATATTACTCATTGCGGATGTAGTATCGAAAATAATATCGCTAGTGATATTCGTTTGTCTCGCAATGTGGTCAAAAAGAATCTAAAAGATCTCGACGTTTCGTGCGCCGCTGCAACACTTCGTCAGGTGATAAAAACTAATGTAAGCAAGGGTGCTTTATACTCTACGGGAGGACCGGCGCGACGGTCTATAATTCGATCGATAATCGGAAACAATAATGCACAAGGCCTATTGGCCTATCGGCTGATTATGCAAATAGCCTAATGGTCGACGCACACGGTGCTCAACCAATCAGTAGGCCGCTGGTTCGGCTAATTATGCAAATAGCCTAATGGTCGACACACGGTGCTCGACCAATCAGCAGGCCGCTGGTTCGGCTCGCCTGCTGGGCGGAAGCAATAGCGAGCTCAACCAATCAACGGGCCGCTGGCTCGGCCCCTCTGCTGAAAGGAATCGACCGGTGCTGGCCGGCCGGCTGGACGGGGAGTGTCATGGCGGCGTATCGTACGCATCCAAAATTCGGGGATATCGATCCCGTTGTCTCTGTTGAAATTATTGGGATTGAGACGGATATTGATAGCTTCTTTTACCCTCCGTGTGTACCAATGCCGTTCCTGGGAAAGGCACTGAACCCCGTCCCAGTCTGGTTGATGCTGGTTATCCCAAGCATGTTCGGCTACGGCTGAGTTGTCAGTTCGGCGGAGCCTGACGTCCCTCTTGTGCTCAGTGATTCTTTCTTTTATCGGACGGGCAGTTTCACCGATATAGGATCTATCACATCCTTTGCAAGGGATGTTGTACACAATGCCGTCTCGTCTATGTGGAGGAATTGGATCCTTGGGGCGTGTAAGTTGTTGACGTAGGGTGGTATCTGATCTGAAAACCGTTCGAATGCCATGGCTCTCTAGGCGGCGCTTGAGTTGTTGGGAGACACCATCAATGTACGGCAAGACTGTAAATGTCTTGTATACCTTCTGATCCCTGGGTTCCGACGATCTCTTCTTGGTATTGTGTACAAAACGGCGTGGGTAACCGTTGAGACTCAGGGCACTGTGAACACGGGTTCGTTCTTTGCATGGCTGTTGAGGACTTGTCACTATGCGTGAAGCTCTGTCAAATAGACATTTCACTAGACCTCTCTTCACCGATATGGGATGGTGAGAGTCAAACGCTATATACTGGTCTGTGTGGGTAGGCTTCCTATAGACTGAGGTGGAGAGCCTATGGTTGTCGTGTCTATGAACTAAAGTGTCTAAGAATGCTATCTTCCCTTCACATTCTATCTCTGATGTGAACTGGATGGTTGGTTCGAGGCTGTTCATGTGTTTAAGCAGATTATCTGTTTCAGAGATGGGAACTATGATGAAGGTGTCATCTACGTATCTCTTCCAAACACGAGGCATGCAAGAGAGGGGACATGTGTCCAACGCTTCTTCTTCGAAACTCTCCATGTATAGGTTGGCCACGACAGCCGAGACCGGACTGCCCATGGCTGCCCCTTCTGTCTGTTCGTAATATGAACCTTTATACAGAAAATATGTGGATCGAAGGACAAACTCGAGGAGTTGAGTGAGTTGTTCGGTGAGAGTGCGGTACGGGTGGACAAATTGCTGTCTGATTGTAAGCGTTGCAATGTAGCATTGCATGCGCCCTCAATCGGTACATTGGTGAAGAGTGAAACTACGTCAAACGAGACCATGCGTTCTTGTGTACCGATGGTTATTACACTGAGCATGGCTGCCAGTATAGCGCTCGAGCATTCAAGGAATTAATTCGTGCCAGGTATCCTTTTACCTCACCTGGGTGGAGTGTGCAACTGTAGATTAATGTGTTGCCAAATGACACGAGTGCTGTGGCAGGGATTCGAACGTTTATCGGACGGGCAGTTTCACCGATATAGGATCTATCACATCCTTTACAAGGGATGTTGTACACAATGCCGTCTCGTCTATGTGGAGGAATTGGATCCTTGGGGCGTGTAAGTTGTTGACGTAGGGTGGTATCTGATCTGAAAACCGTTCGAATGCCATGGCTCTCTAGGCGGCGCTTGAGTTGTTGGGAGACACCAGCAGAAAAGTCATATAAACATACTGGTTATGGTTTAGTTTGAGAGAAATCGGACTAAGAATAAGAAAGTTATGATTTTTTAAAGTTGCAATTACTACGTGTATGGGGCCTTTTAATTGGCTGAGTTGGTATTGTCTTTGTGATGTAGTGGCGAAAGTTGTCCGTGGACAACTTTCCCATTTGTTTCGACACACAAAATGACTAGAATTTCAAATTTTAAAAATATATGAATCGGGATGTTTTTTTTTAAATAATATTTTGTATATAGGACCTGTAATAATATACTCTCCATAATATATTTGGAGTAGCTCCTCAAGGGCGAAGCGATTGGGAAAAAGGGATATTGTTTTGTACACCACAAACGGGAGAGTTATCCGTTACTACGTCACAATCCACCACAAAAAATGCCAATTTGAGATTCGCATAGTTGTAGTGATCCCCTATCTAAAACTTTCATAACTCTCTTACTATTGGTCTGATTCATTTCAAAATTTCGCCTTTCTGTTTCTCTGATTTTTTGGCTTTCCGATTCAAATGAACTTAATAATACAAGGGTTAGATTCCCCTTTAAGACTTTAGTATATCATACAAGATCTCCTGTGCAACACTTTCGCGAAATCAACTCGGCCGACTCCGCATCAAGACTCTTGACCGCTGTCTCAACTTCGCAATTATTTCGGTAGCTGGAATCCGTCTAGGGGAGACGGCAAAGCCGAGGCCTTTCTTAAGAATCTCTTCTTCCGAAGAAGTGATCGTTCTAGAAGATAGGTTAATAACCCACTTCTCCTCATTCGCTAATGAGGTCACCGTGGTTTTGCAGAGTTCATAGCAGAGCAAACCATCGGTACACAAGAACGCATGGTCTCGTTTGACGTAGTTTCACTCTTCACCAATGTACCGATTGAGGGCGCATGCAATGCTACATTGCAACGCTTACAATCAGACAGCAATTTGTCCACTCGTACCGCACTCTCACCGGAACAACTCACTCAACTCCTCGAGTTTGTCCTTCGATCCACATATTTTCTGTATAAAGGTTCATATTATGAACAGACAGAAGGGGCAGCCATGGGCAGTCCGGTCTCGGCTGTCGTGGCCAACCTATACATGGAGAGTTTCGAAGAAGAAGCGTTGGACACATGTCCCCTCTCTTGCATGCCTCGTGTTTGGAAGAGATACGTAGATGACACCTTCATCATAGTTCCCATCTCTGAAACAGATAATCTGCTTAAACACATGAACAGCCTCGAACCAACCATCCAGTTAACATCAGAGATAGAATGTGAAGGGAAGATAGCATTCTTAGACACTTTAGTTCATAGACACGACAACCATAGGCTCTCCACCTCAGTCTATAGGAAGCCTACCCACACAGACCAGTATATAGCGTTTGACTCTCACCATCCCATATCGGTGAAGAGAGGTCTAGTGAAATGTCTATTTGACAGAGCTTCACGCATAGTGACAAGTCCTCAACAGCCATGCAAAGAACGAACCCGTGTTCACAGTGCCCTGAGTCTCAACGGTTACCCACGCCGTTTTGTACACAATACCAAGAAGAGATCGTCGGAACCCAGGGATCAGAAGGTATACAAGACATTTACAGTCTTGCCGTACATTCTTTAGTGAGATTACTTTGCTATCAGGGTTGGATTCTCTTTATAATAAGCCCACCTAACACGTACCATCTGACTACCATCCGATTTATCAAATAAATTACAAAGAAGTTACAAAGCAAGTATAGCATTACCAGGCATTGCGCAAATATAGGTCTCGTTTACGTTCTCCAAATCATGAATGTTCTTCATCCACCATGCATCATGTCTGCTTATTAATTTGGGTACTATGACAATAGTGTCTCTATTCTCTAGCGTAATGTTGCCGCATGATAACAAATCGATGTGAGCACAGGGTGATGGTTGGCCTTCAAGAGACGTCGACGCTCCTTGACTTATCACAACGCCTGAAAAGTATTAAAGTTGGGAAGAGGGGGAGGATATACATGATTATTTGGTGCTTCGACGCTTCCACCAGCGACAAAGGACCACTTTCGTGATGTAATCAAATTTAATGCATACATCTCTGTTAAGTGCGATACAAAATATTTCATTCACCTGTTATGAATAATTGTATTTTAATAGTCAGAATGCGAATTGCTTACATTAACTGTTGCTAGGTAGGACAAACACTATTTACTTATAATCGGATTCAGGCTTGCCCGCACATAATATACGCGCATTCTCAACTCCCTGAGGAGCATTCCAGCCAGGCGCCATTGTAGAGACGCTCACAGTGCTAAGCAAACGACTTTCGCATCCTACCGGGTACTAATTAGACACATGGGTGGGGAGTGGCAAATTTGGATTAGTGTCTTGCTAAAGGACGTTAGTGTCGGGCTGGGATTTAGATTCAAGTGAATGACCCACTATACTGTATACCATGACACTTCCACAATGCCACCAATGACGCCAACTGATCAACATTACGTTCATTAAAATGCATGCATTATTATATAACATATATTATATAAATAATTATTTCATTCCTGTCATTGGGACGTAATTTTCTATTAAAGTCGATTATGCCACGACTATACTCTTTATAGTTAAAGGGAGTGTAGCATGACGAGACTATGTGTCTTTCCCGTGGCCTGCTCGGGGCCAATCGGGTATAATAGGGACTTTTAGATTTGCACGTCGACGTAGTGGACTGCAACGTGTGCCATTCTTTCAAGGCACTGGCCCGTGCCCGGCAGTGCCTTAAAAGGACGTCACATTACCTTAAAAGGATGTCACCGTGGCAGTCCACGTTCTCGTCGGGTAAAATCTAAAAGTCCCTAATACGACTACAGACGACACGACCGCAGCATTCACGTGCGTGCAACATACGCGAAACCGAAGCGTGAGGAGAACTTCGGTCTGTTTCGCGAACGCTAGCGCGCTGACCATGTAGAGATTAAGTCAATGACTACCGTTAATCAAGTCCATTCGTTTACGTGCAGTTGTCCAAAAGAAGACGTAGATGGCGTTAACCAGCATTTGCCATGCTACACTATTGTACTTGCTTGTACATTGTATAGCACCAACGCGTAAAACACTGAAAACACAGGAGCTTAAAAAACCTAAGCGGGCTCCTGGCCTGGAGCCCACGCTGTTAGACAGCAAGTTTTACACTGTATGTCACCTAATATTGAGGCAAGACTTGTCTGAAAAGTGGTAGGAAAATTAAAGCTGAAAACTCAGAGGCTTCCGGGGGTCTGCCCCCTGAACCCATGCAGTTAGACGCTGCACTCTACTTGGACCCAAAATATTATGTTTCAGTCCCCTCCCCTCTCTCATAATCACAAAATCCTGCACACGCCCATCATGCATGCTGGCTACCTTACCAATATTATTTGTATAGCTTACACACACGACATAATCATCAGATTTTGCTTCCACGTCTTCACCACAGAACAAGATACTAAACTATAGGCCTCGTTATGTCGACTGTGGCAACCCATGGTTTGTTCTATGAGTCGCCTAAAGCCTTGAAAATGTTAATAATTCATGATAAAAGCAGTGGTAGAGGAAAGATTATTATTCATTCATAAAGCCAGAGTGTTTTAATTACGGAGAGTGCCAATTAACCCACGCAAACAAATTGTAGTGCCGTGAAGAGATTTGAAAAGTCGA
>CP137684.1:6545435-6706010 GCA_037976565.1 Mesocentrotus franciscanus
AGATTTGAAAAGTCGACGGTAAATAGCCTATATCAAGACGATTCTTACTTCCTATTTTCTTCTTTCTTTACTGCTTGTTTAAGAATACACATCCAACTTCATATTCTAAGCTTTCATTATTATGATATCATAATTATGACGGAAGGATTATGCATAAATGAGCATGCATAAGATGTAATCGGTAAAGCACATTGACATTTGTTTAGCTACCGCATTTACTTTCTGCAAGAAAATGTAAATGAGCATAATCAGTAGCAACTTATGGTGCCTACACATTTATGTACAGATGTATAATCAATCCCTCCGTCATGATTATCGTCTGATAAGCATAATGAAAATGTGAGGTATGGAATGATTGATGTGTATTTTACAGCTTTTAATTCGAAATCATTTAATATCTTTTTCAAAATCAAGATAAAGGAAACGTATCAGCCATTCACTTATTTGGGACAATTGGGTTTTTAACAGTGCCACTGCATGCTATCTGAAATTGATCATGCGTGACTTTTTGATAAATATTGTTATATCATTTGAAAGGAGAGAAAATATCCTTTTCAATCATACAAACATGTAATTACCCCCATAAATTAGTTTTGAATTATTGAGTAATTTACCCGTATACTTGGGTTTTTCTATTTTTCAGGAACGCGGCCATGTGCATTGTGCAAATTTTAGTTTGACACAATGCTGCTTTGAGATACCAACGAACAAGATATTTGTTTGAAATTGTGAATCAAAGGTAAAAACATGATAAAAGACAATTATTTTCCCACTCATCATGATCGGAATGTCTTTAACCATTCTCTGTGTTTTGATCCAGTATAGTTTTGGTGTTACTTTTCTAGGATGAAGGCATGATTTAACCCGCGTAGTAGTACAGTGTCTCCTTTTAGTGACGCTCCGGAGTGACGCTTTCACATTATCTTTCGATCCAGAATGCTAGGAATTAAACATTATATGAACAGAAAGAGCCAAAATGACAGAAAATATTGAAACTATTTCCAAGACAGTAGGCCTACGTTGTGCCGTTTATGATTGAGAGCAATTTTGTTGAAACTAATCATTAAAGTCTCTAAATTGGCAATGCAGCGTATTGGTAACATATGTAATCAGTATATTCGTGTATAAATTCATAATGGTTCATTTATTGTCAAACTATGAAGGAGTGGAACATAAAATTAATAATATTGTTACTGATATATATGGAGGGAAAACTGAATGATAATTTAGAAAATAAGCAATAACAGAACTCGGACTGGGTTAACGAACTTTGACACATGACTGCTATTTTTCTAGGACAATTTCCAGACGACGCGCTTTATACGTGATCAATTTCTACATCGAAATCGTGCACTCAAGGCCATCTCTTGTAGTTTTAATTATTTGAATCGAATAACACGTACCATACAACCACTCAATGAATATTTCAAGTAAACCATGGTGACGACTATGAAAAGCAGTTTAATAGGGATAAGCCAATAGTATTTTGTTTTCCATCTAAAAAAAGTAGCCTACAAAATATGACTCGATCACACATGAACATAATAATGATAATGCTTATAGTAATAAAAAAAAACAATGACAATAATGATGATGAGGATATTGATATAAATGATAATAATAAAAGTAATAATAATGATAATAACAATTATAATAATAATATCAATTATAATAATAATAATGATAATATCAATTATAATAATAATAGCAATGATAATGAAAATGATAATAATTAAAACAATAATAATGAAACAATAATAATGATGATGATAATACTATTATTTATACTACTACTAATAATAACAAAAATTAAAAATACTACTGCTAGTCCTACTCATAGTAATAATCATGGCGATGACAATGATACAATTAATAATACCTAACCTAAAAAATATTATATCAGCTACATCGAGTGAAGTGCTTGAGGTCATGAATAGACAATTATTTAAACGAACACGAACAAATATATAACTAACCTGGAAAACGAAATGACAGTGATGTAAAATCGGTTCCCGGTTCGTTCATAAGCCATTCTTTTCAAATATTATCTTTTGTTTGTTTGTTTATTTTATTTTAGCACGGTAGCATAATTCAGCCAAAGGCTGTTCTTCAGCATGGCCGTGCATATATAAAAGCAATCACAATTTTACAAAGAAACATAAATTATAGATTAATATGGTTTACATACATTATAGATTAACATGGTTTACTTACAGAGTAAAATAAAACATACACATACATATATATAGAAAGGTTAGAAGGCGAGAAATCCAAACAAGCCCTAATTTAGAAAAAGAAAAGGAAAAAAAATCAAACATGTTATTACAAATATTATAAACGACTTTTGATCGTAATACATCTATATGAAAGGTTTATAGCTGTAATAGCAATTGTGGTTTTTAGTTGGTGGCGTAAACACTCGTCCATGACGTAAATGGAACCGTGGTGATGGAAGAAAGAATTGATATTGATTTGATTTGATTTTCTTCTGCATTCATGTAAGTACGCAGTTTTTTTATAACAATAATAATACTGTATAAAGTACACTAAGTATTTTTCTGACAATGAATCGTAAATAAGCAAATATATATATAACAATTGTTATTTTTAAAAACGAAATGATAAACTGTCATAAATACTAAATTTCCTCAAACATTATACATTTTATGCGGAAGAAGGACTGTCATTGTAAACAGATTGCTTGATAATACGACAGCCCCAGACAAAACTCATGAAATAGATTAACACATTTATTAAGCAGAACGGATAGTTAATTGAAAATACAAATTTTAATGATGGTGATGTTGACAATGCGGATGGGGATGATGATGAAGATGATGATGAAGATGATGATGAAGATGATGATGATGATGATGATGATGTCGATGATGATAATGATTCAAGTGAAAGAATAGGTGACATTATGATAAAGACTAAAGAGTTGACTCATAAATTTTACCTTGAATATTCTGATAATGACATTGTTTTAACTTTGGCTTTAAATGAGTATTATATTCTATACAGTACGGATCAACGAAATACTTTACGTGTTTTAAGTAATGAATATCTAGATTATATAAATTAAGCGACAATGTATAAAGTGCTTAAATGAATATGAAATAATATAGTTAAATAATTATAAACAAAATGTAACTAACCTGTATGAGCATAGGTAAATAGTGATATAGAATCTTTTTTTTAATTATTGATCATTCATATTTAAAGCCATCTCGAATGCCTTCTAAAGATCGTCATTATAAAAAAGTATGAAACCTCCATGTATAAGCTATAAAACCATATAGCTACACATTTTAATAGTGGTAGACACTCATACATGTTCTGAACAAAACAGTGGATTTCTCAATTTACAATGAGTAAAATCAAGGTAATAATATTAATGTTCGTGTTTTAGGTAATAATGACTACAAACTTATATTAATATGAACAATATATAAGTAAAGTACGT
The DNA here is from genome assembly GCA_037976565.1 of Mesocentrotus franciscanus. Classification (NCBI taxonomy): domain Eukaryota; kingdom Metazoa; phylum Echinodermata; class Echinoidea; order Camarodonta; family Strongylocentrotidae; genus Mesocentrotus; species Mesocentrotus franciscanus. The sequence goes on from CP137684.1 coordinate 6,548,902, forward strand.
TTTGTAAAACAGCGCATTATACAGTGCGTCCCAGAAAACGATTCCGAAAACAAACGGCAATTGTGAGAAAACATTAGTTGTATACAAACAATTTCTTGCTTTTCATAAAGCAGGTTTAATATGCTTACAAATACTATGGTTGCATTGATCCATACGTATGCTTCGCCGAGCAATATTGTTTAAAAAGTGGCATGTCAAGTACAATCCATTTGTGGCAGATTTCGGTAACACAGTATAAAATGTAAGTGTTATATGCAAAAATTACGTTAGGGAAATGAAGCTTTAAAAGATGACTATGGAAAATTCTCATTATTTTGATGTTGTGCATTTAAATAATCAGTTACTAAATAGGGGTAAATACCCAAAGTCCCAAAATCAATAAATATCCCCTGAGCAATAAAAAAGTGCCCCTTTACTGATCGAAAATGGTGCCCATCCTGAGACGATATTGTCTGCCTCGTGTGACTTCTGGACGATACCCCCCCCCCCTATATCGCAATGTTAGGGGCCCGTAACTCTGATTATTGTGGAAATATCATCAAAATGTCTGCATTGATCTTTTAAAAATGTGCACTTCTGATAAATGCTAAAATCATATAACAATTACAGATAAACATGGCATATAAGTTCCGTACTAAATGAGTATGACCCGTGTAAGTTAGGAATATGCCATGTTTACCCTCGCCAAGGCAAATATTGCCACTATAATTTATTTCATGATGACGGCAATAATATTATAGTAATACAAGTCTTATCATTTGGTTTTTAAGTTAATTTTTCCTTCGGGTCATTTTCGGTTATGTTCGTTCGCGTGTAATACTAGCGTTTTCAACCATGTTTCACCGAAATCTGACATGCACATTTGAATTTTGACATGCCATTCTCAAACAATGTTGCTCTGTGAAGTGTGTATGGATTAACGTGATAAATTTATCATTAAAAAGCATATTATTTCTACTACATGAAGCAAGGAATCACATTAATACAGCTCACACTTTGTTTACAATATTTATCTGTTTGTTTTCGGGTTTTGCTTTTTCTAACGAAATTACACCGTAGTTATGCCACGAAAGAAAGAATTCTAACATTACGCAAGTTCTGCGCCATTATGTTACGTATGTAAAGAAATGATTATGATGAATATGAAATTATACAAACCAACTTGAACTAAAATAAAACTCACCTGAGAAAACGGAGATAATGAAAAGAATCGGTTTCGGATTTGTTCGTAGGCCATGGTCATTGCTTTCCCAATGTGATCGTCAAGCTCGGGTAGTGAACACTGGTGCAATTACCAATCTGGGGGCAGTTTTATCAACATTTGTCCAGCGACAACACCTAGGCTTACTGTCAGCGCTGACTAAATTTGACCAATCAGAGGCCTGGAAAATAGTCGGTGAAAATGATATTAGTCGGTGAAAAACACCAACTAATTATTTCATGAAACGCCCCCCAGGACTCGTTGCGTGGAGCAAAATTTAGGCCTCGAAATGACTCGTTCCATTATTAACTAATAGCAGGGCGGCGGAGCGTCTTTCAAAGTGGGTTTCACCAACAAAAAAGGGCACCTTCTTGAAAAGGGGGTATCTACAAGGGGTGAATAAGGACACTTCTCAAACCTAAAAAGGGGGCACTCGATCATTAGAGATGAAAAGGGGCATATGATCAGAAGGGAAAGATGCACTGTGTTATAACAGATGAAAAGTGGCATTTGTCAAAGTAAAAGGAACACCTATAGGCTATCTGATTTGGATAGCTGCACTTATCAGAGGTGAAAAGGGCCACTAATAACAAGGGGAAAGGGGGCTTATTTCAAAGAAAAAGGGGAATGTGTCAAAATAAAATGGGAACCTATCATTTGATAGGAGCAAAACTATATCAAAAATGAAAATAAGCACTCAGGAGAAGGTGGAAGGGACATTTTGGGGTACTTGATAAAGTGTGTCAGTGTGTGTGTTTGTTGGGGGGTGGGGGGGGCACTGTGCCCTTTGCACGGGGAGCGCCGCCTCTGACTCGGAGGTGCTATTAATCAAACAATCCTTTTAGATCACAAATATACTTTTTATGTCCATTTATTAAATATATATATATATATATATATATATATATATTATATAGCCTACATATAATTCATATTTACAGATTTAAACAGGAAAAAAACAAAACATCATAACAAATCATATATAGGTCTATACTAGTAACAAGTATTTTCATGAAAATATGGAGGTTCTAAGAGGAAAGGAAAATTAAAAGCAGAGAACACACACACAAACACTTTTCGATATTAGGATAGAGAGAGTGAAAGAAAGAGAGAGACAGAGAGACAGAGAGACAGCGCTGCGGTGTGATTTGGGGCAGATATTGAGAGTTGATGCGCGCCATCAACGTCAAAAGCCATTTTGTCTTTTGTCAACAAAATGAACCCTGCCCATTTTTTCTTACTTGAAATGATATGCCAAAATATCAATCGCAACCACAAGACTGTCTTTCTGTGCAACTGATGGGCTAACCAAATGGTGAGAAAAGGTGAGGATGAAATGGATGTAATTTTGCATGAGAAATTTCACGCCTGTCCCTTTGTATGACCTCCTGAAACTGTTTTGATCGTGCAGCTGAATCGGATTCATGAACGGACATTCCTCGAATACCATAGTCCCACCCGTAGACGTGTATCAAGTGTGTAGTTTAAAGGGAACGATTAATGGCAGTCGGTCGGTCAGTGCAGTGCAATGCGTGTGGTAGTACTAGTACTACTAGTACTAGCCTGCCATGACGAAAGTGCGTAGAAGTAGTAGAAGATTTACTTATTATTTTATGCATATCAATATCATAAAAATGGCTACCACTAATTCTTTAAGCACGCACTTGCACATTTTGAGCCTAAGACTATTCAGAAACTAAACAGTAACTAAATCTCAGACTCGTTGCAGGTGGAAAGAAGACGATAACAAAATGTGTTTGTTGAAACTTGAATTTGCTGATGATGACAAAAAATGAAAACATGAAAAAGTCGAAATCACAAAATGAAGCACTGTTGTGCAGAGTGCATGCATTGTACTATTGTAGGAGTGGGTTTCTCTAGAAGTTGGAACCTCTTTCAATGTACCCCTAGGCCTACACCAATGTTGAAATCTGTCTATAGTATATACTCCACTGATCTATCTCTGTATTTTCATTTTAGTCTTCCTTGACAATCTTCACAGTTCACCTTTCTGCGAATTCTCAGCGTCCCACAGTTTTTCATAATTGGAGGAATTCAACAAAAGAAGAAGAAGAAGAAGAAGAAGATAAGCCCAAAATTGAACAAACAGAAGAGCCTTGAGTCACATAGCCAATAAATCATAGGCAATGTTTTAGAGACTTTTGTTAAGATTTTTGTTAGACCGTAAAATCAGTCTATTTCGTTCGGGGATATGTTCCACTGATACTAGTTACTACAACTGGTTTCACTGAATCGCTCTCCCACATACAGCATAGAGCATCAAACAACAAAATACAGACCTACCAAGTCTCTCGCATCAGGCGCCTGGGGGTCTGTCCCACACTGACGTGCTCTGCAACACCATTTTCTCACGCCTCAGGGCCAGACCGGGGTAAAATTGCACATTGGCAAGACTACCGGCCGCCCCCTGCACCCGCCGCCTAGCTAGTCTAGTCGGTAGCATGGTATGCATATGATCCTCACACAAAACCATGGGCTCCTGACATCAGAGAGGCAAATATTTGGGTGGGAAAATGGCCTTGTTGTTGATTTTGGTGTTTTGTATTAAAAATTAATCTCCAATGTGGGAGACAGTCTCTCAAATGGGAGAGAATCTCCCAAATTGGCCATATAGATGCTCCTCTACTGATAGATATTTAAAGGGAAATCCAACCCAAATAGACAACTACTCAGAGTACTCTAACAGAAAGCAGAAAATTCAGAGAAGCAAACTGATGAAAGTTTCAATTAAATCTGACTAAGTATAAGAAAGTTATGAATTTTTAAAGTTGTAATCACTTTACGTATGGGCACTTCAAATTGGCTGAAGTGGTAATTTCAATGTGATGTAGTGCCAGACTACTTTCCCATCTGTTCCAACATATAAAATGACTAAAATTTAAATTTTTCAAAAATTCATTGTTCAGGAGGGTCTATTCTTTTTAGAGGACCTATAATAATATGCTATCTATAATATATTTTGAGTAGTGTCCCAAGGGAGAAGGCACTAACAAGAAAAAGGGGGCATGCAATTTTATGTCGAACATGACTAATACCAAAGATTTTATCTCCTTTATAACTTCTAACATATAACTTATAACTTAGTCTTGAATTAATTTTCCGATATACATATTCTAAGTGCTCTTTCAGCATGCAGATTGTCCCTGCCATTAATCCTGCCACAGTTGCTGGTTTCATTGTCATATTATTTTCTGTCATCCCTGTGGCTGCGAAGAGCCTACCACAAAGTTTCTATTCGTTTCGCAAGCACTTTTTTCCATCGCCTACATGTAATGCTTATTGCTTCCAGTTTGCAAAAGATCCCAGTGGCGGATCTATGGGGGACGGGGAGGTTAGGGGTTTAACCCCCCTCTTGGGCTGCCAAGTGAAAATGTGATGTGAATAGACAAACGCCATCATGTGTCCAGACCCACACAGTATCCGCATCGTCATCGGGTCAACCCCTTAAACTGTTACTTGATTTTAAAAGACGTTATCATGCACTGCTTTTTATGGTCTCCGTTGTATTAGTAGATGCCAGGAAAACATCACTTACGGGGGTTCAAAATAGCAACAAAAAAATTGCCTCGCCGCTACGCAGCTCGGACTTCGAGGCTTGTGGACGATGCTCCGCATCGTCATTGGGTCGAACCCCCTCAAACTGTTACTTGATTTAAAAAGACTTTATCATGAAATGCTGTTTATGGTCTCCATTGTGTTAGTAGATGCCAGGAAAATATCGCTTACGGGGGTTAAAAATAGCCCCCCCCCCAAATCGCCTCGCCGCTATGCGGCTCGGACTACGCGGCTCGTGGACGATGCTCCGCATCGTCATTGGGTCAGACCCCCCTTAAACTGTTACTTGATTTAAAAAGACGTTATCATGCACTGCTTTTTATGGTCTCCATTGTGTCAGTAGATGCCAGGAAAACATCACTTACGGGGGTTCAGAATAGCAACAACAAAAAATCGCCTCGCCGCTACGCGGCCTCTGGACGATGCTTCGTGTCGTCATTGGGTCAACCCCTTCCCCCTTAGCAATTTCAGGACAACGCGGCTCGTGGACGATGCTCCGCATCGTCATTGGGTCGAACCCCCCTTAAACTGTTACTTGATTTAAAAAGACGTTATCATGCACTGCTTTTTATGGTCTCCATTGTGTCAGTAGATGCCAGGAAAACATCACTTACGGGGGAAAAAAAAAAGCAACAACAAAAAATCGCTCGCCGCTTTGCGGCTCGTGGACATGCTCCGTGTCGTCATTGGGTCAACCCCTTAGCAAAAAGCTAGATCCCATCATCCGCCCCTGGATCCCTACTCCCTCGCCGCTGACGCCTCGCTCCATAGTTTTTCATATATTTCACCCCATGCGATTTTGTTCCCCCTGGTAAGAAATTCCTGGATCCGCCACTGTGTAATTCTTAGAATATGCAAAACCTTCTCTAAAAGGAGACACTGTATTAGTATGGGTTATCATTTGTTATACCTTGGGCAGTAAATTCTGCATAAGATTATGAGTGCAGGACCATTTTGGCTTAACTTTAGAATACCTCACCAATAGGGTTTATGTCCATGAACGTCCAAGACCTAGGGTTAGAATTAGGGTAAGGGTTAGGATTAAGTTTAGTGTTACCTAAGAAACTTAACTCTTCAGATTTAGTTTCATTGGTGAAGCGTTGGTTAACCTACAAATGTCAGGTCAATTTTTGTCTCGCCTGCGTAGCAAAAAGCGAGACATAGGCGCCGCTTTTCCGGTGACGGCGGCGACGGCGACGGCGTCAACATCAAAACTTAACCTAAGGTTAAGTTTTTGAATTGTTAATATAATTTTGAAAGTATAAGGTCCTATTAAATGAAACTTGGACTAAAGGGTTATCAAGTATCCCCAATCATGTGAGGAAAATTTCAGGTCACAAAGTCAAGGTCAAAGGTCATTTCAGGTCAACAAACTTAGACTATGTTGTGGCATCATCATCAAAAACTTAACCTGAGGTTAAGTTTTTGAATTTGTAATATAATTTTGAAAGTATAAGTTCTTATTCAATGAAACTTAGACTAAAGGGTTATCAAGTATCCCCAATCATGTGAGTAGAATTTCAGCCCACTAGGTCAAGGTCAAAGGTCATTTCAGGTCAACAAACTTAACTATGTTGTGGCATCAGGCTAAGATTTTTTAATTGTTATCATAATTTTGAAAGTATACATTCCTATTCCATGTAACTTGAACATAAGGGTTATCAAGTATCACCAATCATGTTATTAGTCTTTTAGGTGACAAAGTAAAGGTCAAATGTCATTTCAGGTCTGGAAACTTAGACTTTGTTGTGGCATCAACATCAAGATTTTGAAATTTTAGCATAATTTCAAAAGTGTTTGTTCAAATTCCATGAAACTTGTACCCAAGGGCTATCAAGTATCACTAGTCATGTGACACAAATTCCAGGTCACAAAGTCAAGGTCAAAGGTCATTTTAGGTCAGTAGACTTGGATTATGTTATCAAAATTTAATATGAGAATTAATAAATAAATTGTTGTTATTTGTTCATATTTCATGAAAGTAAATATTCGAATCATTCAAGTACTTTCCCATGAATATTCTAATAGTAATTTTAGTATTCGATCCCAGGCCTAGTATGTACATGATCAGTTACAGCTAGGTGACAATATTGATGTTTCAATAGTATATATTGGAGTATATCTCATAATAATGTTCTCATTATGCTAATGAGACGTGATGTGATGTAGATGGGTTCTACCTTCCAATTGTTTTTACACAAAGTGCTGAAAAATCCTCTTTTCTTAAAAGTTTATTAGATAACTTTATTTGTAAATTACTGACAAGCATTGAAACATTTGTAGTCTTACCCATACACTAAATCTCATTATATTGTATTCTTATGATACAGTAAATAATTATTCTGATGATTCGTAATCAATATTCACTTCAAAATGCTTATTATATTCAGAGGATTTCATTTTCGGGGGTCTGCAAATGGGCCACCCGCCTATAAAAATAATGTCCCAACCTCAACTTTTCATCATATCGAATTGCGTAATGCCGAATTGCGTAATGCAGGCGAGACCGCCGAGGCGTTTCACTTGTTGTTGTGGAGTATTGTAACGTTGATCACAATTTTTTTGGACTCAGACTGGCTACTTTTGTCTTTCTAAAACAAAAATCGGTTCCTCCAAAGTAAAGTTTACTTCCGTGGGATAAAGTTACTAAGGTAGCTTAGCGAAAGGTCATGGCATGAAAAGAAAAGGTCCTGAATGAAAAAAAGGCATAACACTTAGTGACATCGGTGAATAAAAACTTGTAATTTGAACAGTTTTGATGGTATTTGTTGTGATACTAAGTCTTGTCAAGGTAGTAGAGATTATTACTATATATCTGTGTCGGTTGTGTCCTCATGACATGGTTCTATCTCAGTGGCATGAAGATATGATTTTTCAACAACTACACATTTTGCTAAGCTACATAACATTTAATAGAATAAAATACTCTTGACTGAAATTCCATACTAAAATAACCTTTGAAAGTTTATTTATGACAACTTGTGGCAAGCAAGAGGTTAAAGAGAAGGCCACCCTGATGTCAAGTTGGCTTTTATAGAAGCAGAAAAATGAGAGAAACAAATTAGTGAAGGTTTGGGCAAACACCAATTAAAAATATGAATGAAGTTGCAATCAATCAAACCTTTTCATTTGTCCTGTACTAAAAACTTCAAATATCTTTATTTTCTCTAAAGAAAATGTTTAATCATACTTGCACCCTAAATATAATTATTGCAAATATGTTTTTATACAACCCACGTATAAAACAAATCTATTCCGTCATCTATAACTACAGAGCAAATTGGAGAGGAGCTCGCATGATACCTCATACTGTTGCCAATTTGTGTTTTACTGACGACGTCATCACAACTTTAAAAATTCATAACTTTCCTATTTTCAATCTGATTTTGCTCAAATTTTCAAAAGTTCCTCTCATTTTTCTGCTTTTATTAAAACCAACTTTATATCAGGGTGGACTTCCCTTTTAAGATATCTTGATATGCACCGTAACTTTGTGTTTTAGGTTGTTGTTTTACTTTCTTGTACAAGCAAGGGGTTAAAATATTGTAATGTGCAACATAACTTTGTATTATTAATTTTTTTCTTTGTTGTGTGACTCTTTCAGGGCAGGTACATGCCAGACAGTTGTCACATTTCATAGGAGCGGGCCTTGCTGATGACCAGCATCAGGAAGAGCAGGAGCAGGAGCTACATATACAGGGAGGGCTCCAGGACAGCATGGAGCACAGAGATGGAGGTCCAAGACAGCTCTCTCATGAAACCCAGCCTTACCACGGGGACGAGAGCCTCCTTCGGAGGAGCTATGGTGGATTCGGGGTCAACATGCATCCACAGGGCATTCCTCTGGGATACAGACCCAGCGAAGAAGCGCCGCAGCGTGAGGACCCTCGGAACGCGATCCACCGGCCATACGAGCAGCGGGAAGTGGTAAACGTCCACCAGCCTGTAGAGCCCATGAGATGGAGCAGGGAGGAGGAGCCAGGGTACGACGAGAGCAACAAGCAGCTAGCAGTTGCACAGATGATGGCAGAGATGCATCAGGGGAACATGCTTCAGCAGCGCAGTAGCAATCTGATGATGATGGCCAGTCAAATGGGACAAGGAAGGTATCATCCAGATTTCCTGCAGACAGGAGGTAGGATGCTATTTGGTGCTCCACCTCCTAGAGTGAGCACAGAGGAACGGTTTCCCTATCAAGCGGAGATGATGAGACAAAACCAGGCTATGATGTTTGGTATGGCTCCACCGGCAATTGAGAAGGGTAGGTTTGAAGAACTCTTTCAGCAGCAACGAGGTATGATGATGGACATGGCTGCTAGGGGAATAGGTGACTCCAGAATGCAGGAGTTTTATCTAGGACGGGGAGGGATGGTTGATCCTAGTCCTAGAGAGGCCATCCACTCCAGGAATCATGTAGACTTTGGACATCCTAGGGTGGGAATGGTGATGGGTATGAGCCATGATGGATGGCGAGGCTCTGCAGAGAATGAAGACCCTGGTGAAGCTGAAGATATCAGGCATGAGGTACCACTAGATGGAGTTGAGACGAATCAGCTGAAGGTAGAATCACACATGACAGAACCAAGTAGGGAACATTTTATAGATAGGCCAATCTTGCCACACAGAGTGGAGCATAGCCCCGACAGTACTCCAAACATGAACATCATCCAACCTAATCATACATTTACAAGTGAGGGGATTATCAATGAGAGGGCTGTTCCAAGGATTCCAGAAACTGTGGGTACTGTGAGTAATAATCTTCCATTACCTGGTGTGGGGTCGCTAAGAGTCAGAGACACAGTGGCAGAGATGGTGATGGAAATGGAGAGAAGGGACAGAAAAAAGATGCAAGAGATGAGTGGTTCAGACGACACTAGCAGTTCGGAACAATCCGATTCAGAGTCAGAAGCAGAAGAAGAGGAAGGAAACAAGCCGAAGCACCACAGTATTCCAGCCCAAGTTTCACCATGTGAAGTGGACGAGACTTCCAAAGTCCTGCATCCTGATAGGAATGACCTAAAGCTCCCACAGGATTCCTACTCCCAGGAGAGTGGGAGTGAGAGTGATGAATCTTCCGTAGCTCCTGACCATGACCTTGAAAAGAATCCATCTTCTGTTAGTTCCCAGGAAGATGCAGAATCCCCCATTCCTGCATCGACATTTCCTTCACCAACTCCTATGAGAAGCATGAAAGCAAAGCTGATGGCTGCAGTGCGCCAAGATCTCAAGGAAGAGGAGGTGTCTGGAGATTCGAGAACCCATCAAAATTCAGATTTATCGTCTGATGAGAAACATGACAGTGAGGAAGAAGCAGAGGAAAGTGCCAATGATGAAGCAGATCCCAAACTGACTGGAGAAAATCACGGAAAGTCCCTGAATACCCTGCAACCAAATAGTCCTGACAGTGACTTATCCTCGCACCGGACAGTCAGCTTGACATCAAGTGTGTCAGGATGCCAATGTGGCGTTGGATTGGCCCCAAGCAGAGCAGAAGCACCAGCGTGGCGGCAAAGTGCCAAAAGGGTAACCTGACGATCCGATTAGTCAAGAGGAAACAACCGCCAAAGAAACGGCAGAAGAAGAAAAGCAGTAGCTGTACCCATCACCAAAGAAAGCTTCCCGACAGCAGTGCCCTGCGCCAATCCCACCTACAAGAGGAGGGGCAAGGTCTTCCAGAAAGTTGTGATGGAGGACATGGTAGTCATGGACGGACAGATCATGACAGTCAACAAGAGAGGGCGTCCCAGGAAGATTAGGACAGAAGGGGAACTCCCTCAAAAAGTAAATACGGTAGCTTACCAAAACGAAATGGCACAAAAAGGCACGAAAAGGCACATTCACAAAATTAATAATTGTTGAAAATTATATTCTGATGGCATTGATTGAGGTAGAAGCATATTATTAAAGACATGGAGCGAGTAAATATCTCTACTACCTTAATAGACTAAATTCTTTTTTAAAAATCTTTGTATTTGCCAAAATACAACTGTTACGCCTTGTGTGTTCTTGACATGTCTTTTTGTTCCATTACATTGCACTATTAAAGCTGTATTATCGATTATTTAAAAAGTAACCATACAGATCCAAACATCACTTTTTACAATCTACAGTATATATAACATTTATCTAATTTGCATTTGCTCAAGCTAACATTTTTAGATATTTTTTAAAAGCCTTTGCCACTGTACTTTTGTGAAACAGTGGTAATGGCCATTGGAGATGTCATGGTCTAGTGGATACATTGTTGGACTGTGGATCACATGTATGGTTCGCGGTTCAAGTCCTGCCCCAGCGCTAATGTCCTTTCACAAAACATTAACCTACATTTGCTCTTCTCCACCCAGGTGTTAAATGGGTACTGGTAAGAATGGATTCCTTGAATGCTGTGAGCACCTAAATAGGTAGCCTAGCAGAACCGGGGCAATATTGGAGTGCCTTGAGGCTTGAGCACCTTGCATGGCGGATATGTGCACTATAAAGATACCGGTATCCAATATTATTATTATACCTAATATTATTTCCTCTTTTCTAACCTTCTTATCAAGATGAATAATTAGATCTTGTTTATTAGTACTCGCATTAGTACTCGCATCAAAGTGATAAAAACTTCATATCAAAGTCTCTTGGGCTTTAATAGCTCAAAGATTTGGTTTTGTAGGATGGAAGTGGGAGTATGACATCAGTCTGCAGAGTAATGCAAGCCAGAATGACAAAGGAAAACAAGGTTTAGCTGAAATGTCAGAAACAAAATTTATATTTCAGAAACGTAAATAATGTTTCTTGTTGAGCTGACATGAAATTACTGTTATTTTGTCTCCATGCATGTCTGAAACTTCCATTTACATATGAAAAGGTCTACCAGTATTATTATAGTGCAATGATTAATAATTTCTGCGATTGTGTGCAGTTTGTATTGTCTGTTTGGAGCCAGAAGTGCGTTAACTTATATCCTTTCACACAGAGTTAACACCCTTCTGACTCTCCCTACTTCTGACTCTCTCTTGATTTGTTTTTTCTTTTGTTTCTATCTTTCATCTTTCTTCCCTTCCTCATATTTTGTGATCGTCTTTTTTGTTTCTTCTTTCAGAGGGTGAGACAAAAGAGAGTTAAACCAGACGACAAGGGACCACCAAAGAAGGTATGTTATCAGTTCAGAATCGAAACAAATCAGCTTTTCCTACTCCAATTGGCAACAATTATTTATATACATGTACTCTTCATAGTTTAAAAACAATAACGTTGTATATTAAAGCCCCACTGCACTACTTATAGCTACTTGCGCCCTCTATATAGCAAACAATGCCTAAGCCTTGACCATTGGTCCCCATGGTCCCCTTATTCTTATTTTTATAATTGAGAGCTGATTTGATGATAACAAGAAATTGGCAATTTGTACACAAAAATAGTGATTATGAATTTTACTCTGCATTTCCAATTTAGAGTGTGGTGGTGTGACTAAGTCCTCAAAAATCGGTCAGTTCGGAGTCGGTTTGAGTTGGTTCGGTGGTGACAGAAGCCCCCCAAATTTGTTGGTTTTGAGTCAGTTTAGAGTTGGTTTAGTGATTTTTTGACCTTAGGCCTTAAAACATGGTTAGTTCAGAATTAAATAATGATAAAAATGCCTTCTTATATAGTGCTCATATTTGTCATATGTTGATGCTCATGGAACTTGGTGATTATTACCCCTGTTATAGCTGAGCCGCCAAAGTAACTAGTGCTCAAACAAATAGGGTACCCATTTTAATACACATGGGTGGAGAGTGACAAATGTAATTTAAGTGCTGGGGTGGGTGGAGCTGTAGAGTTGGTTTGGAGGTGGGAACATGGCCCTCAATATTGGTCAGTTTGGAATTGGCTTAAGTCGGGTATGGCGGTGTGACTAGGATATGATTAATCTTTAGCTTGAAAGTTTTAATGTGGTTTGTTTGATTCCATTTTCAGAGAGGCAGACCAAGGAAAGAGCATGCAGATAAAGAGACAGTTAAAAAGGTCAGTAATTCCCTTGTGCATTTATTATTCTACACCCCCAAAGAAAAGAAAAAATTCCTTCATTTGCAAGGCTGTTTTTCAGCTAGTCCGAACAAAGAGTAACAACCATACCAAAAATTTCAGTAACAAAAACATTTTTACAGCAACAAAAACTTAATTAATTACAAAGAACTAGAAATTAAAAAAATTATATGCAATAAAAGAGAAAAATTGATATTTCGAGGTTAAAAAGAAGAATGAAAAGAGATTTGTGTGTGCCCAGGACTGCACAAGCGAATTCAAGGTAGTCGTTCATGCAAAACTCCATTCATTTGTACAATGGAAAGTCTCGCAAACCTCATGTCTTATAACTTAAAGGGAGTGTAGCATGACGAGACTGTCTTTCCTTGGCCCTACTCGGGCCAATCAGGTATAATACGACTACAGACGACGCGACTGCAGCATTCACATGCGTGCAACATACACAAAACCGAAGCGTGAGGAGAACTTCGCTCTGACGGCATCCTCTTCGTACAAAACTTATTTCATGTACCTTACCCAACTAAAGCTGTCTTGAATTTAGTTTACCATTACTGGAAATTTCTATGATTATGATTATTTCTTTTTTGTAAAAATTTATTTCTGTAAATGTTTAGCAGGAAAAAACAAATTTCCGAATGGACAATGAATACTTAATTTAAATATATATTCAAATTTCAAAAAGTGTCATGATAAAATCTTACTTTTTTGTTAAACTTATTATGAATAATTCGCTCTTGTTTTTGTAAATGTTTTGTTTTGCAGGCTGCCTTTCATATTCAGTCACAATATTAGAGACGGCATATCCATGTTATGCTAATTACTTCAAGGCAAGAATACATTTAGTGGCAAAACTATTTGCTTATTTTCATCACTAAAAATGTTCATGCGTATATCATGAATTTTCAGTATTGTACCTGAATATTCACTTTTTAACCTGAATATTTGCATTTCTAATAATGTTCACTTTTATAACATACAAATTCACTTGCATTATGTTGCATAACATGAATATACAATTTAATAACATGAATATTCACTGTCATTACATGAATATTCATTTTTGTAACCTGAATATTCACTTTCATTAATAATGAATATTAAATTTGTAACATTTTGTTGTGACAGGTAAAGAGAGTGAGAAGCAAGACCACGTTGCCCAGGAACGTCAAGCTCATCAGGCAAGTATCTCTTTAGTTTCTTTAAAGAGAAGGTGGAGTTCTGAGGAAGGTCAAACATAGGTTCTGAGCTTCCTTTTTTTTTTATATGGCAGTTTGGAAGACTTTATCGCCTTGCAGTAGAATAGAGTGGCGCCGGAACCGAAGTTGGATTTGGGGTCTGTTTGTCTGGTTAAATGTTATCTCTTACTTTAAGCATTGATCAATAGAAAGCCAGGTTAATTTTATACACTTTAACTGGGCACAAATTTTGATTGGTTAACTTAAAAGTACAGTTAACTCTTATCTTTTCGCACCAGTGCACCGTCGTCCCTGCGTTTCATTTGCATCTGTGCACAAATCACACTACGTGCTATTCATACACGCTGCAAATTAATGCAACGTACAGGGGGTTTACGGGCAAACGCACAAAGAGTTAACTCTGCATAAGTCAAATCCGTTCAGTCAAAAGTTCTTCATTAGCAAAATTTTACATAGGAAGTGTAAATAACACATGTTTTGCATAATTTGGTAAAAATATTTGATTTGAGTTAGGGAAAGTTGAACTTGTGTGACCTTGACTTATTAGCTGTACTAACTGAGAAATTACCCCACAATTACAGATGTGTTGACTGGGCATGGTAATTCTGTTTTTTTTGTGGCATTACACTTTTGCAAATCTGAACTACTCACAAAATTCCTGCATGTTACATATGACTGGTTTTAGAGTAAATGACTGCGCACTCGTAACGCACGCACAATATTTACTTGTGGCCTTCATTCTTATTTTCAAGATCTGTCTTTGATTTTTCTAATATGAATGCAGCATTCCTGCCCCACAAAACATTGCAAGCGAAAAGGATTCCCCGGACAAGAAGGCGAGCCACGTTGGCCATGGAGGGAAGGACTTTGGCTGCCCGTTCTGCGGAAAGAATTCAAGTGTGGCTTCCGCTCAACAAGCATATGCAGACGCATATCCCCAAGGAAGTCCTGGAGCAGAAAGATGAGGGAACCATCCAGATGCAGCTGGCCCTGTCACCAGATCGGGAGAAGCGGATGGTGCGCTTCGACCAGTGTCAGTTCTGCAAGCAACTCTTTATGGACCTGAAGGCACACATCCGCAGAGTTCATTCTGAAGCAGAGGAACACCTCTGCAGCATATGCGGGCATGTGCTCCGCAACAAGGAGAGTCTCGTGGCGCATGAGAAACGGCACAAGGTTGTTGCTGCGGGTAAGAAGGAGTTCGTCTGCAAGGAGTGTGGCGCCGACTTCTTCTTCCAGACAGGACTCAATCAGCACTCGAAGCGCCACCTCTCAGAGAGGGCATGCGTCTGCGAGATTTGCGGGAAAGCATTCAAGACCACGAAGGATCTTGAGAAGCATAAACTTGTCCACACAAAGCCGCACTCATGCCCAGTGTGCAAACGGCGGTTTGGGCAGAAGTCCAACATGAAAGCTCATATGAGGCAGCATTCCGGTGACAAGCCATTCCGGTGTGACCTCTGCAGCGCGTCCTTCACTCACAACGTCAGCCTGAAGACGCACAAGAAGAACACTCATGGCATTGATTGGTGGAAGGAGAATGGAAAGAAAGAAGAGACAGATGAGAAGATGGAGAAGATGGCGATCATGAACGCATGCCTGGACTATTTTGGCAATACCGGGTGGGAATGGGCCAAAGTGGGAACCACCCGCCCCTCCCCCTAATCACAATCCTAATCCTAATCCTAACCCTATTAATCCACTCCACTCTCTTAATCCCATCAATGCATTAAACTCCATCAATCATTTCACCCCTATCAACCACGGTCAGGTGAGCGAGGTAAGGATGACCACACCCCCTTGCACCTTCCACACTTCACCCCACTCAACTCGTTGAGTGTGATGCACCCTGATACCAGGCCACACCCACTTGAAGACATCAAACCGATCGTCTGAACACATTCTATCATAAAGCTTCGTTCACACATAGTGCAGTAAACCACGTTTAAAATGCTTGGGCAAAATGAAATACCCTATGCTTAATGGGCTTTATATTTGTGTATCTTCTACAGGAATGCCATTTTTTATGCTTTTGCCTCGTTTCAGAACCTGAAATCTCCCTAATTCAGGCTTTGTCAGCCTTCATGCTACAAAGTATATATTGGGCTCCAAGACGATGGGCCACTTTCCATTCTCTTTGGATAAAACCACCTGTTATCTGTACTTAAAACACACAAGTTTTGGCCAAGGCACCTTTTCTTCACCCCAATTTTCAAGCCGTTGATGCGTGAGATGGTTTTGTTTTGCCACAGCCTTTTAATCAAGGCGAATTTACCTGTTCAAATGTGAACAAGCCGTAAGAAATCTTTTTTGTTTTCATTGTAAGCAATACTTGTGTACCATGTGACGTGAATAGCTCATCCTCTATCTTTCGTGCAAAGCAGAATCAAAGCCTAGCTGTGAGCAAAGACTTGAAGCTTTTTGTCTCGCACTCCTCAGAGTGAAAAATAAAATAAACAGAAGTCGGTGTCATTGAAAAGGTAACACATCACTGTTAACAGTTTTCTATAGATGTACGGAATAATTTTGATCAGTTTCACACTATAGTGCGAAAGAAATTTTATGTGAGATATAGTTAGAGGTAACTGGAAATTATTAATATCAGCAATATTGGAATCGGTTGTTTCGTACTATTTATATATTTTATTTTCAATTTTTTTTAAATGTAGTTCGATAGACATGGGATGGAAATGACCTGTAGTGTATTGCGTTTTTGCCCAAATTAACTTGCCATTTATTGCATCATTGGACTACTTGAATATCCAAAGAGCTCTAAGTGAAATCCTTTAACTAAAATGTACCGGTAAGTGCTTATTAGCTCTGTTTAACATCATCCAAATATAAAATTAATTATTGTAGTTTTCAAATTTTACTTTTTGTTTCGTCTGATATAAGCTGGAGTACTAGTAGGGCCAATAAGGTAATACAATGGTCATATCATCTGAGATGTGCCTGGTAATGTATTGGACAAGTGATTTAGACTGGCCCTTGCAAACTGTACTGACTAAAATACTTCAAAACATCCTTTCAAGAATGTTTTAACATGTGATATAATGTTTGGAAACAAATTAGACTTTTTAATATTTTCACCAACAAGTCAAAGAGGTCCTCTCCAAATCAGACAGAGGGTGCCACATAATAGCTCAGTGTTTTATTATTTTTGGTCTAGAATTCTATTATGGATGAGCCTTTCTTGGGTCTGGGATAACGTAGCGTAGTTCAAGTACATGTATTCAGTTCAAGTAAAAGTAGCATACTGTAAAGGCTGTTATTTTCGGTAATTAATTTTTCACGCTGAGCAACCACAAAAGATATTGCAGGTTCTTAAAGATAAAGTTGAGTTCTGGTCATGCGATTGCATTGTGAAAGAAACGCTGAGGAATCGATCAGAAAAGGTTGATCATCTAGCATATAAGTATTGGTGTGTACTGCAAGGTTCTGGAATCATCAAAATGATAATAAATTTGGCCCAGTCTTGGTAAAGTTACATGCACTGTACACAAAAAGATGTATATGGGACTACACGAACATGTGGCATAAAAATCCGTCCCGATTTTTATGATGTTAGATGCCATATTTAGAATATTAAGGCATTTTAAGAGCCATGCTTTTTAGGGAACATTTGATTTGTGATGTTCTTCCACACTTGCATATACAATGATAACGCTCACAAATTATTTTTCACCTCTTCCCAGAACTCAACCTTCTCTTTAAATTTGCGTTGCACGCAATTCAGCCCGTTCAAAACACGCATAAGAAGTCATGCTTATATTTTTGTGAGTTCTAAAATTCGCAGACACGAACTTTAGCGCGAAATACGTGAAAATTAAAGCACTGCGAATATTACCATGTTAACAGTACATGGAAATCTGCTATAGTAGTAGTAGTAGCAGTAGTAGTAGTAGTAGTACCGGTAGTACCATTATTAGTAGCAGCAGCAGCAGTAGTAGTAGTATTATTAGTAGTAGTAGTACTAATATGAGCAAAGCAATCAACAGCATTAAAGCACTTCTGGTTTTGATAAAAGCATAATAAGTTATACCATGAGAAAAAAGTCTTGTTCCTGTATACAGAATCTTATCTGCATAGAGGAAGTATGCCTGACAAGCTTTTTTTATAAATGTTATTATTTACTCTCTTTTATTCTCATTCGAATCGATTTCCTTTCTCTTTTATAACTTCCTTCCTTGCCAAGTATAATAATTTGATAGAGAAAATTGGGATGATGTTAATATGCAATAATCTTCATTGTAATTATCATTGTATATCATTAACTTTGTATCATCATTTTTTATCATTTCTCGTATATACATGTACCTTGTTTCTGTAGAAAAAATATGTCATTTCAATTTTCACTTGTATTTCTAGGTACATGCTTGAAAATGTTGACATTTTATATCATGTATCTCTACAAATGGATAATATGTATTCTGCTCAGTATGATGGTAAACATTATGTTTGTACATGTAGCTACAGGCATGAAAATATGTACATTTCAGATCATGTACCTCTGAAAAAGGAAAGTATGAATTTTACTTGTTACCATGGTAATCATCGCCTGATCGATTGCATGTTCATTTATGCAGTTGTTATTCCATGAGTATATATGTATGAATGAGGGAGTTTACATATAGATGTCCTGGAACGGGTGGAAATGAAAAGAAAAAAGGTTGGCTTCCCGCAAGAAGGGCTGTTATTGCTATTGAACTGCATGTACTTCTTGGTCTTCCGGCCTTCTTGCAGGCAGTGATGATAAATAAATGTTTGAGGGTTTGCGGAAAATTATCCTCATTACTCTGCCTCTGTGGTTCACCATTTTCACAAAAATCTATCCTGAAAAGTTACACTTTAGCACTGCATTTAGCCATTTACCATGTATGAAACAAAAGCTTTGGTGAGCACTGTGATGTTATTACTATGAGGTGATTAGATTTGTACCGCAATCACAGCAATATGACAGACACAGGACCCACTACAGGTCAAACAAATAATTACAGTCTGTCTAGAGTCAGACTGGTGTCGGTTTTATAGTGTGACTGTTGTATGAGGTACTTTGTGGTAATGTAGAGTACCGAAGTTTGATGTCATACTTGCCAAGTTGTCACGGTGGCTGGTTCCAAACAATTTTGTGCTAAACAATGGTGTGGTGATCACATTAGCCCCAAACCCTGGATTACCCCTGCTCTAGCCTGTCGCTTGAATGATTTTGTGGTGAACCTCATGCACAGGCTCTGTTTAGAACCAGTGACCTGGACGACGAGCGAATATGATGTTTGCACGTCGGTGGTACTCTATAGACGGTCTGAAACGATTATATTGGACCCTGAGCTAAAACAACTCAAGAGTTTAAAGCCATTCCGCACCAGATGCACAACTGCAAAATCCTCTAGCGCCATCTCAGGTCAGCTGTAGCAGTGTGGTCCTGTAACTTGCTGCTTCTCTAGTTGTGTTGTTGGTTCTCGATCGAGTTCTCTCTCTGCGAAGTGGAAATTAGGTATTGGGTTACGCAATGTTGGCAAGTTGTACCATGCGCTGTACAATAAACGGTATGCTTGGGCAGAAAGTTCATCAGTTCAGTATCGCATTAACTGTAAAGAATTACTTTTACTTGAAACTCTTCGTTGTATGTTTCATCGAGCATGCAGAATACAACCACTTACATGTCAAGTTGAAAAGGTTGAAATAGTGCACATTTGGCGAAGTAGGATGTCTTTTTGATAGCATCTATTTCAATTTTTTATTTATTTCTCAGTCACGTTTTTACTTGTCTTTTATCTGTCAATGTACTTGTTTTGTAGAAAGAAGAATCGCTATATCTTGTCTTTTCGGTGCTAGATTAAAGAAAACGTATAGATCATAGTTGTCTATTTATCAATGTTTGTATTATACGATTTGTACTTTGAAGTAATATATTTAGGAAAGTGACAATGGTTACTCTAAAGCTTTTGTAAAATGCTCTAGTAATGCTTATTCATGTGTTAGTAGGAATATATTATCTTTAAACCACTTGGCAATAGAATATCACTTGGGCTATGGGATAAACTTTCCTTGCCTCTATTAACTATCTTCCCTTGCCATGAGAGGCTTGTAAAGATAATAGCCCCACCATACCTGTAGTCTCTTGCTCTTGATACACAGTTTCTTCTTCATCTGGTAATATTCAAGAGGCTATGCAGCCTATTACAAAGATGAGCTGACGGTTACAAGAGGTGTGAGGAAGATAAATGAGATCTAGTGGAATAAGGGCATCTTTGGGAAAAATCTTATTTCTGTAAGTAGAATCGAGATACAGGTACATATAGTTGGCATACAGGAGATACATGTAAGTCTCATTTAAAGAAAAACTGGTGTCATTTTGAAAAGGATGTCTGCAAGAAGGCCGCCACTGCCGTGGACAATACATACTGGTAGCTCTGACGGCCTTCTGGTAGTCGGCTGATGATCTAAAAGTAAACCTAGGTTATGCTACATTATGCAAAATACAAGATGCTATCTATTTTAGATCTGCTTTGCAAGTCTGATAAATGCAATTTGCTCAAGAAATCGTCATTCTTGCACAGGAAACTGTCATAGTTGTTGAAAAAAAACAATAATGCTTTATTTGATAGACTTTCACCTGCATGAAGGGACGGTTACAGTATGCATGTACTGCTAACTTACAAGGTTGTACTTCTTAAATAGAGGTATTACAAATGTAAAAGACAATCCTATGTTACCAGTTGGCTATTAAAGTAATTCGGCAAACTTGTTTAATATAAACATTGAATTTAAATGTGAATTGTATGCAAGTTGTTGTATAGATAGTGGATTATGAACATAGTAATGCATATGATATATTGCTTTAATATAATAAGGGTTAGCAACAGGCATGGATATTAGGAAAGGGATGCAAAACTGGCCCATGCCCCCATTCCAGCTCCCCCTCTTTTTTGTTGGGGGCACATTTTTTAAACAAAAGAATATTCTTGACTCTCTGAGGAAAGGATGTACATGTATTATGTAAATAGTAAATAACATAAGTTAGATAAGTATTTTGAGAGTTTCAGAGTTCTGTATGCCATGAATAGTCTTGCCATGCGAGTTATCATGCCTTGCTTCTCTCTCTCTCTCTCTCTCTCTCCCCCCTCTATCTTCCTGTCTCTCTCTCTATCTTCCTCTCCCCCTCTCCCCCTATCTCTCTCTCCTTCTCCCCCTTCATCTTCATATCCTTCCCACTCTATTTCACTCTCCCTCTCTATCTCCTGTTTCCTCCACTACCTCTCTCCCCATCCTCTCCCTCTCTGATTACTCTCTCTCTCTCTCTCTGTCTCTCCCTCTCTTTATCTCTCTATATCTATCTGTCTATCTCTCTTTCTCTCTTTCTGTCTCTCTCTCTTTTTTTCAATCAAATGTTATCAGGCAGTTAACATTTCAACTCTGAAACATTTGTTGCTACGAATATGCAGTTGATTGACAACACATAAGTCACTTGCATGTGCATTGCATGCAGCACAAAAGTGTATAAAGTGCTCATTTAACAATGATTTAATACAACTCCATACAAATAGATGACATTATGTACATGTAAGCAATATATGTAATAAGTAGGAGTAATATTGTACATCGTTATTGTGCATGTGCTATTTGCGGTCAACAGAGCATGTCCATGTGGCGCTCTGATAATCAATCCGATTGAATAAAGGTTTACCAAATTTGTCATCATGAGTATACATTTTATTGTAGAAAAGTGCATGTCACGTACACTGTGATTGCCAAGCAATTCTTCAATGTACATGTACTTTTCATCATTTTAGAAGGAATCGGTATTTGTTATGCAGAATGTTATTTTACTGTCACCCGCAATTATATAGGCTCTATTCAACTTTTTTTTTTGGTGGTAATAAATTAACTCCACACTCATGACAATGCATGTAGAAGCAATGTTATTAAGTAATAATTCTAAGTGTATTGTATGGAAAAAAAATTATTAAAAATTCATTTTCACTTTAAACAAAAAAATGTGGGACGATACAAAAGTGTCTCCTTATTTGGCAATGTATTGACTCTCTACCTTTTGTCGTGTCACTTGCTTGATTTTGAAAGATACTTTACCTACCTATGTTTGCTTTTCTTGACAATTACACCCCCGTGTTATGATCGCAACTTCCAATATGTGACGTACAAGGTCAAGGTCAAGGTTATACCCGATAGCATTTTTTTAAGGAAACAAAGAAGAAGAATAAAAGCCAAAGAGGTTTTCAAAACACTGTTGTACTGTACCCCCAAAAAAAAAAAAAAAAAAAATCGCATTCGGATCATGTGGCACTCCTCTGTCACGTTCGCACATTTCAATAGGGGACGTACAAGGTTATTGAATTGCATTTTCAAAACAAGTTTTGATCGTTTTGTACATTGATAAGTAGGTTAAACTTCTTGTTATTATTAAAAAAAAACAATTTGACAGAGGATAAGTGATATCAACCAGTAAGTGTAATTCAAAAAAGAAGAAAAGATAACAAATATGACAAATAGGTAGTTACGGAGAGAGAGAGAGAGGGAGAAGAGAGTGAGAAAAGGAAAGAGAGAGACGGAAAGGGGGGATATGCATGTTAGTTCATTGATAGATGGGTGAAGTTTTTGTTTAATTCCGTTTTCTAAGAGAGGATAATTTTCTGTATCAATATTTTGAAGTAAGTGTGATTAAAAAAAAGAATAGTTCACAAAAAAGGGGAAAATAGGTAGTGAAAGAGAGAGAGAAAACGTGAAAGAGAGTGAGGCCCTTTCATGGCTTCCACTGAAAAAAGCTCAACAGGGGTGGCACGAGCATGTACGTCTCGTCATGGCAAGTTGCAGTTAAACTCGGTCTCCGACTTGGGAGAATCTTGTAAAAGTTTTGACGTATCTAATTCAAAATCACCAACATTTTCTCGTAGTGCTTTGCAAGTTGGTAGAGAGTTTTAATCACAATTATGCGTCTGGTACTGGCATAATTGCCACATAATCTTCAGGAACAATCACATGAACTCTATAAGAGTAAAATTAAACAGAAGGTGGTTCAGTTCCTACGTTTAGAAACGGGGGTTTAAAATGTGGTGGTGGTGTGGCTGTATGTATATCCAAGAGGTTCAATTAAAAAAGAAGAGATGATTTGATTTCATCTACTTTAGAATGCCTTTGGTTTGAAATGTATTATCCAAATAAGTCTCCCACCCTGGTTGAGGAGTTTTACAGGCCTCCAAATTCTCACGTTGATTTCTTTGAAGAATTAGACGGAAATTTGGACTCTGCTCTCTTGGAAGATATATGACCTGTATTATGTGATTTCAATTGTGATTGTATGGAACACCAACATGATGTGAATGCTGAAAAGATAATGTTTTATACAAATATGTACGGGCTAAGTCAGCTAATTGATACTGCCACAAGAGTTACAAATACCTCTTCTACTTTAAATTTTACAGTAAATTGAGAAGTACTCCTTGGCAGGTCATATAGATAATGTTGATGTTGCGAGGGATATGTGGTTGACTCTATTCAATAATATAATATATAAGCACGTACCAGTATGTAAAAAGCGGATAAGAAAATAGGCATGTCCATGGATATCTGACGAGATTGTTAAGCTCATGACGGAACGTGATAAAGTTCTCAAAGCTGCTAAATCTAACAAAAGTGATGACATTTGGGACACGTACAAATATTTCAAGAATACAGTTATTCATCTCATGAGAAAAAGAGAATATAATGCAGACCAGATTTCACAAAATCGTAACAACAGTAAGCAAATGTGGAAATGTTTGAGAGGCCTTGTGCCTAAATCACTACCTATTTCTCCCAATACCATAAACGTAGATGGAGGAAATGTGTCGGACAATGCCGTGAATATTGCTGAATAAATACCGCCCCATTTCAATATTACCCATCGTGAATAAAACTAAAGAAAGGGCTGTCCATCAACAACTCAGTGAATTCTTGGGAAATAGTTATTTTTTACACCCTAACCATTCTGGTTTTAGGCCTATACATTCAACAGCTACTGCCCTTGCAAAACGTGTAAATCAATGGTCGTTGAGTATTGGTAACAATGACATTTCTGGAGTGGCCTAATTGATAGATCTTCGGAAGACTTTTGATACTGTGGACAACTAGCTACTTTTGTATAAATTAGCTCGTATAGGTTGTAGTAATAGGACTATTTATTGGTTTAAATCATATTTAGGTGATCAACAACAAGTGACCCAATTAAAAGGAGCCAAGTCGCATACATTAATCATCAAATTAGGTGTGCCACAAGGTTCAATTCTTGGTCCACTTTTATTTTCAATTTATGTTAACAGTCTACCTGAATGCACTCCTGAAGGTATCATATATGTACGCTGACGATACGACACTTTACCGTCAGTGCAAATGATGCAACTGTTTTGGAAGACAAATTAACTGTTGCATTTAAGGGAAATCCAACCCAAATAGACAACTACTTTAAACGAAAGCAGAAATATCAGAGTAGCAAACTGATGAAAGTTTCAATTAAATCGGACTAAATATAAGAAAGTTATGAATTTTTGAAAGTTGTAATCACTATACAAATGGGCACTTCATTTGGCTGAAGCGGTAAAGTCAATGTGATGTAGTGCCGGACTACTTTTCCATCTGCTCCAACATATAAAATGACTAAACTTTAAATTTTTCAAGTGTTCACGGCTCAGGAGGGTCTATTCTTGTTAGAGGACCTATAATAATATGCAATCTATAATATATTTTGAGTAGTGCCCCAAGGGAGAAGGAACTTACGAGAAAAAACGGAAATTATTGATATTATTGCACACGGCAAATGGGAGATCTAGAGTTATCCACGTCCTACGTCACAATCTACAAACCAAACTACCAATTTGAGATTCGCATAGCGTTAGTGATCTCATATTTCAAATATTCATAACTTCCTTACTATTGGTCCGATTCATTTCAAATTTTTGCCATTCTGTTTCTGTTATTTTTCTGCTTTCACACAAATCAACTTATTATAAGGGTTGGATTGCCGTTTAAACAGAGTCATGGCACGGATTAAGGAAAATCGTCTAGTCCTTAACACAGACAAAAACTGCTAATCTCAGGAAAATTGAATCTTTCACCATGCATTTCATTAAATGGCAATTAATTTGATAAAAAGAGTTCAATTCCCCAAATCCTTAGGCATTTTGATAGATGAAGAATTGAAACGGTCTAAACAAATAGAAAACGTAAGTAAACTTACCCAGTAAAAACATTGGCACAATAAAGAGAGCAAAGAGTTTTTTGCCTAAGCAATCCTTAAGTTACTTTATAGTCAGGTCAAGATATGGTTTAATTTGACCCCCCAAAAATGCAACTAAAGGTTTTTCAACGGTTTCAAGTAGTATTCGACCTCAGGAATAACATACTAAAAGTATACCAAAATCGAAGGTTCTAAAAGCTGTTATTTTCAAGATGGCGTCCAAGATGGCCGCCGATACCCAAAAATGACCATAAATCACTTATTTTCCATCATAGAGACACAATTTTGGTGTCTATCCCATGGTTTCGGGGGTCAGGGAATAAATTGAGACAAGTAAGAATGGTGTGTGATGGTCTAGAAAACCCCAAATTTTAAGATGGCGTCCAAAATGGCCGCCATAACATAAAAATGGCCATAAGTCATCTATTATCCATGCGAGATACATAATTGGGGTGATAATGCTATTGTTTTCGGGGTCATATAATCCATTAGGATAAGTTAGAACGTTAAGCAGTGGCTCAGGAAACCCCAAAATCCAAGATGGCGTTCAAAATGGCCGCCATAACATAAAAATGGCCATAAAATTAAGTCACTTATTATCCATCCGAGCGACATAATTGGGGTGTTTATGCTATGTTTTTTCGGGGTCATAACATCCATTAGGATAAGTTAGAACGTTAAGCAATGGTTCAGGAAGCCACGAAATCCAATATGGCGTCCAAATTAGGGCCACAAAACCACTAAGATTTCTCAATAGAGGGCGCACTTTATGAACAGGAAATGAACTTATAATGTTTCTCTCTCACCCTTATGGTGTCACTGACCCCCAGAAAAAGGGTCAATTCAACTATTGACAGGTCATTGTCAACACTGGGGGAGGGGGTGACAAAGACAAAGTAAAAACTTAATAATAATATCTATACACACATTCATAATACCCACCCACCATTCGATGCACGGACATCAAAGATGGAGAAAACTACCTCTCATGAGTGCTCCTATTTTTGTTGTTAAATTTCTGTTTTCTTGTTAAAGTTGTGCTTGGAATGTTTGTCAACCTATTTGTATGTGTCCTGTGATCACATTGGACCTGTTTGACTTGTGGATTCCATCCTCTTGCTTCAGAAAATAGTGATTCTAGGTTCTGAAATATGACTGACCGTGACCCCAGTGTGGAAAGTTTGCTGGTACAGGAGATCCTGCCTCGTCTAGCCATAGCTCTGGCTTGATGCTTCTCTACCTTAGCGCTCTTTCTCTTGCTGGACTCACTAAAGCTAGCTGCAAAGGTCTTCTCTATTGGGGCTATTATTGTCCTTTTTCTTTTGTTTGGATTTGCCTAAATGGTCACCCTTGACAATGGAATTGCCAATAGGACCCTGCACTGCACAAAGAAGGAGCTTTTCTCGATCAACAATGAAGGTAGTCAGTTGTCTGTTTGTTATTATCCTGCTCCAAAAGCAGGATTGTCTCGTACAATGTGACTTGAGCATTTTAAGTAGTGATGTATATGCCGCCCCAACCCAGCGCCCCAAGTATAGCGGATCTAACATCTACTACTATCCCAACTGTACAGCGTCATACCAACTCTTGCTTAGAGCCGGAGATATATGTCCGAACCCGGGCCCGTCTGTGCTTCATAGTCCTAGCAATGAAAACTCACTTTCTTCTAGTCGATCTGTCTCAACTATATCTGGGACTGTATTCAATGCACGCTCCATAAGACATAAAATGCCAGACTTGATAGCGCACCTCAGTTGTAATCCCACTGATATTTTATGCATATGTGAGAGTTGGTTAAATGAATCCTGTGATTCTACTGAGCTCGGATTCCCCCATGACTATGTTCTGTTTCGACGTGACCGGCAGGACATTCAAGAGAGCCATGAAAAGGGTGGAGGTGGGGTCCTTACAGTTATTCATGCAAAGTTGTGTCCCCGACGTCTCGTTGCATTGGAACACCCCTGCCTAGAGATGACATGTGTTGAGATTGTGATGCGTAAGTCAAAATGGCTTCTCATTACCATCTATCGCCCACCTAATGCTAATGTCCAGTATTGGGACTTTCTCCAGGAGTTCATCGATGACACACAACGATACGTGGGTGATTATGCTGGTGTGATACTGACGGGTGACTTGAACGTTGACTTGCTAGACATCAACTCGACTGATGCAACTCGGCTGTTGACTATGCTTAGCACTATGGACCTGACTCAGCTAGTTGATACAGTGACGAGGCCTTCGCCTCAGGATGCGACCAGAGGAACGTTGATTGATCACTTGTTCACCAATCGTCGTGATCTGTTCGCTGAGACACGTGTGTGTCCTAATCCAACACCTAGTGACCATTTCGCCGTTCATTTTCGGATCGTGAATAATAAGTCGTTCACAACCAGAGATGTTCTTCGTAACTTTATGCTTTATCAACGAGGTGACTTCGATCATCTAAACCGCTTGCTTCAGTTGGTTCCTTGGTCACTCTTTATTGATACCAATGATGTTGATGCATCTTGGGAAGGATTCTTAGACATCTTCGAGGCTGCAGCTAAGGATGCCATCCCCCGAGTAACCAAGAGATCCAGGAGATGGAAGCCCTGGATTTCCAGGAAATCAAAGCCATGATTTCATTGAAGGGCAAACTCTTCAGGAAAGCTACAAGGTCAAAGATAGCAGAGGATTGGCTGTCCTTCAAGAATATTCGGAACAAGACAAAATATGCCATCAGATCCTCATACAGTCTCTATGTCAATGACCTCTTCTCTCTTCCCGATAATAAGAAGCGGTTTTTCGCGTTCATCCGAGAGCATAAAAGGAACGCTCCTCCGCCAGTTCTTGTTGTTAATGATGAAGTCTTCAGTAGACCCCACGACATCGCAAGTAAGTTCCTCAGCTGTTTTCAATCATCCTTTTCAGAGGAAAGATGTGTGCCAGCTATTCCACCGACATGTGAATTTCCGATCGAATGCTTGCAGTCATTTGACATTTCGACCAGTGATATCTTTCGACTCATGGACTCACTTCAAGAGAATAAGGCCCCTGGCGTGGATGGTTTGTCCCCTGTCCTGTTAAAGCGAACCGCCGCGGTGTCTTCACATATATTTCAGCGTATTCTCTCATTGTCACTGTCGGCAGGCAAAGTTCCGGGATCATGGAAGGTAGCGAATGTCTGTCCAGTTTTTAAATCTGGTGACAGGTCAGATCCCTCTAATTATCGGCCTGTTGCGCTTACCTCAGTTGCCAGTAAGATGATGGAATCTATTGTAGTGAGCGCAATTGAAAACCATCTCAGTACTAACTGCCCAATCACCAGCGTTCAGCATGGATTTAGAAAGCGTAAATCCTGTGTAACCCAATTATTACATCTTACGAATGAGTGGCTTACCTGCCTGGAGGGTCGGCGTTCATGTCCTGTCGATGTAGTCTACTTAGACTTTTCTCGTGCATTTGACAAGATGCCCCACGACGTCCTGCTTTGTAAGCTTTCAGAAATGTTCAATATTGGCGGTAACCTCTGGGCATGGATGAAATCCTTTCTATGCGGACGACGCCACCGTGTCCTATACAAAGGTTCCTTCTCGGAGTGGGCTCCTGTCCTGTCTGGGGTTCCTCAAGGGAGTGTCTTAGGTCCGCTGTTGTTCAATTTGTTCATCAACGATGTACCTAATAGCTTGGAATCACCTTGTGCATTGTTTGCGGACGACACAATCATCTACCGACCTGTACGTGATATCACGGACTCTGCAATATTACAACGTGATCTTGACAGGGTTTCGCAGTGGTGTGTTTCCAATGGAATGAAGCTAAATGTGAGCAAAACGAAAGTGATGCGAATTTCATGTTTAAGGAAAAACGTCGCCGAACCAGTATATCATTTGAATGGAGCTCTCATTGAGCCAGTCTTACAAGCAAAATATCTAGGGGTGATAATCAATACCAAGCTGTCTTGGGATGATCACGTTGATTACATTACCCGCAAAGCCAATAGATTGCTGGGATTGATCACCTCCATGTCATCGGGTTTAGCAACTTCAGCTCTCCTGGCACTTTACAAATCTCTAGTACTACCGATACTAGAGTACGGCTTACCTGCGTGGAACCCCACCAATAGGAATCTCGGTGACAGGCTTGAGAGTATTCAAAGAAGAGCCACTCGTATCATCCTGAAACAGCGCAGGCAGCAGATGCCCTATCCTGAGCGTCTAAGACTCCTTAATTGGGTCTCGCTAGAATCCCGTAGGAAATATTTGCTCATTAACTTCGTGGCTAAAGCTCTCTACAACATTGTTGAGAGCAGTGATATTTCTTTGAAAATCAGAGTTATAGAAAGGAGACAAGAGGATATCAGGTTCCATCACCTGATGGCTCGTACGAAACGTTTAAGTGATTCCGCCATTTACATTTTTCCTAGACTGTGGGACGAACTACCTCGGGACTTGCGCATTGACTTTGTACTCTCTAAATTTCAGACCTGGCAATACAGGCTGAAAAGTCATATCTTCTTCAATTAACTTTATCTTTTGAAGTCTTTGTTTAATTTACGATAGGTTAATTTAATAATTACGGTATGATTTGGAATCATTCATTCGTCTACTTTTTTTTGACATTCTTGAGCCGAAACTATAATTTTGATTATACTGCTTTTATGTCTCTGGAGTCTTTTTTCTTTTGCTTTTTTCCCCTCTTTTTCCTGCCATTATTTAAACATCTTCTGGACAGTTCCATCGCAGCTTCTTTATTATAATTGTGTATACAATTTAATATATGAAGTACTCGTTCTTTAATGTGTTTTCCTAGTTTCCTTAATCGCCTGAAGCCCACTAAGCCTATGTACCTATTCACTTCTTTTACCATGTTTTCTTAACTTCTATATACCGGTCAACATATATAATTTTAGACATTCTTGTCAGCTTGCTACTACATGTTCTCATATTTTTTTTTCTTATTTTTTCTCAGTTTTATACTTCATCGTTTCAGTTTGCTTACTTTACATTTTATGCAATAGTTTTTAAGCCAGAATTAATTCCTCATGTTTAAGCTCAGTATCGTGTCATGACCTAGTGTCATCATACATATTAGTTTCATGTTCTCCTTGTACTTTGTTTTTGTTAGTTGTTTAGTTTATGAAATGTTTTACATTTTACATTTTATTTACCTTCATGCTATATCTTACAGGTCTTCTATGTGCACCAGTTGGTCGGGAAGAGGGACCATTACGGTTACAGTGATTAAGTTTGCTTTCCTCTTCCCCGGCAGCCAACTGATGCATTCAGAGGACCGCCAGTAAGATTTTGCATTTATAATTGTTTGTGTACTCATATTTACATTGTTATATTTTGTGTGAATTGCCGAATAAATAATAATAATAATAATAATACAATTAAAATTGTCTAAAACCTTGTGTTGTTCATGTCATCTTATAGCGAATACACATGCAGATCTTCACGTACCTTCATTTTGATGAGGAATGTACTTGAGTACATTATAAAGTGACTCCTTTTTTGGATAGTGGCATACATCAAGTTGGCAAGGTCCACACACACTAGTCCGTAACCTCTGCAGCTACAGCGAGGTGTGCTACAAGCAGTACAGCAGTTGCAATGAATCAACTTTAGAAGATTACTAGGTGCAGCCTTCGTGTTCAACATCACTGGAACCAGGTGATTGTTCTCTAATTTCTTTCCCCAGTCTGTGACGTCCATGTCTTCTAATTCACTCTCCATCCATGCCATTACTTGGTAGTATGTTCTGAAGGAGTGGAATTTGGTGGAGGGTGGCGTCGCATTGGCAATTTTCTTGACGAACAAGTTGTAACGTAATGATGCAAGTGAGTCATTACAGCGGCAACCAAACATGATAGACATTGCTTTGATGCCAAGTTCCTCTATTAGTTCCTTTGGCTGACTTGGAAGAAGGAAAGTACTAGCACAGGGTTCTTAAGTGGGGCTGTATTTCACAAGCTTCTGGAAGACTGCATTCTTTCCAATTCCGAATATCCTGGAAGCCGAATCGCAACCAGTGTAGGCACGTCGAAAAAGTAGTTGTGAGCATAAAGCATATAGCTACTTTTTCTGGATGCCTACACCGATTGCGATTCGACTTCCCAGATATTCGGAATTGGAAAGATCTTCAGAAGCTTGTAATGCAACCTCAATTTGAAATCCTGTGCTAGTACTTTCCTTCTACCAAGTCAGCCAACAGAGGAACTTGGTATCAAAGCAATGACTGTCATGTTTGGTGGCCGCTGTAATGACCTCTTGCATATCATTACGATACAACTTATTCGTCAGAAAATTGCCAATGCAACTCCCTCCTACGCCAGCCTCCTCCAAATTCACTCCCTCAGAACATACTACCAAGCCCAGGAGGGGGGTTACTCAGATTTGGTTTGGCCAGGGGTGTGCCGCTCAAGTCTCGAAAACCCTAGCCCATTTTCACAATTTTCGAGACCCGAACATTTTGGAAATTTTGAAAACACGGACCCATGTTTAGGGATATTTTGTTACAAAAGTGACCCATTACAGCGGCACACCCGTATGTCTTAATATGTGAGTACCCCGGGCTTCAAGTCATGGCATGGATGGACAGCGAAGAAGACATGGACGTCACAGACTGGGGCTGGAAATTAGAGGACAATCACCTGGTTCCACTGATGTCAATTACGGAGGCTGCACCTAGTAATCTTCTTAAGTTGATTCACTGCAACTTCTGTACTGCTTGTAGCACAACTCGCTATACCTGCAGAGATTACGGACTTCATGCATGTAACAGTGTGTGTGTGGACCTTGCCAACTTGATGTATGCTACAATCCATATAACGAGTCACTTGATAGTGAAGCAGAAGATGATTTTTCCTTTAACACTAAAGTACATTCCTCATCAAAATAAAGGAACGTGAAGATCTGCATGATGGTGTATTCGCTATAAGATGACATAAACAACACGAGGTTTTAAACATTTTTATTGTATGGTGGGTATTATAAATGTGTGTCTAGATTTTATCATTAAGGTATTACTTTGTCTATTTGTCACTCCCCCTCCTCCCCCAGTGTTGAAAATGACCTGTAAATAGTTGAATTGACCCTTTCCGGGGGGGGGGGTCGGTGACACCATAAGGGTGAGAGAGAAACATCATAAGTTCATTTCCTGTTCATAAAGTGCGCCCTCTATTGAGAAATCTTAGTGGGTTTGTGGCCCTTTGGACGCCATATTGGATTTCGTGGTTTCCTGAACCACTGATTAACGTTCTCACTTATCCTAATGGATTCTTTGACCCCGAAAAGCATAGCATAGACACCCCAATCATATCTCTCGGATGGATAATAAGTGACTTATGGCCATTTGTATGTATCGGCGACCATCTTGGACGCCATCTTGAAAATAACAGCTTTGAGAACCTTCGATTTTGGTATACTTTAGTATGTTATTTCTGAGGTCGAATACTACTTGAAACCGTTGAAAAACCTTTTGTTGCAATTTTTGGGGTTTGGGGTGTTTTTTTTTTTTACCGTATAGTGACCTGACTATTATAACAGTCTTGTGTTGCCATGATTTGATTACTGCTCTGTGGTATGGTGTAACGTATTTCATTCCCATAAAACTAAGCTGCAAAAAATTCAAAAGAGGGCCGCAAGAATAACATTGAACAAGACATATGACACACCGTCGGCTGATTTGTTCACAAGTCTTAAATGGATGACACTAGACAAACGGTTTGAGTTAAGTCGCGTTATAATAAGTGCATTCATAACTTAGCACCTTCTCACCTTCAGGTAGGCTTAATCAGTCCTAATGGCGTACATGAGCAACATACAAAGCAAATAGACAGTGGATGTTTACGTGTGCCCATATTTCACACTAATTGTTTTAAGTGTGGCCCAATTGTTTCTTCTATATTTGAATGGAATAAGCTACATAATTCGATGAGAACGGCTTCCTCTGTCAACTCATTCAGTTGTAAATTGTGATTGGCTCAGCCGAACATAAACTACGTGCATATTTTGTAATATTACCATGATTTATCACATAATTGCGACTTAATCAATATATGACTTTTTTTGCAAACGAGTATTCGTTTGTGCCACGTCTATTATTCGTGTGTTATATCTTTCTAAATGTACTATGGAATTTTATTTTAACTGTTCTGTATAAACGTTATGCTTTTTGATGTAAATATGTTCATAATTATTCTGGGTCCCATGGAAGACCACTACTTATTGGTGAATGGGCTAGCCTGACAAAAGATTATAATGGGATGGGATAGAATAGAAAAAGATAGGAAGAACGAGAGAGATGGGGGAGAGAAGAAATGTATATGGCAGATTAGAAAATGTGAAAGAGGGCAGAGAGCATGTCAAAATCAAACTGACGCAATACTGGTGTCAAGGGGGAGGGGATTGGTATACCTTAATCGATGAAATAGAAGTTGATAGAAAGGATAACGAATGGGGTGCGGCAGAGGGTCATCTTTATTCGTTGTTTTCCCTCTCTCCCTTTCATCCCCTCCACTCTCTCTTTTTCCATACCCCCCTGCCCCTGCACCTCTCTCTCTCTCTCTCTCTCTCCCTTCTCTCTCTCTCTCTCTCTCTCCCTCCCCCTTCTCTGTCTCTCTCCCTCCACCTTCTCTCTCTCTTTCTCTCTCTCTCTCTCTCTCGCTCTCACCCCTCTCTCTCTCTCTTCCTCCCTTCCCCTTCTCCTCTCTTCCTTCTGTGTGTCGGTCTCTTCTATGCAAAACAAAATATCGAAACACAACAACAACAACAACAACAACAACAGAAGGATTCACATGGCGTTATTTCTATATGAGATTATTTTTGAGGTCGCAGCGCAAAAAATTACATGTTATAAAGAGGAAAAGACAATCCTGATGGTGTTTTCAGCAGTATTTAATCATAAAAGACTGAAAAGATCTTCAATAAGAAATATTATTATATCAACTTAAATGCGAGCGAGCGTAGAGAGCCAGCTTTGGGTGAAACTCAAGAAAAAGATGCTCTTAATCGCCATAAATTATAGGAGCACCTTTTATGGGGAAAGGAAAAGGGGGCACATATCTAAAGGGAAAAGGACACTTATTAGAAAAGAAAGAGAGCACATGTCAAAGTAAAAAGGGGAATTACCAGTGGTGGAAACGTTGCACTTCTTGCACTTAATAAGGGGCACTCACCAGAGATGGAAAAAGGCACTTATTACCACGGAAAAGGGGCACTTATTCCAAAGGAAAAAGGGCAATTATCAGAAGGGAAATGGCACTATTTAAAACGGATAAGGGGCACGTGTCTAAATAAAAGGGGCACTTATCAAAGATAAATTGGGCATTTATTACAGAGTTAAAGGGGGCACCTCTCAAATTTGAAAAGAGGCATTTAAAAGAGGTGAAGGAGCACTTATCAGAGATGGTAATGGGCACTTCTTGTTCCTGAATGGGGGCACTCACCTGAGATGAATAGGGGCACTTGTGAGAATTGAAAGGGGCACTTATTACGAAGGAAAATTGGCACTTGTCGAAGGAAAACGGGCATCTATGAGATTTCAAAAGAGGCATCTATCAGAGGTGTCAGAAGTGGCATTATGAGAAAGGGAAAAGAAAAGGGCATTATTTTATCAGAAGGAAAAAGGGCACTTATTATGAAAGAAAGGGGTACTTGTTGAAATAAAATGAGCACATCTCAGATTTGGATAGGGGCAATTACCATAGGTGAAGGGTGCACTTAATTACCAATTATAAGGCAATTATAAGAACATGGAACGGACAAAGATTATAAATAAAAAGGGGCACTTATCTGAAGTAAAAGGGGGAATTTCCCATGTAAAAAGGGGCACTTTAGGGGGTGCCGGCGAAAATGATTCTTCTCCAGCTTCCGGAAACCAACCTGGAAATTTTTAGTTGCGTCCTACGGGACGCAATTAATCACCGCTTTTGCAAAATGTGTGCGTGAGATTTGGGTTTTGGTGAGTCCGGGACGCAAAAACACAACTTAGCGCGACCCTTGCCTATATATCTTGCTCTACAAAACAAATCTGCCACAAACTTTAGAAATATGTGACACCAATAACGATGTGCATGAGGCTAATTTTGTTTGTTATAATCTGCATATATGTGCAGAATGAATAAAAACTGATTTTATGAATCCACAAACTGCTGAATTCGGAAGCTTTGCTGATGGGGGCACTCGTTTTTCCGATGGTTGATAATTCCGAAACACAAATTTCCCATGGCATTTGTTGCATTATTCTGAAGGTTTGTTATTCCGAAGGTTCGTTTATCCGAAGTATCATAATTCCGAAAATGAATTAGTGTTCATATTTCCAATAGTTCATAATTCCAGAATGAAAAAGGGTTCATATTCCGAAAATGAAATAGGGTTCGTAATTCCAAAAATGAAATAGGGTTCGTAATTCCGAAAATAGAAAAAGTTACCTGAACAACAAACGAACATTAAAAGGAAATCATGGTGACGAGACAGCCCATCCCCCTCTCTCTATAAGAGATCCAAAAGGACTGGAGAGAGAGAGGGAGAAATAGTAAAAGACAACAAAAGACAGTAGGACAATATAAAGGACAAATAAAAAAGAAAAAGGAAAGAAAGGAAGGAAGGAAAACAGGAAAATTAGAAAGAGGGGATAAGAATGAAATCGGCAATAGAGAGTAAAAGATAGAAGGGGTGTATCATGATTGATTAATAAGGTGATGAGTGGAGGTCATCTCACCGATTTCGTTTTTTCTGATTTATTTATTTATTTATTTATTTGTTCGTTTGTTCGTTTGTTTGCTTGTTGCTTTTAATTTGGTATTTGTTATTGGATTTGATGGCGAAAAAAAATGAAAGAAAAAGAGAAAAGAAGAAAAGAGGGAAAAGGGAAAAGAAAGAGAAAAGAATACAATTGGGACCCTTCCCGCACCCCCTAACTTGCGGCCTTGTAAATTCGCATTGGATTCTCCGAGTAAGACCGGTCCCCCCATGGTGCCAGTGCCCCCTCAATGGCTGGGGTCTAGCTACGCCACTGTGTGTATGTGAGGAGCTTCTTCTCTTCTCTTTTGTTTATTGTTGGTAAACAAATCTGAACTCTATCACTAGGAAAGGGAGAAATGTGAAATTTAGGTATAGCATTTTCTTGTTCTTGCTATAAACCCGAGGGATTATGCAGTGTCTTATCCATCTACTACTACTTTTGAACTTAAACCGTTATACATGATTAAAGTTATGCATCTGACACTCCTGCAATTCCACAATAGTTGACATAATGCCAGTATTATTTTTGTCGATAGTTTTGAAGTGGGTCTCCACCTACTGTATCCTTTGATAGTACACCTGTGCGATTTCCAAAATTGTACCATTAGAAAATCCTTGATCCTTTAATATAGGTTTAACATATTCGTACAAGATTATTATTAATTATTAATTGTGACAATGATTAAGAGCCGAGAACGGTACAATGAATCGTCTTCTTTCTCTAATAATTTAATGCAACGTCAAATTTTCCGCGCTTCGCGCGGAAGGGGTTAAACTGAATTCAGACAAGGATTTAGAATCAAGAACGGTATCCTTTCTCTGATAATTTAATGAAACTTCAAAAATTCGGAAGGGGGGGGAACTGAGTTTATACAAGGATTAAGAGTCGAGAACGGTACAATGAATCGTCTTCTTTCTTTAATAATTTAATGAAACTTCAAAGCTTCCGCGCTTCGCGCGGGAGGTGTGTGTAGGGAAATGAGTCTATACAAGGATTAAGAGTCGAGAACGGTACAACGAATCGTCTTCTTTCTTTAATAATTTTATGAAAAGCTTCCGCGCTTAGCGCGGAAGGGTGAAACTGAATTCAGACAAGGATTTAGAGTCGAGAACGGTATCCTTTCTCTAATAATTTAATGAAACGTCAAAGCTTCCGCGCTTCGAGCGGGATGGGGAGAACTGAATTTAGACAAGGAATACTGAGAGTCGAGAACGATACAACGAATCGTCTTCATTCCCTAATAAATTAATGAAACGACAAAGCTTCCGCACCTCCCGCTGCACCTCCCTGCACCCAACCCCTATAGGGAGCGCGCTTTGACATTGGGACATTAGCATTAATATATTTTGTCGGTAATTGGTGGCTAGTTTTGTCGGTAATCGGTGGCCTCTACACCCCCACTGAAAAAGGTCTAGCGACGCCCCTGCCGGTGGGGAGGGCTGGTGACTGGTGTCTCCCACTCTTTCCAAAACTAAGAAAAGTGTCCCTTCCGTGACAAACAGGTGCCCCTCAATCTACCAAAATGTGCCCCTCCCCTTCCTCTTCTTTCTTTCGCTTTCTCTCCTCTATTCCTTTCCCTACTTTTCCTTCTCTCTCTCTCTTTCTCTCCTCTTTCCCTTTCCCTACTTTTCCTTCCCTCTCTCTCTCTCTTTCGCTCCCTTTTTAGGCGGGGGGCAGGGCAAGGCACGCTCGGCCCCCTGGATCCGCGCCTGTATTTCAGGCATTTCTTGAGCATTTTAATATAAACCACGTCCGCCTTTCAATGTCAGTTAGTGCTTTGAATCATACCTCAACCTGTGACATTATTATTATTATTAGAACTTTAATGGTGAAAATGAACATTTGTTTATATTTTCTCTTCATGTGTAGCATGATTAACCAGGCAATACCTACTTTGCATTCACGCATTGGAAAGAGAAGACGATAGAAGCAACATAACATATGGACAGATAGAATTATCTGGCGGCCGCCAAATAATCTAGCTATCTATCCTTATGTTGTGCTTATGAACCCTATTTCATTTTCGGAATTACGAACCCTCTTTCATTTGTGGAATTACGAGGCTTTTTTCATTTTCGGAAATACGAACTTTCGGAATTATGAACCTTATTTAATTTTCGGAATTATGAACCCTATTTCATTTTCGTAATTATTAACCCTATTTCATTTTTGGAATTACGAACCCTATTTCATTTTTTGGAATAACGAACCTTCGGAATTATGAATCCTATTTCATTTTCGGAAATATGAACCTTCGGAATACCGGACCTTCGGAGTAACGAGCCTTCGGAATAACGAGCCTTCGGAATTACGGACCTTCGGAATTATGAACCTTCGGAAATACGAACATTCGGAAAACAATATGTAGCCGACCATGGACACATGTAGCAGCTCCATGCCTAGACAAACCAGGAAATACATTTTTACTTGGTCTAATGAGCGGAGTCTTTCTTTTTTTATAAACGCTCTAGCTATTCCCACTACTGACGACATTAAAGTGGATTGGTGTATCATTGTATTTTCCTGCGGTACAACGTATAGCAGGGAAATGTTGTATATGCGGATCCTTTTAATGATCACGTAATAGTGAAGTGGCGAGACGCCACGATTCCCGAGTGGGATGGTTTGAAAAACTTAGGCAGGTGAATGTTATTGTACTGAGAGGAAAGAAATGTTCAGAAAGGCATAATAATGCCTAGGTCACATATACACCGGGTCCCGTACGATTTTCCCGACCCGGCGGCTTGCCGTGAATTTAAGAGACCGTACGGGACCCTTCCGATTTTCATTTCTACGGCATGTGTGGTCACATATTCTGCGGCGCCCGGGAGGTGCCCGGTGAAAATGCATGGCGCCCGTAAGGGTGCCGGCCGCTAATCTTACGGGCATCTAAGGTGCACCCAATGGCTCCCGGGGCCCGGCCGATGTCCTCCAGGCCCCTGCACTGAACTATTTGTCCTCTGACATCCGCGCCTCTATTGAGAATTGACAGAAAAAAATCGTGAGGGGCCGTCCGGGCACCGTCCGGAGCCCGCACGGGACCCGTCAGGGTGCCGGCCGGCAATCTTACGGGCATCTTAGGTGCACCCGTACGGTGCCCCACGAGCCTTACGGGCTTTCTACGGCCTAACGGTCAGATGAAAAACGCCGGGAGAATTGGGAGCAGCCAACTTAGCACCACGGCGCCCGTAGGAACTGTACGGGAGCCGTCCGGGCACCGACCGAAAATTCCTAATGCCTGGATTACATTTGCCCCGGGCGCCGTAAGATAAATTGGTCTACGATTTCTCGTGCTATTTGGGGGCATCGTAGGAGTCTACGGGCTACAATGTTTATGTTTACATTATCTACGAGCATCGTGCCATTTCTTGTATTGGCCCCCGGGGGCAGGCCGCGGCAAATCCGTGCAAAGGCTGCTCGGAGATTGTACGGAAATCGTGCAATTTCAGTGCAGTAGCCGTGCAGTCTCCGCAGCCTCCGCACGGAAATCGTACGGAGCCCGTTCAGCTTCCGTGCAGAGGTTGCGCGGAGAAGGCGTGGTGACCGTGCAGCCGCCGTGCTATTTTTGAGCGTTTTTGCCTCCGTGTTCACCGAAAAAATCGTGCGTTTGCTGCACGATCAGCGTGAGCCTCCGCGCGATGCCCGTGCGGGGATTGTGCAGTGCCACCTACGACATTTCTACGGGCTACGGGCTTACGATTTTTCAAATTTGTATAACTTCCCGCGAAACAAAATCGTAAAGGTTGCGGAGCCCGTGAATCCGTACGAAAATATTACGGCCACCTCCTGCCTCCGCACGGAGGCCGCACGAAAAGGGGATACGGGCAGGATACGGGCTCCGTAGACTAATCGTAGGCCAAATGTAATCCAGGCATAAAATGTCTGTTTTTACTCACCGTGTGGGGCCCCGGAGTGTATATGTGAAAGCCCCATAAGAGAAGGAATTGTGTGGTAGCCATTCTAGCTTTTTCAGACACCAGAGCCACGACACAAATTTACGAGAGACGGGGACCGAGCCGGGAGTAACAGCTACGATGGAGCCGATGGATATCGCCGAGCTAGTCCGCGGGGAAGTGCGGGAGTCGCAGAACACGTTGCCTGATAAAATTTCCAGACAGATATTAATGAACCACAAATTGCTTTAAGCGAGGTCCAGTTGTCCAAGATGGAAGAGTTCGAATGCAGAAAGCTGACATCAAGCATAGGAGCAAGAAATGAAAAGATAAGTAAAACAATTCATTTGATATTCAGTTGAATGATATGAACGTACATAAGAGTAATGCATTTGCAGACAAGAATGACTTTACAGAGTCGAGGCTTAATTCCGAAGTGAATTGCAAAATTGATACTCCAGTTGGAAGGCTTAAACCGGCAAAAGATAAATGGAAGGAAATCGGAACTAACGAATTTATATTGGATATCATTTTCGAAGGGTATAAATTACCATTAATAACTAGCCCCCCCCCCCAAAAAAAAAAACCGAAAGTCAGAATAATAGGTCTGCTATTCAAAACACAGAATTTGTAGGAAAGGAAATAGAGAATCTATTAAGGAAATGATGCGTAATGCCTCGATTACATTTGCACCGGGCGCCGTACGATAAATTAGTCTACGATTTATCGTGCGATTTTGGGGGCATCGTAGGAGGCTACGGTCTACGATGTTTGTGTTTACATTATCTACGAGCATCGTGCCATTTCTTGTATTGGCCCTCGGGGCAGGCCGGGGCAAATTCGTACAGAGGCTGATCGGAGATTGTACGGAAATCGTGCAATTTCAATGCAGTAGCCGTGCAGTCTCCGCAGTCTCCGCACGGAAATCGTACAGAGCCCGTGCAGCTTCCGTGCAAAGGTTGCGCGGAGAAGGCGCGGTGATCGTGCAGCCGCCGTGCCGTTTTAAAGCGTTTTTTGCCTCCATGTTCACCGAAAAATCGTGCGTTTGCTGCACGATCAGCGCGAGTCCTCCGCGCGATGCCCGTGCGGGATTGTGCAATGACACCTACGACATGTCTACGGACTACGGGCTTACGATTTTTCATATTTGTTTAACTTTCTGCGAAACAAAATCGTAGAGGCCGCAGAGCCCCGCGGAGCCCGTGAATCCGTACGAAAATCTCACGGCCGCCTCCTGCCTCCGTAGGGAGGCCGCACGGAAAAGGGGATACGGGCAGGATACGGGCTCCGTATACTAATCGCAGGCTAAGTGCAATCCAGGCATAACTGAAGTTTTCCAAAAATCTGAAGTAATAAATCCACTGACAGTTGCAGTGAACAAACTAAAGCAAAACCGAGATTAGTTCTGGATTGTTGAAACATAAATCCACATCTTTATGCGTAACTGAAGTTTTCCAAAAATCGGAAGTAATAAATCCACTGACAGTTGCAGTGAACAAACTAAAGAAAAACCGAGATTAGTTCTGGATTGTTGAAACATTAATCCACATCTTTTTAAGCAAAAGGTAAGATATGAAGGTGAGGATATAGCAAAGGAAATGATAGAAGAAGGTGAGTGTATGTTCACTTTTGACCTGAAATCTGCTTACCACCATGTTGAGATATTCAGAGAACACATAATCTATTTAGGTTTCTCTTAGGATTGCGATAATCAAAAGAGATTTCATATCCAATGTCCTACCATTTGGTATTTCCACAGCGGTTTATATTTTCACAAAACTGACAAGACCTGTAATTTCTCATTGGAGATCGCAAGGAAAGAACATGATCATGTATTTGGATGATGGCTTGGTAAGTTGCAATTATAATATTTCTGCTATTAAACTAGGCAGACAGATCAGGGACGAGTTAAACCAGTTTGGTTTTCTAATAGCAGAGGAAAATGCAATTGGAATCCCACAACGAGTCGGACATGGTTGGGATTAGATTGGATAACTTCAGAAAACAAGTGTATATCTCTCAGAGAAGAGTCGGAAAATTGAAGGAGAATTTAGAGAACTTATTAGACAGGTTGCAAAGTAACAACGACATAGTGCATGTGAAGGAACTGGCTAGAGTAGCAGGTCAAATTAGCTCAATGCACATCGCAATGGGTCAAATCATTCAAATAAGAACAAGGAATATTTGTAATAGTCTGAACACGAAGGCCAATTGGCAAGCACCGATAAAGGTTGGAAGAGAAGCAAAAGATGAATTGAAAATCTGGTTGCACAATGTTGAAAGAATAAACGGGATAGAGATAAAGAGGTTGCCGATTGTTACCTATACCATGTTTATAGATGCTTCTGAAACGGGTTTCGGCGGTTGTGTAGCCGAGAAAGAAGTACTAGAACTTGTGGGCAATTGGTCAAACGAAGAAGTCATTAAGAATTCCACTTGGAGAGAATTAGAAGCCATGAAACGAAATTTGTTTTCATTTGAAAGAGAACTGAAGGGTCAGAATGTTCAGTTGAACACAGACAATAAGAATGTTGTGTCTATACTAAAGAAGGGCAGTAAGAAGAGTGAATAACAAGAAGAGGCTATGAGTATTCATAATAGATTTGAATTTAGCAATATCACCGTAGCTCAAGTATGGATGAAGAGAGAAACAAATCGTAAAGCAGACAATTTAAGTAGAAAAGGAGATAGTGATGATTGGTATATCAAAGAAGAAATATTCAGATACTTAGACTCAAAATGGGGTCCACATGATATTGATAGATTTGCCAACGAATACAATACTAAATGCACAAAATTAAATTATAGATGGTGGTGTAGCCAGACAAAAGGCATTGACGCTTTCAGCCAAAGTTGGAAGGAATGCAAAAATTGGTGGGTTAGTGGGGGCCGCCACCAAGACTAGTCAGACAGACGATGGTAAAAAATAATGAAGGAAAAAGCACAAGGCACTCTCATTGTACCAATTTGGAAATCAGCTCCTTTTGGCCAAAGATAAACCATAATGGTGAATTTGTGCACTTCATTAGAGAAGTTGAATTCTTTGATTCTGGCATAACAAAGAAAGGCAGAGGAAATAACGGTACATTTGGTAATAAAGAGATACAGGTTCGGTATGGTTGCAATGGAAATTTCATTTTGATATTTGTATTTTTACATACAGCATTCGGAGTAGGGACCGCCATCAATGATCAGATGATCCGAGCTAAAGTCACTTCTTCAAAGTTCATCGCATATCATCAAATCGAGAAGCGAAAACACAAGCAAGAAATATTTTGCAGCATTCAACCGATGAGAATAATTCATCAGTACAGAAAGAGGGAATTCTCTTCCAGTTGAATCTATTCACATCGCCCTATATGTGACTCCTCTCATTGACAAAGGTCATTCATCGAGTGTCATAGAAGGTGCCGTATACG
The DNA here is from genome assembly GCA_037976565.1 of Mesocentrotus franciscanus. Classification (NCBI taxonomy): domain Eukaryota; kingdom Metazoa; phylum Echinodermata; class Echinoidea; order Camarodonta; family Strongylocentrotidae; genus Mesocentrotus; species Mesocentrotus franciscanus. The sequence goes on from CP137684.1 coordinate 6,592,155, forward strand.
CCATTTAGTGGGCTTATAACATAGAGATATATACTTAATAAGGCTAGAGTGCGGACTCGTCATACGCGCCCGTGCAAAGCTCTGTGCGCACATGGAGGGCGGTCCGCCATTTTAATACTGAGAAGGGCAAAACATCGAGAAATACCCGGATGTCCCATTCGAAACTGTGCTACTGATATGCAATTTGAAGCTTCATTTTTGGGGTTGATTTATCGTTTTTCGAGTATGACACGTTATAATTGTGTATTTTGCATAATGCTTGAACCCTACTCATGCCTCAGTCATGGTGACTGGTGTAGGTCAAGATTAATTGCGGGTGTTATGGTGAGGTAAAAGGGATACAAAAAGCTATTTATATTGCAGTATATCTTCAATTTGTCTTTCTCTCAAGTTGTCAATCTACATCAGTTTTATTTTATACGAGTCAAGAAATATTTTTGAATGAATGAATAATTTAGACTCAGAATTAAACAAAGTTTTATGCATAAGGGCCAATGTCTTTCTAATTCAGTTATTGGGACTGACAGGAACAGAAGAGCCAGGGTTTATTGATTTAAAACGCTTTAAAGGTAATATATTCATTTTATGTTTATGGCTATTATAAACAGATTGATACTTATAGATTTAGGATAGAGATGGGTACGCGTAGATAGCTAGACACATAAATAGATGGATAGATAGATAGAATATAGAAGGATAGGTAGATAACGGAAATGCAGATATAGGACGATACTGGATATAGGAAGAGGGGGAAGGAGAGAATTATACACATTTATTTAAGAAAATTGTGTTAATATGTTATTTACTCATCAAATCATTCATTCAATCATTCATTCATCCATCCTTCCAAACATTCTTTTTCTTCTTCTATCACTCATTTTATATCAAATTCACACCTTATGTCTTTCACCTATTCTCTAGAAAATCTCTATTAATGTCTGAAAGAATAATTCAATTCTTTGCAGTTCACTAGAAATATATATAAATATTCTTTAAAAACAGCTGATCATTGATGTAATAATTATTTATTCACACCACTTTTTTTCTCCATAAATAATATTCTCCTTGATACAGTGCATTTCTTATTTTCTTCATCAACCAGTTTTTAGAGAATTAACTTATGATAATTTGATTTGAAGAAAAAAATGAATAAATGAACCTTTTATTACCGCAAGTGTGTGGAATATTCATTTCTACAGCATAATAGGCATTTAAGTTTTGACATTTTATCGGATATATATACTGCTATAATACATCACAATTGAAAGGACAGACATTGCAAAAACAACATCTCAGATTTTAGCCCCAAATTTACTAATTACAAAGACATTTCATCGAGTAATACATGTATGCAAACCAGAAATAGTAATTGAGCATATATATTCCAAGTCACCTGTATTGCTATGAAGAACTATAATTGAAGAGACTTACATCTCAGGATACTGCAATACACTATTCAGTGAAACCTCATGGTAACAAGGTCTTTTGACATCATTATTCATCAGGTATAATAATAATTTTGAAACTGATTACCCCTAAAATTTACACAGTAGATACTAGATAGCAAAAGAGTGCACAATCTTATGGGTTTACATCTAGTGACATTATTCCATATAATTGTTCTGTTATCAAATCTCTTCAAAAGAAGTTTTCCACTTTGGGCCAAAATTCAAACCTATGTACCAAAAATATCTATGGGTGTGTATAAGGTGTGCAAATAGACAAAATTGGGGTTTTCTGTAAATGCGTTCTCTCCAAAGTTGTGTTGAAGTGGGTCAAGCTGATCTTGGCTAATGAGTTTGCTTTAGTGGACTTCCTGCAAGAGAGTCCTGGTTTTTTCATCTCTCCTCTTTCTGTTTCACCACTTTAAGCTGTTTCTTGGCATCCTGCAGTTGCTGTCTGGTTATCTTCAGTTTCTGATCAATTCGAATAGAAAAATAATAGTCATGTTATTTTGTAATGTCATAGGGTTTCTTTGGAGGCACGGGAACACTTTCGGATGTTGTACATCAGCATCAGCATCAGTGTACGCCTGTACGGAAGAAGAGGTAATCCTGTTGAATCTTCCGGTCGCTTCGTCGCGTGGTGCTTGGTTTTGCTGGGAGTCTCTTCAAGCCATGGGTCTGTTTATAAAGAGGATGTCCAGGAAAGATGATAGGCACGTACAGCACTAGGGTGTATCTCTCTTGGGTGTATTCCTGCATTACAATAAAAGCAAATGTAAACAATGAGTTTTTTCTCATAACATGACAATTGTTCTAGTCTACTATTCATGCTATTTCATATGATTTTTAAGACTGAAACTGGAAGCAGCTTCCAGCCAATCGCGAAGCAGTATTTCATAATGATGTCAGCAAGTCATAAGCAAATCGGATAGAAATAGTGAAGTGTGCGGTGGGCTTTCTATTTTAGGCCGTTGGATAACATGCCTGTGATGTGAAATATGGCAGGCTAGCCTGGCTTAGACCGAAAGCTTCAGTCTCTGATATCGACGGTTGTTCCGCTGAGATTGCATCTGGCCCCTCTGACCGCCTCTATACATATGGGGAATGTCAGCAAATGTCAGTTTTATTAAAGAATGACCCATACCAGACGGTTATTTCTGTCTAGCCTGGCTTTGCCTTTCGGGCTTTACAGTTTAGTTAAAATAAACTAGTCTAGACTTCTATAAAGAAGTTGACATTTGATTTTTATCTTGAAATTAGATAAGACAAAATTAATTATATATTTTACTATTTCTAGACTTTTCGTTAATAGAATGAAGCTCATGGAGTTAATATTTCCGAGTTGGAATCTCAGTCTCTTGGAGTGGCAACTCCAGCGCAGCGGAATTTTCCCATCACCGTCCCCAGATCCTTAACCCATGCATATGCCTGCGCCAGCCCGGCGGGCGTGGACTGGCGTGCTCCGCTGCTGCAGGGACGTTAGCTGCGGTGGCTTGATTGTCATGAGACAATACCCGAGTACAGTCACTGATAAACTACATTTTTAGCTCTAAAATCCCCTTAATAATCAACATAACATTAAGAAGAACTTACTTGTGAAAGAATATGCAGTTCCCTTTCTTTCTTCGGTTCGAACAACCAAATGCAACGCACGAACCTGGCTTCTCCTAATTTTTCCCTGTATGTTGTGCACAGTATCTTGTCGGGTCGTCCGTTTTTCTGCCCTCCTTAGTAATGGCGGCCAAGGCTCCATGTCGGCACAGCAATTTGAGCGAGTACGCCCTCTAGTGTTAGTAAGTATATATCTCTATGGCTTATAACCTTAGAGAGTTCAGGGATCCCACAGACAACTGTTTTGTAACGAATTTGTTAGAATCTGCCAAACGGCAAATTAATGCAAGAAAAAAGTAAACAAGAAAGATCCAGTAACTTCAGATCAAGTTAGCGAACTATGTATGAAACATATTCATACAGAGGACGAAATTACGCTCGGAGACTTAACATTATTAATGTTGTGTTTCACGGGGTTTCTAAGATATGATGAAGCAAGATCATTGAAGTGTAATAATGTGTCAATTTATGATGATTATATTTCTCTTAATATTGCTAAGAGCAAGACAGATCAATATGGACAAGGTAACAGGGTAGTCATTAGCGCCGGTGTGACAGAAGCTTGTCCGGTCAAAATGGAAACGAAGTATATTCAGGTTGCTCAGATTTCTTTACATTCCAATCATTTCTTCTTTAAACCGGTATACAGATCTAAATACATTATTGCGCTTATAAGGAAAGAAAAACCTTTAAGTTACACGACAGCTAGAGAGAGGTTAGTTTCTTTGTTGAAAGAAGTATGTGGGGATGCAAATCTCGGATTGCATTCATTGAGGGCAGGTAGAGCCACTATGGTTGCTAATACATCAACTAAAGACAAATTGTGGAAAATACATGGTCGATGGATATGTTGTAGATACATTAGATAATCAACTTAAGGTGACAAAATCCTTATGCTTTAGACAGATTATGAATGATTTCCATTACAGGAAAATTTTTATTTTGAATGTTAAGTATGATTGGTCGTCTGGGAAAAGTATGATATAATATCCGACAATATACCTTTTCTTAAAGAAGAGGAAAGAAAAGAGAAATCGTATATGAATTCATGTAAGACACCTTTTCTGCAATAATGGTTAAGTGAATATGCTTTTTTGTTAAAAAATCTGAAAGGAATATTCGCAAAATGGATATTCAAGAAAGTTGAGCAATTAAATCTTGAAACAGATTTAATTGGAATAGATGGTTAAACAACAATCAAAATAATTACAAACTTTTTTAATTGTTTAGTGTGCTACAAGGAAATGCACCCGTTCTTTTTTACATCTAGGTCGGTCTGACAGGCTTTCCCATAAATATTGATATTGATGTAATTTGTGAGTCATTAACTAAGTATGGTATTAAATGAGTAATGAAGGATGACAACATACTTGTATTTGCCTGCGGTACAACGTATAGCACGTAATAGTGGAGTGGCGAGACGCTACGATCCCGCGAGGCGGGATGGTTTGAATAACTTAGGCAGGTGAATGTTATTGTATTGATAGGGCAATGAATGTTCAGAAAGGCATAATAAGAGAGGGAAATGGGTGCGGTAGCCATTCTAGCTTTGTCAAACACCAGAGCCACGACACAAATTTCAAGTGAAAATTTTAAATAAAGAACAATAGTTTGGTGTTTTTTGGATGGTATAGAGATTCAAATAAATTATTTTCATTGGGAAGATTTGCCATTAGGTTTTTGCACAGCATTTGCCTCATTTAGTTTATCTCTTGTTTTTTCAACCTAGGGAATCAGTCCAGGCATGGGGCAAAAAAGGCAAAGCCCCATGCAGTTTACGGATTAAAGCAGATCAGATGTATTATTTTGCAATGTTCTATACACCGTCAGTATATACTTAGGTGTGAACGTTCACGATTGATATTGAAATTATTCAATGTTAAGAATATTTACAATATTTGATTTTTTTTTTAAATCAAGAATCAGCTTAAAAACTGAAATTATTTGATGTTCAAAACATTTATTAGATGGTACTATGTAACAAGATTGTTCAAGAAGATACAACTCGAATAAAAGCCGGCTTGGTCGGTCTGGCAGGCTTTCCCATAAATATTGATATTGATGTAATTTGTGAGTCATTAACCAAGTATAGTATTAAATGAGTAATGAATGATGAGAATATAAATGTGAAATTATGATGGCCTTGAGGCAAAATTTAGTTGGAATCAAGATATTCTTTCAGAGCTTCAAGCAAATATTCGGATAATGACGTTTAAAAGGACCATGTCAGCTTACAATGTGAATGACTGAATACATCACCATTAAAGTACCAATATCTTCTAACTCGGGCAAACTTGGAACACCTAGTCAGAATTACAACAGAAACTAATAAATACCTTGTGCATGTAGTCAGATTTTTCCAACAGAAACTAATTACTACATTGTGCATGCGGTGAGGAAAGCAAACAGTAAATCGTGAAAGTCACCGATTTGGCAAGTTTGAACTGTTTACGACCTTTCTATTCAATTTTTCAATTCAATTCAATTTATTATTATTTCATAAAAGAACCACATACAATAAGTGTACTGGATCGTTAGCACCCGACTAAGCCGTTTTAGTAATGCAGAAAGTTCAAAGGATTTGGAGCGTTGAGTGCAATTGATAAGTTCTTCTTCTGTACTCTGGGATGTTTCAGGAAATGTGGACATTGGCAGTTGCCTCCATCAGGCGCGGATCCAGGGGGCAGGGGGCCTACCCCCCCCCGCCAAACAAGAATAAAAAAGAGAGAGAGGGAGAGGGAAGGAAAAGAAGGGAAAGGGAAAGAGGAAAGGGAAAGAAAGAAGAAGGGCCTTGTCTCCCAGGTTGTTGACCCCCTTCCAGCAAAAAAGAGAGAGAAGGAAGGAAATGGAAAGAAAAAGGAAAAAGGGAGATAAAGGGAATGAAATAAAGAGGACGAACAAAAGAAAAGAAAAAGTTGCGATTCTCCCGCCAACAAGTTGTGGATCGGGGATGGGACCTAAAGGCCCTTGCCTCTCTCTCTCCCCGCCAAAAAAAAGGGGAAGGGAAAGGAAAGAGGAGAGCTAAAAGGAACACAAAAGAGGAAGAAGAAAAGAAAAGGATGAAAACAAGGGGAGATCAGTTGCGATTAATTCGGCCAACAATGTGTGGATCTGGGGGACCGAAAGGCTCTTGCCCCTCTCCCCCCCCCCACCGCAAACTATAAAGAGAAAGAAGGGAAAGGAAAACAGAGGAAGAAGAAAGGTAGGGGAGATCATGAGTGATTTTTTCCGCCAACAAGGTGTGGATCGAGGTGGGGGCGAAAGGGCCTTGTCTCCCAGGTTGTTGACCCCCCCCCCTCCCAGCAAAAAAAAAGAGAGAGAGAAGGAAGGAAATGGAAAGAAAAAAGGAAAAATGGAGATAAAGGGAATGAAATAAAGAGGACGAACAAAAGAAAAGAAAAAGTTGCGATTCTCCCGCTAACAAGTTGTGGATCGGGGATGGGACCTAAAGGCCCTTGCCTCTCTCCCCGCCAAAAAAGGGGGAAGGGAAAGGGAAAGAGGAGAGCTAAAAGGGAACAAAAAAGAGGAAGAAGAAAAGAAAAGGATGAAAACAAGGGGAGATAAGTTGCGATTAATTCGGCCAACAATGTGTGGATCGGGGGGACCGAAAGGGCCTTGCCCCTCTCCCCGCAAACTTAAAAGAGAAAGAAGGGAAAGGAAAAAAAGAGGAAGAAGAAAGGTAGGGGAGATCATGAGTGATTTTTGATTTTCCCCGCCAACAAGGTGTGGATCGGGGTGGGGGGGGGGTCGAAAGGCCCTTGCCTCCCCCTTATCTGACCGTGATTTAATACCTACCACTGAGCTTATGGGGGCTCTGCCCCCTGGAATCCACCTAGGGCTCTAAGGCAGGCCCTTGGATGCTAATCTGATCGTAATGCATAAAACCCCTGAGTTTCCGGGGGCTCTGCCCTCTGGACCCCACGCCAATTAGTGACCTGCCAGAGTCACAAATAAGGTATCACAATATGCTCATCTGACCGTAATTAAATGCCTAAAACCCCTGAGCTTACGGGGGCTCTGCCCCCTGGACCCAACCTAGGGTCCTAATGCGGCCCCTGGATGCTCACCTGACGGTAATTTAATGCCCCAAACCCCTAAACTTCCGGGGGCTCCGCCCCCTGGACCAAACGCCAATTATTGTCCTGCCAGTGTCACAAATTAAGTATAAAAATGCCATCTGACCGTAATTAAATGCCAATACGCCCCGAGCTTCCTGGGGCTCCGCCCTTGACCCCCGCCGGTGCTTTGCCCCTGGACCCAACGCCCATTTACGCTACGCTCTTCATGATCGTAAATACTTTAGCCTCTCCCACCCACTTTGAGAAACGTTCAGCGGGGCCTGCATGTAAGAGTGGTGGTGATGCAGATTTTTTTCTGCCCCACCCAAACGATTTTGCTCATTACGCCACTGCTTTAGTGGTCACCATTACGTACCAATATTTGGCTCGCACAATTTCAAATTTTGGCCCTCCCTAAGAAATCTTGGATCCGCGCCTCCTGCCCTGTTACAGTTCCACCAGGGACACATTACTTCTATTTATTGAATTTTAATTGGGCAAAAAGAAAAGAAGAAATGGAAATCTGCATGTAATAATCTGCAAGTTCAAGCTAGTAAATGTGCTACAACGATCATTTCAAGCGTATTAAGCGTATTATTATTTGTGACTCTAGCAGGTCACTAATAGGCGTGGGGTCCAGGGGGCGGAACCCCCGGAAGCTCAGGGGATTTAATCATTAAATTGCGGTCAGATGAGCATCCAGAGACCCGCCTTAGGGCCCTAGGTGGGGTCCAGGGTGCAGAGCCCCCGGAAGCTCAGGGGTTTTAGGCATTTGATTACGATCAGATTAGCATCCAGAGACCCGCCTTAGGGCCTTAGATGGGGTCCAGGGTGCAGAGCCCCCGGAAGCTCAGGGGTTTTAGGCATTTGATTACGATCAGATTAGCATCCAAGGGCCTGCCTTAGGGCCCTAGGTGGATTCCAGGGGGCAGAGCTCCCGTAAGCTCAGGGGTAGGTATTAACATTATTTTCCTCCTTTTCTTTTCTTCTTCCTCGTTTTTGTTCCCTTTTAGCTCTCCTCTTTGCCTTTCCCTTCACCCCTTGGGGAAGCCAAGGGCCTTTAGGTTCCCATCCCCGATCCACAACTTGTTGGCGGGAGAATCGCAACTGATATCCCCATTCTTTTCTTCGTCCTCTTTATTTCATTCCCTTTATTTCCTTTTCCCCTTTTTTCTTTCCCTTTCCTTCCTTCTCTCTGGGGAGGGAACAACCTGGGAGGCAAGGCCATTTCGCCCTCCCCCCGATCTCCTTTTCCCCCCTTTTCTTTCCCACTTCCTCTTCTTTCTTTCCCTTTCTCTCTTCTTTTTCATTTCCCTTCTTTTCCTTCTCTCTCTCTCTCTCTCTCTCTCTTTCTCTCTCTTTGGCGGGGTGGGGGGGGGGGGCAAGGCCCCCTGGCCCCCTGGATCTGCGTCTGGGGGAGGCAATTGCCAATGTCCACATTTCCTGAAACATCCCAGAGTACAGAAGAAGAACTTATCAATTGCACTCAGCGCTCCAAATCCTTTAAATTTTCTGCACTACTAAGTGTCTAATTACTTTTGTCCAGTTAATATACCGAGATACTGGCCAAAATCAGAGGAATATCTACAATAAAGCACCTTTTTGGCTCAAAATATATATTTCACACACTACATCACTCATTGAAATTGATATCAGGATGAAGGTATTTTAATTATCCATCTTTTGACACCAGATACATGGTGATTTGAGGTTTAAGTTAAAAGTTATCTTTAAAACTCGATGTAAACACACCAAATAGGTCCTTAATACACTAATGCACGTATATGCATACAGAATAATACACATGTGGGCAAAAATGTTGTTTTTGTGGAAATCAGATCAATAACTTTGGATTGCTATAACTTTTTATTGAAAAGATATATAAACCTCTCCCTCGCACAGGATATTTTCATTGTACATAAGCGCATTCTTGGAAAGGTATGAAAAAATGCACCTCTCCAATTTTGATATATGGAAAATAATATTTTTTGATAAAATTCAATATTTCGAAAAAAATCACCAAAAAATCATGTTTTTAACTTACATTTGCTATGTAAATTAATCCCAATTTCGTTGAAATAGGTATCAAAATGTAGATAATTTATTTCTCTTATATGACACCAAACTCTTGGTGGTTCAAGGTTTCCTTACAGTATTTTTAACAAAATACTAATTTGTCGTCAAAAGGGCCGCTTTTTGGGGAGGGGGCTCCCCCTGGCCACACCCACCACTTAGAACATGCCAGACGGTCGATTTGTTATATGGAGATATGCGATCTTTACATCTGTGCACATGATAATTGGTTTCCTTTCCAGCTAGGTTGACCCCCCGGCTCTCGTACTATAAATTACAAATACAAAACATTAAAATTCACAATAAAAAAAAAATGCCAGATGTAAACAATACAGTACACACTAAAACACAATCATAATACAGAACGACCTAATTTATATGGGAATTGTATGCATCAGGGAAGTCATTTATATGTGGCAAGAACACGCAACTTGAATTTCGATTTAAAAGGATTTAGAGTGGTCGCATTTTTAATTGAGTTTTCAATATTGTTCCATAATTCACCACCTTTTTGTTGTATAGAATTTACCTGTCGTAATTTTAAACGTGAATATGGCAAGAAAATGTTATGTTTTTGTCTTGTGTTAACATTATGTTTCTTGTCAACTGTAACAAAGTAATCATTAAACACGGGTGGTAACAAATTGTTCGTATAACGATACATAAAGACTCCTGTTTTAATTGTTAAATTATCAGAGAAATTTAGTATATTCAGTTTCTTAAACAACGGCGGGGTATGGGCAAGATAATGGGAGTTTGAACATAGACAAATGGCTTTCTTTTGTGAAGTATTTGGCCTGTTTAAATGACACGAGCTAGCCCCTCCCCATACAAGACTACAATCATCGAAATAGGGCAGGACAATGGCATTGTACAAAGTGAAAAGGGTTTTCAGCGGCAGAAAATAACGTAGCTTACCCAACATACCTATGGACATGCTAAGCTTTCAACAAATGGAGTTGATGTGATTATAAACCCAAGTTAGCTTATCATCTATCTGTACTCCTAGGAAATTTATACTGCTTGCTCTTTGTATTTCATGGTTATCTAGTTTTATCGAAAAATCCAATTGAAGATGTTGGCGCTTAATTGAACAAAAGAACATATATTTAGTTTTGTCAGTATTTAGAAATAATTTGTTAGCTTTGAACCAGGAAGAGATGTTGTTAAATCGGCATTTGCATAATTTTGAAGCGTATTTTTATCAGCATGTGAAGTAAATATGTTGGTATCGTCCGCATATAAAACAAAATGTAATAATTAAGATGTGGTGATTATATTAATCATATATATCAAAAAAAAAGAAAGGGCCAATTATACTCCCTTGTAATATTCCTTCATGAATTTAGGCAATAAATAATTATGTATGTGAGAGTTGATAACTTGGTTGGTTTGTTTTTACCTGACTCCTAATGCTACGTTTACACAATGTTCCTGGCGGCCACGGCAACCACGTTTCAGGCCACCGTGGACGAAACGGGATGGACGTGAGACAACGCGGGGGACCGTATGGGCAAACGTGACAGGCCGTGATTGCCGTGGATGCCGCCCCAGATTTTTAAACTGTAAAAAAAATTTGCCACGGCAGTCAAGGTGCAATGAGAAACCTAGTAGGCCGTAGTAAAACGGGGTGAACGCAACAAAACGTGACAGTACGGAATAGGCCGTAACAAAACTTGGAGGCGGTCCGTAGTGGGACGGGAACCCTGTGTATTCCCCGGCATCTCACGGTTCTTTCAAGGTTTCTCATGTTCAGCCGCGTGTAGTGCACGTTTAGTCTACGGTTGCTTCACGGCTGCTGCGCGTTTTGTCCCGTTTCGCCACGTTTTGTCACGGTACTCACGGCAAGATAGGTTGTATGGTAGCCGTTTCGTCGCGTTCAATTACGGCGCGTCTCGGCGTGTGACGGTTTACGGCCCGGCGCGCTACAGCGCGTTGCGTTCTACCAGGCGCGGATCCAGGATTTCTTAGAGGGAGGCCCAAATTTGAAATTATGCGAGCCAAATATTGGTACGTAATGGTGACCAGCAGTGGCGTAATGAGCAAAAACGTGTGGGGGGGGGGCACACAAAAAATCCGCACTCTTACATGCAGGCCCCGCTGATTTCAAAGTGGGTGGGGGAGGCTACAGTAATTACGATCAGGTAGAGCGTAACGTAAATTGGCGTGGTGTCTAGGGGCACAGCCCTTGAAGGGGTCAAGGGGCGGAGCCCCCGGAAGCTCAGGGGGTATGGCCATTTAATTACGGTCAGATGAGCATATTTTGATACCTTATTCATGGCACTGGCACGTCACTAATTGGCGTGGGGTCCAGGGGGGCTTAGCCCCCTGAAACTCAGGGGTTTTAGGCATTACATTATCGTCAGATGAGCATCTAAGGGCCTGCCTTAGGGCCTTAGGAGGGGTCGAAAGGGCTGAGCCCCCGGAAGCTCAGGGGTTTTAGGCATTTAATTACGGTCAGATGAGCATATTTAGATACCTTATTTGTGACACTGGCAGGACTCTAATTGCCGTGGGGTCCAGGGGGCAGAGCCCCCAGAAGCTCAGGGGTTTTAGGCATTACATTATCGTCAGATGAGCATCTAAGGGCCTGCCTTAGGGCCTTAGGAGGGGTCCAGGGGGCAGAGCCCCCGGAAACTCAGGGGTTTTAGACATTTAATTACGGTCCGATAAGCATATTTTGATACCTTATTTGTGACACTTGCAGGTCACTAATAATTGGCGTGGGGTCCAGGAGGCGGAGCCTCCGGAAGCTCAGGGGTTTTAGGCATTTAATTACGGTCAGATGAGCATATTTTGATGCCTTATTTGTGACACTGGCATGTCACTAATTGGCGTGGGGTCCCGGGGTCCCGGAAGCTCAAGGGTTTTAGGCATTAAATTACTGTCAGATCAGTATCAGTATCCAGGGGCCCGCCTTTGGGCCCTTGGTTGAGTCTACCCCCGGAAGCTCAGGGGTTTTAGGCGTTCAATTGTATGGTCAACCTTCGGCCCCCCGATCCACACGTTGTAGGGAGGATTAATCGCAACTGTTCTTCCCTTCTTTTAACCATTTTCTTTTCTTCCACCTCTTTTTTGTTCACTTTTAGCTCTCCTCTTTCCCTTTCCATTCCCTCTCTCTTTTTTTGGCAGGGCGGGAGGGGGCGGAGGCAAGGGCCTTTCCCCCGATCCCAAACTTGTTGGTGGGAGAATCGCAACTGATATCCCCTTCTTTTCTTTTCTTCTTCCTCTTTTTTTTTCTTTCCCTTTCCTTCCTTCTCTCATATTTTTTTGATGGGGGCTCATACACGGACACTTTCAGGTGCGGATCCAGGATTTATCACGATCTCCTTCTTTTCCCCCTTTTCTTTTCTTCATCCTCTTCTTCTCTCCTCTTTCCCTTTCCCTTCTTTTCCTTCTCTCTCTCTCTCTCTCTCTTTTTTTTTTGCGGGGCAAGGCCTGCTCGGCCTCCCTGGATCCGCGCCTGCGTTCTACTACGGTCTGACACGGCGCGCCATGCCTGGGAGGGAGTAAATTAAATCCGGGCCCGGCAGGGGAGCTTTATTCGAGTCTGAGCAATCGACGACACATTACTGCATCTACAATACGGAGATAGAAGACCAAGCTTTGAAAAAAGAAGGCCAAGCTATGCCACCGAAGAAGCCAAGACGTACGAAGCCCCCCTCCCCAGTCCTGCACCACCACCAGTAGAGGGGCAGGAGCAGCCTGAAGATCCTCGCCGTTCACGGCCGCCAGATGGAACCTGAACCTGAGGCTGATGAGGCTGAAGAAGATGCACCTGCTAGAAGGAGCGCAGAGCGGAAATGTGTGTCTTGTCTCTCGATGGCTAGTACTGTTACTCTTCCCAGGATCTCGCCTAAGAGCTCTGGAGGCACCCTCAAATAGTTCTGGAAGGCGTTGACATCTTTGGTGGGGAGCTCTCAAGTGAGAAATGATGAGTAGTGGCCCAACTGCTGTTGTCTTCCTATAACCATTTGCGCGCACTCACATGGATCTTCGCCTTCTCATCCGCCTTCTTCCTGCCTGCTTCACTCTTGACTTCCCTCTCTGCAACTGCTGATTGCCTGCTTCTTGTTGACGCAAAGACTGGATGTATGCACCCAGCAAACATGCAAACAATAAATCTTCTACATCTTGGGCATTTATGATGTTGTCTCGTCGAAATCTCAGGATACATGATTGCTTTTGCTTGAGAGGCCTTCTTTTTATACCGTGGGCACAAACGTGCTCCAAGGCTGCCCGGCGTCCACGTTTTATCCGTAGAAAGCCTTGACAGAACGTGAAAAAACGTGTCGTACCTTGATCAGAACGTGAGAAACGTGAGGGACCCCATCAAAACGTGACGGGTCGAGAGGGAAGGTTCTGGCATCCGTGGTAGAACGCGGGCCGAACCGTAGTGCGCCTTGGAGCCTCCAGGACTCAGCATCCCCTTCCCCCCATGGCCCGTCACGGATACCGTGGTAGACCGTGAGAAAACTTGGCAAGACCTAACAAAACTTGAATCCAGAGATAAAATTGGCCTAAATCCCACGGCGCACTACGTTTCGGGCAAACGGGGCTGCCGTGGCCGCCGGGAACATAGTGTAAACGTAGCATTAGAAAGCATGTGTATGCTTGTAAGTAAGCAACCGGGGGACCGAAGGCTTCAAGTCTTCCTCGAGGGACTTGATATTGACATTGGATTAATGCCCTACATAAGGCTCCTAACGCCTCGACCGGGTTTCGAACCCGTAAACTCTCGGTTTAAGCTATGGTCACAACCCCGAAAAGTAGCCTGCTCGGCGGCCGGGCGGCGATTTTTTAGCCAATTTCGCCCGGCGACCGAGCGGCGACCGCCCGGGCACTGCTTGTTTTTGGGCATCGCTCGGTCGCCGCTAGGTCAAAGGCTGAAGATCGGTCGCAGCCAGGTCGCCGCCAGGTCGCCGCTGGGAAGATCAGTCGGTCACTGCCGGGACGCGGCGGGGTGTAGCTCCCCGATTTCGCCCAGTTTTGACCTAAAATCGTTGGGCGATGCCTAAATTCCAGCGGCGACCAAGCAGGCTACAAGTCGGTCGGTCGCCGCTCCGAGTTGTGACCATAGCTTTAGAGAGCATCGCCTTAACCACCCGAGATGGTGAGGGTGTGTGTTTGTGTTTGTGTGCGTTTTTGCGTGTGCGTGAATGCCTTGTCAGTTTGGGCTATTATGTTTGTGCATGTGGGTGTTTGTGTGTGTGCTTGAGCGTGTAGGCAAATGGGGAAAGGCCAGTTTTAGTGTAGTGAGGAGAAACATTTGCTCAGAAACGTGCCTAATATATATATATATATATATATATATATTATAAATAAGAACATTAGTGAGTTAGACTATTGCTGTTCTCGTATAATGCCTCCCTGCTCTATCTCTGATGTGTATCTGGATTAGCCCAACAAATATCAAGTACTAACAGTAATAGTAATATATATATATGCCAATATTTTTTCGAGTGCTGCTTATCTCTTTCAGAACAAGGTTTTATTTTAGGCCAAATTGATCCTCCCCTTCACATTGGCAACACTAACGTTTTGGGGTGATTTCTGTTAGGTTTTGCATAGTGGTTTGTGGTTTCATCATGTTGTTAGTCCCGAAAGGAATGTTGGGTTTGAACGGAAATAGAAAAGAAGAAAGAGAGAGAGAGAGAGCGGAAGGGGGGTATTCTTCCGGTTCATATTACTGCACGGGACACTGCCGAAAGTGTCCAACCCTAAAAAGTTCCATGCATTGAATTTTTTTGCAAATAAATATGAATAACTTGACGTTACTAAAAAGAAGAAGAAAAAAAACAGGAAAGAAAAGAAAAGAATGAAATTTAGAGTAAGCTATTTAACTGTTCATGGGGGGGAGGACGCCTCTCTTTGGAAAATGTCTAACATTTTCAAATATTAGCCCATCACCACAGGGAATTGAATGAAACAAGTGTTAACATGGAAAGGAAAACCTATATTAAGATAATTATTAAAATTAGGTTTTTGAACGACTTAATATATAAATATATACGTACAAGGTTATGTTATGTGTATACAAAATCTGTGTGTGCGTGTGTGTGCGTGTGTGTCTTTGTGTGTGTGTGTGTGCTTCTGAGTATGTTCGCGCGAACAATGTCGGTGCCTGATTATGACCACCTCCTACCAGTGACAGTGCGGGAACATGCAAAAGGCGAGGGGTTAGCGCCAATTATGGCATAATCTACAAACTTCAGCGCGATACAAATTAGGGTTGGCGCTAGCACTGAAATTCGGAAGGCCATTCAAGGTCTTGGATGTACCAGGATCTATCGCTTTGTCTTCCGACTCTGGTTTTGGGACCTTTTTTTTAGGGTACCTTTTAAACTTGCACCATCAGTGCATGCGAGGAAAGCTTCGGACGTGCCTTCACTGTGAGAAGAATTTTGTCGGAGGCATCCTCTTACAGCAGGGATAGGTAAGCAACAAAAAAATGATGATAATAATAATGATGAAAATGACGATGATGCTACTTTCACTATTACTAGTAAAGTCAAACCTGTCTACAAAGAAAAACACTACTACTACTATTACCATGTTGATAACAATAATATGTAATTATATTAATGATATTAATAATTGTACTACTACTTATAATAACAATATTGATGATATTAAACAATTAATAATACTACTAATGATCGGAATTGTTATACTGCGCATTGTTAGAAATTGCATTTTGCTGCTGCTACTACTACTACTACTACTACTAGTACATGTAGTTTTACTACTAATTTTACTACTACTACTGCTACTACTTATACTATAGTATATGTTTTTAGATTTCTTATTATGATATCATGTTTGACTTCTGCTTATCTTTCGATTAAAAAGCCAATGAATGAATCAACCTACGCGTTATAATAGTAATACAGATAATGATAGCACACTATACTGAATGTGTATTAAACCTCAGCTTCCTTTACAAACTATGTTTACTTGCTTGTGAAAATAACTTCTTTATTTTAATAACGGAAATAGGATCCTGTACGTGTACAATTGTCTGTTACACATATCTTACAACACCCACGCCTTCAGAGACTGAAAGGCATTAACTGTACGAGAACATATATGAATCAAACGCCCTATACTGGCTCCAACCAGACATATCGTTTGAAAATTCCATTCATCGTGACGCCTTATAACGGACAATGAGTGATACGGGTTTAGATAAGAACAAATTAATTCAGAAAAAATGTTGTTGTTATCATTCCTTTCTGTTTTATCAGTAAATATGGTCATGTGTGTGCAATGGTAACGAGCAGGGGCCTCGGAACCGGGCTGCGTCCTTACTTCTTTTAAAGAGCGCAATCCCACCCTTGTAATAGTTTTATTTGTATGAAACTGGGCAAAATATGAAAAACAGAATGCAGAAAGTTTGAAATAAATCGGACCAAATTATGAGTGTTTGAATCTATGCGAATCGCAAATTACAAATTTGGTCACTGGATTGTGACGTAAAGACATGGACAAATCTCGCTTTTGTCGAGTACGAAAATGTCATAAATCATGTTTTTCTTCGAAGTGTCTTCTCCCTTTGGGCACGTCTCAAAATATATAGTGGGTTGCATATATTTGTTTCTCTTTTTACATGGTCCAAGATACTGCTTAAGCATCATAATTTGCATTTTTGGTGAGATGGTTTGGTATATGGATAAGGAGAGATAATGATGTTAAAGGCAATCAGAGTGAACGGTACAGAAATTAAGCTTAATTCATATGCTGATTACACAACGTTTTATTATACGACGTCGCGTCGCTTAAAATTATTATGTATATCTTAGACCAATTTAAAGTTTTTTCAGGACTATGCATTAACCGGAACAAATCGGAAATAGTAGCTCTTGTGTATTACAAAGCCCACCCTCCCGACATATCATTTTCTAGACTTAAATATTCCAATGGACCCTATAGACTGCTAAGAGTGAATTTTTCTATTAATCTTGATGATATATTCGAACAAAATTTCCTCCAAAATTACAAAAATTGAAAAACATTTTGAGAATATGGAATATGAGAAATTTAACACCTATAGGGAAAATCCCTGTATTTAAGTCGCTAGGCCTTTCTCAATTAGTATATATTTTGTCCGTTCTGCCAAAGCCGCCAGAAATTTGTTTGCACGAAATTGATTCTTTAATGTACTTCTTTATATGGAGTGGAAAACCAGATGAGATTAACCGTCGTACAATCATTGGAGATTTATGATCAAGGTGATTAAAAATGTTACATCTTCCTTCAGTTATTAAAGGATTGAAAACTGCATGGGTAAAACGATTGATTGATGTAGAAAATGGAGGTAAATGGAAATGCTTTTTGAATACTATTTGAAACATCTCGGGGGAGATTTGTTTTGATTGTGCAATTTAAAGTTTAATGACCCCAAAATATTCAATGTAAGGAACCACTTTATACGTGGAATTTTACTTGCTTGGAGTGCATTGAAATTTCCCCTAAATTGACTGATGTAAGCATTCAAGATCAAGTGTTGTGGAATAACTCTCTAATTAAAATAGGTGGTAATGTTGTATTTAAGCACAATTGGAAAGATATTGGAATCACTCGTATAAGACATTTGTTGGATGAATTTTATTCACATATGACATTTATTCCAAGATATCAAGTTCAATGTCATTTTCTTGACTACTACTTATTAATCTCTGCACTTCCAAAAGAATGGAAAAATGGTATCCTACAGCACCAAGCTGAAAGCAAGACACCCCAATAAGAATTATTATTATTATTGTTCAAGACTGGAAGAAACTTTACACTATTCCTTTAAAATGTTGCCTTTCTACGAAACTTCGTTATTTTCAGTTCAGAATTTTTACATCGAATACTAGGGGTCAACAAATTTCTTCACATTATGGGCAGAGCTAATTCAAAGTTATGTACATTTTGCTTATCCCCCGTTGAAAGTATTTCACACTTGTTTTGGGAATGCCCTGTTACGCATCAATTCATTCAAGAATTCTAAAGTTCTATTCTAAACAATGAAGTGCTTTTGAATAACATTTCTTTTTTGTTTGGTTTCCCAGATGGTATGCAATCTATCTTGAATTTTGTCATTTTATATGCAAAACACTATATATTCTCTGCAAAATGCCAAAGGGAACTGTTATCTTTGAATTATTTTAAGAAGATGCTTAAACGTTTTTATGAAGTTGAACGGGTTCTTTCTATCAAACGCAATAAATGTGTATATACTAGATAAATGGAGACATGTGCAACTGATGTAACAATGTTTGTTTTACCATGGAGCTAGATCGTGTGAGCAAACATTTTCAGATTTGTGAGATCGAAGTATCGAAGTGCGAATAATTACATGTTATAAAGTAGGGGGAAATTCTGATGAGTTTTAAGGACAATTTAGTCATGAAAGACTAAAAGACCTTTAATAAGGAAGTTACAACAGTATATCTTTTCAAAATGAACCAATTTTTTTATTTTTCCTCAAAATGTCATCAAACTGATTCCTTGATTTTTCTTTCACATCTCCGCACACTACCACCCACATATCTGACTTATCGATCTCTGTTCTACACACGTTCTCCAGTCTCTTCACTCAATTATCATTTGAACATAAAGGAATGGCAGTCACTCTAGACAAATAATTGAAACAAATGAAAACAAGATATGCAAATGTACTATACAATTTAATATGTACCACTGAATACAAATAGATAAGACTATAGATAGATACTATTACAGCTTAATAAGGATAAATTTCTCTTCATTTAACAGCTAAATGAGGATAAAATTATCTTCGTTTAACAGCTAAATGAGGATAAATTTATCTTCGTTTAACAGCTAAATGAGGATAAATTAATCTTCGTTAACACGGTTCAATGAGGATAAATTTATCTTCGTTTAACAGCTAAATGAGGAGAAAATTATCTTCGTTTAACAGCTAAGTGAGGATAAATTTTTCGTTTAACAGCTAAATGAGGATAAATTTATCTTCGTTTAACAGCTAAATGCGAATAAATTTATCTTCGTTTAACAGCTAAGTGAGGATAAATTTTTCGTTTAACAGCTAAATGAGGATAAATTTATCTTCATTTAACAGCTAAATGCGGATAAATTTATCTTCGTTTAACAGCTAAATGAGGATAAATTTATCTTTGTTTATCATCTAAATGAGGATAAATTTATCTTCGTTTAACAGCTAAATGAGGATAAATTTATCTTCGTTTAACAGCTTAATAAGGATAAATTTATCTTCATTATCATCTAAATAAGGATAAATTTATCTTCGTTTAACAGCTAAATGAGGATAAATTTATCTTCGTTTATCAGCTAAATGAGGATAAATTTATCTTCGTTTAACATCTAAATGAGGATAAATTTATCTTCGTTTAACAGCTAAATGAGGATAAATTTATCTTCGTTTATCAGCTAAATGAGGATAAATTTATCTTTGTTTAACAGCTAAATGAGGATAAATTTATCTTCGTTAACACAGTTCAATGAGGATAAATTTATCTTCGATTAAGAGCTTAATAAGTATTAATTTATCTTCGTTTATCATCTAAATGAGGATAAATTTATCTTCGTTTAACAGCTAAATGAGGATAAATTTATCTTCATTTAACAGCTAAATGAGGATAAATTTATCTTCGTTTATCAGCTAAATGAGTATAAATTTATCTTCGTTTAACAGCTAAATAAGGATAAATTTATCTTCGTTTATCATCTAAATAAGGATAAATTTATCTTCGTTTATCATCTAAATGAGGATAAATTTATCTTCGTTTAACAGCTAAATGAGGATAAATTTATCTTCGTTTAACAGTTAAATGAGGATAAATTTATCTTCGTTTATCAGCTAAATGAGGATAAATTTTTCTTCGTTTAACAGCTTAAAAAGGATAAATTTATCTTCGTTTATCATCTAAATGAGGATAAATTTATCTTCGTTTAACAGCTTAATGAGGATAAATTTATCTTCTTTAACAGCTAAAAAAAGATAAATTTCTTCTTTTAACAGCTAAATAAGGATGATAAATTCATCTTTGCCTACACCATTCAAGGATATAATCATGTTTGTTTACGCAACCTAATGAGGATAAATCTTAATAAGCAAAACCGAACCTTCAATATTTTTCTTCATTATCACAACTTAACAAGGATATATTCACTTTCGCCCACACCAATCCACAGCTCAAAAAATGAAAAGGTTAAATAACAACGGTATTTGAAAACCAATACATATTTAGAACTTCCCTCAAAACGAAAGGGTTTGAAAATGGCTTTTTGTGGGGAAAAAATGACCATAAGTTGTCGAATCAAAATAAGTGATTGCAATCACCTAAGTAATAGTCTTATTTTCAGACCCTTGTACCGGTCGTACGTTTTGTGCTGCACAAAGATTCAATCAGTATAATTTTGGCCATTACAAGTAGTGGGTTATTGATGTAGACAAATGCTCATGTACATGTACCTGGTACAGCTCATTTTTTGTATGTTATTACCAAAGAAAAAAAGATGACAGGGAAGTCTAGAAAGTAAACGGTTTTCCTTGCATAATTTGAATATAAGGATACTGCTAATGTTTAAACTTCACAGTTAGGACATACATGACATATTCATAATTCCTGCAAAGTTCTACAGAATTTGATGTTGCCTGCAAAAGGGACATAGTATCTTTAACACAACTGAACATGAACTACACTACTCTATATCTGTTTAATCTGAATCCTCTAGTGTAGCGTCCACTACTTTTGAAAGCTCTCCTTTCCTGCCCATGACCCTTGCAAGTCGACCAAGGGAGCTTGCTATGCTGCTGAGCTCTGCAATGAGTTTTAAGAATAAGGAGAACACTGCATGCAATAAATACTTGAACCAACATTTTACAATGCCAATTTTTATCATATTGCAATATAAAGGTGTAAATACCAAAGATCGATTGTCCTTCAATGTTCTCAACATCACTACATATTCACTCTCACACAGCGCTGCTGGGGCGACAAAACGTTGTATTTCAAAAAAGTTTAATGTTCAGGAGAGTGAAAAACATGGCTGCCATAACACTTTATCCAATGGGATAGTCTTCCCTTTGACTTGGTGTAGTGGCTTCATTTTTTGGAGATAGACAGCTGGGATTAGGACAGGTCATCACTTGTTAGACCATCTAGTCATTACAAAAATAATAGTGATTTTCCCCAAAATTTGAGATACAAGGTCTTGTCACCCCAGCTACGAATATGTCCAGTGACACTGATTGTATCTGGTCAGAATGAAACAACTGCACAAAATTCAACTCGTAAATTTTGCTTCAAGGAATGATTTTCAGCTAACTCTAAAATCTTATTGGTATTGCATGTAATTTAACCTCTGAATAATAATAAAATATTCTTGAATATTTTCTTTCTGTAAATATAACTTTTAATATTTACTAACAGATGTAAGGATCTGTCATTTCTATATGTGTCTTGTACATAGGTGTATAAACAAAATATTGTGTTAGGAATATAAAATTCCCTGATTTTCCCCAAGTGGCATTTAAAACATCAGGGTCTGTTAAAAAGACATATGGATTTTACTCATACACTTAAGCGTCAACCTCTTCAAACACACCGCGCACCGACGTGAAAAAGCTTTAAAAATATGCCAAAATCCCCCCCCCCCTTTTCAACTACATCTTTTGATCCGATCGGCCTAGTTCACCAACGGAAAAGCATTAGAAAATTTGACTTTTCTTCTTTATGGTGATGTAAAAATCACGATATTTTGTTGTACCATCGCACCGTCATTTATTGATCATATTTCATCAATTTGGTCAAAATTTTTGGGGTAGCGAACTTTTTGACTGAACGCTCCTGGCTATATCTGGCGGTCATCATCATCATTCATCATCTATAAGACCTCCATTACTAAGTATTAGACTCCCTTTTTTTATTCAATCACCCGTGCTCTAAATAGAACGGTCGCGAACCTAGAGTGATCCAATCAGAGCCAATCAGATTCAGCCGCACAGCTGCGCGGACATTGTACGCGTAGTCGGTTCTGTATGTGCGCACAGCTGACCCGGGCTGATTAAAAGCTTCAAATTAGGTGAAAGAAATCGGGGGTCACAAATTCATATGGGTATTATTTTACACACTAAAAGCAACTAGTACAATAGATAGACAGCTGTTTGGACATCTAGTGAAAATGTAAAGTTACCAAAATTATATTTTTCATTGTTATATCTTCCTTTCTTCACAGGGTATTTTTCAATATATAATTAACCCTAACTTCATAATACCAAAATCAAACTTATTTTCAAGAGCTTTCAAACACTGAAACACTGAATTCTCAAACTACCATCAGCTTAATACAGACAGTGACCACCCAGTTCCCATAGCCAATGAGTTTTTTTTGGTGTGAAAGGTTTAATACAGTACTGCAAAAGAATATTCAGACAGGATAAACAGGGAATGCAAACAAATAAAGGATGATTTATACAGACTTTATAAATGGTTTTAACTAGCAGAGAAGTTGTTATTTACTGGCCCCAAATTTGCAATCGACATGCATGTGTGGTCCAAATCACCCAAATCTGTAGGCAGTACTCGTCCTTATACTAGCATGAATACATGTTATTCAGCAAAGATTCCTATTGCTTTCATGATTAGAAATTATAACAGTATATACAACTACCTCTACTACATGACTGTTTTTTCTCAGTATGTTTAAGTCCGTCAGTTTCTTTCAAAGTGTAACCACTGAGGCACTGACCCTAAACCGTATTCTTCCTAAATCTGAAGATTACTTGGAAATCAAATTTCTTTAGAATTTTTAAGTGAAAAAAAGTTTGCTATCTACCTTGCATTTCTTCTGCCATGGATATTTCATCTCCATGGTGTGTCAACTGTTCTATCAAGGTCTGAAATGCCTGTTTTTCTTGGAGGATCATTGGGATTTCAGATCTTGATAGACGGCTTCCTTCTTCTCCTGCTTCAATTATGAGGTGACAAACTGCAGGGAGAGGAGATAAAAAAAAAAAATGTGACCCAACAGGTAATAACAATGGCCTAACAAATTTTTTGGTCCATCTCCAGTATAAGCCCGAGTCAGAAGCTTAATCACACAGGTTACAATTGGTGCCATGGGGATTGGTTGTGCCTTTGTTCAAAACCAGTTACCGTATGATGTTGCAGACAAATAAGAAAATATGCCATAAGGAAGATTTATTGACTGTTTTCAACAGAATACATTTTCAATAACGAATTGATGGGCAAATTTTGTACATATTGAACACTAGTTCTTGCTGAGTAGAAACTTATTAAGAAGGTGCTTGGAATTGTTAAAAATCCAGCCACTTTATTAATATTTATTTTTATTTTTATTTGCAAAGTTGTGAGTCGACCATAGCAAAATTTCCACATTACCCCACTTGAAAGCAAAATCAAAATCATGAATGAAAAAAATTATTCATTGAGTAAACTAGTGTTGAGTGAAAAATGTCTCATGTATGGAGCGACACACAAAATCTTGATTCGTTCTTTGTGCTTCTCTTAACTACCGTAAAGTGTGCATAATGGTATCACGTATCGGAAGATACATGTAATGTCAAGTTTGGTATAATAGCAGAGATGTGATTTCTAAAGCAGACTAAATGGCATTGGCAGCTACAATTGTGTTTTACTGTTAACAGATTGTAAAGCTTAATTAATCATCCGCTTCCACCATATTTTCTTTTGTATTTTTGAAATTCATGTGCTACATAATACTTTGTTTTACTATTTAAAATATTGCTCTTAAGTCATATCATTAATATAGTTCTATAAGATTGTAAAGACTACCCCTTCGTTTTTTTAATACTGATCAAGTTTGGACATCAGATTCTCCTTGCAAACCAGTTTATATAGAAAATATTCAAAGAGATATGTACCAAGTCATTTGTGTCATCGCTCTGAATAAAACCAAACTAATCTGAATATTTGAATTACTCAATAGAGCTATTCTACGAACCCCGAGTTTCCTTGATGATGGCAGCTTCATGCAGGAGACTGAAACCCTGTCTTCGCATCTCGGTCTGCCATTTAGCAGCTACCTGTAAACCTTCGGCCATAACTGCGACATGTTTACTCCCATTTTTCAAGTTTTCCAACACTCTCTTCAGGGTCCCTGATTCTTTAGATTTCTGTTTTGTAGATAGAGGGGAAGAAAAAAAAAACCTTCATTATTTCATATCTAATAGTTTAAGAATTATCTTAGTTATAGTAATGGACAAACATGTAAATATTCTTTGCCCCTCTAACTCTTAATCATCCATGTTTGTGAGCTAGATTGACACCACCCCTAGTTTCCTTTCCTATACGACTATGGTCTCTTCAATATATCCATATATTAATGTTAAAAATGAGGAGAGTATATAAACAGTAGTATACCGGTAGTATAACAGGCTCTACTTCTGCATTAGCTGCATTATAAAAAGGTAAACTCTGATCTGAAATGTGTATGTATGCATATTTCGTTCAGAATCTGAGAGCTTTATTCAAGCATTCCCTCATCATTTTACTCTGAAATAATACAAAATGCTGAATGGGTGTAAAAGCCATGGACTGAAATTATAAGTACTTGCATGAATATGTTCAAATCCTAGTCATATCTCAATATCATACATCTTATTTTCAAACACCGAACAGTCTTCATCCTATCTATATACATGTATGCACATAGATTACATCCAATAGCATGTATCACTTACCACTTCTAGAACTATTAGCGAAACCGGAGCCATTCTAAGATGCTCATATGACGAGGAACCATTTTTTGCACCATTTTCTGTATCTCTTATATATTGGATGAACTCCATGGGGACTGCCTTTTTGAAGTTCATACCTGTTCAAATATTGAATTAAAATTGGTTACTTAATGATAAGAAATATTTGATGACCAACTGTTTTAAATAGAACTACCCTTGCCCCAAAACAACATTAAAGATACTATGTCCCTTTTGCAGCCAACATCAAATTCTGTAGAACTTTGCAGGAATTATGAATATGTCATGTATGTCCTATCTGTGAAATTTAAACGTTAGCAGTGTCCTAATATTCAAATTATGCAAGGAAACCCGTTTACTTGCTAGACTTCACTGTCAGACACTATTGAGTGACTGACTGGCCTTTTTCATCTTTGGTAATAACATACATAAAATGAGCTGTAAAGGGTACATGAGCATTTGTCTACATCAATAACCCACTTCTTGTAATGGCCAAAATTAAACTGATTGAATCTTTGCGCAGCACAAAACGTACGACCATTCGGTACAATGGTCTGAAAATCAGACTATTACTTACTGACTTGGTAGCACTTAAGTCGATTCGACAACTAATAGTCGTTATTTTCCAATTTAAAGACATTTTCAAGCCCCTTTTTAGGGAAGTTCTAAATTAATATTATCTTTCAAATGCCGTTGGAATTTAACCTTTTTATTTTTTGGGCCTGCAAATTGGACATACTGTAGTACCTTTAAAGTCCCATATTACTGAAATATATAAAAGCAATATCACATGATAATGATTGCTTTTACAATGGACCAAAAGATTGGTGGCACATGTCAGTGAAGTCATGCGTGTATATTATCATTGCTTTCACTATATATGATTCTCAATTAGATTTAATGAATTTCTTAGCTTTTAACTGATTCATAAACAACGCCACTACACGATATTATTATTTTACCTAACCAATCTTTCCCAATAATTTCTACATAGATTATTTTATAATAATAAATATATAATAAATAATTATGTCCATTTGACTGATTCTTATGTTTATTACACTCTTTTAATGCAGGAGCTGAAACCCTTGGAAACAACATTCCAGTTGGCATTGTACTCAAAACGGTGTCATGAAAAGTTGATACGGCTCTTCAGATGGTATGAAGACCAACATGGGAAGGCTATGAAAACGTCTGTAAGTATATGTCCCCAGTCGTAATGAAAAGTTTCATCATGTTTGTAGGTTTCAGTAGAAATTCAAAACGTAAAGGCATATGGAAAGTTTAGAAGTTATGTAAATGTCATAATAATAATAATAATATAATAATAATGGTGGCTTATTATATAGCGCACATGTTCGTCACAACGTGACGCTCCTGGCGCTGCCCTGATTATTACCCTGGCTTTAGCAAGGCCATGAAGGCGCTCTAGCATTTCCTGCCAGGTACCCATGTACAACACCTGGATTGAGTGTGGCAAATGTAGATCACTGTCGTGCCAAAGAACATTAGTGCCGCGGCGGGACTCGAACCGCGGACCTTGTGATCGACAGTCCGGCCACATAACCACTCGACCACGACACCTGTATGCAATAATCATAAAAAAGGAACCCAGTGCACCATTTGCACTCCTTCTTTACTACATGAATGTTCTATGCCTGTGCTATGCACTATATGAAATTGAATTATTAGTAAATTTGTTACTATTATTATTAATGTTGATATTATTGTCTAGCCTGCATAGCAGAAGCAAGACATAGGCGCCGCTTTTCCGACAGCAGTGGCGGCGTCAACACAAAAACTTATCCTTAGGTCAAGTTTTTTTAAATAAGTTCCTATTTCATAAAACTTGGACATAAGGGTATCAAGTATCACCAATTGTGTGACTATAATTTCAGGTCACAAAGTCAAGGTCAACACTCTTTTCAGTTCATTAAACTTAGGTCTCAACATCAAACGATGAACCTAAGATTTTATGATTGCACTATTGTGTAATTTTTTTCAAAAACATTCAAAGGTGCAGACTCCTCCAACAAAGTTAGCATTTGAATTGTTTCCTTGTCTTTCAGATGTTTCTATACTTGCAAGGTCTCACTGAAGTTGACAAATTTGATGTGCTATGCAAGTTGGTCAATGGCACGTTAAAAGTGGAAGAGGTGAAGGTAGAAGCTACGCGTCTGAAGTGGCTGAGTACCATCAAGCATATCTTCAAAGAGCTGACAAAGAAGGCAACATGGGAGGAATGCTGTAAAGAGTTTCCAGCACATACACAGACTGCAGATCTTGATTATTTCATGAGTGAGTACAAAACAAACTAATAACTGAAAGAAATGTAATTATTTTCCTTTTCTAAGGGATTAATACATATAAAGCCCACCGCACGCTATACGATCCGACTGCAACCAGATTTCTGTACAAATGGTATTTTACATTAACTTTGAAAGTTAAAACGAGTAAAATTATTTTATTTAAGGTTCGAAATAAATATAGGAATACTGAATTCAAAATAGCCATGAATTTCAACATTAGTCTTGATACGACTATTTAGAAATTTGGTCAGTATGATTGTCCATGTTTGAATATTGACATCAAGTATTATAACATTTTTTTTCTAAAGTGCGGTGGGCAGTGTTGTCACTACGGTGGTCGGCGCTGGTCGGAGCCTTCCACCACTCAAAAATTCCAACCGGCACTCAATGTAATATTAAGCCCACCAAACCAGTACTAATTTCCCCCATGACAATGAAAAATGCCGAGATTTTGATACAAACACATAATTGTGGTCCTTGCCAGCAGATTCAGTGAGAAAATTTGCGCATGCAGTGGGGTGTCACGCCATTAAATTTCCACCACTAGAAAATGGCTGGTGACAACACTGGTGGTAGGCTTCAGATATTTTACTTCTTGTTAAAGAACTGGTTTGATGATTCTCCTTGATTTATGATTAAAGCTCTCTATTTTTTCTTCCTTTCTTCAACTTTACATATAGCTCAATGTGAATACTATGTGGATTATTTTTCACATACCGGGTAGACTGATCATTTTTTTGCTTCTGCTCTTCTGATCAGAATTGAAAGTTTTATCATAAATTGAACTAAAGTAATCTTTCAGATCAAGTTCTCTTTTCACCAAGAATCAGCAGTGTTTCTTTCAATTATGTGCTGTTACCATGAAAGATAAAAAGAATTGGTTTATTGAGATAAAATGACATCCGATATGAAAGCTAAAACTTGAATTTGTTAATTTCAAAAGTAAAATATGCGTATCATAAAGAACCTCGGTATAAATCATATAGAAAATATGAAAACATGATATAGAATTAATGTTTTCATAGTTTAACAAATCTTGTAATTCTATATTATTTGTAATACTTTCCTACATATATAAAGCTGACGTATCATCTTCTCAACCATGAGGATTTACCTGGAAACGCCCCTCAAAAAAACAAAACTTGAAAGAATAATTATATCAAACTACTAAAAGGTACTATGTCCCATTTGCAGGCCAAAAAATGAAAAGGTTAAATTCCAACGGCATTTGAAAGACAATACTAATTTAGAACTTCCCTAAAAAAGAGGGGGCTTGAAAATGTCTTTAAGTGGGAAAATAACGACTATTAGTTGTCGAATCGACTTAGGAGCTATAGAGCCAGTAAGTAATAGTCTGATTTTTCAGACTATTGTACCGAATGGTCCGTACGTTTTATGCTGCGCCAAGTTTCAATCAGTTTAATTTTGCCATTACAAGAAGTGAGTTATTGATGTAGACAAATGCTCATGTACCCTTTACAGCTCATTTTATGTATGCTATTACAAAGATGAAAAAAGGCCAGTCAGTCACTTGGAGGCTAGGCACCACTTTCGCATAATTTATTACATTACCGGCCGAATTTCATATTATGAAATATTTGTGGGAAACTGGGGATTGTGTTGGGAATAGTGCAGCTAACAATTTTACAAATTTATTACTCCGCTCTTCCTATTATTTGTGTGCCAGCGTGTTCGTTAAAGGAAAATTACATCCTGACAAATATTCAATGTTTTAGGAAATTCCAATCATTTTTGCAAGTTTAAATATTTCATCATTTAAAGGTACTACATGTATGTCCCATTTGCAGGCCAAAAAAATGAAAAGGTTAAATTCCAACGGCATTTGAAAGACAATTAATACTAATTTAGATCTTCCCTCAAAACGAAAGGGTTTGAAAATGGCTTTTAGTGGGGAAATTTGTGGGAAGTTGTCAAATCGACTTAAGTGATTACAATCACCTAAGTAATAGTCTGATTTTCAGACCCCTTTACCGAATAGGCGTACGTTTCGTGCTGCACAAAGATTCAATCAGTTTAATTTTGGCCATTACAAGTAGTGAGTTATTGATGTAGACAATTGCTCATGTACCTGTTACAGCTCATTTTATGTACGTACACTGTATGTTAATATTATCAAAGAAAATAAGTCGGTCAGTCAATAGTGTCTGACAGTGAAGTCTAGCAAGTAAACGGTTTTCCTTGCATATAATTCGAATACTAGGACACTGCTAAAGTTAAAACTTCACAGATAGGACATACATGACATATTCATAATTCCTGCAAAGTTCTACAGAATTTGATGTTGGCTGCAAAAGGGACATAGTATCTTTAATGACAAATTACAAATAATCAGTGACAAATCTGCTGATAACCAATCAGAAGCAATGATTTACAACCTTTGGTACAAAGTACTTCGCTAGTGCGTGCTTTCGGGTGTCCTTCGTATTTTCAGAAATAACAGAGATATTGCTCACAGAAGTTTTAAGAAGTCATCTCCCATTGAGATAACATGCAAAATGTGAAAATTTGACATGCCTCGATCGATCCGTTAATCGCAATTTTTGAGCATGATGCCTTTATTAAAGATAAAGACCAGTTCTGGTCATGCGATTGCATTGTGAAAGAAACGTTGTGGAATCAATCAGAAAAGGTTGATCATCTAGCATATAAGTATTGGTGTATATACTGCAAGGTTCTGGAATCATCAAAATGATAAGAAATTTGGCCCAGTCTTGGTAAAGTTACAGCACTGCACAGAAAGATGTATATGGGACTACGCGACACGTGCGCGATATCTATTTGGTCCCAATAGATATAATAATTTACCAAATATATCAACTAGTAGGCGGTCTCAAAATTTGTATGGTCACGTATTAGTCAAAACATATTCTTTCACATGATTGGTAATGAGAGCTTCCATTTCATTTTTTGAGAGGGGGCGTTTCCAAAACTGGTCTATACCTTTAAAATGAAAAATGAATGCAATTGGTAAACAAGAGTATTGCCTCAGCTGCAACATATAAAAAAATCAGCGAAAAAACATCAATATTTGCGGAGATACAGTCAAATTTGTATACAATGTAAATTTGATGACGTCATAAAACGCAAATCAGTAATTTTGAGTTCAAAGGCCACTATGATTATGTCACGCAGCGGCTGTAGTTGAGGGTCAAATGAGACATTAATCATATCTAGAACTTATACTCTATCCAAATAGGAAAAAATGGCATGTTTTTGCCTAGACGTGTACATTGTATATGGTCTATATTAAGAGAGAAATTTTACAAAATGGCGCCTGGGTGACGTCACAGTGACGTCATGACCTTATCTTATAGGCCCGAATTCACAAAGGAGGTTTAAATTTAACCCATGGTTTAAATCTTCATTTACATAACTCATGGTCTAAAATTAGCGCAAAATCAGTGTGACACAGTCAGAGGTCCAATATTAGACGCGCACAAGGCAAGGCCTATATTATATTATATTTTGCACTAATTTTTAAATGATAATAAGAATAATTACATTTATAGGGCACTTTATACAGGCGTTTCTAAGCTCACATGGGATATGTAAATGAGGGTTAAACATTAATCCATGGGTTTAGTTAAACCTCCTTTGTGAATTCGGGCCATAGAGCCTGATTACTGACGAAACTTTCATGCAAGTCGGAGAAAGAAAAAAAAGAAAATTCTGACGAATACAATTACGACAGGACACCTAATAATTGTGCATTCTGTGCAAAAGATTATTTTCTTCAAGTCACATTACAAATAAACATAAGACTTGATAACTAAAAGAAAAATAAATTTGTGTTTCGAATCCAGCAATTTCCTTTTCTATGTTTAAAAGTAAAATGCTATTTTTTTCGTTTGAGTGGGCCCCAACTTGAATTTAAAAATCTGAAGTTGTTAGAATAGTTATTCTAAAAATTTGCAAGACTATCTGAGCCCCATCTTATAAAGAAGTGTAATTTATTAAAATCAATCAATCAATTTCAGAATGATCTCAACTCCAATCTCTTGGGTACACAGTTGAGATCAATCTCAAGTACAGTCAAACCTGTCTATAGCGACCGCCCAAGGGAAACGCAAAAAGTGTTTATTGTAAACAGGTGATCTTTGTAAACAGGTTCCTTTAGTATACCGTATGTTTCAATGAGATACCATTTTCAAGGGGAAAAATGTGGTCTTTGTAGACAGGTGGTCACTAGTCTAAAACAGGTTTGACTGTATTTGCAAGACTATCTGAGCCCCATCTTATAAAGAGGTGTTATTGATTAAAATCAATCTCAATTTCAGAATGATCTCAGTTCCCATCTCTTGGGTACACAGTCGAGATCAATCTCAAGTTGAGATTGATTTTTAAGCAATTGCAACTCTTATAAGACTGAGTCCTGATGTCCCATTGTTGTCTAAATACAAGCGCGCTGATCATACATGTACATTGGACCCTCTTTATTAAAATAAAAACACAGGATGTGTGGTGTTTTTTTTTTTAATTATCACAAAATTTCACATCTACATCCAAACAACAGATCACCTTTTGTTTATGTCTTTTTTTTCCTAGATACTCTTTAAAAAAATCAAATTTTTGTCCGGACAATATCTCAGCAACGGCAACATCTATTTTGTCCAAATTCAGGTCACTTATCAGGCCTATCTTAGAGATGTGCATCGAACTTTTGAGTTGGTTCTATATCGCATGTGTCCTCCACGAGCATGTTTAAGTGATTGGCTCAATCACAAAGAAGCTACAGGCAGTTAACATCAAAGAAATTCTGAATCAATGTCAATCAACTCAGAAGTTTGTTTAATCCCATATCATTTTCATTGGTCTTGACAGCTTTTTGTTTTGCTGTCTTGTGACTTTGGATCCAGAAACTTTATGATGTGACTGCCTAAAGCTTCTTTGTGATTGAACCAATCTCTTTATTATTTACATGTGCTTAGTAATTGTTAGGCCTTAACAAAAATATTAAAAAATGTTGTATTGCCCTTTGCGACCGACCCAAAATCTAAAAATTTGCGGTCGTCTTTAAAAAAAAAAATTCACCGTTTTTTTACTGAATAAAAAAAGTATTTATCTTGTTTGTTTAAATAGGGTATAAATACATAAAATCATCAGGAGACACTCTATCAGAAGGAAAATGGGCACTTATCAGAAATTTAAAAAGGGCACGTTTCAAAGAAAAGGGCAATTATGAAAGGTGAAAAGGGGCACTTCTCGCACCTGAAAAAGGGGCACCTATCAGATTTTAATAGGGCATTTATCAGAGGTGAAAAGGGGGCATTTATGAGAAGAGGAAGGGCCTTGATATCAAAAAGTAAAAAAAGTGCACTTATCAGAGGTGAAAAGAGGAACGGGAGAGAAGAGGAACGGGCTGTTAATGAGAAGGGAAAAGGGCACTTATAAGAAAGAAAACGAAAGCACATTTTAAAAAGGACAAGAAGCACCCATCATAATTAAAGGGAATTTATCAGAGGTGAAAAGGGGCTTTTACCAGATGGGGAAGAGGATCTTATTGAAGAAAGAGAAGGAGCACTTTGTAGAAAGGAAAAGGGGCATATGTCAACATTCAAAACAGGAGCACTTGCCAGAGATGAAAAGGGGCACTTGTTATAAAAGGGAAGGGGCACCTCTTACAAAGAAAAATGGGCACTTGTCAAAGTAAAAGGGGGCATATCTACTATTTTAAAAAGGTCTCTCTGAGGGTACTTGAAAAAGTGGGGGCATTGTGCCCCCAGCGCCGCCTCTGTATAGTATTTTATGGGTTAATACATGCGTATAGCACTGCGCATTGGCATGTGTAGTGTGTCCGCTAAAGTAAAGCAATTAAACTCGGGTTTATTTGTCAGCGGTAATGACACGAAATAATTTGAAATAAAATTAAAAGGATGTAGGACATTCGATTTATAAGTGAAAATGATGCATGTTTTCATTCACTTATCGGCTTGAATCAATTGTTAATTTACCACGTGAACGGCATAGGAGCGATCGGGGAACTGAGAGGGCATACCCGCCCTTTGTGATGTGGTATCGAACTGAATGCAATGAAAAATTTTCCTCGATCCACTAAACCCTTTGAAATATACACAAAGAAGGGCCTAACATTTAAAAAAAAAAATCCTCGCATTCATTTAGAAATTTATATTTGGCTTACGCCGCTTTCATTTTTAAGTTTTAACACACACATGAAAAAAGACTGGTGGAAACACAGCAAAACATGTATACATACAATAGACTTATATTGATTAAATACTGTAGCTGAAACAAAAACAAGTCTGAGATCCTACTCTACAATTCGACCAATTGTGATCATGTCAAACTTACTATCTTCAGAACGTCTCACCTGCTCACAAACTTTTCCAAAGTCCATCACTCCTTCTTTTCACTACCGTACCTGATGGAGGGCGCCATGGTGTGTGTGTGTGTGGATGCACGTTGCCCCCTCTCTCAGTTTCTCTCAGTGTTGGAGTTGATGTATTCAAAACCAAAAAATATCCCTGATACTTCGAAGCGGAAAATCAATCAACATTATAGTGCAATGAAAAATAAAATCTAACGTTATCTTTTTCACTGCAGATTTTTTATTTTATTAATATCGCAGTATAAATAAAGAACTATCTAATATGTTAACGTGGTCGTTGAAGTAAACAACTAAATGTGCATTCGTGTTTCTAGGAATATGAAAAAATTAAATATCGCTGAAGAATTGAGAAATATCCTGATGCGGCGTTTTAATAATAGTAATAATAACTTTCGATTTATCTAGCGCATAATAATTAACAGTTAATTCCCTATGCGCTTTGAGAAGAGGAAGGGCTCCTAATATTATTTAAAAAAGAAAGGGAACTTATCAGAGGTGAAAATTGAAATTTATGAGAAGGAGAATGGGCTCTTCATAAAAGGAAAAGGGGCACTTATCAGAAAGAAAAAGGGCACTTATTAAAAAAGAAAAGGAGCACCTATCAGATTTAATAAGGGAATGTATCAGAGTTTAAAATGGGCATTTATGACAAGGGGAAGAGGCTCTTATTGGAAAGAGATTGGGGAGGGGGTACTTAAAAGGAAGGGGGCACTTATTAGAAAGGAAATGGGGCATGTGTCAAATTAAAAAGGTGCACTTATCACAGATGAAAAGGGGCACTTATTATAAGGGGGAAGGGGCACCTCTTACAAAGAAAAATGGGCAATTGTCAAAGTAAAAGGGGGCACTTCTACTATGTAAAAAGGGTCACTTTGAGGGTACTTCAGAAATTGGGGACACTGTGCCCCCCCCCCCCTAGGAGCGCCGCCTCTGTATAGTATGCATGTAG
Source organism: Mesocentrotus franciscanus (assembly GCA_037976565.1). Classification (NCBI taxonomy): domain Eukaryota; kingdom Metazoa; phylum Echinodermata; class Echinoidea; order Camarodonta; family Strongylocentrotidae; genus Mesocentrotus; species Mesocentrotus franciscanus. Next base: position 6,626,697 of record CP137684.1, read on the forward strand.
GTTAATACATGTGTATATCACTGGGCATTAGGGAGTTTTCGCACGGAGACGCAAGTGCTGCTACGGGGTATTTAAATGAGCTGTGACCATCTCCGTACTGGCTACCGTCGCGATCTAATTTGCATTACAACGCTTATCTTAGCGGGGGTCGCATTTAGCGAAAAATTCCGCGTAGCGTCCACACCTATGACAGTATTCAGCCGATTTGGCGTCGGGAGTCGAGCTAGTACGGGGTGGCGTGATCAGCGCGCGCTTGTTAACTGTGACGGCGAGGCTCGCATGCAAATCGCTGACGTCACGCAAGCGCAGAAACTCCCGCGTATACTTTTTCAGATTCAGATAATCATATCTCGGCCAATACTTTACATATTCAATTGGTTTTCGACATTTGGACATTATTTTTGATGCTCTTTCGGAAAATGAAGAAAAATTGAGAAATTCCAAAAGTAGATTGTTATAACGTCACAACTTCTGTACTCTATGACTTGTCTCAGAGTTGGAATAATTGAGCATAAAAGAAATGAGGTGTCACCCCATACACCTGCAATTTGTCAACTTTGTTTTGGGAAATATGAATTTTTAAATACATTTAACTCCACTATTCATCAGGACAAATAGCTCTGTCAGCAGCAGCATACTTAAAGTCATCGCCATACTTCTCATACTTCTGCAAGTTATAGTTGTATGCATGGAGTGTCTCGGTGACTTCTTCGGAAACATCATCAAGGGATGTTCTGTTGGAAATGAAAAATAAAACTGAAACTGAAACTGACTTCACGCATCATGTGAGCACCATGCCCAGAATAAATTGAGCAATATTCATGAAGTGCAAAATTGTGGGAGTGCCTTTCAAGGTGCATACAAAGCAATAAGAAAACATTTTGTTACAATGCTCAGCGAACTGTTAGTGATATGCTTAAATTCGTGTTTGCTGATTTATTAGCTAGCTGCCATTGCTACACAAAAGAACCATACAAACTGAGACATCAGGCAATTTCATGAATAAATGAGCACGCACAATAGCCAGTTACGCACTGAGTTTGGCATCTAGCCTCTTTTGGGGTTAATGTGTAGTACAATTTAGAGGTGGTGCACTGATGGTGTTAAGTAGAGCAAAGTCCCTTAAATTTAAGGTCCGTTGTCCCTTAAATACAAAAACTACTTCTTCACTCACTTGCCCCCAAACTTTAAAAAACTTCCTATGTTCACCTACCACATCAACTATATCACAACACTCACTAATAATAAGCCCTACAAGTTCAAATTTAAACGTAATATACTTCTGCCTACTTTCACCCACACACATCCGATTGATCTAGCGAGTGGTGTAAATACGGGGATAGGAGGGGGAATGCGCCTTTCGCCTTTCCTATTATTGATCGCATCAAAACAATACGTTGTTAATTCAAGATGATGAGAAATCTACTCAAACTAGTGAGTTTCGTGATCAAACATATTTGAATAGGTTTTCTATTAACAAAATGCATATAGGCTGTTACGAGATTGCTTAATCAATGAAATAGAAATTGATAAACAGGGTAACCACTGGGATCAGGCACAGGGTCCTGCCGTCTGTATTCGTTGTTTTCCCTTCTCCCTTTTATTCCTTTCAACTCTCTGTCTCTCTGTCTCTCTCTCTATTTCTCTCCCCCTGCCTCTCCCCCACTCTCTCTCTCTCCCTCCCCTCTCTATTTCTCTCTTTCTTCCACCTCCCTCTCTCTCTTCTTCCCTCCCCCTCCTCCTCTCTTCCTTCTGTATGTCGGTCTCTCCTGTTCCCCCAAAACACACACAAAAAAACCCAACAGCAACACGGCGGCGTCATTTGGGGCGCATATGGGGTTCCCATAATTGCAGAGCTATAACCTCTGCTGCTTCTCTAAATCCATGGACCCCTACTCCTGCTACCCCTTCGATCTACATCCCCTCTCTCTATCCTAGTCCCTACATACACTGTGCTCTGATGGGCGATGGTAATTATTAAAAAAAACATCGTAAGCTATTTAAACGATGTTATCATTGACCTCATAATTTTTTTAAAAGATATTCTGTGGTTGATGTAATGCAAGTGCACACTATGCTGAATGTGTAATACCCCCTTTAAACCACAGCTTTCTTTACAAACTATGTTTACTTTCTTATGCAAATAACTTCTTTATTGGACGGAAAAAAGGATCATGTACGTGTACAATTGTCTGTTAGACACACCATACAAGGTCCACGCCTTCAGAGACAGAAAAGCATTAACAATACGAGAAAGTATATGAATCAAACTCCCTACTGGCTCCAACCAGACGTATCATTAAAAAAAAATCCATTAATCGTGACGCCTTACAAAGGACAATCAGTGAAATGGGATTAGATAAGAACAAATTAATCCAGAAATAAGTTTATCTTTATCATTCCTTTCTGCTGTATCCGTAAAATGGTCATGTGTGTTCAATGATAACAAGCAGGTGCCTCGGAGCCGGGCTGCGTCCTCACTTCTGTTAACTCTTTTTGCGTTTGCCCTTAAACTCCCTGTGCGTTGCATTAATTTGCAGCGTGCACTTTTTACCCGTTAAGAAGGTATCTCTAATTTCAGAAGTTTATAACCTTTTACAGTACTTGAACATTTTGAAGATAAACGATGTGTAGCAAAGTTGTAGAATTGTTTATTGGCTTTCTTGTCAAAGCAAATTGTATATTTGTGTTCTTTTTGCCTGTATGATACTTTTTTCCAAACATGTATTTTCGATATGTAAATATATGTTTACTTCTGTCCTTTTAAACAAAAATTAGGTACTCTATTTTGCTCCTACGTTAGTGACAAGTGTTTTATATTCACATATGATTCCATAAGCTTTCCAGTGATACCAAAATCAACATATTCCAACCCGAACAAAAGCCCATATAACAGAAAGCAAAGGGAGGGGATTTAGGGAAGGCCCCAGAGCTTTTGTGCACTGAGCATTGTTTCAAAAAGGTGATAGACTAATCAGAGACCCAACAATAAAAATATTGATCGGACGTCCCCACAAAGAAGGATGTACATGTACGCAAATTCCCTCATTGTGGGGATTTTGTCGTTACACATCCATATCCCCACTTTGGACCTTTTACCTGTATGCGCGCGTGTGTGTGTGTGTGTGTGTGTGTAGGGGGGACATCAGGGGGAATTAACCCCCTGAACCCTCTGTCGCGACTTCTTGTTTTTCATACGGATCAGGATATGTGCATCTGTGAATTTGCGATTATGAAATCAATTCAGTGTGTGTCCTTGTCGGGGCTTAAGTTATAAACATTTTGTTGGAATAAGCAAATAAAAAGGTGACTTTTTTATTTTTTTGACAATTACACTAGAAAGAGATCTAGATTTATCGCTTAATAAAGATACTATGTCCCATTTGCAGCCAACATCAAATTCTGTAGAACTTTGCAGGAATTATGAATGTGTCACGTATATCCTATCAGTGAAATTTTAACGTTAGCAGTGTCCTATTATTCAAATTATGCAAGGAAACCCGTTTAGTTTCTAGACTTCACTGCCACACAATACTGAGTGACTGACTGCACTAGTTCTGTTTTTTTTCCTTTGGTAATAACATACATAAAATGAGCTGTAAAGGTACATGCGCATTTGTATACATTAATAACCCACTTCTTGTAATGGCCAAAATTAAAGGTAAAGACCAGTTTTGGAAACGCCCCTCTCTCAAAATCAAATCAAAATCAAAATCAAATCAAATGGAAGCTCTCATTACCTAACATGTGAAAAAATATGTTTTTACTAATACGTGATGATACAAATTTTGCCGGGGAACCGCCTACTAATTGATATATTTGGTAAATTATTATATCACTTGGGACCAAATAGATATCGCGCACGTGGTCGCGTAGTCCCATATACATCTTTCTGTGTACAGTGCTTGTAACTCTACCAAGACTGGGCCAAATTTCTTATCATTTTGATGATTCCAGAACCTTGCAGTACACACCAATACTTATATGCTAGATGATCAACCTTTTCTTATCGATTCCACAACGTTTCTTTCACAATGCAATCGCATGACCAGAACTGGTCTTTATCTTTAAACTGATTGAATCTTTGCGCAGCACAAAACGTACGACCATTCGGTACAAGGGTCTGAAAATCAGACTATTACTAAAATGATTGCAATCCCTTAAGTCGATTCGACAACTAATGCTCGTTATTTTCCCACTAAAATTTGTTCAAGCCCTTTCGTTTTGAGTCAAGTTTTAAATTAGTATAGGTTTGAACTTTCGAAATAAATTAACATAAACAAGTTCTGTAGTTCTATGCACTGGCGTACTGATGAGGGGCAGTTGACCCCCAAATGAAATTCAAACGTGGTTTATTTCTAATTCGATACCAGTGATATACAAACGTTGCTGAAATGAAATGAAATTGTCCGGATGTTTTCTCTCACTTTTGTTCATTATGCCAGAGGCGTACTCCCGGTTGGGGGGAGGGGAGGGGAGCACTGTGCCCCAACCCATTTTTATATAGGTAAAGTGCCCCTTTTCTTTTCTAATAACTTTCCTTTTCCTCTCTTTTCATCTCTGGTGCGAGAAATTCCCCTTTTCACCTCTGGTAATTGCCCTTTTTACTTTGACACGAGCACCTTTTCTTTTCTAATAAGTTTCCTTTTCCCATTTGATAAGTGCTTCCTTTACTTTCTCCATAACATGCACCCCTAATTCAAGGCGATTTAGAGCCCCCTTTTTTAATTTTCGCTAGAGCTCGCTCGCTACGCTCGCTCGCATTTATAGATAATTATATTACTTATAAAAGAACTTGTTGGTATTTCTTCATTAGATTGTGCTTAATACTCATAAAGGTTTGTTTTTTTCTTTATAAGATGTAATTTTTCGCCCTGGGACCTCACTAATCTTAAAATCTTAGCTCGCTTCGCTCGCTCGAAAATTAATATTAAGACCATTACACCCAACTGCGAAGTATGTTGCTTAATTAAGCAGTATATTGTACTAAGTAAAGAAAGAAACAAATATTAATATCATCCCTTGCAGTGTAATAACATTCATGACAATGTAGGGGTATATACCAGTGTATGTTTTATTTTATGTTTCCCTTTGTAGGTGCCTCTTTTTTTCCAGAAAGTTTCCTTTTGTTGTTGTTACCCCTACCCTAGTTTGGAAGACGCTCCGCCGCCCCTGCATTCTGCTACTTGGTGGTGATGCAGATTTTGTTTTGACCCCTCAAAAGTATTTGCTCATTACGCCACTGGTTCTATGTAATTCTCACCGCAATTTTTTCACGTCATATTTACTTGTTTTCACTGTTTTCACTGTTTTACATAATTTCATTTTCATTTTTAAACTTTCATAATGTTTATTTTAATCATACCGTATATATTTCTTTACTTGCTAATCTTCTCTTCCAGTTTTAATTTATTCCCTAGCAGTATGGATATAACACTTACAGAATGGTTATAACTCATAATTTTGTTACATGTAAGAAAGTACTTTCTTACTTTATTATCATGTAAGATATTTCAATATAAGGCAAAGGTCCCATTTCAAGGTAGATAAAGTTTGCATAAATAAATTTATGCAAACAGATGCAGATTGCAAAGAACTTAAACAGTAAAAAAAAAAAAGACTACCCAAATGCTATAAATGATTGCCTATACGTGAATTTGAGTACCTTAACGTTCATCAGGGCGGTGCAGGTGCGAATTTGAATGCATTTACGTGCTTTTTTTTAATTTGAACGCGCTTTGTAAACGTTTATCTGAGAAAAACATTAAATCGCATGCTAATACAATTGAATTAAATGAACTAGTTAGCTTTTTGAATGTTGATCTCGGTGATCATTCAAATTCGCTCGAATTTGAATGATCGCATTGTTAAACCGGATGCAACTCTGATGAAATTGGGCGGGAAAACCTATATTATCTTTCAAATGCATTTGGTATATAACCTTTTCGTATTTCTACGCCTGCATAATTAGGATTTTAAACTTTAACAATATATATTTTTCCTTGAAATCTACCGAACTATTTTATCTTGGCGCATCAACATTGAAATTTGCAACAAATGTGGTCTAGTGGTTGCACATGCTTACAAATGAATAAAAATTGTCACCAAAATTGATTGATTTGAGCAACTCTAAATTCTGGCCGGATAATATTGCGGTTAGATATTATGATTTAACTTTTCTTGTATCAAAGCTTTTTTGTTTAAACATCACAGAATTTCTGCTCTCTTATTTCTATAATGATCCTCCTCCGAATAAGGCAAGTCGCCGAAGCTTCAAAATTACCCTGCTTACATAGTTGGATCTAGACTAGACCTATAGCTAGGGTCTAGATCTATATATTTCTTTTAGCCATTTGACTATATTGTTTTATGGCAATTTTTGCTCAGTATTCACTTGTAATGTTTTTTTAGTGGAATTTGTATATTATGTTTATCTTGGCGCGTGTCAACATAACGTTCGGGTTGTCGACACATGATATCGAGGAGTGAACTTGACTATGAAACCTGTGGGCCAGTTTCTCGAAACCGTCCTAAGTCTAAGTTTGTTGACATATCCCATAAAAACGCGTGTTAATTCCCTAACACACAGATGGATGAGGGGGATTAGGGCTGCTCCCAGATTTTCAAGAATATAATGATATGATATGTTTAAGATGCAATTGTAAATGGATAATTCTAGTTTATAGACTTTGAACAGGTAGGTTTAATGGATGTATGAAGCAAGCCCTATATGTATGAGACAGTTCAATGTATTACCAAACTACTCGGGATAAATCAATTAAATTTTCAGATTGGTATGAACAGAAAGAGCAATGTCAAATAGGCCTAATAAAATATTGAATATGAAAAGGTAATCCACAGTGTGAGTAACTTTCAAAAACCTTATACCTTGCCACTATTCAAAAAATGAATGAACAAATATGGTCAAAAAAATGATAATAGTCCTAGAGGTATCTTAGTCGTGGCAGTTTAAACTTAAAAAACAAAACCAACATCCTGCTGTGTCCCACATCCACGTCCACTGATAGATGATTGTAGGTTTATGCACTCGGACTTGAGTGTTTGGATGTTTTTGTTTCTGTGCTATAACATGCAAAGTGTATCACTAGATTTTGGTGGCATATATTAATTTTATTATTCATTCAATACGAGAAGAGGGTCATTGTTCATAAGGACCGCTATTCATAATCGAAGAAGGGGGTCGATATTCATATTACGAGGAGAGGGTCGCTATTCATAACACGGAAAGAGGGTCGCTATTCATAGAAATTAACAAGCAAACAAAATGATATTAAGAAAGGGGGACTGGGGATATTTCATATGTGATGATGTATTTGTTCTATAATAGATCTTGTTCCATGACAATTCACGTCAGCCTTACTCCTCGTTTGTTTTGTTTTCTTTATTGTAATTTTATATTTTGGTTTGGCTGTTTAAAGTAATGTGAACATAATATCCACATAATCTGACTTACTTAAGACAGAGTACCACATATTTACCACAGTCTGTGTTAAGTAAGTCAGATTATGTGGATATTATGTGGTAAACCCCATGGTCTCAAACTCCACACTGTGACACAGTGTGAACACATAATGTCCACACAGTTTAAACATAGTTGACCAAGTGAAAATAGTGTGCCAACACTGTGATTGTTCCATAAGGGTAACTGTTGCTCTGTGCTGGAGTAGTAGTTCAGCGTCCAAATAGCGCACGCGCTATGGTGCGAAGGCAGGACGTTATTAGTCTCTTTCAACGCCAAGATCTCACATCAGTGAGTTGAATAGAACGCCTGGAAGCCAGACTAATGACATGTTTAAAATGCTCCCACCTTGGGAAGCATGAATAACTAGTGCTCGCAATGAAGTACGGTGCCCCCAAGGTAATTCATTTTGCATTAGTTTGTATATCTGTATGTGTTGTATGTTTTTTGTTTCACCAAATTTCGTAGGCTCAATAGGAAAATATTTATTTCCGTTTAAGCTTGCGAATTAGGAAATAACACTGCATTCGTCCTGCTCCAGCCCGTTGCTTGAATGATTTCGAGGTGAAACTCATGCGCATGCTCTGTTGTTTAGAACCTACAACCTGGACGACGGGCGAATATGTCTGTTAGCACTTCGGCACTCTATACTTTTCTGTAAAATCAATAAATAAATACAACAACTCCCGTTTCAAATTTTATTCATGTAACGTAACGTTTCAATAATAAACATGAACAAATGTTTCATTACGACGTATTTTAAGGACGCATGGACGCATATTTCAGCTCCATGCCCAGACAAACCTCAATGAATACTTTTTTCTTGGTCTAATGAGCGGAGTCTTTATCTCGAATCGTTCTAGCTAGCCCCTCTTCTCACGACATTAAAGTGGATTGGTGTATAAATGAGAAATGCTGATAGCCTGGAGGCAAAATAAAGTGTGAATTAACATGTTCTTTCAGATCAAAAGAACATTCAATATGGGGTAATGGAGTTCCATGGACCTTGTCAACTCTCACTATGGATGACTCAATGGATCAACTTTCAAAGGACCATTATCTTCCAACTAGGGCAACGTTGGGACGCCTAGTTACAACAAAATTTAATGAATACGCGTGTGCGTGCGATGAGGAAAGAAAAAAGTAGATCGTGACCGATTTGACAAGCTTCCAAATGTTTATCACCTTATGAATTAGGCAATAAATATGTATATATCTGGGTGTTGGTAATTTCGTTAGTTTGTTTTTACCTGACTCCAAAGCATGTGTATGATTGTAGGTTGGCAACCGGGGGACCGAAGGCTTCAAGTCCTCGTCGAGTGACTTGATATTGACATTGAATTAATTCCCTTCCTAAGGCCCCTAGCATCCCGACCGGGTTTCGAACCCGGAACCTCCCGGTTAAGAGAGCATTGTCTTACCACCTGATATGGTGAGGGTGTGTATGTTGGTGCTTGTGCGTACGCGTGTTGTGAGTTTGGGCAAGCATGGGTCTACATGTGTGTGTTTGTGTGTTTGTGTGTGTGTGTGTGCTTGAGCGAGTGGGGGAAGGGCAAGTTTTGGGGGTAGTGAGGAGAAACATTTGCTCAGAAACGTGCCTTATATCTGATAACATTAGTGAGTTAGACTATTGCTGTTCACGTATTATGCCTCCCTGCTTTTAAGTGCTGTCAACTCTGATGTATATCTGGATTGGCCCAACAAATATCAAGAACTAACAGTAATAGCATAAATATAATGACTGCTTTGAGAGGGATAGTTGTTTGTATAGGCTCAATGAGGCGTTACATCCTGTTATCACCCCGAGGCGTGCCGAGGGGTGACGGCAGGATGTAACGTCCTCGAGAGCCTGTGAAAAAAAATATGCTTCGAATATTAAAGCAGTCATTATATCTTTTATATACCGACTTGACACAAAAATCTACAGAGAATTCTTACCTTATCCTTTTCTTGAGTAAAGATTAGTTAAAACATCACAGCAAATCTGAGACACTAGCTGTCTGTTAATCTTCGCTGGAAAGATGACTGAATCTTACGATCATTTGGGAATCGCAGATAAAAAGCACTGTATGGTATCTGCGCTCGCACAAAGAAAACTTTAACACGTAAACCAATTGGGATGGCAGCATAAGAGCATTTTTAAAGACTATTGACTGGTAGGCGGGCATGGCTAAAATCACGACTCCAATTTCGACCAATCAGATGGCTAGATTTCTAAAGTGAGGTATTTTATAATATCTATATGCCGATATCTTTTAGAGTGCTTCTTATCTCTTTCAAAACAGGGTTTTATTTTAGAGCTAAAATGATTATTGAATGTTAGGTTTTGCATGGTGGTTTGCGGTTTCACCATATTGTTAGTCCTGAAAAGGAATGTTGGGTTTCAACGTGAATAAAAAAGAATAAAGAGAGATTGAGGGAGTGGGGGTATTCTTCTGATTCATCCTACTACACGCGACGCTGTTAAAAAGGTGCAACCATAACAACTCCATGCATTGAAAATGTTTGCAGCAGATATGAATAACTTGACGTTACTAGAAAGAAAACAAATAAGAACAGAAAAAAAAGAATGAAATGTAGAGACAGCTATTCAACTGTTCATGGGGACGGGGATGCTTCTGCTTGAAAAATGTCTAAAATTTTTTAAATATTAGCCACCCCCCTCCCCCGTACCCTCACCACTGGGAATTTAATAAAATAAGTGTTAGAAAAGAAAGGAAAACCTATATTAAGATATTAACATTAGGTTCAGAACGACCTCATATATAAATACATATAAGTACAAGAAAGTTATATTTTTTGTGTGTATACAGAGTCGATGTGTGCGTGTGTGTAAGTATGTATGCGTGCTCATGATTACGACCACCTCCTACCCGCCCCAGGTTCCTTCGTCATTGAATAGTGCGGGCACGTGCCAAATGGGTGGGAATAACGCCAATTTTTGCACACTCTACAAATTTCAGCGCGATACAAATTAGGGTTGGAGCTAGCACTGAAATTTGGAAGCCCATTTAAGGTTTCCGCTGTACCAGAATCTAGCGGAATCTTGCTTGATCTTCCGACTCTTGTTTTGGGATCGTTGTCTGATTGCGTACCTGTTAAACTTGCATCATCAGTGCATGCGAGGAAAGTTTCGGACGCGCCTTCTCCGTGAGAAGAATTGTGTCGGAGGCATCCTCTTAAAGAAGGGATAGGTAAGCAACAAAATGATAATGATAATGCTAATGATGATGAGGATGACGATAATACTATTACTATTACTACTACTATAAAATTATCGATGACAACAATATGTAATTCAATTAATGATATTAATATTGCAACTTCTACTAAGTATAATAACAATATTGATAATATTAATAAATTACAAATACTACTAATGATATGTATGTTTATACTGGGCATTGTTGATTACCAAAACTACTACTACTATTAAAGCCTGTCTGCACTAGTTTGGCCAGGAGGGGTTAAACCTCCCTGAGTGGTCACTGGCAGGTGGTTATCTCATCAAATCAGCTCTCAATTAACATAAGAAAAAGGGGACCATAGGGATCAACGGGAACCGCTTAGACATTAATTGTTGGCTGTATAGAGGGAGCAAGTAGCTACAAGTAGTGCAGTCCCGCTTTAATACTACTACTATTACTACTACTACTGCTACTACTACTACTACTACAACTCGTTTAACTAGCTGCTACTACTACTACTACTTCTACCACTATTACTCCTACAACTATTACTACTACTACTACTACTACTACTACTTCTACTACTACTACTACTACTACTACTACTACTATTACTATAAAACCTACTGCTTCTACTACTGATAAAAATAGTAATAATAAGTCTTTTCACATTTTTCACATAGCTGATAATTTCATTTAAAAAGATAATTAAAATTGCGAATAAAGATATGCTTATTGTCTAAAAATCTATTGATAATTGGGGAAATACAAATATGCCAAAAAATGTGCACATAATTCAAAAATTAAAAGCTACATTTAATTATAGGTCCGTAAAGATATTAAAAATTAAGAGTTAGGAGAGAAAGTATATAGTTCTGGATTTGTTATTATGATATGATGTTTGACTTTTGCTTATCTTTCCTATAAAAAGTAGATGTAATCAAGCTGCGCTTTATAATAGTAATAATAATAATGATGATACAAATAATATCGACCATTCAGAAGCGCTAGAAACAGAAAATACTTAAGCGCTTACAAAATTACAAAATTTGAAGAGAAACATGAAATACATAGACTTGAATACACGAATAGGTAAATCTCATTAAATTAATGAGGAGGAAGCACGTTTTAAAAAATCGAGGCAAGACAGATAAGGTCATTGATCGAAAGTGGGATATGGTTCCAAGTTTTTGAAGAAGCCACAATAAAACAATGTCCGGTAAATTGCAGTTTGGATTCGGAAATAATTAGTTTATATTCGTCAGTTGTTGAGATAAGGTTAGCTTGTGACTGTGTGTATATTACTTGAGGGTCATGATATTAAGGTGCAACGTTGCCAGATCTGGCATAATTATGCTTTCTGGCATAATTTTGACCCTTTTAGCATCTGGCATTATGCCTGGGATAATTTGGCTGCTTTTAGCAAAATTCTGGCATAATCTGAGCTTTTTTTAGCATAATTTGATTACATTTTTCAAGTACATGTAGTTATGATGGTAAATTATTCCACTTTTCTATATTGTTTTCTAACCCGCCGCTAAATATTTCCTAAAAAATTTGACCAAAAAAAACAACATATGCTTCTTACCCCCCCCCCCCAGCTTATTCAGCGGCTAGCTGAGTCGGCGCAAAATATTTCATGAAACATTTGAAGTAAAAAACAAAACAAATTGCTTCTTACCCATTCCCGCTTATTCAGCGGCTGGCTGAGTCGGCGCAAAATATTTCCTGAAAAATTTGATGTCTTGGGGTTTGGCATATTTTTTGGCGATTTAGCATAATTTTCGCTGCTCCTCTAGCATAATTGTATTTTTTTCACTGGCACACTGTTAAGGTGCCATGTGGTAATCAATCATGATTCATTTACGTCAACGCTAAATTGTAATCATTCTACTTTGACTATGTACACTGGTGCCTTTAACATTGGAACACTTTTTCTTACCTCCTTTCATAAAATGATTGTGACAATATGATCCATTCTCAAAAGATAATGTTTATATCGTCTCAAAATTTACAGATTAATGAAGATTGATCAATGAAGTTTGACACATAAAGGTCTGAAAGGTATCAAACTGCATCTATCAATAATAAATCATCTTGTCATAATCATTTCATTAAACATAAAGGGGTTAGAAATGGGATGAAAAAAATCAACTTTATGGGCAACAGTGTATGAATGATTGTTTTACTTTGCCGCCAATATGCACTGATTGTACTTTGATATTGTATCCATCAAATTATAAGTTTGTATGCTGTTTTAAGTAATTTTTTGGGGAAAAGATCACAAAGCGAGAAATAAATATATGAAATAAAATAAAACCGATTATTTGTATGATAGAGGATACTTTGATAGTTAACAGTCTCTTGAAAAAAAATTGAACGGAAAAGTAGAAGGCAACAGATCCATCACTAAAAATGGTGTTTATAACAGGGCGCTCCAATATTACACTGGCTTCAACTGGCTACATGTACTAAACTCACCTAAATCATTAAATGTGGCCTCATTTTGCATGCTAAGAAGGAATCGATAACTCGATCTTGAAATAATCAATTATAAGATCTTAAAAGAATTAATACTTCATCCTGAAAATAATCTTAAATAAATTACCAATTCGATGTAAAGACTTTTGAAAGAATTAATAATTTGATCCCAAAGGAATTACAAATTATTTAGGGTTGATCCGATTTTCATTTCCTTAATCTTGTTGAAACTAAATTTCAAATCTACGATCTTGTGCACGAGACTTTATAGGTATGCTACCAATATGCAATTGATTAAGCCTACTTTGTGTGATTATTTATCTGGTATGGTTATCTGTTATTGAAAAGAAATCAATATTAGATGCTGGCTATAATCTTTACAAGGGTGTTAATTCTTTCTCCTAACGTTTACTTTTAAAATACTTTAGATTTACGCGGTCGCCCATTACGCTATCATATATTATTAACATTAATAATTGATCAGATTAGATTGTATGCGAATGGATTCTTTTCCCCATGTTTTGAAATAAATTAAAACTATGAGGATTCATTAATATCATTGCTCGATGTAAAACAGACGAGTTGTATATCAAAACAGACTTATTTGCATGTGGAATTCGCACTAATCATGAGGCTTATAAATTGTTGGTCTGTTCTATTGGGTGGAGGAGAAACTTTATAATTCTTTGTTCTAAGTCTCCATTGCCCATTTACATGTTTACCCCGGTGTAAAATATGCAAATTGTTATCATTTTTTCGAAATTTATATTTATAATTATTTTATCCCTCCCATTTACAAATTAATATATTAATTTTTTTTTAATATTTTTTATCTATATATATTTATTACATAAATTTATGATTATCATTATTTGAAGGACCCACATTCTGCAACAGTACAAGCGCTGCTTCTCAGTGGATCTCTCCATTTCCACAGTTTTTTTCAGTTAAAGATCATAAATAATTAACAGCAAATGTATTTTTCGAATTCGATTAATGAATTGCAAAACGCATTTTACTAATGTGCATTTAATTCTTTGATCGACTGTTTGTCATAATTGTTTATATTGATTATTCTTTTGGAAATGAAACTAAAACCGAAACCGCAACTAAAATCGAAACTTATACTGTAATCATGTCTGTTGGGAATAGTGGAGGTGTCATAGTAAAGCGGTACATTACCTCGACTCTCAAACCAAAGGTTAAAGGTTCGAATCCCAGCCCGGCACTCACGTAATTTGTAATACATTAATGCACATTTGCCACTCTCCAGCTATGTGTAAATGGGCACGTGGCCAGCAGCTGGGTAAATAATAATTGCAGGGCCCTCAAAAAGAACAGCATTCATGCTGAGGAGGCTTACCTGGCTAAACAAAATATTATTATTTCATTAATATTTTTAAAAAATCACATCATATAAATTTTTGGTGTACAAAAGAACATATGATTAGGTTTTATGTTACACAAGGTACCCACATGAGTACTGCTTTATAATTAAAGAGGACTACCAAACACAAAATAAAAAAGGAACAATTAATTGCTTGGCAGGATGCGTCTTCCCCCGTGAAATGTTCCTCCTCACACATGCTGCAAGTGCATGAGGGCCTTCTTTCTGACGAGTGCTTTGCTGGCCCTCTGCATATATTTTGTGGGACGTCCACGCACGAGATTTCTCCATCCTCCAAGTGACCGCTTTCTCCTCGCTACTGCTGTTGATTGCACCTTAATTGTTTTTTTTCCAGAGTTGTAAGTTCTTACAAACTTTCTCACAAACTTCTTCAAGGGCAGGATGAAATTCCTTGGATTTTCTTTCATCTTTTGTGCAAATATTTTCTGAACCTCTTCAGGGAGTTTATTAAGTTGATGTTCAGCACTAATGTATTTGGCAAGACATTAATCTACACTTGCCACTCTTCACCCAGGTGTTAATGGGTACCGGTAGGAAGGAATTCCTTGAATGCTGTGAGAGCCGAAATCGGCAGCCTAGCATAGCCGGGTAATGTTGGAGCGCCTTATGCACCTTGCAAGGTGGATACGTGCGCTATATAAGAATCCAATATTATTATTATTATTATCATCTTGTGTACTGTCTTCTGCACTCTCATCTTCCTAAGCTGTGGTCGCAATAGGCATGTTCTCATCATATGGTACTGTAACGGAATTTAATCACAACTTTTACAGACTGCTCTCGATCTCGAACTCTTGTCTCTTTTCAGTTCTCACTCAGTCTCACTCTCGTTCATGCATGTATAAACAAGACATATATGCGACAGAAGAGATGTAGTAGGTCATGAATTTCAGTTCAATTCGTCGTTTATTACTTCAAATAATGACAACTCGGTAGAACTCCTGCTCTCTAAACTGGCACTAAATACAATCATGTACAGTGAACTATCAAGACGCTTGCAATTTTGGAAAGCGGTGATAGTCAGGTGGCTTAGCGTCAAATTTATCGATTATCGTTACTTGCCGGATAAAAGCACCATTTTTGGTACAGGGCTCCCTTAGGACCTACTAAACGATATTAGGCTAGGAGCCCCCGGCAAAAATTTCTATTTAAGGGTGTGGGGCGGGGGCGTCTTTTGGAGCCCCCAAATAATTTTATAACATTGATTTGTTGTTGTACAAATGCCATTTTTGGTACAGGGCTTCCTTAGGACCTACTGAACGATATTAGGGTAGGAACCCCCGGCAAAAATATCATATAAGGGTGTAGGGCGGGGCGTGGCCTCGTAGCCCCCAAATAATTTAGAAGGTAATATAACATTTATTTGATGTTGTACAAAAGCCATTTTTGGTACAGGGCTTCCTTAGGACCTACTAAACGATATTAGAGTAGGAGCCCCCGGCAAGAATATCATATAAGGGTGTGGGGCGGGGGCGTCGCTTCGTAGCCCCCAAATAATTTAGAAGGTAATATAACATTTATTTGTTGTTGTACAAATGCCAGTTTTGGTACAGGGCTTCCTTAGGACCTACTGAACGATATTAGGGTAGGAGCCCCCGGCAAGAATATCATATAAGGCTGTGGGACAGGGGCGTCGCCTCGTAGTCCACAAATAATTTGTACGGTAAAATAACATTGATTTGTTGTTGTACAAACGCCATGGGACCCCCAATCACACATATATGAATATTCTTGCCGGGGCTCTACCCTACCATCATTCAGTAGGTCCCAATGAAGCCCCGTACCAAAAATGGTATTTGTACAACAACAAATAAATGTTATATTACCTTCTAAATTATTTGGGGGCTACGAAGCGACGCCCCCGCCCCACACACTTATATGATATTCTTGCCGGGGCTACCTAATTTCGTTCAGTAGGTCCTAAGGAAGCCCTGTACCAAAATGGCATTTGTACAACAACAAATAAATGTTATATTACCTTCTAAATTATTTGGGGCTACGAGGCCACGCCCGCCCTTATATGATATTTTTGCCGGGGTCTCCTACCCTGATATCGTTCAGTAGGTCCTAAGGAAGCCCTGTACCAAAATGGCATTTGTACAACAACAAATCAATGTTATACGATTATTTGGGGCTCCAAAGACGCCCAAACCCTTAAATTGACATTTTTGCCGGGAGCTCCTAGCCTAATATCGTTTAGTAGGTCCTAAGGGAGCCGTGTACCAAAAATGGTGCTTTTATCCGGCAAGTAACGATAAGTTCACTAAGCCACCTGACTATGAGAAGAAGTCTTGAGGAGAAGTCTCTCGATTTTGGATCTCCCTCGCTTTATATAGGGAGCTACAGTTATTATTGTTTTCTAGCAGGCCAACCTTCCAGCAAGGATACAACCCGACCTCGAGCTAAGGGCAGTGTCTGTCCTCAAACTGAGGACAAAGTCTGGCCTCAGCTCGGGGTCAGTCGGAGGCCGCACGCGACTGAGTGTCTGTCCTTGCCGTTACGTAAGACGAGGGCAGACTCTCTTGACGAGCGAGACCCTGAGTTTGCGCAATACAAATTCCAGATGTGCTCAAGGACGAAAAACAACAGTTAAAGCGGTGGACGCACAGACACTGCTGAAAAACATGTCGTAATTCTACTCAAGGACTAAAGAGTTTGACATGCACAACAAGCAACAATATATACCAAAATAATGAACTATGCACATGATACAGACATATCTAAATTCGTTACACTACATTAGTTGCTGATGTTCCTTCCCTCTGTAACCAGATATCTTCTTCTCTCTGCGATGTGTAGCTGCTGTGTGGTGATGAGAACCATTTACAAGAGCTTCCTTTGCATGATTCATGTTGCTACTTCGAAATGTTTTTTTCTTGTGAAGGGCTGGGTAAGTTGCTGGAGTTGCCTCCAGTCATCCCCATGACACGTGAACAAACACTAGCCTCCATATCTACGTGGTAGAAAACACCATCTCTTTTTCTGATGGGATTTCAAATGCAAGTCAACTGACCCGCTGGATCTTTTCTGCTGGCAATGACCAGCCTGCAGTGGATGCGTACCAGGAGGTTGCAGTCCTTTTCCATCGGTTGTTCACAACATTAAGGAGCTTTTGAATGTATGTTTCATCCACTTTTTTGAATGAGAAGTCAACAAGTTGCACCATAATGGTTTGTTATCTCAATCTCAACGAAATGGTTATTAAACTGATACTAAAGCAAGGTAAAGATCCGTTGTAAATTAAAAACTATAGACCCATTTCCCTGTTAAATGTAGATTACAAATTAGTTGCTATAGTAATGAGCCATCGACTAAACAAGGTAATTGATTCTTTAAAGGTATTACAAAGTTTTGGTATGGGGTCATGAATTTGGTTCAAATGAACATATTGGAAGCATATGCGATTTTACAATATTCAATGATCGTTGTCGCGGTTGAAATCGACTCTAAAGTGATGAAATTGTAAATAATAAACTCTTTATGTTGTTTAGCGCCCTCTCAAGACTGATACTACTTTAGCTTTAAAACAATGCTTCTTGACAACAATCGAACGATTTGCTATTGCCGTTTGGAAGTTATATATCAGAACTGCATATTCTGAGATTTTCATGGTCGCAGCTACCATGGAATGGTCTTAGGCGCTATTTGAAATATTTGAAATTTACCGGGAGCACCGGTAAATTTTGATTATTCAATTTACTCGAAAGCAGACGTGTTTTAGGGGCTAAATTTTTAGTGCTTATAATACATCCACAGGGGCATCCAAATATATCAAAACTTAAAAGAATTACTATCCATCCATTTTCAAAATTTCCCAAAACTTTGCATTACCTTTAATTCATTCAGATCAACAGGGATTTGTAAGTGGTCGTAATATTAGTACAAATGTTCGCACCATCATAGACCTCATTGAATTTACTGATGCTATAGATGTCCCTTGTTCAATAGTTTTTTTCTGGATTTCGAAAAAGCTTTCGATAGGATCGAGCATGCATATTTGTTTAAGTCTTTAGAACAGTTTGATCTTGGAGAGAATGTCATTAATATTGTAAAAACCTTTTATTATCACAGATTCAGTTATATTATAGATAATGTTTTTTTTAAACAAAGCCCTTCCCTATGAGCCGTGGTATTTTTCAAGGGTGCCCTATTTCACCATATTTGTTTGTTTTGGCAATTGAAATGCTAGCTATTTCACTGAGGGTTAGTCCTGATATTAAGGGAATTAGGATAAGTGAAGTAGAGAAAAAATCTAGTTTATTTGCTGATGACACTATTTGTTTTTTGAATGGTGAAGTAGATTCTTTTGTTAATTTGTTTGAATTGTTACATTATTTTGAAAGTTTTTCAGGGTGTCGGATAGATATGTCTAAGTCTGAGGCCATACATATTGACAGTTTAAAGAATAGTGAAGAAAAACCTTTTGAAGAGAGAGGAATTACCTGGAGAAGTAAGACCTTTAAAGCATTGGGAGTAACATTCTCTTTATCAACTAAATCTTTGTATGAACTTAATTATCCTATGAAACTGAAAAAGACAGAACAAGTTTTGAATTGATGGAGACAGAGCAGTTTATCTCTTATTGGAAAGATATCAGTTGTCCAATCTCTTTTATTGCCCTAGCTATTGTATTTGTTCTCTGTGTTATGTATTGATGTTCCTAAATCTTTTTTTTTTCAAAGTTTACTTTATAAATTTATATGGAGTAACGGTAACGATAGGGTGAAACGAGTTTTACTCTGTAATTTGTACGAAGATTAGAAGGTGGCCTTAAAATAATTGATCCATGCACGTTTGCAAAATCACAGAAAATGGTTTGGGTAAAAAATATTGTGGATGATATTTATGTGAGTACTTGGAAATCCATAGAAATAGAAATTCTTAGATTGTTTCATGATGATCCATATATGCTCTGGAAAGCAGAAGCTCCTAATAAAAAGTATATTACAAAAATTGAACAATTGTCAATTGGTTGAAACTTTGAAAGTCTGGCATGAATATAGATTTTAAATTGTAAAAGAATTGAACTTAGATACTTATCACATGCAGGATTATATTTGGTATAACAAAAATGTGAGATTAAGGCATAGACCTTATTTTTATTATCATGCATGGTATGAGAGAGGGATTGTATTTGTCTCTCATTTGTATAGGGGTTGTAATATGGTGAAAACTTTTGAAGACTTGGTTGTAGAATTTGATATCCCACCCAATAAACAGAACATTAAAAAAACCTCTTTTGGAAGTGTATTTTAAGTGATTTTAAATTATGGTGTCTTTTGAACTAAATTTAAACGTTATCGACACGTGCCGTCGTTAAACAAACAAAAATGTGTACTCCTGTTCACGTTTTCATCTCACCTAAAAATCACCAATTTATCACGCGACTGGAGTAACCTGATTCCACTTACTTCTGTAAATCAAGTGTTTAAATGACCAAATAACCACTTGATCAAACAACGAGTTTTTTATCCGTTAACTGATGGTGGTGATAAATAAGTAATTCTTTGGTCTATTAAGCACCTTTATTGATTGGTTTCACAGGTTATCCAAGGTTGATGGTAATAATCACGTTACTTACACCGGCGAATCGTCTTATTGTTTTGTGCGTGAATCTCTGGTTGTATTAAATTAGTAATTCTTAGGTGTCTTAAAACACCTTTTTAAATGGTAGTCAAAGTTGCCATAAGTTCCGCGGTGATGGTCTCGTGACTCAAACGGATTATTAATCTAAGCTGGGCATCCGTGATTTTTAGGTGTGAAAAATTAGTAATTCTTAGGTGTCTTAAAACACCTTTTTTATGGTGGTCAAGGTTACCATAAGCTCCGTCACGGTGGTGATGATCACGTGACTCAAACTCATTAATAATCTAAGCTGTGAATCCGTGATATTCAGGTGTGAAAAGTTAGTAATTCTTAGGTGTCTTAAAACACCTTTTTAAATGGTAGTCAAAGTTGCCATAACTTTCTTGGTGATGATCACGTGGCTCAAACTGATTACTCATCTAAGCTGTGAATCTGTGATATTCTGGTGTGAAAATTAGTAATTATTAGGTGTCTTAAAACACCTTTTTAAATGGTAGTCAAAGTTGCCATAAGTTCCGCGGTGATGATCTCGTGACTCAAACGGATTATTAATCTAAGCTGGGCATCCGTGATTTTTAGGTGTGAACAATTAGTAATTCTTAGGTGTCTTAAAACACCTTTTTTATGGTGGTCAAGGTTACCATAAGCTCCGTCACGGTGGTGATGATCACGTGACTCAAACTCATTAATAATCTAAGCTGTGAATCCGTGAGTTTTAGGTGTTAAAAATTAGTTATTCTTAGGTGTCTTAAAACACCTTTTAAAATGGTTTCAAAGTTCCCATAACTTTCTCGGTGATGATCACGTGGCTCAAACTGATAACTAATCTAAGCTGTGAATCCGTGATATTTAGGTGTGAAAAATTAGTAATTCTAAAGTCTCTTAAAACACCTTTTAAAATGGTTTCAAAGTTACCATAACTTTCTTGGTGATGATCACGTGGCTCAAACTGATAACTAATCTAAGCTGTGAATCCGTGATATTTAGGTGTGAAAAATTAGTAATTCTTAGGTGTCTTAAAACACCTTTTTAAATAGTTTCAAAGTTACCATAACTTTCTTGGTGATGATCACGTTGCTCAAACGGATTATTAATCTAAGCTGGGCATCCGTGAGTTTTAGGTGTTAAAAATTAGTTATTCTTAGGTGTCTTAAAACACCTTTTAAAATGGTTTCAAAGTTCCCATAACTTTGTCGGTGATGATCACGTGGCTTAAACTGATAACTAATCTAAGCTGTGAATCCGTGATATTTAGGTGTGAAAAATTAGTAATTCTTAAGTGTCTTAAAACACCTTTTAAAATGGTTTCAAAGTTACTATAACTTTCCTGGTGATGATCACGTGGCTCAAACTGATAACTAATCTAAGCTGGGCATCCGTTATTTTTAGGTGTGAAAAATTAGTAATTCTTAGGTGTCTTACACCCATTTAACCTCAAATTGAAAAATTATCCGTTATTTTTAGGTGTGAAATTGGTTTCAATCCCCATAACTTTCTTGAACGATGATTTTGTGGTTGGTTCCCTTTTTCTTTTTTTGCACTTGCATGGGGGATTAGAAATCGTGTCTTAAAACACCTTTTTAATGGTTTCAAAGTTCCCATAACTTTCTTGACGATGATCACGTGCCTCGTGGGGATAGTCAGCACATTTTTTTTTTTTTTTTGCACCCGAAAATTGGAAAATTGGAAAATCGCGCCGGCCTAAAATTCGCTCAGTAGGGGCGGGGGTAGTGAGTACTAATATTGTTTTGTTTTTTGTTTTGGGCCGGGGGCACGTGCCCTGTGCCCCCTGGATCCGCCAATGCACAGTTACCATTTAAGTTCCGTGGTGGTAATCCCGTGACTGTTGGCATATTTCCAGTTGCACCAGTCGATACATGACTGTTGGCATATTTCCATTGCACCGGTTGATAACTGGTCTGTTCGCATATTACCAGTTGCACCAGTTGAAAACTGGTCCGTGGGCATATTTCCAGTTGAACCAGTTGCCACGAGTTAATTTGCATATTGAATATGAAGTGCGTGCAGATCTATGTTTTTTAAAACAATTTATCTGAATTTACAGCATATTTCTTAATTACTGATGATTTAGTTATATGCAATTCATTTCGAAAAACTACAAACATAAATTGCCAGTTATTAGGACATTTCACTACTTCGTATAAATTACATTTAATTAAACATGAATTTGGGAAACATTAACTATGAACTAAAATAATTTCAATAAAATACAAGTTTATGGACAAATTAAGATTATTTAAATTATTTAAGTCTACTCATTACCAAGGCCTTAACATTGGAAATACAGACGAACCAGTATTGAAGCGTTGTTGCCATTCGCAATTAACCAGTACAAAGTAAAGTACTGATTAAGTTTTTCAACTGGCCTGGAGGTTCAACTGGTTGGAAGTTTTACCAAATGGTTCAACTGGCTCAGCTAGACCAGTTGAATTCTAACTGGCCTGGATCAACTGTATCATTTACCCATTTCAATTTCCAGGGTTACCAGTTGGCTTTAACTGGTTCATCAACTGGACCAGTTGCAACTAGTTTTTCCTTCTGGGATGTTTGCACCCTTCCCCCACCCCATCTAATCCCAAACTGCTTCAGGCGCGCCTGGACGTGATTATGAAGGATCCAAAACACGATGTTCAGGAACGGATGAGAACGTCATTATTTTGGTTCATTTATTGTGTAACATTTGCGTACGTATTGGGTTGAACCCGGGTTACAGTAACATATTTCCTCTTCGACGTAAATTTCACGTGAATGAAGAACATGATTTATTCCAAGTCAGCCTCTTAATATTCACGTGAATTTCACGCAGATATTTTGACTAAAACTATCACTAACGCTTCACGTGTTTCTGTGACGCGATTCTAAAACTTCTAAAGAATGTAATAATTTCGTTTATGAAGATGTAATTTCATAACCAAACAAAAACGGGAGTGCAAGGTTTACAAACCATGGTCTCCAAGGTAGGGATAATCACGTTATTATAATGGTGATATTCCAGTGACAACTGCGTGATTTAGTGTACATGTTTTTTAAGTGACCTAGTGCAAGAAACGTGTTAACACAATCACGTATATGTCAAGTGTTTGAAGAACGTAAATCTGTCGATACCTTGATATTAACGTGATTTTCATGTGAATTTGTTTATTGGGCAAAACTGACCGTCGCAAGTATGATTCCCTGATGAATGCTTTATATTTAGATTGGTTTATTGATCATCAAGATGTTCATGAGAATATTTTTGATAAGATTGTTTTTGAGTTGCTTAGGAAGTTGAAAGTGCCTAGCTATGCTTATTCGGTACTACATAACAAAGATAAATCATTACAGGCCAAGATTGGTAATAAGTGGGAAGAGTGGCTTGGTTTGGATAGAGATGAAATTGAATGATCTGTTATACACCAAAATAATTTCAAATGCACTATAAAAACTCAGTTAAGGTCTTTTTATTTTAAAATGTTTCATAATGCCATAGCCCTAAACTCATTTTTATATAAAATTGGAAGAAGGGATAGTCCTTTGTGTTATTTCTGTTAGGAGCTTCCTGAAACCTTGATTCATATATTTTGTAAATGCACAGTGGTTGCTCTAATGTGGAAAAAGCTTGCAGATTATATTGATAATATGACGACGGAGACAACATTGTACTTTGAGTTTGCTCATATATTTGGTAATGATATCGGTGGCAGGTATGATGTATGTATTGATTTGTTATTCCTGTACCTTAAAATTTATATTCCCTGTAAATTTCAAGAGGTAGAATTAAATTTCCAGGGTTTCCTTTCTTTTGTAAAAATGAAACAGAAAATTGAATATAAACTAGACATGTAATACTTGTTTATAACAAGTATGGGCTGTTCCAATTAGTGCATACCACACATGGTTAGTTAGATAGTGATCAGTGAAATGTTTGACCTTTGACCCTAATTTACATACTAAGTAGTTACGATAACTTTGGCATGATTTGACCATTTTTTTGAAATAATCCTCTTGTTCAGGTCTATTAGTGTGCCAAATTTCATGTCTATAAAAAGCATTGTTTTAGAGAAACCATGTACAGTATATTTGACCTTTAACCTTAAAATCTAAGTAACATAATGAAATATGCATATTCTCGATAATACTCGACATAGACATTACACGTGAACGGAAAATGGAATTCTCAAATCCCACATTGCAAGTAAAATATGAGCATGATCCCGGCATCTGATCGAAAAATAAAGGGCACACTAGTGATAACTTATTGTCTCAGCTACAACATACTCGAAGCTCAGCGAAAACTAAACTAAAACCACGGAGATATTGCTCGCGAAAGACGGAAATGTAGAATCCAGTTTAAAAAAAAAAGTCATGTCCCATAGAGAATACACGCAAAATGTGAAAAATTGACATGCCTCCTTATATCGCAAAAATACACCATGATGCCTATGTCAAAATGAAAATCGTGGTAGCTGCATTTGTAGAAAATTGTCTCAGCTAGAACATATCAGAATTTGGAAGCAAATCAATCAATATTTACAGAGATACAATCAATTTTCCAAAAATATGCTGACGTCATAATATGCAAATTGAAATTTTGAGTTCGGAGGCCATTATGATGACGTCATGAGTTAATTGAGGGTCAAATGAGACATGAAATCATATCTCCGACTCATAATCTATCCAAATATGAAAAAAATTGGGAGTTCCCATCTATTCTGAAGAGTTACAATGAATTTTGTATAGGCATGTTTTTGCCCATATATGCTATGTATTACAAGAGCTCGCGCGCACGGACATGTTTCTTGAACGGACGCTCATTGCGTCATTACTGGTCAGAAAAAGGTAGACATGGTATCAAAATGCTTGAAAAAATGTGCCAAATATGATGACAGAGAAAATTCGGCGATTCTACGTTGCATAATGCCAGTACATGCGAAAATGAATTTGAGATGATTTCGAGAATTTTTAATTTTGCACGCGCTAACGCGCGGACGTACGCATGCGCGCGTTTTTTTTACCTGAAATTAACCGGACGGATATTGACCTTGATCATGGTAAATATGAAGATATGATCATGAGTTAAATGTCATCAAAATATCACAAAATGGCGCCTAGATGACGTCATCAGTCATGGTCGAGATTGAAAACCTTATTTTGCTTTGTCTTTATGCCTATACATATGTGTGCCAAATTTCAAGGCATTTGATTTAGCCATTTTCAAGTTATCTTGCTAACAAAAAAGTGATTGGAAATAAGAAAAATTAAGAAAGGCAATTCTAACGAAAACATAAGGTGGTCTGTATTATATACAGCCCACCTAATGATCTTGCCATTGTCTAATTCAGCGAAATGTCAATAAGAAATAGTCTGATTTTCAGACCATTGTACCGAATGGTCGTATGTTTTGTACTGCGCTAAGATTCAATCAGTTTAATTTTGGCCATTAGAAAAAGTGGGTTGTTGATGTAGACAAATGCTCATGTACCCTTTACAGCTCATTTTATGTATGTTATTACCAAAGAAGAAAAAAAATCATTCAGTCATTCAATAGTGTCTGACAGTGAAGTCTAGCAAGTAAATGGGTTTTCTTGCATAATTTGAATATTAGGACACTGCTAACGTTTAAATTTTACAGATAGGACATACATGACATATTCATAATTCCTGCAAAGTTCTACAGAATTTGATGTTGGCTGCAAAGGGACATAGTATCCTTAACCAATACACAAAAATATTTCTCATAGACTTTACATGCAAAAACGACCTTGGCATGGTCGCAACTACAACTTTCAATTGAAAAATTCGAAATTATCTCGACATCTGATCAAAAAACCAAAAGCACAGTTTCTATAGCCCATGGTCTCAGCTATAATATACCAAGATTTGGGAGAACATAGAGCACAAATAAGCTAGATAGTGCTCAATTAATGTCATGTAGATTCAACATTTGAACGAAATTCACCTCTCCCATAGGCATAACACGCAAATTAAGAAAATTCTGTCATGTTACCTTTAATCAAGATTTTCACTATGATGACGTCATCAAAATGAAAAATAATGTGTACTGATCTTGGAGAAGATTGTCTTAGCTACAACATATCAACATTAAGAAGAAAAACAATGAATATTTACAGAGATACAATCAATTTACCATGAATATGCTGACGTCATAATATGCAAATTCGTATTTTGAGTTCCAAGGTCAATATGCATTTTCTAGATTTTGTTTTTTTAATAAGAAATCATATCTCCGACTCATACTCTATCCAACTATGAATAAAAACTTAATACACGACAAGGACTCAGATTTCCCATAGTAAACATTGCATATACCTGGGCTGAATAACTGGAAAGTATAAACGTCTGGGAAGGAGACTAACATCATAAAAATGGGATGATTTGATATATTCCAACAGACTTAGAGATTAACCCTATTGGTTTAATACACGGCAAGGAATCAGATTTCCCATAGGGTTGTACTCAAACGATTGACATTCTTCTCCCATAGATATAAAACGCAAAATTAGGCATTTTATTACATTGTTTGTGATTATATGATAATATGTTATAATAGTCGAAGAAGATCGAAAAATCAAATTTAAAACGACTGCAAAAAAAAAAAAATTGACCTACCAGGAATCGAACTTGGGTCGCCGGAATGGGAGGCAAGTGCTATGACCACTATACCAAAATAATCCACATAGACATTACACGTGAACGGAAAATGGAATTCTCAAATCCCACTTTGCAAGTGAAATATGAGCATGATCCCGGCATCTGATCGAAAAATAAAGGGCACACTTGTGATAGCTTATTGTCTCAGCTACAACATACTCAAAGCTCAGCGAAAACAAAACTAAAACGACGGAGATATTGCTCGCGAAAGACGGGAATGTAGAATCCAGTTTTGAGAAAAGTCATGTCCCATAGAGAATACACGCAAAATGTGAAAAATTGACATGCCTCCTTTAATCGCAAAAATACGCCATGATGCCTTTGTCAAAATGAAAAATCGTGAAACTGCATTTGTAGAGAATTGTCTCAGCTAGAACATATCAAAATTTGGAAGAAAATCGATCAATATTTACAGAGATACAATCAATTTTCCAAAAATATGCTGACGTCATAATATGCAAATTGAAATTTTGAGTTCGGAGGCCATTATGATGACGTCATGAGTTAATTGAGGGTCAAATGAGACATGAAATCATATCTCCGACTCATAATCTATCCAAATATGAAAAAAATTGGGAGTTCCCATCCATTCTGAAGAGTTACAATGAATTTTGTATAGGCATGTTTTTGCCCATATATGCTATGTATTACAAGAGCTCGCGCGCACGTACATTTATCTTGAATGGACGCTCATCTTGTTATTAATGGTCATAAAGAGATAAACATGGTATCAAATTGTTCGAAAAAATATGGGAAATATCATGAAAAAAAAATGGCGATTCTATGTTGTATAATGGTGTTACGCGCGAAAACGCGAGTGCTTGTGCGTGTGCGCGATTTTTTATAAAATGCTTAAAATGGCCTGAAACGTATGCAAAATGAATTTGAGACGATTTTGAGCATTTTTAATTTTGCGCGCGCTCACGCGCGGACGTACGCATGCGCGCGCGTTTTTGACCTGAAATTGACTGGACGGATATTGACCTTGATCATGATAAATATGAATGAGAAACGAATTTTCGTTATGAAGATACTAATCATGAGTAGATTTTCAGAAAATTTTACAAAATGGCGCCTAGATGACGTCATCATTCAAGGTCAAGGTTAAAAACCTTTTTTTGCTTTGTCTATATATACCTATACATATGTATGCCAAATTTCAAGGCATTTGATTTAGCCATTTTCAAGTTATCTCGCTAACAAAAAAGTGATTGGAAATAAGAAAAATAAATAAATAATAAATAGAGGCAATTCTAACGAAAACATGAGGTGGTCTGTATTTATATACAGCCCACCTGATAAAGAAAGGCAATTCTAACGAAAACATAAGGTGGTCTGTATTATATACAGCCCACCTGATAAATAAAGGCAATTCTAACGAAATTATGAGGTGGTCTGTATTACTTACAGCCCACCTAATAAATAATAAATAAATAAATAAAGGCAATTCTAACGAAAACATAAGGTGGTCTGTATTATATACAGCCCACGTGATAAATAAACTAGACATGTAATACTTGTTTCGGAACAAGTATAGGTGAGCTGTTCCAATTAGTGCGTCCCACACATGGTTAGTGAGATAGTGATCAGTGAAATGTTTGACCTTTGACCCTAATTTACATACTAAGTAGTTAAGATACCATTGGCATGATTTGACCTAAATTTTTGAAATAATCCTCTTGTTCAGGTCTATTAGTGTGCCAAATTTCATGTCTATACAAAGCATTGTTTTAGAGAAACCATGTACAGTATATTTGACATTTAACCTTAAAATCTAAATAACATAATGAAATATGCATATTCTCGATTGTGTGTTTTTATATGAAATATTTTGTCTTACCTATTAACATGCAACGTTTCAAGTCAATTCCGACCAATATACCAAAATAATCCACATAGACATTACACGTGAACGGAAAATGGAATTCTCAAATCCCACTTTGCAAGTGAAATATAAGCATGATCCCGGCATCTGATCGAAAAATAAAAGGCACACTAGTGATAGCTTATTGTCTCAGCTACAACATACTCGAAGCTCAGCGAAAACAAACTAAAACGACGGAGATATTGCTCGCGAAAGACGTGAATGTAGAATCCAGTTTTGAAAAAGTCATGTCCCATAGAGAATACACGCAAAATGTGAAAAATTGACATGCCTCCTTTAATCGCAAAAATACGCCATGATGCCTTTGTCAAAATGAAAAATTGTGGTCTGCATTTGTAGGAAATTGTCTCAGCTAGAACATATCAAAATTTGGAAGAAAATCGATCAATATTTACAGAGATACAATCAATTTTCCAAAAATATGCTGACGTCATAATATGCAAATTAAAATTTTGAGTTCGGAGGCCATTATGATGACGTCATGAGTTAATTGGAGGTCAAATGAGACATGAAATCATATTTCCGACTCATAATCTATCCAAATATGAAAAAAAATTTGGAGTTCCCATCCATTCTGAAGAGTTACAATGAATTTTGTATAGGCATGTTTTTGCCCATTTATGCTATGTATTACAAGAGCTCGCGCGCACGGACATTTATATTGAATGGACGCTCATCTTGTTATTAATGGTCAATAAGAGATAAATATGGTATCAAATTGTTTGAAAAAATATGGGAAATATCATGAAATAAAAAAAAATGGCGATTTTATGGTGTAGAATCGTGTAACGCGCGAGAACGCGCGCGCATGTGCTTTTGCGCGATTTTTATAAAATGCTTAAAATGGCCTGAAACGTATCTAAAATGAATTTAAGACGATTTGGAACATTTTGAAATTTTGCGCGCGCGCTGACGCACGGACGTATGCATGCGCGCGCGTTTTTTTACCCGAAATTGACCGGACGGATATTGACCTTGATCATAATAAATATGAATGAAAAACGACTTTTCGTTATGAAGATATGATCATGAGTATATTTTCAGAAAATTTTACAAAATGGCGCCTAGATGACGTCATCAGTCAAGGTCAATGTTGAAAACCTTATTGTGCTTTGTTTATATGCCAATACATATGTGTGCCAAATTTCAAGGTATTTGATTTAACCATTTTCAAGTTATCTTGCTAACAAAAAAGTGGGTCGAAATAAGAAAAATAAACTAGATTTGTAATACTTGTTTAGAACAAGTATAGGTGGGCTGTTCAACTAAAATTTAAGACAAAATCAAGGGCACATTTGAGATAGCTTACAACATACTCGAAGCTCAGCGAAAACGAAGCTAAAACGACGGAGATATTGCTCGCGAAAGACGGAATGTAGAATCCAGTTTTGAGAAAAAGTCATGTCCCATAGAGAATACACGCAAAATGTGAAAAATTGACATGCCTCCTTTAATTGCAAAAATACGCCATGATGCTTTTGTCAAAATGAAATATCGTGTCGACTGTATTTGTAGAGAATTATCTCAGGTAAAACATATAAAAATTTGGAAGAAAATCAATCAATATTTACAGAGATACAATCAATTTACCAAAAATATAATGACGTCATAATATGCAAATTGAAATTTTGAGTTCGGGGCCATTTTGATGACGTCATGAGTTAATTGAGGGTCAAATGAGACATGTAATCATATCTCCGACTCATACTTTATCAAGATATGAAAACAAAATTGAGGTCATCTTGCATCCTAAAGAGCTACAATGGATTTTGTATAAGGGCCATTCCATGGTAACTCGCGTTACACCTAATGGGTACATTGACACGATAATGTGCCTATATCTTTAGAACTGCTAGGATCTACAAGATACTTTTTTCAAACATGGACAGGGTAGATATAGAACAACTGAATGAAACAAAAAGAAAATTGAAGAACAAACATTTTTAGATTCTTGGATTATTGAATTTCGGTAACTCGTTACAAAAAAGGACATGGTCAATTCTATGATACCCTCTTTGGCAAAGTCTCCTCATACTAGACAATCTTGACAAAATCTTTCCTACTTTAATTTGATAGTAGGTTGTGACTTTAATACTAGTATAAGATCACAATATTAAAGATAAGAAACAATGGACTAGTAAAATGCAGGAAGCAAATATGTCGGTAACTCATGTTACGGTAACTCGCGTTACATTTTGTCCGAGGCCATTTTCACCCCTATGTAATAGATTAAATATCACAGGACCCCTTAGAATATGGAAATATATTCATCTTTTTCCATTTAGCGAAATTTTCAGGAAAAAATATTACAAGAATCCTGTGTAATCTGCAATAAATTGTTTTTGTTCATCTACAGTCCCACATGTACGTTTTTGATGATGGTTTGAGATCTTAGGAAATCAACAAAATGAAAAATAAATTGTATTGAATTTGAAAGGCCCTAATGTTTTATGAACATCCATGGCATAAGATTAGTGATAAATCAAAGAATTAACATAAGAGGTACATTTCTTTTTTTGATGTCATGTCCTTCTTCTCATGGAATGGCCCATAAGCATGTTTTGGCCTATATATGCTATGTATTACAAGAGCTCGCACGCACGGACATGTTTCTTGAACGGACGCTCATTGCGTTATTACTGGTCAGAAAAAGGTGAACAAGGTATCAAAATGCTTGGAAAAATGTGCCAAATATGATGAGAGAGAAAATTCGGCGATTCTATGTTGCAAATTGCCAGTACGCGCGAAAACGCGCGCGCATGCGTGTGTGCGCATGTTTTGTTGCGAAATGCTTAAAATTGCCTGAAACATATCCGAAATGAATTTGAGACGATTTGGAGCATTTTGAAATTTTGCGCGCCCACTGACGCGCGGACGTACGCGTACGCGCGCGTTTTTTGACCTGAAATTGACCGGACTGATATTGACCTTGATCCTGATAAATGTGAATGAGAAATGACTTTTCGTTATGAAGATATGATCATGAGTAGATTTTCAGAAAATTTCACAAAATGGCGCCTAGATGACGTCATCAGTGAAGGACAATGTTGAAAACGTTATTGTGCTTTGTACATATGCCTTTACATATGTGTGCCAAATTTCAAGGCATTTGATTGAGCCATTTTCAAGTTATCTTGCTAACAATAAAGTGGTTAGAAATAAGAAAAATATTTAATAACTAGAAATGTAATTCGTCATGAGGACGAATTAGGTGGTCTGTTATGTAATCTGAATAACTAATCTTGTAGAAAATTGTCTTAGCTACAACATATCAAAATTTGGAAGAAAAACGATCAATATTTACAGAGATACAATCAATTTTCCATAAATATGCTGACGTCATAATATGCAAATTCGTATTTTGGGTTCCAAGGCCTTTATGATGACGTCACGATATTTGATCTGGCAAAATGAGACATGAAATCATATCTCCAATTCATACTCTATCCAAATATGAAAAAAAAATTGAGAGGTATTCAGGCATTCTGACGAGCTATTGCGGATTTTATATAGACATGTTTTTACCACTTTTTACATCATATTGCCCATTGACGCGCGCACGAATTTTAAAGTTTGACGCACGCGTGTGGCATTATAGAAGGTCGAAAATGACTGGAAATAGTTGGAAATTGTCAAAAATAGTGTCAGAAATACAAACCATGCGAAAAAAACGGCGTTTTTACATTTTGTACGCGCTGTGCGCGCGCATAACGCGCGCGCGGACGCGCACGGATGGAAATTTTTGAAATGCTTAAAATGACCTGATTCGCACTCTCGTTCAATAGTTAAGTGATTTTGAGCATTTTAAAAATTTGACGCGCGCTTACGCGCGCTTCATGACGTTTATGTGACCTTTGATGACATGACATGTTGACCCTTGACCTCAAGTATATGTGATATGAATATGAATGATCTTTGATTACGCATCATGAAGATATGATTGATAAAAAGATTTCACAAAATGGCGCCTAGATGACGTCACGATAACCTGATGACCGTGAGAAAAATGCTTGCACTTGACCTTGATAAGCCTGATGACTGACAAAAATTTGATGAAAATTGATGTAGCCGAATTCGAGCAATCACGCTCACAAGAGAGTGGTGGAACAATAAAAAATAAACAATTGCGTTACCGATATACCAAAACATTTCCCATAGCGATTACACGTGAACGGAAAATGGAATTCTCAAATCCCACTTTGCAAGTGAAATATGAGCATGATCCCGGCATCTGATCGAAAAAGGGCACACTGGTGATAGCTTATTGTCTCAGCTACAACATACTCGAAGCTCAGGAAAACGAAGCTAAAACGACGGAGATATTGCTCGCGAAAGACGGGAATGTAGAATCCATTTTTGAGAAAAAGTCATGTCCCGTGGAGAATACACGCATAATGTGAAAAATTGACATGCCTCCTTTAATCGCAAAAAAAAGCCATGATGCCTTTGTCAAAATGAAAAATTGTGCAAACTACATTCGTAGAGAATTGTCTCAGCTAAAACATATCAAAATTTGGAAGAAAATCGATCAATATTTACAGAGATACAATCAATTTTCCAAAAATATGCTGACGTCATAATATGCAAATTGAAATTTTGAGTTCGGAGGCAATTATGATGACGTCATGAGTTAATTGAGGGTCAAACGAGACATAAAATCATTTCTCCGACTCATAATCTATCCAAATACGAAAAAATATTGGGAGTTTCCATCCATTCTGAAGAGTTACAATGAATTTTGTATAGGCATGTTTTGCCCATGTATTGTGGATAAAGATAGCGCAGGTCCGCGGGTGCTATCAATTTTGACGGACGCTCATTGCGTTATTACTGGTCAGAAAAAGGTGAACAAGGTATCAAAATGCTTGGAAAAATATGCCAAATATGATGACAGAGAAAATTTGGCGATTCTATGATGCAAAATACCAGAACGCCCGAAAACGCGCGCATGCGCGCGTGCGCGTTTTGCAAAAT
The DNA here is from genome assembly GCA_037976565.1 of Mesocentrotus franciscanus. Classification (NCBI taxonomy): domain Eukaryota; kingdom Metazoa; phylum Echinodermata; class Echinoidea; order Camarodonta; family Strongylocentrotidae; genus Mesocentrotus; species Mesocentrotus franciscanus. Next base: position 6,660,371 of record CP137684.1, read on the forward strand.
GCTTAAAATGGCCTGAAACGTATTCAAAATGAATTTGAGACGATTTGGAGCATTTTGAAATTTTGCGCGCGCTAGCGGACGTACGCATGCGCGCGTTTTTGACCTGAAATTGACCGGACGGATATTGACCTTGATCATGATAAATATGAATGAAAAATGACTTTCCGTTATGAAGATATGATCATGAGTTGAAAGTACCAAAAAAACACAAAATGGCGCCTGGATGACGTCATGAAGACTTGATGACCTTGAAAATGTTCCTGTCACGTCTCATGACAATGACCTATGACTGTGCCAAAATTGAACGAAATTGACTAAACTGATCTTGAGTTATCCTGTTAACAAAAAAAGTGTGCAAATAAATAAAAACTAGAAATGTAATTCATCATGAGGACGAATTAGGTGGTCTGTTATGTAATCTGAATAACTGATCTTGTAGAAAGTTGTCTTAGCTACAACATATCAAAATTTGGAAGAAAATCGATCCATATTTACAGAGATACAATCAATTTTCCATAAATATGCTGACGTCATAATATGCAAATTCGTATTTTGAGTTCCAAGGCCAAAGGGCAAAGGGCAGAGCTATAGAAAATTTAGGAACATTACAAGACATAATAAAAGGAGAACGAGAACCAGAGGGGAGGAGAGGTAGAGAGTGAGAGAAAGAGAAGGGCAGAGGCAGAGGGAGACAGAGCAAGAGAATAAGAGGGAGGCAAGGCAAGAGGTCGAGGTAGAGGGAGGCAGAGAGAGAGAGAGGAGAGAGCTAAAAGAGTAGAGAGATATATATGCAGAGACAGAGCAAGAGAAGGAGAGGGGCAAAATAAGAGAGGAGAAGGGTAACAGAGCAAGAGAGAGGAGAAAGTGAGAGATGCAATGGAGAACGATGCATTCAATATATCCAGCATAAATAGAATTTAAATATAGAGAAAGAGAGAAGTACAGACAAGTAAACAATCCTATGTCCACGGGAGAGACGTAAACATGCATATACCTGGGCTGAATAATTGGACAAAGTAAAAACGTCTAGGAAGGAGACTAGCAAGGTGATTTGATATTGTTGCAGAGTTGGGAGATAAACCCTATATTAGGTTTAATACACGACAAGGAACCAGATTTCCCATAGGGTTGTACTCAAACGATTGACATTCTCTCCCATAGATATAACACGCAAAATTAGGCATTTTATTCATTGTTTGTGATTGTATATGATAATATGTTATAATAGTCGAAGAAGATCATAAAATCAAATTTAAAACGACGGCAAAAAAAAAAATGACCCACCAGGAATCGAACTTGGGTCGCCGGAATGGGAGGCAAGTGCTATGACCACTATACCAAAATAATCCACATAGACATTACACGTGAACGGAAAATGGAATTCTCAAATCCCACTTTGCAAGTGAAATATGAGCATGATCCCGGCATCTGATCGAAAAATAAAGGGCACACTTGTGATAGCTTATTGTCTCAGCTACAACATACTCGAAGCTCAGGAAAACAAAGCTAAAACGACGGAGATATTGCTCGCGAAAGACGGGAATGTAGAATCCAGTTTTGAGAAAAAGTCATGTCCCATAGAGAATACACGCAAAATGTGAAAAATTGACATGCCTCCTTTAATCGCAAAAATACGCCATGATGCCTTTGTCAAAATGAAAAATCGTGAAACTGCATTTTAGAAAATTGTCTCAGCTAGAACATATCAAAATTTGGAAGAAAATCGATCAATATTTACAGAGATACAATCAATTTTCCAAAAATATGCTGACGTCATAATATGCAAATTGAAATTTTGAGTTCGGAGGCCATTATGATGACGTCATGAGTTAATTGAGGGTCAAATGAGACATGAAATCATATCTCCGACTCATAATCTATCCAAATATGAAAAAAATTGGGAGTTCCCATCCATTCTGAAGAGTTACAATGAATTTTGTATAGGCATGTTTTTGCCCATATATGCTATGTATTACAAGATATCGCGCGCACGGACATGTTTCTTGAACGGACGCTCATTCCGTTATTAATGGTCATAAAAGGATAAACATGGTATCAAATTGTTCAGAAAAAATGAGGAATATCATGCCAAAAAAAAAATATGAGGAGTTATGTTACGTTCGGCCGTCACGAACGAAAACGCGCGCGCATTCGTGTGTGCGCGTTTTTTGAAAATGCTTAAAATGGCCTGAAACGTATCCAAAATGAATTTGAGACGATTTGGAGCATTTTGAAATTTTGCGCGCGCTCACGCGCGGACGTACGCATTCGCGCGTGTTTTTGACCTGAAATTGACCGGACGGATATTGACCTTGATCATGATAAATATGAATGAAAAATGACTTTCCGTTATGAAGATATGATCGTGAGTTGAAAGTACCAAAAAAAAAAAAATGGCGCCTGGATGACGTCATGAAGATTTGATGACCTTGAAAATGTTCCTGTCACGTCCCATGACAATGACCTATGACTGTGCCAAAATTGAACGAAATTGACTAAACCGATCTTGAGTTATCCTGTTAACAAAAAAGTGTGCAAATAAATAAAAATAAAGAATAATAAAGAAAGAAAATTCTGACGAAAACAGGTGATCTGTCGATATCGACAGACCACCTAATACATAAAGAAAGAAAGAAAATTCTGACGAAAACAATAAGTGATATGTCGATATCGACAGACCACCTAATAAATAAAGAAAATTCTGACGAAATCACTGATAGGTGGTCTGTCGATGACAGACCACCTAATTACGTGTATAATCATAATGATTATTATGATACTGCTGCTATTACTACTACTACTACTTCAACTACTACTTCCACTACTACTATGAAGAAGTAAATGAAGAAAAAGGGGTAGGAAAAGAATCATTTCAGCGATATTAGTTATTATATTGTCAATGATTGAGGCATACACATACACATTACATATTCTGTGGTAAGAAAGAAGTAAGCGAGAGAAAATGAAGGCAATGACAAACGAGAGAGAGAGAGAGAGACAGACAGAATATGGCCGGGTTCAAATTAAGTTTTCTTTAAATAATTAGACCCAGTACTGAGGATCTTTTTATCTGCCATGTTTTTGTTATTTGACGGCTTTTGACGCTACATAGAAATGCCGTCTTTTGTCACCAAATATTGTTCAAATAGCATTGTAGAGACGATGAACACTAATGCAAAGTCGTAAGCCATGACAATGTCAATTTCTATCTCGCTCTGCTAAAAATCCGAACAATAGAACCAACCAAGTTGAATCAACTGTTAAACGAATTTATCATGAGTTCTGAAATTTCAATTTGTTACTGCACGTCACAGTAGTAATAAAGAGCAGCAATGGCGAACGATTGTCGCTAAAATTCAGAAATTGTTGCTTAAATTGCTTAAATTACCATGAGACATCACGCTACATAGAACTATGATCGACAAACATGATATTGTTTTGAAAACAGTCAGAAAACATCGGAGGTAGAATGAATAAGAGATGATGTGGTCATGTAAACAAGTGCATTATGTCCATGTTAATCTCCTAGTACCAAAATCATGATTGTATTCTCTACTTATTTCTCCTATATAATTTATTTCAATTTAAAATAGATATTCTAATGTTTCTTCTTTTGGCTTGCTAATATTTCAGCAACGAATTGACAGTTTTGGTAGACATCTTGGATTTATCATAGCAATAAATTCTTGGCACATGACGTACTGTGTATACGATAATTATGTTAAGAAGAAGAAGCATACAAATAACTATAAGAATAATAACAATATCAAATAATCACTATAATAATTATTATAATTACGATATTTACTATAATAATAAATATAAAAATTATAATCATAATGATTATTATGATACTGCTGCTATTACTACTACTACTACTTCTACTACTAATTCCACTACTACTATGAAGAAGTAAATGAAGAAGAAGGGTTGGAAAAGAATCATTTCAGCGATATTAGTGATTAAATTGTCAATGATTGAGGCATACACATACACATTACATATTCCTATAAATTATTGATAAAAAAATTGACCCACCAGGAATCGAACGTGGGTCGCCGAAATGGGAGGCAAGTGCTATGACCACTATACCAAAATAATCCACATAGACATTACACGTGAACGGAAAATGGAATTCTCAAATCCCACTTTGCAAGTGAAATATGAGCATGATCCCGGCATCTGATCGAAAAATAAAGGGCACATTTGTTATAGTTTATTGTCTCAGCTACAACATACTCGAAGCCCATTGAAAACGAAACTGAAACGACGGAGATATTGCTCGCGAAAGACGGGAATGTAGAATCCAGTTTTGAGAAAAAGTCATGTCCCATAGAGAATACACGCAAAATGTGAACAATTGACACGCCTCCTTTAATCGCAAAAATGAGCCATGATACCTTTGTCAAAATGAAAAATCGTGTTAACTGCATTCGTAGAGAATTTTCTCAGCTAGAACATATTCAAATTTAGAAGAAAATCAATCAATATTTACAGAGATACAATCAATTTTCCAAAAAAATGCTGACGTCGAAATATGCAAATTGAAATTTTGAGTTCGGAGGCTATCATGATGAAGTCATGAGTTAATTAAGGGTCAAATGAGACATGAAATCATATCTCCGACTCATATTCTATCCAAATATGAAAAAAATTGGGAGTTCCGATCCATTCTGAAGAGTTACAATGAATTTTGTATAGGCATGTTTTTGCCCATGTATTGTGGATAAAGATAGCGCAGGTTCAAGCGTGCTGTCAACTTTGACAGACGCTCATTGCGTTATTACTGGTCAAAAAAAGGTGAACAAGGTATCAAAATGCTTGGAAAAATATGCCAAATATGATGGCAGAGAAATTTTGGCGATTCTATGTTGCAAAATGCCAGAACGCGCGAAAACGCGCGCATGCGCGTTTTGAAAAATGCTTAAAATGGCCTGAAACGTACTCTCATTTGAATAAAAGTGATTTTGAGCATTTTGAAATTTTGCGCGGACGTACGCATGCGCGCGCGTTTTGAACCGAAATTGACTGGACGGATATTGACCTTGATCATGATAAATATCAATAAGAAATGCCTTTCCGTTATGAAGATATGATCATGAGTTGAAAGTACCAAAAAAAACACAAAATGGCGCCTGGATGACGTCATGAAGACTCGATGACCTTGAAAATGTTCCTGTCATGTCTTATGGCAATGACCTATGACTGTGCCAAAATTGAACGAAAAATTGACTAAACCGATCTTGAGTTATCCTGTTAGCAAAAAGTGTGCAAATAAATAAAAATAAACTAGACATTTAATTCGTCATGAGGACGAATTAGGTGGTCTGTCTACAATTCTTATGATCATGCTCATCTTCAATTCAATGATCCAATATAATGATGTTAATGTAAAATGATGTATTAACATATGAATTGATGAATGAAGTACTGATGAACTGATAGATTGAACTGATGTGAAATGAACTGAATTGATGAGCTAAACTGATGAACTGATGAATGAACTGATGAACTGATATTGAACTGTGACCTGAACTGAAGTAATAACTCAACTGATGAACAAAATATTGAGAAATGATTATGATCAAGATCATGATCATAATGAAATTTGATGAAAATATAGAGATAGAGAAGGAGAGAGGGAGACTGGTTATAGTCATGTAAAAATACATGAGCTGGACCGAGGGATGAAAGAGGAATCAGAATGCATACACTTGGAAGGAGAGAGGAAAGTACAAGGAAACATGGTAGGGGTGAAATAAGAATACATAGGGCACAGCAAAGAGCTAGAGGAAATTAAGGAACATCCTATAAGACATAAAAGAGGGAGAGCGGGAGCCAAAGGCGGGAAAAGGAGAGGGTGAGAGAGTAGAGAAGAGGCAGAGACAGCTAGGGAGACATCAGAGCAGAAGAAGAGGGAGGCAGAACAAGGGAGGGAGAGGGAGACAGAGAGAGGAGAGGGTGAAATAGAAGAGAGAGAGAGAGAGCGATGCAAAGCTGACAAACGGCCTTGGCATATTCGCTATTTCAACTTTCAATTAAAGATTTCTACATGATTCCAACATCTGATCAAAAAACGGAAGGCGCACTTCCGATAGCTCATAGTATCAGCTATAACATACTTAAATTTGGGGGGGGGGGTGCGGGGGGGATTAGAGCAAAAATAAGCGAGATACTATTCACAGAACAATGTCATGTAGATTCATTATGTGAACGAAATTCGACTTCCGTAGACATAACATAACATAACATAATGTCCCCTTTAATTGAAATTTTCACTATGATGACGTCCTCAAAACGAAAAGTGAGGGTGACTTATCTTGTAGAGAATTGTCTTAGCTAGATCATATCAAAATTTGGGAGAAAAAGAGCTCAAAGAAGCTAGATGGTGCTCAAAGATTTATGTTATGTAGATTAATATGATGCATGTGAACGAAATTCACTTTCATAGACATAACACGCAAATTAAGAAAATTCTGACATGTCGCCTTTAATTGAAATTTTCACTATGATGACATCATCAAAACGAAAGTGAGGGTGACTTATCTTGTAGAGAATTGTCTTAGCTACAATATATCAAAATTTGGAAGAAAAAAGAGCACAAATAAGCTAGATAGTGCTCAAAGATTAATGTTATGTAGATTCATGATGTGAACGAAATTCACTTCCGTAGACATAACACGCACGTTAAGAAAATTCTGACATGTCGCCTTTAATTGAAATTTTCACTTTGATGACGTCATCAAAACGAAAAGTGAGGCCAACTTATCTTGTAGAGAATTGTCTTAGCTACAACATATCTAAATTTGGAAGAAAAACAATCAATATTTACAGAGATACAATCAATTTTCCATAAATATGCGGACGTCATAATATGCAAATTCGTATTTTGAGTTCCAAGGCCTTTATGATGACGTCACGATATTTGTACTGGCAAAATGAGACATGAAATCATATCTCCAATTCATACTCTATCCAAATATGAAAAAAATTGAGAGGAATTCAGGCATTCTGACGAGCTATGGCGGATTTTATATAGACATGTTTTGCCACTTTTACATTATATTGCCCTTTGACGCGCGCAAATTTAAAAGTTTGACGCACGCGTGGGGCATTATAGAAGGTCGAGAATGACTGGAAATAGTTGAAAATTGTCAAAAATAGTGTCAGGAATACAAACCATGCGAAAAACGGCGTGTTTACGATGTGTACGTGCTGCGCGCGCATAACGCGCGCGCGGACGCGCACGGACGGAAATTTTTGAAATGCTTAAAATGACCTGATTCGTACTCTCGTTTAATAGTTAAGTGATTTTGAGCATTTTAAAATATTGACGCGCGCGTACGCGCGCCGTCCTTTATGTGACTTTTGATGACATGACCTGTTGACCCTTGAAATAAAGTATATGTGATATGAATATAAATAATCTTTGATGACGCATCATGAAGATATGATTGATAATGTGATTTCACAAAATGGCGCCTGGATGACGTCACGATGACCTGATGACCTTGAAAAAAATGGTGGCACTTGAATTTGATAAGCCTGATGACTGACAAAAATTTGATGAAAATTGAGGGGCCGAATTTGAGCAATCACGCTCACAATAAAGTGGTGGGAAAATAAAAATAAACAAGTGCGTTACCGATAGACAAAACATTTCCCAAGACATTTCCCATAGCGATTACACGTGAACGGAAAATGGAATTCTCAAATCCGACTTTGCAAGTGAAATATGAGCATGATCCCGGCATCTGATCGAAAAATAAAGGGCACACTTGTGATAGCTTATTGTCTCAGCTACAACATACTCAAAGCTCAGCGAAAAAAAACTAAAACGACGGAGATATTGCTCGCGAAAGACGGGAATGTAGAATCCAGTTTTGAGAAAAGTCATGTCCCATAGAGAACACACGCAAAATGTGAAAAATTGACATGCCTCCTTTAATCGCAAAAATACGCCATGATGCCTTTGTCAAAATGAAAAATCGTGAAGCTGCATTTGTAGAGAATTGTCTCAGCTAGAACATATCAAAATTTAGAAGAAAATCGATCAATATTTACAGAGATACAATCAATTTTCCAAAAATATGCTGACGTCATAATATGCAAATTGAAATTTTGAGTTCGGAGGCCATTATGATGACGTCATGAGTTAATTGAGGGTCAAATGAGACATGAAATCATATCTCCGACTCATAATCTATCCAAATATGAAAAAAATTGGGAGTTCCCATCCATTCTGAAGAGTTACAATGAATTTTGTATAGGCATGTTTTTGCCCATGTATTGTGGATAGAGATAGCGCGGTCGCGGGTGCTATCAATTTTGACGGACGCTCATTGCGTTATTACTGGTCAGAAAAAGGTGAACAAGGTATCAAAATGCTTGGAAAAATATGCCAAATATGATGACAGAAAAATTCGGCGATTCTATGTTGCAAAATGCCAGAACGCGCGAAAACGCGCGCGCATGCGTGCGCGTTTTTTGCAAAATGCTTAAAATGGCCTGAAACGTATTCAAAATGAATTTGAGACGATTTGGAGCATTTTGAAATTTGCGCGCTAGCGCGCGGACGTACGCATGCGCGCGCATTTTTGACCTGAAATTGACCGGACGGATATTGACCTTGATCATGATAAATATGAATGAAAAATGACTTTCCGTTATGAAGATATGATCATGAGTTGAAAGTACCAAAAAACACAAAATGGCGCCTGGATGACGTCATGAAGACTTGATGACCTTGAAAATGTTCCTGTCACGTCTTATGGCAATGACCTATGACTGTGCCAAAATTGAAAGAAATTGACTAAACCGATCTTGAGTTATCCTGTTAACAAAAAAGTGTGCAAATAAATAAAAATAAATAAGAAAGAAAATTCTGACGAAATTAATAGGTGATCTGTCGATACCGACAGACCACCTAATAAGAAAGAAAATTCTGACGAAATCAATAGGTGATCTGTCGATACCGACAGACCACCTAATAAATAAAGAAAGAAAATTCTGACAAAAACAATAGGTGATCTGTCGATATCGACAGACCACCTAATAATAATAATAAGAAAAAAAATTCTGACGAAATCAATAGGTGAGCTGTCGATACCGACAGACCACCTAATAAAAGGCAATTTTAACGAAAACATAAGGTGGTCTGTATTATATACAGCCCATCTAAATAGCAAAGAAGAAAGGTAAACTGAGCTTCCACATTAGGAAATGGTCACTTTCTTTCTTGTATAATTTTCGTCCCCTGGCATTTAATAAATTGTATACTTCCTTGTTGTCAATTATGTTATTCTATTGTTAATATTACTGTATTTCAGTGGAGTATCTCATTGATGCATGTCAGGGTGAGTCTTCACTGATTAGAGTGAGGCATTGTCTTTGTGTTGTACTCTTTTGTATTGTGTTGTCCTGTGTTGTACCGTGTTCTGTATACATCCATTTACCTTATTGATCTGATATTATTGTAAATATGTTATGTCGTTGAGTTTTATTTCAAAAAAAAAAAAAAGGTGCACCATGTTTATTAAAACATGTGTGCGTTTCATAAGATATGTACAAAGTGCAATGCATCTCTTTTTCCAAGGTGTACCATCCTGGCTGTCACATCCTCCCCAGTGTTGTAGCTGGAGACTCTCCGTTCAAGGTCTCGAAGCATTGCCTCACCATCTGGGTGTCCATAAAATTCTTCTAGTACAGCCTGTATATATATGTTTTTAAATATAAATAGGAAAAAGAACTAAGTAGAGAATACAATAATGACAGTAGAAAATATGTCATAAATTAATGTCCTTAAGTTTATTTTTTATTGGCATCTGGCTCAAGTTTCGCTTGGGTATTTGCTACTGGAGGATTTACATGGACAAAATGCACTTGTTTACATGATCGCATTATCTCTTATTCATTTTAGTTCCAATGTTTTCTGACTTTTTTCGAGACAATATCATTTTTGTCGATCATAGTTCTATGTAGCTTGATGTATCATGGAAATGTGTAGGGAAAAGCAAACTAAGCAACAATTATTGAATTTTAGCGACAATCGTTCGCCACTGATACTCTTCTATGACATACAATAACAAATCGAAATTTCAGGACTCATGACAAATTCGCTTAACAGTTGATTGCGCTTGGTTTAGTCCACTGTTTGCAGGTATTAGGGACTTTTAGATTTTACACGACGAGAACGTGGACTGCCACGGTGACATCCTTTTAAGGTAATGTGACGTCCTTTTAAAGCACTGCCGGACACGGGCCAGTGCCTTGAAAGAATGGCACACGTTGCAGTCCACTATGTCGACGTGCAAATCTAAAGTCCCTAACAGCTGAGAAAGGTATTTGGACTATTAGGCTGAGAGAGATAGGCGTTAAGATTCTCATGACTAATGACCTTGCATTATTATTCTTATTTGTTCATCGTCTGTACAAAGCTTTTTGAACAATATTTGATGACAATTCAATTTAATTCAATTGAAATGAACATTTATTTTCTTCCATTCAATTTGACAACATATTTGACAATTGTTGAAACAATACAATATATAAGTAGAAACATAAATATAATTTAGGAACTTGTATTACAAGGAAGAAGGCGCGAATCCCAGTAAGCATATATTGTATTGGGTACGGCCGAATACACAAATACATAATATACATTATAAATAGAAGGAAGGAAGAAAGGGACAGGCAAGGAGGAGAAGAGGATAGAGAGCTTAGAGAAAAGAAGAGGACTGCAACATAGTAGCAATGGAGTGTATAGCATGCATAAACAACATAATGGCAAGATATAGGTGAAGGGTATGTTTTAACAAGTGTTTTTGATATTAACAGGATATATGCATATATGCATACAATAAACGGCACTCTGGTACAATCACATGGCAGATAAATGATCATCAGCACCGGGTTTAATAATTTAACGAATACTGAATTTCAGCCCGGGCTATGCTCTCTCTCTATCTCTTCCTCTCTCTCTCTCTCTCTTTCTCTCTTGTCACTGCCTTCCTTTTCCCTTGTTTACTTTATTGATTGATAAAATACATCCATCATGTTTATCAAAACTGTTAATTCGTTGCTGAAATATTATCAGGAGAAAAACGGAAAACATGAAAACTCTCTGTAGCTCAAGTAAGGACCCGGTGGCTTTTCTTTAAGAATGGTTCCGGATTATGGTATGTCATTCCTAGTACCTCCGGTATCACTTGATTGTCAAATCAATCAGTACAAGACTAGTAAAGCAGTTGGGATGGGCCGACAGCAATCAATGGCGTCGGGCTTCAGTTTAATTCAACAGCATTAAAAACCTGACATAGTGTAACGGCCGGCATGATGATTTGACAGATTGACCTGAAGCTAACTGAGTGTTGGCATACTTTTGAACGTTGTAACTTGTACGCCCTAGTGTAGAGCGATATCGGCCTTTTGTTGTAAATCATATAGGCCTAAAACACGAATTGGGGCAAGTTCTGACCTGAAAACGACCCAAATCTCGGAGCATTGCCTGGACCGGGGCCTTGACCTATACGGGTAAGTGAGTGCCCTGGGTCCATTTCTAACTCGTATTTTTAGCCCTTCTTTCTTCCCTTTTCCTTTCCTTTCCTTTCCTTTCATTTCCTTTCATTTCCTTTACTTTTTTTGGGGGGGGGGTGGGGGCCGGGCCCATCGGGTCACCCCCGTCCATCTGCGCCTGCAGGAAGTATCATTGTCCTGCCCGTGCCCAATAGTACATGCTTGAATAATTATCGTACAGCCGATCGGCATTATATGCACAACTTACCTGTCTCGCGCGCGCGTGCGCACCATTTCTCCTAATTGCACTCGTAATCCAAAGATCGCCTTGTGACTGCATCATTTTACAAAATAAACTTGTAAAAGCCAGAACTCATGGTGAATGTTTGTTAACTCAACACAAGCTCTTTTTAGGGATTTGACACCTTCCTTCCTGTATTCATGATACTCTCTACATTTGATTGTTTTGTAACATGCGAATAGAAAAGCGGTTGAATTAAATACCTCCCTGCTTGAACTTTGTTGAAACATGGACCTACTCATAGTAGGACCATGGTCGAAGTTACTATATGGAAATCATTGTTGTTTTCTTCATCCTCATGCTTAGCTTGAAAATATGGATTTCCGAACGTTTGAGAAGCCACCGGTGGGGGATTCCCGTTAAGGATATTACAAACATTCAATTAGCAAATGATTGAGTTTATTAGTTCTGTTCATATTGTTGGCATATCAACCCACCCCCCTTATTAAAATGCTGCCATACGCCCGTGCTCCCCTCTTGAGTATGCACCAATACCTATTTTAATGCAGTAAGTGTGAATGATCGTTAAATGACATTTTGTCGGTGTTTGATTTATTTTCAATTGCTTTTGTCAGAATTGTATCTATCTAATGAATATCCTGGCCATTGGATGACTTCGCCTCAATATGCATGGTAATAATTGTAGAAATAAAAAAATGACAATGTTATTATTAATAATAATAATGATAATGAAATGGACTACAATAATAATGATGACGGTTATAAAAATAATAGTAATCATAATAATAATAATATAATTACTAATGAAGGAATAAAAACACAACGCACTTAAATTGCGCCATCTATCTAGGAAACTATTCCGAGGCGCATTGTGAGACAAGAAGCACAACAAATCAAGAGGAGAAGTACTGTAGGCTAGAGAGAATATTACACAATTGTGTTGAACTAGATTTATGTACTATATGCTTTTTAAAAGAGGCGCGATGCAGGAAAAGGGTCGTAGTAGGGTGGGAAATCTCAAGGATATTTGCAACTAGACAACATCAAGTCATATTTAACAGCAGGTACCGTATAGTAATGAATCCGAATGCAATTTAAAGATATAGTTGAGTTCTGGTCATGCGATTGCATTGCGAAAGAAACGGTGTGGAATCGATCAGAAAAGGTTGATCATCTAGCATATAAGTATTGGTGTGTACTGCAAGGTTCTGGAATCATCAAAATGATAAGAAATTTGGCCCAGTCTTGGTAAAGTTACAAGCACTGTACACAGAAAGATGTATATGGGACTACACGAACATGTAAAAATCCGTCCCGATTTTTATGCTGTTACATGCAATATTTAGAATATTAAGGCATTTGAAGAGCCATGCTTTTCAGGGAACATTTTTTATCTGATGTTCTTCCACACTTGCATAATAACAATGATAACGCTCACAAATTATTTTTCACCTCTTCCCAGAACTCAACCTTCTCTTTAAATAACTGAAAAACATGAGTCACAATTGAAAAGCAACTTGATTTACGGGAAAATGTTGATTAAGAACCACTTTGATAATTAAAAAGTGCTAACTGTGAAGAAGAAAAAATAACCCCACTATAATGAGATCTTTCTAGCGATTTTGTTGTGTTTTATTTTGGGTCTACTTCCTTCAATTTCAAAAGTTAGAAATCAAGATCAAATTGAAATAAATTTTGCAGTGACATTGCATCACCAAGGTCACACATGCATTAATAGTGGTAAATGACTTAAGTCCACACATGAAGAACACTTTTCAGGAAAACTGTATAATTATTTCCAGTTGTATCTAAGAGCGTACATTTGTGAAGTGGGGTGATTAGAGTGAAAAGATTTAAAGTTAAGAATACGGGACTATTTCCTGTCTTGCGATTCACTTCTGGTTGGGGGCAGACTCATGAAGATCTTGCGAGAAGGCAAGTTTGGGAGACATTTCTTCAAATATGATAGATAATAGTGGATCTGGATCATTTTTTTTAATAATCAGCTACATATCATTGATATTATTTTTAACTTGAGGCCTTATTTTGGGGGACAATGGTGCATGCGGCCCCTTATTTAAGAAACACTAAGCGCTCGAGATTTTTTTTAAAGTTTGCCTTCATCGTGATTTATCATCAATCACCAATAAGTGAATAGGGGAAGTTTCAAATTGGAGAGAACTAAAACCACTCCCCCTGTCTGTATCCGTTATCAAGAGAAACATTGCAGTTACAAATATTTGTATTAATCAAGTTCAAAGCCATTTTCCTATCTTAATTCGAAACGCGCCCCCTCAAAATATTCTTGGGGCAAGAACCAGGAAGGCCTATCGTGCAGGACCTGGGGCTAAATACATCAATTTGCAAATCCCTAATCGCTATTCGTATTGTGAATAGCGACCCTCTTCTTCGATTATGAATAGCGGTCCTTATGAATGTCACGTCTCCCTGGTCTTTCTAAAGAGTTATGTGAAATCCTAACTCCTTGGTCTTTCTTATCTAGCTCTGCTTTCTACATTATTCCTGGAAAACCACCTTGCTGATAAAAGACAAAAATATAAACAATTAATATTTGCACAAAACTCTAAGTATGATATTTTAAATTAAAAATATTCCATACATGATGGGTTCAGACTTGCTGACTAAATAATCGCTCTCTCGATCAAAACAGTGTTTCAGAAATGTAGAAGTTTTTATCCTATGTACAAATGAAAAGAAGAGTAGGATAATCTCTGTATGCATTTGAAGACATATTCAGTATGATGTATATTGATATAGGCATTACATCATCTCCCGCAAATTTACAAATAATGATTCATCCACCCACCCTGCATCAATGATGATGTAATGACAAAAATACCCAATTAGGCAATCTCAGCTATCACACGCCCCCTCCCTGAGAAGAATTCTTCCGGATGCCCCCCAGTGCCCCCTACTGGGAAAATCCTAGCTACGCCACTCGGATTTGGATTGGATCATTTATAACTTTGAAGTAGGTTTAACTAGATATGAAGTGGATTGTGATATACTAGGCTATGTACAAGTTACAGTACAAGAAGTATGAAGTTCATTTACGTGGATATATTATAGATGAGGCAAATTACAGGGAGATTGCATGGACATTTATGAGAATATAGGCAGCATTCAGACACCATGTCCATGCTTTACACCGTGGCTGGTCAGGCTTATGAAACATGACATGAGTTTTCGTTTACACTTACATTACAGAGGCTAGGCTAGGCCTATTGGAAATAGTAATAAGTATACAGGTTACCCTGTTATTAAAAGCTAGGTTCGGAGCGACTATAGAATACCCCACCCAACAAAATTACCAAACATTGGTAGGCTACTCAACGCTTACTGAATAAAGCTACAATCGAAGAACAATAATGGGGTTGCATTTGACAAGAAAACATGTGTGTCCCAGTTGACAAAGCTTTTCAAGCTAGTATACAAGGAGAAGAGGTCAGAAGTGTTCTGCGATAGAATCAATATACTAAAGACGAAATATTACAAATAGGCTAGCTTCGTGGAATGGAATGTATCAAATGAGATGAATTGCATATGCTTTTTTGCAGAAGCAAAGTCTCACACACGCGCGCACAAATGTTCGTTGATATTTGATATTCGATATTTGATATGTGTGGCATTATTAATTTTTTAAGGGATGTTATTTGGATCCGCAATGACCGAATGAATACCCAAATTCCAATTGTTTTATTCAAAACATCACATAAGCAACTTTGGCGCAAGTCGATTTTTGAACTCGCAAACAATGCCTCCTGTTCATCCAAGCGTGAACACATACCACACAAAAATGATCCCAAATGATTCGGGATGAAACACTCTTTCATAGGATGTTCAATAATTTACTGTTCATAGATGATTTATAAAATAATTAGCAATTTTGTAGGTGTAAACTTTTTTTTGACTCACACTGTATATGCCAATCCTTTGCCACTATTTGTGAATGTTTGGGACCTTTTGCTAACTCCTGGTAAAGTACCAGGCGAATCTATGGACCCAACCCTACACAAAAGATGAGAAGCCTTCCCAGCATTCAGATGTATATAGGAACCATATGGTCACGTGGTCGCTAACAGTGCTTTACAAACTCAACAAGGTCTTTGTGCCAATTTTGATAACAATAACGGTTGTCAGTCACAATAACGGTCAATCGTCCCCAAACACTTTGTTAACACCAAAAAAGAATTGTACATCATTTGTCATCCATGCTTTTGTATTTGGATAAAGAGTGCAAAGTATAGTTAACAATGACATCGTAAAACATTTTCTTTGAAACGAATCTGTTCATTATATTTAATATATATTTTGCCCCGTTCGATAACTATAGTCTTGAAAACTCTTTGCACTTTTGTTTGCCTATATTTTAGTTTGAATTTTGTGTCATTATGTTACGAACATAATATGGTATTTTTATTCTTTGATTCCATTTCATTCGATATTGTAGAAAGACTCATTTTATTATTGAGTCATCATTCGTTTACTTTCTAAATGGATGTCATATTCAGAGAGATGGCGTAGTCAAGTCTGTGGTATCATCACTTGACTGGGATGCAAGGGCGTGGGCTCGAGCCCCAGGAAAGTACTATGTCATTTGGCATGACATCTATGTACATTCGCGACTATAAACCTATGTGTGAAGTGCATGGGTTCTTTACTGTCCAATGATAAGGAATATTGGAGCGAAGGCCGTGGTAATCGATTTCCATTTGGCATTTAGAAGCGTAAAGAACACTTTTTTTTTAAAGGCTTCTATAATTTCCCCATGACATGCTGGAGCATGTGTTACTTTGAAAACTTGACAATACTCATTTAAAACCAAAAGGTAGGCCTATATTAAGTCATAAAGTCTTCGAGTATAAGGGGCGGGGTGGTTCGTGGTTCGCGGCTCGCATGATAAAATGTCAGGGATATGAAAGGGTGTAAGATGTTGCCATGTTATTTTTTTTCTCTTTTTTTCTCTTTTTATCTCTCTCTTCAGTGAATGTATTTATATAGTTTATTGCGTTTTCTTTCTGTTTCATGTCTTTCTTTTCATTGTTGTTGTTATACCGTTCGACTGGGTGGGGAGGGCACCCATGCTCTTAAAGGCACCGTTTAACAATGTTAAATCTGCGATGCATGGCCCTTCGTGTTATCAGTGTCTGTGATATGGTGTAATATTGAACCCCTAAAAAAATTGGTCTAGGTCTAGGAACTAGACCGAGAGGGAGACCTAGAATCAACTGGGAAGAGGATGTCAAGAACTGGAGTGGACTAAAACTGCAAGAGTGCACCAGAATGGCAGAAGATAGAGTGAAATGGAGAGATGTTGCAATCAACCTCCAAACCGGGAGAAGATACTTAGATAGATAGATAGAAAAAAATTGGGCTTCAAAATGATCATGAAGTGCCTCAAAAAAGTAAAAATCTTTGAGTGACCGGTTTTACCATACTCATTTTGCCCTATAGACTGTAGTGTTATGAAAACCGTTAGGAAAACGCAAAATTTGATTTCGATTTCCAATCATAAATATCTTGATAATCAGACAGGCGATCGGCTTGTAAAATCAAGGGTTCCTGACTGACCTAAAGGTTTATAATTATCATTGCAGCATGAGCTAAATCCAGGATTTTGTTTCAGAATCTGAGACAAAGTTACCCAATCCCTTTAAGTTACCTACACCACTGGTGCCAGGAGACAATCATGTTGTCGTGGATGATTCTCTACTTTGTTTAGCAAAAATATATACAACAGGGTGTTGAATAACTACCTCGATATCTATAATGGTATATAGTACGACACCGGACAGGTGTTTGAACAACATCGATAGAGAATTAAAATGATGTTATTCCAAATTCCATCACTTTCTATAAATTCCTTGTTGGTGTTTCTTTAAAGTACCTGAGCGAAGAAATGTCACAAAATGTCACAAAATGGACAAATTATACATGTACTGAAAGCTTACACCAATATGAACACAAATCATCTGCTCTACAGTATTATAAATATAAATGAAACGCGACAAGATGCTTTTTCCAAGACCCTTCTCAGAACTTCTTTTCCTGGCTTGAAAAATAAAATTACGGATTACAGACTTATGACGTCAGAGGTTGGGCACGATCGAAATTCCTAGGCCTCTAGCTCGGCTCTCGCTCAGCTCGCGTGCGGTATTTTGCATTCAGTATATATACATTATCCAGACTTCGAATGATTCATACCTAAGCCAGCTTTGATGAAAGTGGAATAACAATCTCTCGAAATCATGTAATTACATTTATTATTGCATATTAAGCAATTTTGTAATGTAATACGAGGGGGTGAATCGTGCAGATCGATTTGTCCAAATATTCTTCCGTTTTGTGTAATTTGCTGTGAAGCTTTGCTGTTGAGTGTTGATTATACGGAGACCATGATGATCATGCAGTGAATCGCGAGGGTCCCTTTGGCTTTGCATTTTTATGATGTCGTGCAGTTCCATTTATTGTGCATATATGTAAATGGTATTCGCAAGATATCATAATCTCACTGTTCTCACATCTATTCTTCTTTGTATTTTTTATCCGTGAAATTTGCCAAAATAGCCCTACACTTTCTAAAAATGAGAAAATGTCTCGCCCAGTCACCCCAGTGCATGACGGATCGATCGCCTGTTCAGCGGGGCCTGTGCGGCGGGGCAGCTCGGCTCAGCCAGCTCGACCTTGGGCATTTCACGGCGCTAGTGTACTTTCGTATCCATTTTTGACCCGTAACTCCGGCGTGGAGCCTACTAAAACATACAAATAATCAAATAAATCTTCATCAATTTTTCAAATAATGGTCATGATTTAAAATTCGCAGTGCATGTGCACCAAGTGCAGTGCAGTACTATCATGTAGCAAGTTAAATTTTGATAGGATATTTCGCGTTCGAGTGGCTTTCGTATACGTATAATGCATGCAGCGGACAGAGCTGTGTGAGGGGGCTTGGGAGCACTCTCGCTCATGTGCCCAACTTATTACGTCACACATCGTACCAGCGAACAGCGGGCCGATCGAGGCCGGACAAAACGGGTAGCAAATTCATCATTTTTAATAGCAGATTAGTCAATTCTGTAACAATTTTTGAAAAGTAAATATGAATTATTAGAAAGATTGTAACATTACCTTTGCAATGATACCAACATTATTAAGGATAAAAGCATTTTAAAACCTTCGCTCTGGTACTTTAACACTCATTTTTGGTGTGGAAACATGGAAACCAGTTGAATTCCAATTTCCATGCTGGTGTTGAATCAGCATTTTTGAGGTGCCCTCCCAAGACTTCGAGTTTATGTTTGGTTGTGCAATGTTTGAAACATCAGGGGCCTTCTGTAAATTGACAATTTAACAAAGATTTCATTTTAACATCTCCAGTCAACCATGATACTGATAGTTCTAATGAAATGAAAACATTGTATTGTAAGCATCTTCTCCAATTTGTTATTTGCCCAGATCAAGCGATGCGATTACAGCCTTGAAGTGAGATTACGTATACGATAGAGTCATCGCTTAACTACGTGTTAAGCTTCCTTGACAAATAATGTTTACTTGCTTGTGCAAATAACTTCTTTATTGAACGGAAACAGGATTCTGTACATGTACAATTGTCTGTTAGACATATCTCACAACACCCACACCTTCAGAGACAGCACTGGCTCGAACCAGACGTATTGTTTAAAAATTCAATTCATCGTGACGTCTTTCTTCAAATTTTGATACGCTGTGTTGTCATCTGCGCTAATAACGTTTCTGAAAATTATTATCTCGAGCAAAAAAAAACAGTGTCTGGGGATTCTCCATCCGGACTTGGCAATCTGCCAATTTATGGGTTTCTTACACAATAAACATGCATATTGTCCCGCAGAGCTGGGCAACACATAATGGGGGAACCCAAGTAACAGTAATGCTTTCTGTCGATTATTAACGGCTTTCCGTCAATAAGGAAAAAAGCGTTTGAATCAGGAGCTATATTTTTTTGCTTTGAAAGGAATCAGACCGAACGAATTAATTGTGTAAATACATAATTTATCCGAATTTTTAAGGTTGGTAGAAGCTGAAAGAGAAGGTTCATTGATTTTAAAAACTAACTTTATTGTCATTATTGCAAAGGTGAAACTTTGATTGGACGAGGTTATCAAAGTTCAATGCTTGGAAACATTCGAAGTAATGATTATTATCAATTACAAAACGCTTAAATACAGCCTCGACATAGCACCTGAAAAGCTCTCCGATCGCTGCTGAGATGTGTGACGTCACATGCTGAACATAATTTGCACAAGCAGACGATGTCCCATGACATCTCACACATTATCAGTGCCTGTTTTGTGGCTTCTCTTCAGTTATTTCTCTTTTAATACTTCACTACCCTCAGGCTAAATGTGTAATCTATTGCCTCACTCTAAACCTCGCGCATGGTATTATTTTGATTTCAGTTTATTAAATTTCATTTGGGAGATTTAAATGTGCTTGCAAATTTAGGGTTTAAATTTGATTCCCATTATCTCCTCCTTGTTTGACTGTTTGTTGTTGTTGTTTAGCGGATTTAAAAAAATTGCACTTTATATCGCTGTTTTGAAATAAATTCAAATACATATAGAGACATGGAAAAAAAAGATAACCCAATTATTTATCGCAATTGAATCTAGCCTTAGTTTGAGCCGCGGCGATGCATGTACAAATGCATCACATTATGCTTATGTATTGTAAAACTAAATATTAATGTACTATGTGAATAAAGTTTTCTAATAAATACAAATACTAATACAAATAAAGTTGAAGTCATGATAAGTAAAGAAAGATTGTGATGATATTGACCACATTTTTATTTATTGATCTATTCATTTTGTATAATTATGATTCCTTGCACAAACCTGCTTTGAACTGTGATAGGCTCATGTATGTGGATTACTGACATTGTCCTTGTGCAAATACGTGCATTCCCATAGAGTACCTAAGTTTACCAGCCCCAATTACCTCAGTCACATTGCCAAACCGACCGATTGTTTGCCATATTGTTATCATTACTATTATCATTATTATGATCATTATTATTATTATTACTCATACTGCGCTATTCCCATAAGGCCCAAAACGCTTACAGTAAATGACAATTACATAAATACATGTAATAAGAAAAAAAACAATCTTAGAGCTACAAACTGCAAAAAAAGGGTTTTTAAGGCCTTCCTGAAGGAAATGTCTGATTCAAAGTGGTAGATTATTCCAGTATTTTGAAGACGATACAATAAATGTCCTATCACCGGCTAATGTGCGAGTTAATTGTAATATACGCGTTTCATTGGGATGTCGGCGAACTTGTAGTTATGACGGTTACGTGAAACAATGCTCTGGTGTCGGTCTTGTCGGTGTGACTACAATATACCACTGCATTCGTCCTGCTCCAACCCGTTGCTTGAATGATTTCGAGGTGAACCTCATACGCATGCTATGTTGTTTAGAACCAACAACCTGGACGACGAGCGAATATATCAAGCACTTCGGTACTCTACACTTTTACACTTTTTTGTGAATTAAAGAAATGAATACAACTCCCATTTCAAAGTTTGTTCATGATAAATATAAACGTTCCAATAATTAACATAGAAAATTGTATTTAAATAAAATCTTATTTGAGACAAACAATAACATAACATTGGTGCGTATGGAAAATTACAAATACGAAGTAACATGTAACTCCTCTTTAAAAATACACTGACCACAGACAAATGTAGCAGCTCCATGCATGCACAGACGAACCTCAGGGAATACCTTTTTTACTTGGTCTAATGGGCGGAGTCTTTATTTAGAAACGCTCTAGCTAGCCCCTCTTCTGACGAAATTGAAGTGGATTGTTGTATTAATGTGAAATTTTGATGGAGCAAAATGTAGTTGAAATCAGCATATTCTTTCAGAGCTTCAAAAGAACATTCGGATCATGGAGTTTACATAGACAATGTCAGCTACAATATGAATGACTGAATAGAAAACAAATAAATCGATTTTTTTTTACTTTAGGCAAAAGAAATGTTTTGAACCCATTGATAGACCTGTATACTTTAATGATAATACCATTAAGAATGTCGAAAGTTATAGATACCTAGGCACAGAAATCGACAATAAGCTGTCATGGGAAGACAAGTCAAAGTAAACTCTAACAAAATGCAACCAGCGTATGTATTTTCTTCTTAGAAAGTTGATGTACTTTCATGTGAACAATAGAATTCTGTTTCTCTTTTACCAGTCGATCATTCAGAGTACTATCACATTTGATTCCATAA
The DNA here is from genome assembly GCA_037976565.1 of Mesocentrotus franciscanus. NCBI lineage: Eukaryota > Metazoa > Echinodermata > Echinoidea > Camarodonta > Strongylocentrotidae > Mesocentrotus > Mesocentrotus franciscanus. Next base: position 6,682,448 of record CP137684.1, read on the forward strand.
TCTGGTTTAATAATGCAAAGCAAAGAGACAAACAAAAGCTGAGAAGGGTTGTAAAACAAGCCAGCAAAATATTAAATGAACCATACCGTTGACCTAGATGAAGTTTGTAAGGAAAGAGTAGTTTCTAAGGCCCTATCCATTATGTCTGATCAAACCCACCCCCTTAATGACCAGTACATACACGTGGGAAGCGGACGAAGATTGAGATATGTAAAATCAAGAACCAGTCGCCGCATTAATTCATTCATTCCACTTTCCATAATAGTTGTTAATGACATCCAGTAGAGAGAAGAGTTCTAAACGAAGACAAGAACGGTAGTGAATGTGAAAACTATGCACAATACCTTATAGACATTTTACACGAAAATGATTTGTTAGTATACTTACTTATACTGTTGTACCCCCTACTGTTTTACCATATCAAGGAATAATTGGAAAAAGTTAAAATACCTTCTTCAGATTAGAGAATATAAGAATAAAAGAAAAGGGAGGGATATAAGAAGAGAGACAGAAGAAGAAGAAGAAAAAGAAGACAGAAAGTAAAAAGTATATTCATCATGATTATGTATATTGAGTGAATACTAAAAACAAGTCCTTGAGAATAAATCAGAAACAAGGTTGAACAAATTTCATGCAAACATGAAGTATGTGTTTATTGTGAGAAAAAATACAATTCACATGTATTTAATTAAGTACTTATGATTTTTTGTACTTGTGAAATTACTGTGAAGCATGATTGTTAATGTAAATATGAACAATTATCGTCTAATGGACATAATAAATGAAATGAAAAGAAATGAAATAATGAAATCTTCTAACTGGTGCAAACTGGGAACGCCTAGTCAGAATTACAACAGAAACTAATGAATACCTTGTGCATGCAGTGAGGAAATCAAACAGTACATCGCCACCGATATGGCAAGCTTTCAAGTTTCAAATATTCATGTATGTGGGTGTTGAATATTTGGTCGGTTTGTAATACCTGACTCATAAGAAAGCATGTGTATTCTTGTAAGTAAGCAACCGGGGACCGATGGCTTCAAGTCCTCTTCGAGGGACTTGATATTGACATTGTATTATTGCCCTACCTGAGCACCCCTACCGGGTTTCGAGCCCGGAACCTCACGGTTAAGAGAGCATTGCCTTACCACCTGAGATGGTGAGGATGTGTGTGTGGAGGTGCATGTGCGTGTGTGCGCACATATCAAATACTAACAATAATAGTAATATCTATATGCCAATATCTGTTGGAGTGCTGCTAATCTCTTTGAGAGCAGGGTTTTATTTTAGAGCTAAAGTGATTATTGAATGTTAAGTTTTGCATGGTGGTTTGCGGTTTCATCATATTGTTAATCCTAAAAACGAATGTTGGGTTTGAACTGTTCATGGGGACGGGGGACGCCTCTCCTTGATAATTGTCTTAAATTTTCAAAATATGAGCCACCCTCCCCTCCCCTTACCACAGGGAATTTAATGAAATAAGTGTTTAAATGGACCTACATTAAGATACACTGTATTCAATTAGGTTTAGAACGACCTTATATATAAGTACACGGAAGGTTATATTATGTGTATACAAAGTCACTGTGTGGTGGTGTGTGTGTGTGTGTGTAAGTGTGTGATCCTGTGTCAGTTTGTGGAAAAATAAATTCGCAAAGAAATTTTGAACATGTTCAAAATTTCTTTGCGACAAGAAAAACTTTTTAAGACAATGAAAACTGCGAACTTTCTTGCAACCTTTTACCACCTCTTACGAACCCTGGCGAAACACCAAATTCGCTACGTTCGCAAGCATTCGCCGCTCAGTGAGATAGGGCCTTAAGATAAAAGATATATCCGGGCACCTCGCTGTCATATAGTAAGATAGTCAGGCACCTCATTACCCAAATATGGAGGATTTCTGGAACTTCGCTGCCTGAAATGATGTTTCTAAATATTGCAAGATATGGAAGCGACCGAGGAAGAGAGACACTTTATTATCCTTAAATTTTATTTCCTCCAAAAATGTTATCTATAATAGTGTTTCAGTCGAGGTAAATCAGTATATTTGTTATATAACTAAAGTCATCTCGCAGCACCCCGAGGGGTGTCTTGCGACACCCCAGTCTGCCGCGGCACCACGGTTGGTAAACGCAGACCTAGGCGACGAACGAATATGAAAAAAGGGTTCAACCGTAAACAGTTCCATGCATTGACGTTACTAGAAAGAAGAAAAAAGCAGGAGAAAAATGAAATGTAGAGTCGGCTATTCAACTGTTCATGGGGACGAAGGACGCCTCTCTTTGGAAAATGTCTAACATTTACAAAATATTAGCCAGGCCCTTCCCCCTCACCACAGGGAATTGAATGCAATAAGTGTTAAAATGGATAGGAAAACCTATATTAAGATATTAACATTAGGTTTACAACGACCTAATATATATATATATATACAGTCAAATCTGCTTTAGTGACCACCTGTCTACAAAGACCACCTGTATACAAAGACCACATTTTTGGTTTCCCTTGAAAATGGTTTCTCATTGAAACATGAACTAAAGGAACCTGTCTACAAAGACCACCTGTCTACAAAGGCCACTTTTTGTGTTTCCCTTGGGCGGTCGCTATAGACAGGTTTGACTGTATATATATATATATAGGCGTGAAGAAAATGGTCTAGGAACGTGAGACGTAGCTGTACTTTTCAATTTTATTATTATTTTTTTATTATTATTTATTATTTATATATATATATATGTAGAGGGTTATATTATGTGTATACAAAGTCACTGTGTGCGTGTGTGTGTACGTGTCTGGTGCTTATGTGTATGTTCGCGCGAGCAATGTCAGTGCCTGATTACGACCACCTCCTACCCGCCCCCTTTTCTCCCTCGTCATTATGAATGAATTATGATAGCACATGCTATAGGGGAGGGTTTAACGCCAATCATGGCACACTCTACACACTTTAGTTTAATACAAGTTTAATAGGGTTGGAGCTAGCACTGACATTCGGAAGCCCATTTAAGATTTCCGCTGTACCAGGATCTAGCGGAATATCGCTAGATCTTCCGCCTCTGGTGTTATAATCGTGTTCTGTTTGGCTACCTGTTAAACTTGCATCATCAGTCTATTTCACTCTCCATTTCACTCTATCTTCTGCCATTCTGGTGCACTCTTGCAGTTTTAGTCCACTCCAGTTCTTGACATTCTCTTCCCAGTTGATTCTGGGTCTCCCTCTCAGTCTTCTTCTTCTTCTTCTTCTTCTTCTTCTTCTTCTTCTTCTTCTTCTTCTTCTTCTTCTGATTAAGTCTGCCTACTTCAATTGATTGAAGATTCTTGCAAACTATGTGCGTTTGCGTGTGAACCGCAATTTACGTCCATTCCAGTGCTATTTACATTATAATACAGTTTATTTACAAAATATTTACAAGCTCATGTATAGGATTGAGGAAGACTAGCCACTGTCACCAACCGTCTGCAGTCGACTACGGAAGGCTCCAACAGATGGCGCTGCAACGATTTCTGAGGGCAGGGAATTCCAACTCCTTACTGTTCTCAGAAAGAATGAATGCCGAGTCTAGTTCCTTCCACTCTTCCATTTGCAGGCCAAAAAATGAAAAGGTTAAATTCCAACGGCATGTGAAAGATAATACTAATTTAGAACTTCCTAAAAAAAGGGGGCGAAAATGTCTTTAAGTGGGAAAATAACGACTATTAGTTGTCAATAACGACTATTAGTATGTCAATTTTCCTTTCTCTCCCGCCCCCTCTCTCCATTTCTATATCCCACGTTATTATCACTCTTATCGCCCCTTTTTGTAGTCTCTTCTCCCCATCCTTTTTGTATTACTCCGTTAAACCATGTTTATAATCATATGGTTATAGTTTGTAGTTATTTGTTTTAGTACTTTAGCGCCTTTGACGAACATTTCTTGTATTAATCTTTTATATAACAGGCTGTTTTTTGTTGTTGTTGGTGTCTAATGTTATTGTTTTGAGGGACCTGACCTCTACAAGCTTAGCTTGAATTAGGTCTCCTCGTATTTTCTTCTTTTTTTTTTACTCACTTAAATGCATTACATGAACTTGATCCTTATAAGTGTTCCTTTTTAATATATACTCTACATGTATAAATCTGTTAAATTGTATTGCATTCGTGTTGGAAGAAAGACAAATAAACTTGAACTTGAACTTGAACTTGAAACTTGAACTTGAATCGACTTTAGTGCTACACGTGCTAAAAGTGCTTATAGTCTGCTTTTCAGACCATTATACCGAATGGTCGTACGTTTCGCAAAGAGGCGCAGAGATTCAATCGTTTTAATTTTAGACATTACAAGAAGTGGGTTATTGATGTAGACAAATGATTATGTACCCTTTACAGCTCATTTTATGTATGTTATTACCAAAGAAGAAAAAAAAAGCCAGTTAGTCACTCAAAAGTGTCTGACAGTGACGCCTAGCAAGTAAACGGGTTTCCTTGCATAATTTGAGTATTAGGACATTGCTAACGTTTTAATTTCACAGATAGGACATACATGACGTATTCATAATTTTTGCAAAGTTCTACAGAATTTGATGTTGGCTGCAAAAAGGACATATTGTCTTTAAGAGGCTTTGGTGCATTTTAACATGACCAAATCATTTAACTTTTTTCTCCTTAACTCAATGATGTGTCCATCGAGTTTCAAACAGAATCTAGGCTTATTCTCTGTTCTACTAAAAAATCATAGACTTATTTTTCTGGACATTTATGCATAAACCAATCTCTTCACATTTGACTTTTACAATATCCAATACATGTTGTAAATCCGCTTCATTCTCTGCGCAAAGTACAGTGTCATCAGCATAACGTTAATTATTAATATTTACACCCCCAATACTAACACCTTTCATATTTGAAATTTCCTGACTACCGACTTTGTGCACAAGTTGAACAGAGATGGAGACATTACGCACCCCTGACGTATTCCTCTTTTGATTTTTGTGTACCCTGTAATTTCATCGTTAACTTTGATGGCAGCTGTCTGCTCCCAGTAAAGTTTAGATATGAGACGTATATTTTTACCATCCATATTAATTTTTTGTTAGCTTTCAATCAATTTGTCGTGGTGAATTTTGTCAAATGCTATTGACTACTCTAAGGACACATATATTTCTTTGTTTACTGCAATATACCTTTCTGTCATCATTCTCATACAGAATATGGCTTCTCTAGTACCACTTTGAGGTCTGAATCCAAACTGTTCCTTTCCTACTTCATTGTCAATTTGAATTTCTATTCTGTCGAAAATGATCTTTAAGAGCAACTTGGTAATACATGGCTCATAAAGCTAATTGTCTGGAAATCTTCACATACACTTGCCTAATAATTTTTTGAAATTGGCACAACTATCGACTTTTTTAGATCTTCAGGAATATGACCTGTATTGTTTTTTTTTCATTTGGCAAATACTAGTCGAATGTTCAATCCCAAATTATTTAAAGGCCACAAGTTTTTCCTGTGTTCTCCCATCTGGGCCTTCAGATTTAGAGGCTACAAGTGAATGCAGAGCTTGTTTAACTTCTCATTCAAGTATACTTGGACCCTCGTTGTCAGTGATTGAAAGTTCTTGACCTCTGTCATCATCAAATAGGTCTTGGATATATTCTTCCCATCTTTGTTTAATATCTTCCTTTTGAAAGAGGAAAGATGTTCTATTTTTGTACTTGATACGCTTGCTGCCTTGTTTTTCTTCTTTTTAAAATGCTTGATTTCTCTGTGCCTTACATTTGTTTGGTTTGTCTTGGACAAATGCTAAATTCTAACACATTTTAAAGTTTGCCACTCTTCTTTTGCTCTTTTACATTCATTATCAATTTCCTTGTTGATGTCTCTGTATGATTTGGAGTTTCTGACTGGCTTTTGCCTCTCCTGCATCAAGTTCCGAATCTTTTCTGTCATCCATGGTTGTTTTGCTGGTTTCTTTTTAGTTGGTAATGTCTTATTCCCATGCTGAATGCTTTTTTCAAGCATTTCCATTCCACTTCCACTAGTTTCTTAATGTCATTTGCTTCATTATTTGTTTGTTCTATTTATTCTGTGACTAGACCATTATACCTGTTTTTAACTTCCATAAGGTATTTTTCTGCTATGTCTGTTTCATTTAGAGCTGTGACATCTGGAAAAGTGTTTCTTTTTGTTCTGGGGAGTGTATTATTTAGCTTTTTTCGACTTTTAAAATCACCGGGTTGTGATCATAATCTATGTCAGCCCCTGGGCATGTCTTTACCTGCTTGATACAATTCTTGAACCTATTCTTTATTAAAATGTAGTCGATCTCATTTTTCTTTACATCTCCTGGGCTTTTCAGGTGTAGGTTCATGAAATTAATGAGGGAGGAAATATGTTCATGACGATTTTTGGAAAGAGTCAAGACAGATTAAGTCATTGACTGAAAGTGGGATATATTTTCTTGTTTCTGAAGCAGCCACAGTAAAACAATTTTTCCGGTAGATTGCAGTTTAGATTTGAGAATATTTAGTTTATAATTGTCAGTTGCTGAGATAAGGTTACGAGCTGATGTGTCTATATTGAGGGTTTCTTGATATTCAGGTGCCATATGATAATCATTTATGATTCATTTACGTTACACTAGAATGCAATTACTCTCTTTGGTTATGTACAATGGAGCCTAAACAAATAAAAACCTTTTCCTACATCTTTTCATGAAATGATTATGACAATATGATCTATTCCTGAAATAATGTTTATTTCTTCTTCGAATAAACTGATCGATGAACTTTGACAAATTAAGGTCTGAAAGAATATAAACTTCATCTATCAAGAATAAATCATATTGTCACTATCAATTCATTTTTTTAAAGGGGTTAGAAAACCAAAATTATGGGCAACAGTGTATGAATGATTGATTTACTTTGCCGCTAAAATGCACTGATTTTACTTTGATATTGTATCCATCAAATTATAATTTTATGTTGTTTTAGGTAAATTTCGGGGGAAAAGATCACAGAGCCAGAAATGAATTTATATATAATAAAATCAAAACGATTATTTGTACAATAGAGGATACTTGGATAGATCACAGTATCTTGGAAAAAAATATTAAAAGGAAAAGTAGAAGGTACCAGATACATCACTAAAAATGGTGTTTATATCAGGGCGCTTCAATATAACACAGGCTTCAAAGAATATAGCAACTTTGGTATAATCATATGCATCAAGATTGTAATCTATTTTTGTAAATGTACTAAACTCACCAAAATCTTCAAATGTAGACTCATTTTGCATACTATGAAGGAATTAATAACTCGATCGTGAAATAATCAATTATAAGATCCACTTTGTACTATACGCACTGTTTCTCATTGGATCCCTCCATTTCAGCATGTTTTTTATATTTAAAGATCATACATAATTTATAGCAAATTTATATAGATTGTAATTTGATTAATAATTTGCAACGTGCATTATAATGTGCATTTAATTCTCTGATCGAATTTTCGTCATAATTGTTTATATTAATTATTCTTTGGGAAATGAAACTTAAACCGAAACCGAAACTAAAATCGAAAGTTATACAGTAATCTGGTCTATGGGAAATAGTGGAGGTGTCATAGTAAAGTGGTACATTGACCTGACTCTCAAACCAAGCGTTGAAGGTTCGAATCCCAGCCCGGCACTAACGTCATTTGGCAAGACATTAACCACATTTGCCACTCTCGAGCTACGTGTAAATGGGCACCAGGCAACAGCTGGGTAGATAATAAATGCAGGGCCCTCAAAAAGAACAGTATTGATGCTGATGAGGCTTACCTAGGTAAAAACAAATATTATTATTACATTAATATTTTTAACAAATCACATCGTATAAACTGTTGGTGTACAAAAGAACAAATAATTAGGTTGAATGTTACACAGGATACCCACATGCGTATAAATACTGCTCTTCCTGCGGACCCTGCAGGCAATATACATACTTGATTATTAAAGTAACGGTGTATAGAGTATCGAAGTGTTACCGAAGTGTCACAGTTGCTGCTTCCAAACAAATTTGTACTAAACGATGGTGTGGTGATAACACCAGCGCCAACCACTGAATTTGCCCTGCTTCAGCCCGATGCTTAAATGATTTCGCGGAGAACCTCATGCGAAGGTTCTTTTTTTTTGGAACCAGTAAATTACACCAGCGTTTTTCAACCTTTTATTAGTCACGGCACCCTTTAAGAAACAAACAAAAATACCACATATATTGACGTTTTTAGTCGGGTAAAAGGTTTTGTCATGTAATCGCCACACTTTATAAGATATAAAACAATGCATACGCACACTCCGTCGCCCAATATACATGAATACAAAAGTCATATACATGTAATATATGTGGTCACCTCAATACACGAATATGAGGATATTATGGCATCTCGTTGCCAATATATATCATGTTTCTACATGTCGCTAGCGCGTTAAAAATAAGTTGTTTCCCAAAAATAAGTGATTTCTGTATTTAGAATAAAGATTTATTCTGGCACCTCGCTGTCATAAAATAGGATAGTCAGGCTACTCTAGACCCAAATATGGAGGTATTCTGGAACTTCGCTGCCTGAAATGATTATGTGATGTGGTATCGAAGTTAACTACAAAGATATATTTTCCATGATCCACTAAACACTTTGAAATGTACACAAAGAAGGGTGTAACATTAACAATTCCTCGCATTCATAAAGAAAATTATATTTGGTTTGCGCCGCTTTCATTTGTAAGTTTCTACACACAAAAATACACTGGTGGAAACAGATCGAAACAGATATCCGTACACGTACAGTAGACTTTATATAAAATCCAGTCTCAGATCCTACTTTACAATTCTACCAATGGTGATCATTTCAAACTTTAATATGGCAGGCGGTCCATGCCACTGTTTTCTCTCACCATTTACTGGCATTGGTCTTACAGGGGACGTACAAATCATGGTCACAAATCTACAGAATCTATATTTTTTAATAATTCATTATTGAAGGAAAATAATTATCTAAAGATCATAATGGTAAGAGCAAACAGTGGCATGAAAGTCCTAATATAGTTAAGTCCAACTTAAAGTCGATCTTAGTCTTTGTTAAACCCTCCCCTGGCATTAGACTGCCCAGTCCAAATAAACTGTACAAAAATGAATGTTTTGGTTGGTCTTGTTTAAACCGATTTTTGTATATATATATATATATATGATGTTCACATTATTATCACCATCAATCGATGTCAGCACCATCACCATCATCATATCTCCACCACCATCACTACAATTATCATTTCCACTCCCATCACCACTATTATCAATCTCTCACAAAAACTACCACTGCTGTCATCGTCACTAATCACTATGTGGTATAACCCAATCATGGTCCTCCCCACCCTATTCGTTACCATCATCTCGAGTGTAAATTAAGGCAATAAACTGAATATAGTGCTATGAAGAGAAACAATTTTACATCAACAGTGGTGTCCTTTTGTTTATTTGTTGCGAACCAAAATCTTGGCTCACAATCCTAAACAATTTATTATGATGTTTCCAACAACATCTAGCAGAAAATCCACGAAATTCCAATCAGCTTCAATGTTATTCTTCAACACTCTTCTCTCATCATCCATGTTATTTCAAAATACTTAACAACGCGATCGATGACACTTTCGTCATCCAATTTCATAATTTTTACAAACTTCTTTTTCTCATTTAATTATTTAAATTCATTAATAATTTTGATCATTTCTGTAAAGGAGAATTGTCAGATATTACTTAAACTGCCATCGTTTTTTTCTCTCACTGTGTCTCAAACAAGAGGTAATGCCATGCTAGGAATCTGGAATAAATACATATATAAAACGATGGTTAGTACAAGTATATGTGCAAATAAGATACAGACATAGCGTCCCAATAAAACTTCCTGTTTTGAAAAAAGGTCTTGTCAAATAAATATTTCAAAACCTTCTCTGTCAATGCTTATGCCTTTTAACTTTGACTATAACTGATTATGAGAACCAATTCCCAAATATGAAATGATAATAATATCAATAATATGATTCAACCTCCTTAGAGCGATATTATGAAAGCACTAATTTAATCTCGTTATAAGCGGGAATTCGATAAACATGAGCTTTTAAACACATCAAGAGTATATGCCTATGTATCAACAAGCATAAACATCGTCCTCCTCATCATGATGACAAGAATATCATTATAACTGAACTTGCTATAATGCGATTTATCTGTAATAATTGTCATGGTTACCCTTTAAGTCTCATAATATGTTCCAATTTCCTCAATGGATAACTGGTACCAAAATATCTAAACAAACATCAGATCTGAAATTGAAAAAGAAACAGTGTCGGCACATAATTCCTGTTTAACAACATGTATAATAATTCCCAATTTGTGCACAAACTGTTCTATCTGAAAAGAATACGCTTTACTATATAATGTCCTGAAGTTGGCACCCGATACAAGTATGTCTATTGTAGTTTAATGTACACTCTGGTTTACATTTCCAGTGCATGCAGTTTTTAGAAAGTCGACCTTATTAAACACGCCGATGAGAGTATTTCCAATTTATCATTATAATGGGGTATTTTTCAACTCTGGGAGGGTCCTACAATATATTAATATTATTCATGCTGTTGCTACAAGCTAGTCTCTTGGTTCAGAAATAATACACTAATTTTGGCCAATGCTGCTATCATAATTAAAAACCTTTAGGATATACAGGAATCATTTGAGTTTTAGAGGCTGATATAGCCATTATATATCAAGATATTTATAATTGAAAATAAATATCGAGAAAATGCCTCACAGGATCAGTCCGTGTTATGATGAACTATACAATAACGTTTAATTATTATTATTCATATAATTCTGTTATTTATTGGGTACTATGTGCTTTTCCAAGTGACTGGTTGTTTAATAGCGACAACATGACTTAGATTGTGCAGTGCGGGTGCTGTCCTTCTGCGTGGACAGGGAGAACAACAAAAGACTGGGATGATTGGGGTGGGAATATACATCCGTGCTCATCAGGAATGTTAGAGGATTTTGATGGCCGCCCAGCATGAAGCCTTGACCTTCCTCTTCCCGTGTGGATTCTGCGTCTTGCGGTGGCAGTCGGTTGCACATCAATGTGCTTGCTCCCACTCGAGCGAACACGCGCCACATGCCTGCCTTTTTTGCCTTTCTTTTGAAGTGCCCTTATACTGCCCCAGCATAGTACATACTTCCCAAATGAATACATGGCAGCAGGGGCGGATCCAGCCGGCGGTAAGGGAGGGGGCCTAAAAAGGGGCCCGCTTCGTGCGAAAATTTGAGAATCGTGCCGGTCGATTTTTCGCTCAGTGGGGGAGGGGAGGGGTAGAGCAAACAAAAATAGGGTATTTTTTTCCCAGCCACCCCTCCCCTTGGGCGCCAGGGGTAGAGAGCACAATTTTTTTTTTTTGGCACCCGAATTTTTTTCTTTCACTACGGGAAGGGTTATTATTTGTTCCACCGCCCCCCCCTTGGGCGCCAGGAGGCCCAACTTCTTTTTTTCAAAAAGGGTGTTTTTACCGGCCCCCGCCACTGCATGGCAGACAAAAGATGGGTGTTGGTCTTTATTGTGCTGTAGCATTCTACCATTGCTGCAATTGCTGGGTTGAATATATCTGGGGATTCATCGAATTTCGATGCCATTTCCTGACTGCTGACACGTTTTCCGGAACTGTTCCTTTAGATCTTCTGAAACAGAAATGGAAAACATTAATGTTACAAATTGTATCTACTTAATTGAGTCACACTCAAATAATAACTCGATTTGATAATGTAAAATATTTTATCTCTTGAGAAAAGTAGAACAAATTGCCTTTAAAACCTGAAAATATGCAGTGATTCGTGAATACGGCCAATGAATAGCTAGACATCGTAAAACCAAAATTGGTACTGGCTATACCTCTAATTAAGCTATTTATATTAACAATCAAATTACAATTACAATGGGGCAGTCACTGATCCCACTCACACCTCACGGGGGACCTTAAGTATTTAAAAGCTTGGGCATGTTCGGTTAACTGGCTTCAATTCAGTGCCATACCTGATTAAATTGTACACATGTTTTGTCATTGACATAGAATATTTCTGTACTAGACAACTAGTCACTACTAGATCAGTGTTTAGTTACACCTAACTTGTTTGCAGGCGTGAATCCAGAGGGACGAGGGGCCTTGTCTCCCCAGCCCAAAAAATATTTAAAAAGATATAGAGAGAAAGAGATAAGGAAAAGAAGGCAAAGGGAAAGAGGAGAGAAAGGGAAAGAAAGAAGAGGAAGAAGAAAAGAAAATGGGAAAAGAAGGAGATCGGAGGGGGGCAAAGGGCCTTGCCTCCCAGGCTGTTGCCTCCCCCTCCCCCTCCCAGCAAACAAAAAAGAGAGAAGGAAGGAAAGGGAAAAAAAAAAGGAAAAGAGGAGATAAAGGGAAGGGAAAAAGAGAAGAAGGAACAAATGGGAAAATAGTTGCGATTTTCCCGCCAACAGGTTATGGATCGCGGGGGTGAGCCCTTCCCCCTCCAGCAAACATAAAGAGAGAGAAGGAAGGGAAGGGAAAGGAAGAGAAAGGAAAGAAACAAACAAGAGGAAGAAGAAAGGTAGGGAGATCAGTTGCGATTACTCCCGCCAACAAGGTGTGGACCGGGGGGGGGCCGAAAGGCCCTTGTCCCCCCCTCCCCCCCTCAGCAAAAAATAGAGAGAGAGAAGGACGGAAAGTGAAAGGGAAACAGGAGAGAAAGTGAAGAAGAATAGAAAAGGGGGAAAATAAGGGAAGATCAGTTGCGACTTTTATCACTTCCTCTATCATCATTGTACAACTATCATTGTACAAATGTATTTATATATTTATTTCTTTATTCCTGTTTGATATTAAACAATAATATGAATATAAAATCATAACAGCAACAAAACAAAACGCAGAAAAAACTATTTTGCAGGCAGAAAGAAACGCAAAAAAATGATCATGCATTTGCATGTAAGTGTATCATTAGAATTATTTATATTGTTTTATTCCATCTTGTGAAATAGTATGCAGGCAAGCTTTTGGAACTTTCTTTTAGTATTTGTACGAAAGAAAGCGTTCTGAACTTATAATGCACATGATGCAATTTCAGGTGCAATTTACTATGTGAAACGTCTTGTAGAATACTAAAATACTCTTTTATTTTTTGTTTAGCCTTTCATACAGTAATATAGATATGTGCAAGCTAGCCAATTTTGTTTTTAATCATCACAACAACAACCTATCTAAACCTGAATAAATATGGGACACGCACGGTCAGGCACCGGTGTAAGAAATCTTCAAATGTTAATTAGTTATAATTATGACAAAATAACTTGTCTGTTGCCTTACAAAAAAGTATATATTTAGTCAGGCCTGAATTGAGTGGCAAACCAATTGTTGTGTTAAAAGGAAAAAACATAATTGATGACATTCCAAATTCCCCAATAACCAATACGATTGGAGAGTGAGTACTCGTTACTAAAAAAAAAAGTATTAATAGCTGGCCCGGTTACTTCAGCCTCTCACGAAACGCAAGTAGGTGTCTCAGGCCCAGGCCTGAGGTGTCTTTCCATTTTCATGTTGTTGCTCTTTGCACGCTATTTTGTATGAGTGGGTGGAGTATCTGCCTATTGGCAATCGGACAAAAACTACAAGTTGTCTTTCTTGGCATGTTTGTTCCAAAGAACCTGCTACGTATACATTTATAAAAGTGATATAGTAAACAACCAGTCTTTTCAATCTGGTTCAGAAGGGTGAAAAACACAACTTGTAATCGTATTATAGTTATCATATTACATGTTAATAAAGTCTACTTTTGAAACTTAATACCGAGCCCGACATTTTGATTATACCACGTACGACAATGACTTGTTTTCACACATAAAATATTTAGGCTGATCCGATTGAAAATGATTATTGATTGTATTGAAAATGGTTATTGATTTACAGTATCTGGCCATCTCAGATACATAGCTATTTGATATGATCACCGCGGAATAATGAACTCTTATGGCTCTTGCAAGAGCCGACGTATGCTGATAAGGATTCACAAAACTCAGTGTTTAGGGCGGGTTTCGAGGAAGTTAGCGTACATGACGATGATGACACTCACAGAAACTAACCTTATTCATTACCGAACAAAACATGAAGAAGGAGCCCCTCGATACCATATGTGTAAATATACATTTTCTTTCGGAATTTAAAAAGTTTAGCCATTATAATGTTCTGTATGGACTTAAAATTCTCAGAATGTCCTTCCGACAGGAGTGAAAGCCTGGTGAAAGCCCTCCCCTTCCCACGTTCTGAACAAGATGTGGGTGTTATGTTTCAATATGGCAGACGTGGGATATGCTTTGCGCCTTTCACCCCACGTGACGAAGCCCAAGCACCAGATACACCACTGATCACCACTGTCGTACTGATGGGGGCAGTTGCCTCCCAAATGAAATTCAGAGTGATTTAGTTATAATTCGATACCATTGATGTACAAATATTGCTGAATTGACATAATTTTCCGGGATCTTTCCTCACTTTTGAGTAAATTATACTTTTGTATGCGTTTGTTGAAAATGACAAATCCCAAATTAAGTCAGGCAAAAAATATGCTTATTAAGAGGCCTACATGTAACGGCCCGCGGAACGGCGGGGCTCGGGGGGGGGGGCTCGAGTCCCCCACAGTTTTTTGAAAAAAAGTATATTAAAGAGAAATAGAAAGAAAGAATAGTGACCTGCCAGTGTCACAAAATAATGAGGTATCAAAATATGCTCATCTGACAGTGATTAAATGCCTAAAAACCCTGAGCTTCCGGGGGCTCTGCCTAGTGCCCTAAGGCGGGCCCTGAATGCTCATCTGATGGTAATTTAATGCCTAAAATCTCAGAGTTTCGTGGGGCTCAGCCCATGAATAAGGTATCAAAATATGCTCATCTGACCGTAATTAAATGCCCTTACCCTCGAGCTTCCGGCTCTGCCCCTTGACCCCGGGGCTTTGCCCCTGGACCCCACGCCAATTTACGTCATGCTCTACCTGATCGACATACTAGTTTAGCCTCCCCCACCAGGACTTTGAAAAACGTCCAGCGGGGCCTGCATTTAAGAGTGGTGGTGATATCGATGCAGAATTTGTTTTCTCCCCCCCAAACGTTTTTGCTCATTACGTATGCCACTGCATGCTGCCATTGCTGGTCACCATTACATTAGGTACCAGCTACAAGGCAATATATGAGGCTCGCATGATTTCAAATTTTGCCCCCCTCCTAAGAAATCGATCCTGGATCCGCACCTGCTTGTTAGTCTAACTGTGACTAGATACGAGAGTCTATAACAACAACTTATAGTTTAACTTACTCAGTCAGTCACTACTCACTGCACTGTAACTATGCACTGTCACTTTATAGTGTCAGTAATTTGGTGATCTAACTCTGACAGTACCTCACTAACTGTAAATAATAATAATAATAATTTACCCGAATAGCTGTACGGATTGCTGCTCCGGTCGTCTTTTAAACTTAGGTCCTTTTGCAATAGGCCTCATCAAGTTCGACTAAATTAACAACATTCATCATAATTCCTATCATATTCTGGCGAGCAACGCTACCAACAAAAAATCTTCACATGCACAGCGAATTCGAATTGAAGCGAATTGATGGTCTCCATTCAAGACGCCCGATTCAAATTAAACGGGCAGATGTGACGCGTTAGTGGTACGGAAAAAAAATAATCACCGGACGCTCCCCGGAACCCGTATATATAACCGTTACTGTAACTGAATCGAATCATGGATCTTGGCGTAACAAGAAGAGCAATTTAATATCCGATTATACGTCTACCTCATCATCCATACATACAAGTAATTTGACTTAACATGCCCGTCTGAAGAGAGGGGGTTGCAAGGGTGCGATGGAAACGCCCTCTTTTTTCTATGTTTGTGTTCTGTTTTGCTTGTCAGAAAATGGAGTAAAAATAACTCTGCACATCAACTGCTGATGATCTCAATTATTTTGCTTGTTTGTTTAATATGTATTTGTTTCATTGTCCTCGATTATTTGACGTGTTCCCCTGCTTCTCATGACACTTGTCGAATTGATTATTGAAAACAAATGTTATGCTTGATTTCAATAAATCTACTTCTCCTAATGGAAAAGAAATGTTTGTATTCCCAATGAAATTAGATTGTGGCATGTCATACGCAGCTTAGCAAATTTGATAAAGAACACGACAGCAATTTTGAAAGTGGTCTTAGTTAGACCGCTCCAGAGGAACGGGTCTTGAGGAACGGTTTGCGAGCGTTCACACTCCGGGCAGTTTTTTATGGCTCAAACCGCTCCACGAGTCAAAGTGGTCTTGTTGCTATGGCAGCTCAGGTCAGCGAATAAATTTTTTTCGCGCGCGGAATACAAACCATATGTACCGTACTACATGTTTCGCGCGAAACGTCACTAGCTCACTTCCGTTCAAAGTACGCTTCCGTTCACATTGCACGTTAGAGCGGTCCAAACCGCTCTTAATAAGACCCGTTCCTCAAGACCACCTACCGAGGTGGTCTTCTGGAGCGGTCCAGAAGTCCATTTCCTGGACCACTTTGACCGTTCTCACTCATTTCAATAGCCTTGTGTGTCATATATTAAAAAGGCGAAAGTGACAATGACGTATTACATTATTATGATTTCTTTGGGCCATACAAAAGAGTATTGCAATTACCCTTGAGTTGATTTTTCAACTAGTCGTGAGATGTGGAATAAAATCGGTTAATTTCATAAATTTATTATACTGGAAATGTTCACATTTTCAAATATTTGAAATGATTGCATGTATAAGTTGGTATTTTCTATTTTCTATTCCTTGATGTAGGCCTATACATGACGATGATGTTTAATAAATCAGATTCAGTTTATTACTTGAATTAAAAAAATAAATACATTATATAGAATAATAATTAAAGATACTATGTCCCTTTTGCAGCCAACATCAAATTCTGTAGAACTTTGCAGGAATTATGAGTATGTCATGTATGTCCTATCTGTGAAATTTAAACGTTAGCAGTGTCCTAATATTCAAATTATGCAAGGAAACCCGTTTACTTGCTAGACTTCACTGTCAGACACTATTGAGTGACTGACTGGCTTTTTCATCTTTGGTAATAACATACATAAAATGAGCTGTAAAGGGTACATGAGCATTTGTCTACATCAATAACCCACTTCTTGTAATGGCCAAAATTAAACTGATTGAATCTTTGCGCAGCATAAAACGTACGACCATTCGGTACAATGGTCTGAAAATCAGACTATTACTTACTGGCTCTATAGCTCCTAAGTCGATTCGACAACTAAGAGTCGTTTCCCACTTAAAGACATTTTCAAGCCCCCCTTTTTTTAGGGAAGTTCTAAATTAGTATTGTCTTTCAAATGCCGTTGGAATTTCACCTTTTCATTTTTTGGGCCTGCAAATGGGACATAGTACCTAGAAGTAAACAATTTTATGCTTGATTTCAATAAGTTTGCTATTCTCCTAATTTCATTAGGAATGCAAATATTTCTTCCCCATTAAGAGAAGCAATATTATTAAAATCAATCATAAAACTGCCTACTTGTATTATGTGTGATTCTATATAGTGTATTATTTAATCATGTAAATACTTTTATAAAAACATTGTGCAATTCAGCTCCCGGGCTGCGATGCATCTTTTGAATGAATAAACCATTATTAGTATAGTACAATGTCTCTGATTCGTTCCAGGCCTCCGGGCTAGAACCGCTGGCAATGGCTATCCGACGAATCACGGCAGCTCTTCCATGGGCCCTGCTAGTACTGTTTACGGTAAGTTCAAATGCCAAAATAACGTTTTGATGCTTGTAGCTTATAATGCCCTGTTTGTCTAATGCCCATTTTGTCAACTATCCATATGGTCTAATAATCATCTAATCATAAATAATATTAATCTTCAAATGATTACTAGACCGTACGGGTAGTAGACGAAATGGACGTTAAACAAACTGGGAATTAGACTAACTGCTTAACCAGCTGCAAAGTGACATTCGAAATATTCAATGCCTAGAAACCTTTGAGAAACATGTTAAAAAGCTTTTATTTACTCAGAGTTACTACTGCTATAACGTTGATAAATTATAGAGAAATATTTGTGTATTTTGTTTTGTATAGCGCCTTGAGAAAGTTATTAGATAAGTGCGCTTTATAAGCATTTATTATTATTATGATTATTATTATTATTGGACTAATTGAACCATACACCACATGGGTGGTAGACTAATTGTAGATTAGACCATTTGGGAATTAGTGCAAATGACTATTAGTCTAAATGGTAATTAGACGGGACGCAACGTATTACTCACGCAAGCGATCTGTAACAAAACAAAAAAGATTGATATAATTTTGATATTTTTATTACGAAATCATTTTGATGAGCTTATTTTGTTATTGAAATGGGTCTTGGGACTGACTTGGCACTGACCTGGAAATCAATTGGAACATGCAGGCGTGGTTCTTGATTGTGTATATATATGAAATTATATATATAATATGTATGTGTGTGTGTGTGTATATATATATATATATATATGGGAGGGGGCATTGGCGGGTTGGAAGTTTTTGCATTCTTTTTGTACAATTAATAATAATAATAATAGCTAGTTCTTATTTAGCGCTTTTAAGTACCGAAGGCCCTCTCAAAGCGCTTTACAGATATAATATTTTTACCCCGGTCATCGGATTCAGGCTTACCCGCACACAATGTATGCACATTCTCTACTTCCTGGTGAGCATTCCAGCCTGGCGTCATTTTTACAAGCGCACACTTGCTAATCTAAGCACATTAGCTTTCGCATCCTATCGGGTACCCATTTAACACCTGGGTGGAGAGTGGCAAATGTAGATCAATGTCTTGCCAAAGGACATTAGTGCCGTGGTGGGACTTGAACCGCGGACCTTGTGATCCACAGTCCGGTGACATATCCACTCGTTCACTTAACTTCACCAAGAAATATTTGAGAGCTTGAACGAATATGGGAGGGAGCTTGAGTCTCCTAGCCCTGACAAAATGACACGAAAATAATGATGACACTGTTTGATGTCATGATTGAGTTATTCGTATCTCGTAACATTACTTCCTATCTAAAATTTTATTACATCTGTTACGAGTGATGTCCTCCACCCGTTGTCCCCAGGTCCTTACGTCACTCAACAGACGACAACATTACACAAAGTGGTTTGATTTTAGGAACCGATCTTATTCAATCGTCATTTCGAGCTTCGTTCTTCAACTCCCAAAACTGAACTAACTCGTCCTCAGGACAAGTACGTACATTGTATCTCGATACATTCGATACACCCATCACACTCCCCCTCATAAATTATCACTTATACAAGTAGGAGTAGTGCTATTAAAACATTTCTTTTTCAATGTTGTTTCAGCAACTGTTGTAATAATACAAAAACCCGAAAGTATTTATAAGTATGAGGTTTTTGTAGATTTAGAAATCCGATAAACAAGTCAGCTTGTAAAACTATACAGTACCAGCATGCAAATGGTATCACAGCGTTGTCTAGTGGTTTCTTGTCATACAATACAATTGAGTATGAACAGATATAAGTAAAAACATTAACCATTCTTCTAGCATCCTGCTCTATCATTTTTATCACTGACTTTTGTATATATCAGAAGTCATTTGTACTTAACATAAAACAAATACAATTCAAATCGCAGAGAAGTTCACCTTAAATGACCTATCAATATTAAGATGTCTTGATGCTTCTTTGCAATTTTGAATCTAAACATATTTATTTGCATAAAAATAATAATAAACAAACTTCAGCAACATTAAACCTGTCTGAAAGATAATATAGTATAGCCTTCACGTCAGTTGTAGAAACATGTGACTGTTAATCTGAAGTTTTGCGTTGTAGTGCAAAACCATATCATTCATGTTGGTCAAGTAGTGAATATTTTCAAGAATTCTAGTTTACTTTATATCCATATAACCAAAGATATGGTAAAACACCAAAATCCCTTTTTGTTACAAAGTTCCTTCTTTCAATACTTATCCTGCCTTGGATAAAACATATAATTAAATTTACTATTTCTGTTTTCATATATATACATGCACATACAAAATGATAACTCACTAGTCTTTCTAGTTCTTTGTGTTTGTACCAAAAGGGTTTAAACACAATAATATTATCATGCATGTTCAAGTTTGTCAACGAAACGCATATTACATACAGAAAGACATTGTTATACAGACATCTGAAAGCAACTATAAGAAAAATACATTTTCTCGAGTCCAATAAACAGTTTCAATGAGTCCAATCAGTCTATGTTCACAATGCTTTGTTATTATCAAAGAAACCATGAAAGTTAAAGTTCTGGTTTCCTTTTCCACATGGAATTCCAGTGAATTCACCAATGTTCAACTGTTCAAGTATGATGCTTCACTGTTACAATGTAGTGTTCAACTGTTCAAGAAATATGGTTCACACAAGGATTGTTCACTTTTCCATGTGAATATATATCAATTTGTTGCTCACTTCTGTCCAAAGTTCATACACGAGATAAAGCATCCGCAATAAAATTGTCCTTTCCTGGCACATGTTGAATGTCCAAGTTGTATTCTTGGAGCAGCAAACTCCATCGCGTCAGTCTTTGTTTTTTGTTTTTCATTCTGTTGAGGAATGTCAGGGGGTTATGATCAGTTAATACCCTGACTGGATGTTGAGATCCACTGACATACACGTCAAAATGTTCAAGTGCAAGTATCAAAGCCAATGTTTCTTTTTCCACAGTAGAATAGTTCTTTTGACTTGCACTGAATTTCTTTGAGAAGAATGATATGGGTCTGTCGATACCTTCAGCGTCTGCTTGAGTAAGAACTGCCCCAGCACCCACATCACTCGCGTCCACCATCAGGCTGAACGGCTGGTTGAAATCCGGAGCCATCAGTACCGAATTAGTAGATAAGAGGGCTTTCGCCTGGTTGAAAGCACTCTGGCAGTCGTCGGACCAGACGAACTTCACTTCTTTGCGTAGTAGATTGGTAAGAGGAGCCACGACATCAGAGAAGTTATGGCAGAATCGTCTGTAGTAGCCTGCCATGCCCAGAAACCGCATCAGTTCCTTCCGGTTGGTTGGAGTCAGGAAAGCCAGTATCGATTTCACCTTCGCCGAGATTGGTCGAACTTGACCAGAACCAACAACATGACCAAGGAAAAGAACACTTGCACCTCCAAACTCACTCTTTGCCAAATTGACTGTCATTTTGACGGCCGACAACCTTTCGAACAACTCTCTGATTCTCTGTACATGCTCATCCCACTCCTCACTATACACAATTATGTCGTCTATGTATGCTTCACAACCTTCCATATTGGTTACAAGACTATTCACAAGTCTTTGAAATGTCGCAGGCGCATTTTTCATACCAAACGACATCACTGTATATTGGAAAAGGCCTTGCGGAGTAGAAAACGCCGAGATCTCTTGTGCTCTTTTTGTCAAAGGAATTTGCCAGTATCCCTTTAAGCAGGGACGTGATAGGGAAGGACTGGAAACAAGCCGCTCTCCTTTGACCCCATGCTCCAAGCCGCCGAAAAGTTATGCGCTCATCTCCAACTGTTGACCAGGTGGTGAGATAAAAGAGCGCATGAAATTTCAGGATTTAGAATTCCTACATCAGAAAATGGTATCACAGCAACTGTTCGCTGTCCCTTTCAATGATTTCTCATCCATTGTTGAATGTGTAAAGAGTACAACAAGCGAACACAAACTTGTGTAATTTCACCTTTTTAAAACTTCAAATATACAAAAAACACGCGAAAACACGCAATAGCGAACTTAATGTTGTTCAAGATTGTAAATCATGGATTAAATAACGGGACATTAAAACATGCACAAAATAGCGCATTATCCTAAAATATTGAGTTTTTGTCAGGATGTAATTTTTCTTTTACCAACTCTGGCACACAAATTATAGGAAGGACGGAGTACTAAATTTGAAAATTTGTTTGATGCACTATTCCCAATACAATCCCCATTTAAATTTTTTGATTTACACTGAAATTTTGCCGGTAATCTAATATTTTGTAATAAATGTAAAACTGGTGCCTGGCTTCCGAAAGTCCCCGCAGTCGAAGCGCGGTTCGAGCATGGAACTTCAAAGCCAAGTGGAATGTTACATATCCCATTGTTACGCTTTAGAACTCACGAATGCGTTTGAATAAATTACAAGAGTTTCGCCTCCTTTCTTTCACCTCCTGCTTTAAGAGATCAAATTTGCTCACATACTTTGCTTTGCCTATACGGTCTATGCAATCGTCTATTCGCGGAATCGGAAACGAATCAGTCTTCGTGCACGCGTTTACTTTTCTGTAATCCGTACAGAAACGATTCGATTTGTCCGGCTTAGGAACAAGGATGCATGGAGAAGACCATGCACTGCTACTTGGCTCGATAATGCCGTTTTGTAGCATGTAGTCAATTTCTTTTTCAAGATTTTTCAGTTTTGTCGGGTTTGCACGATATGGTGCCTGTTTGATTGGGGTCGTATCTCCCACATCAACATCATGCTCAACAGCATCAGTTCGGGAGGGAACATCAGCAAATAATTGTGGATATTCACTCAACAGCTCTTTCACATCGCTCCTCTCCTTCACAGACAAATGGGTTAGTTTATTATCTATGTGTGCTAGAACCTCTGAATTTTTCAATTTCACACATGGGTTCTCTTTCAATCTTGCACACTTCTTTCTCAACTTCACCCTGTGAGTCACATTCAACAGCACTCAACACTGGTTGTGCTTTACTCTCGTCATCTCTCCGGATATATGGCTTAAGCATATTCACATGACACACACGTCTCTTCTTCTGCCTATCTGGAGTATTGAAAACATAGTCGACATCACCAACTTTCTCAGCAATAGTGTATGGCCCAGAAAATCTAGCCTGCAGAGAATGACCAACTATCGGCAGTAAGACCAAGACTTCATCTCCTACCTCGAAATTTCTTTCTTTGGATTTCCTGTCATACCATGACTTCATCCTCTCCTGAGAATCAGACAAGTTCTGTCTGGCAACCTCCCACGCCTTAATTATGCATTCTCTCACGGAAAGTACTCACATACTCCAACACATTTGCTTGTGCATCATCACACAACAGTCTCTCTTTCAGCAACTTCAATGGTCCACGTACTGAGTGACCGTACACCAACTCAAAAGAACTGAACCCAAGCGACTCTTGTACAGCATCTCGCACAGCAAACAACAACAAGGGAACTCCCTCATCCCATTGTTTCTCTGATTGCATACAATACGTTTTCAACATATTCTTCAAAGTTTGGTGGAATCTCTCCAGTGCTCCCTGGGATTCTGGGTGGTACGCTCGAAACGACATGCTTTATGCCCAGTTCCTTCAACACCTGATTGAACACCTTAGACATAAAATTCGACCCTTGATCAGATTGTACAGTTTTCGGTAGCCCAACAGTAGTGAAAAATTTCACTAACGCCTTTGT
>CP137684.1:6706510-6725567 GCA_037976565.1 Mesocentrotus franciscanus
AAGCTCTCAGCAATTATCAATTGATAATTATATAATATATTACACAGTCGTGAATCAGAAAGTATATGTATAAAGCGAGAAACTAGACCCGAGCGAAAAGACCGAGCGAAGCCAAACAACCTGATCTACTTTGAGCACACAAAAACAATCTCACCAAATTCAACACACTCGAACAAAATTACATGGTAGAAAATATCGACTAATATGCATCGTTGGCTTGTTTATGTCATAATTCTGAAAAGGGAATTGATATTAGTACTATGAAATATTAGGAAGGTGAAGAATTCTACATAGAGTTATGAAACTAAACTTTGAAACTAAATAGCAGAAATTCGTATCTCTCTGCCCATGTTTTTCTATGGAACATCGGGTGCATTGAATATACTCGTCCCAGGCGTGGCGTCACAAATAGTGGACCAGCTCCGTGACTGACTTTCTAGGCAAAAGAGGAGGCTATTTTCGACATTTCAATTGAGGATATCAGTAGCTAGAAGATTTTTGTGATATGCAATGAAAATGAACAACCGAAATAACATAGGCTTGCGTAGGTACCAAATTAATGGACATTTATTGTCCTAGAATATGAGCTTTAAAGGGATATCCAACCCAAATAGACAACTACTCTAAATGAAAGCAGAAAAATCAGAGAAGCAAACTGATGAAAGTTTCAATTAAATCTGACTAAATATAAGAAAGTTATGAAAATTTAAAAGTTGTAATTACTATACGTATGGGCACTTCAAATTGGCTGAAGCGGTAATGTCAATGTGATGTAGTGCGGACTACGTTCCCATCTGTTTCAACTTATAAAATAAACTACATGTACAGGTCTATAAAAGTATAATGAATGTTTAATGTTTAAAATGTGTTCAGTTGGACAAAAAATTGTGATATTACTCTCTTTTTCTTTTTCTTTTTCATTTCTCAGAGACATGGGCAGAAGTCTGCAAATAAAGCACTTCCAGACTTGATGTTGAGGTGGACTTGGCCTGTAAGTTTCTTAGGTCATTCATGACAACCACACTTCCCTTTTCATACATTAGTGGAGTTAGTTAGGCTCCACTGTAGTGAAAGGATACTGTATTTTCAGTGATGTCCATGTATCCATACAGTGGCTGGGGAGTGGCCTTGTGGAGGCACTGGTATTTGGCCAGAGGCTTAACCTCATGACCCCATGTCCATGCTAAACTCCTTACATCTTCCTCTCTGGGTGTTAAATGCTAGTACATGCCTTGTAAATACACAAATGTAGGGGCAGATTAATTCCGTGGGGGGTTCCTGTGTAGAAGGTTATTTTCATTGAAAGTAGTGATATCAGAGCAACCAAGGAGCTCCTTGGTGCAACTAAAAACTGTAAAAAGTGACTTATTTTACTCAAACTGAAATGCCTGACCTACATGTACATGTAGACCTACATGTATGTAACAGGCTGTAAATAAAGGTACTATGTCCCATTTGCAGGCCAAAAATGAAAAGGTTAAATTCCAACGGCATTTGAAAGACAATACTAATTTAGAACTTCCCTAAAAAGGGGCTTGAAAATGTCTTTAAGTGGGAAAATAAGGACTATTAGTTGTCGAATCGACTTAGGAGCTATAGAGCCAGTAAGTAATAGTCTGATTTTCAGACCATTGTACCGAATGGTCATACGTTTTATGCTGCGCAAAGATTCAATCAGTTTAATTTTGGCCATTACAAGAAGTGGGTTATTGATGTAGACAAATGCTCATGTACCCATTACAGCTCATTTTATGTATGTTATTACCAAAGGTGAAAAAGCCAATCAGTCACTCAATAGTGTCTGACAGTGAAGTCTAGCAAGTAAAGGTTTCCTTGCATAATTTGAATATTAGGACAATGCTAACGTTTAAATTTCACAGATAGGACATACATGACATATTCATAATTCCTGCAAAGTTCTACAGAATTTGATGTTGGCTGCAAAAGAGACATAGTATCTTTAAAGGGATATCAACCCAAATAGACAACTACTCTAAATGAAAGCAGAAAATCAGAGAAGCAAACTGATGAAAGTTTCAATTAAATCGGACTAAATATAAGAAAGTTATGAAAATTTAAAAGTTTTAATTACTATACGTATGGGCACTTCAAATTGGCTGAAGCGGTAATGTCAATGTGATGTAGTGCGGACTACGTTCCCATCTGTTTCAACTAATAAAATAAACTACGTGTACAGGTCTATGATGAATGTTTAATGTTTACAATGTGTTCAGTCGGACAAAAAATTGTGATATTACTCTCTTTTTTTTTTTCTTTTTCATTTCTCAGAGACATGGGCAGAAGTCTGCGCGATAGCTCAGTTGGTAGAGCAGTGGTCTCGTAATCCGGTGACCTGGGTTGAAACCAAGTCGATGCGCTAGTGCCCTTTGGTAAGGCATTAATCCTCACTACCAGGTCCCTCGGAGGGACCTTAAGCCGTCGTCCGTCTGGTTGCTTACTTACAAGCATTTATGCTTTCTTAGCAGTCAGGTAAAAATAACCATCACATCACATCACATCACGTCTGCAGATAAAGCACTTCCAGACTTGGACTTGGACTCGGAGTGCATCAGTACTTTGGATATGCTACCTGCGTGTGTGTGTTTTATTTTATCCTACAGAAAGTTTGACATGGAATTGAGGGAGAGGAGGGTGCAATATAGTGTTAACCCACACTTTTCTGAAAAATGAGTTACATCCATTTTCATCATCTTTTTTGAGTGTTCTACATCTTTTTACAATTTAAAAACGGAAATCGACTGATTAATAGGCAAATGAATAAATCATTCTTCCCTGAAAACAAGCAATTATCTGAACACAACAACAAAATTAACTCCCCCTTAATCAAAATGGCGTAGCTTTTTAAAGAAAAGGTTTTGAGCAAAATAACTTGGCAGGAGTGTTCCTATACGTATTGAGTAACTTTTCTCAGAAAATAAAATTGCTCCATTGGGTAATGCATGAGTGAACAAACAAAGGCAAATTTGTAACTTTTCAAAAGTCACAATGGTTATGTTTTATGCTGTTTTGACAGTACATTTTAGCATTTCTTCGCGATTTTTAAAGTGTGCTCACCCAACCAAGACACGATGACAACCTCTTGTGTTCACACAACATGTGATGATACATTTTGGTAGAAATATCTTCTTCTTCTTTTTTTCAATAAGTGGAATAAATTTTGCAATTTCAAAAGGGTTGATTTTTTTTAAATTGTGCTCACGCGACAATAAATGAAAAAGTGTCGGGATAGGTGTTAGGGGGTCAAGCAATGGATGATAAACAACAACAACACAAAAACATGCACCAGAAACCAAATTTACTAAAATCTTGTTTCACATAATCCCCAAAATGACCCTTATGACTTTTGAAAAGTGACAGTGATAATTTTCCCTTTAAAGATACTATGTCCCTTTTGCAGCCAACATCAAATTCTGTAGAACTTTGCAGGAATTATGAATATGTCATGTATGTCCTATCTGTGAAATTTAAACGTTAGCAGTGTCCTAATATTCAAATTATGCAAGGAAACCCGTTTACTTGCTAGACTTCACTGTCAGACACTATTGAGTGACTGACTGGCTTTTTCATCTTTGGTAATAACATACATAAAATGAGCTGTAAAGGGTACATGAGCATTTGTCTACATCAATAACCCACTTCTTGTAATGGCCAAAATTAAACTGATTGAATCTTTGCGCAGCATAAAACGTACGACCATTCGGTACAATGGTCTGAAAAATCAGACTATTACTTACTGGTTCTAAAGCTCCTAAGTCGATTCGACAACTAATAGTCGTTATTTCCCCACTTTTTCAAGCCCACTTTTGTTTAGGGAAGTTCTAAATTAGTATTGTCTTTCAAATGCCGTTGGAATTTAACCTTTTCATTTTTGGCCTGCAAATGGGACATAGTACCTTTAATGTTTGCTGACTCATGCATGACTCGGTGGATCAATCACATCTTCACAGAAAAGTTACCGTAGTCAATAAGTATAGGAACACTCCTGCCAAGTTGTTTTGCTCAATACCTTTTCGTTAAAAGTTACGCAATTTGGATTAAGGGAGTTAATTTTTGTTGTGTTCAGCATGAAAAATGTGCTAACCCATACATTCCATTCTGGGCGCCCATGACAGATATGGTTTGGTAAAGAAAAGTGCATAATTCGTCAACAAAATGAATTCCATTCTGCAAGGGACACAATGGATCTGACTTTCAAGATATGTACATTTATTAATTTTGTCTAAAAGGGAGTTCGATGCGAAAATATGAATTTTATTAATTAATACATTTTGATTATTGGAGGATAGCACTGTATTCATTTAAATTTTTGGAGGTGATAATTTTTCAAATGATTTCCATTTTAGATAAAAACATATGGGTAGCTTGTAGTAGACAGAGATTCATCAGGTTTCCATGTATATATGCTACCCTCCAAAATATTGGGTACCTGTAATCAGATCTGATTTCACCGAATTTTATTTATCATCACACTTGTGGCACTGCAATAATTAAGTACCAAAGTGAAGAGTAAACATCAGCCTTGAAGTTGGCGCCAGTAGGGGCATTTACACTGTCATCCAAATACGCCAAAAAATGCCAAACCGGAGCCTGACCGCGATGTTTACCAAGGCAACAACGCTTTACCGGCAAACACGCCAAGCCCGAAACATTCCAAAACGAAGTGTGATCTTTTGGCATATTTTGGCGTATTTCGCAAGTATAAACGCTCGCTCTTGTAAAATCGCGATTTTAGGTCACGTGACTTTATGAGCGTGGCTCACTTTAGTCCTTGAAGCCTATTTGCACAAAGTAAACAACTTGTTTACGCTGAACCGCTCTGAAAGAGTCTCGGCTAAACTGTAAAATCTCGCTTTAGAAACCACCAAATGAAATGATTAAAATGTCAAATGGAAGAAGAAGAGTTGTTCTAACTCATAAATATTGCAAATAGTTGTCAAACCCTGTTTTAATATCGAAAACTGAGCGAAACAAAGCGCAATCTTTTGTATTATTTTATCTGAAAATATTTCAGTATTTTCATATTTTCCGTCATTACACCAGATCGATACTTTCGTGCGTGATAAATCAAAGTATATCAAAGCTCTCTTCCAAATATCTTCTCATAATTCTATGTCCCACGGTTGTTTCGGGAATAAATCGAAGGCAATGTCATCAACGAACCCATGGCGAAACATTCATGGAAGCGTATGTAGTCCCATATGTAGAGGACGTGCGGTAACATGTAGTCCATGTAGTCACACGTACCGTTATACGTGCATGACTGTTGTGCTGGACTCGCTGTGTATGGATCGAGCATTTTGTATTGGGAAGACCGCGCATGCGCATTACCAACAAAACACGCCAAAGATCGCTGAGCAGCTCAGTCGGTGATGTTTCGGCACAAGTGTAGCGGGTGCACAAAAATCGCGATTTTTCAAAATGAGGTATTTGACAGTATAAATGCGCCTAGTGTAACCATTATAAACTGTTTCAGGAAGCACTCATGCATTAACAAAGGCAATCGCATATTTCATACGGGGAGGAATTGATGAGGCTTCCTGAAACTTTTTACAACGGTTAATCTGGTGACAGCTTGAAGGCTGATGGTTTTCTTCAGCTTGGTAGTAAATTATTGCAGTACCACAAGTGCGATGATGAATAAAATGTTGGTGAGTGTGACAAACCCGTTCTTATTACAGGTGACCCCAAACTTTTGGAGGGCAGTGTATTTCACTCAGAGTAAATTTAAATTTGAGTAACTACTTAACGTTGCTTAACACTTTTACACTGTTTCTTGTTGGTTAGCACTACATTGCTTTAAAAAAGCATTGATTTTTTTCTTTGATAACTGTTTGAAACTTTATGTCGTTTTCCAAAATTTCCAAAAGATTATCAAAAGACACACTTGGACACACTTCTATATTGCACTGCGCCCTCAGCTAGAAAAGTACTTTAATTAACTCAACTTGACCATTCTTAGTATGATTAGAAATGTACTTATTGATTACTGTTTTGTAGTTATTAAGCTGTGGAAAAAATAGACCAAGCGTTTGATTACTTTCATACTTTGCAATATGATAGCCTGGGGGAGGCTTTAGAAGCCCCTCTACATTTTGAGATAATTTTTAAGGCCAAAAATCTTGCGCTGAAATTTTAGGACCTTTTTTTCTTTCTGGGTCTTGCGCATCTTTTGAAACAAATTTTTCGAAAAATCAGACCTACCGTTACAAAGTCACGTGACCTTTTGTCTTTGCATGTCAGCCCAAAAAATTGCTCATTTTCGTGATTTGTGTACAAAACATATAAAAGAGATAAAACATTGGTTATTTGGTCTTGTTCATAGTTTAGTGTTTGTTTTGGGGTCAAAATAATTGAATTATAGTTAGAAATGAAATAAAACAACGAAAACAATACAATACAATACATAAGTTATAAAAACAAAGAAATACATAAGAAATTATCAAAAGAATAGATACATAAGTAATAACCTGGCTCTTCCAAATTTTGTTGTATTATTATTCCAAATGGATATATGTAGTGAAAATGAATGTTTGAATATGAAGAATATGCGGTTTAGGGGTAAAAATGTGAATTTTATGACCTTAAGTGCATGAATTACCATAAATATGCAAATTAGTGTATTTTTCAAGAAATTGAAATTACCATAGTATTCTATACACTTCACCTGACATGCATGCCAATTTTTGCGGCGATCACCCAAGATCATAGGGGCCGTGAAGCCCCAGCAACATTTGTAAATCATTTTTGTTTTAAAATAACCCTGGCTATATAGGGTTCCACGCAACATAGTATTATTATTATTATTGTTATTATTATTAGCCATCAACATTTTACTGTTAAGATGGTATATACATCTAGATGGAAAATGTGATGTAGTACTTAGGCTCTTTATATGCAATTATTTTTTATATGTACATAAAATATGTACCGGTATGCTTGTTATAAAGTTTATAGGGCCTACAAGATCTTCAGGACTGCTGACTTTTTATCAGGCTATCAGCGGTACCTCATTAAAAGCGGTCCCTCATGTTGTTACCTTGCTGTAAATTGAAAACCCATGATAATAATAATATAACATGTGTAGGGAGACTGGGGTTAAGTGGGACACTCTAAAAATAAGAAGACAATGATAAATTCATTTACATCAGGCAAAAGGCTTTACCCAATGCCTTTGAAAAATATGCCAACAACCACTGTAAACTATTGCACACAAGTATAGGATAAGCAACTTATTTTCACTAATTTTATTACTGATTTTTAAACATTTATTCAGATTTGTATTATGCGGTTCCCAACTGGGGATCTGACATTTGCTCCTGCGACAATTGCTCGTCTTATTTTCTCCAAAGATATAGGGTTAGGGTTGTGATAGGGTTTTTGGTTCAGAATAATAGGAAGGTAAGGATTAAGGTTAGTGTTAGGTTTGGGTTTAGAGTTTATGTTTGGCTTAGTATGCAGATTTTCCATTGGAGCAATTGTCCCCAGAGCAAATGTCATGGAATCTCCCAACCAAGTGGATACCCCTTGTGATAGTGATTATCCTCTGAGGTGATAAAATGATTTAATACAAGATTTCTTGATGGCAAGCTAGAATTAATAGTATGGCCATCAATTTCAATTGTTTTTTTATATCTGGGGTAAACTGGGACATTAATAATGCAATGAGCAATATCGGTATTGTTTTCTGTGATTGAATGTACGCTTATGGGTGTCCCAGTTTACCCCGAGGTGTCCCAATTAACCCCCATCTAAGGGTTTGCAAAATTTATGATTACATGAAAAGTCAAGCTGTGGGAATTCAATCTATAACTGCAATATTTACCTATGTATCTACAGTGCATCCCAGAAAAAGGAAACCAGATTTCAGGGCAGAAATTTTCTGTCATAATAATAATTTGCTTTATGAGATATACATGTATGAAATGCTCTACTTCTGTACTTTTATTTGATGCATAACGTAATATGCTAGATTTCTGACAAATGAGTAAGCCATTTCAGCTTTCCTGATTTAGCAGCTAACATTGGATCTAATGCTTAAGTGAATTCACACAAACTTTATGTTCACATCGTTTCCAATACAGCAATAAAGAGCCCTGAACAGGGCTACTTAAACACTGTTTTGTTATGTGTAAATTCACTCAAGCATAAGGTCCATTGTCAGCTGCTAGATTAGGAAAGCTGAATGGCTACTTATTTGGGAGAAATCAAGCATCATTTCATTTTACTTCTTCTCGAGCATACGTCATTCATTTTATATGCATGAAGTGTCATATAAAAGAGAAAATTATTAATTTTTATGTGATGTGTTTCTTTATCCAAAATAAATATCTTTACTACCCTACAAATTAACTCAAAGTTACAATTTGTTTGTGCAAATGAAATTTTGGTACCACCACTTTCTATTTTTGTTATTCAATCATAATAAATTATGCATCAAATAAGAAGCGGAGCTTTTCACACATATACATCTCATTGCGGAAATTATTGTATCTCCGCAGTATGCCGGTGGGGTACTTTGATTCAGCAGCGCACGCCGCCCGTCATATTCTTGTGTGCGCTCTATCTGCCACATTCCTTGACGGATTTCTTTCAAATTTTGTATGGAGGTGTATCTTGGTATAATCTACACACCTATAACTTTTGGTGATGCTGCCCTCAGTGTTCCGTCTTCTATAGGGTAAAAGGCCATATTTTTGTGGATGGTTTGTGTGCGCTCTATAGGCCACATTTCTCAATCTCAAGGGATTTTGTTCAAATTTTGAACAAAGGTGTATCTTGGTACGATCTACAAGCCTATAGAATTTTGCTGATGCTGCCTCCAGTGTTCCGTCTTTTATAGGGTCAAAGGTCATATTTTGATAGATATCTTGTGTGCACTCTAGTGTGTGGTCTAACTGCATCATTTCTTAACAGATTTCTTTCAAATTTTGTATGGAGGTGTATCTTGGTATAATCTACACACCTCTAACTTTTGGTGATGCTGCCCCCATTGTTCCGTCTTCTATAGGGTAA
Organism: Mesocentrotus franciscanus; assembly: GCA_037976565.1. Taxonomy (NCBI): domain Eukaryota; kingdom Metazoa; phylum Echinodermata; class Echinoidea; order Camarodonta; family Strongylocentrotidae; genus Mesocentrotus; species Mesocentrotus franciscanus. Next base: position 6,715,544 of record CP137684.1, read on the forward strand.
AAGCCCATATTTTTGTGGATGGTTTGTTTGCGCTCCATAGGCCACATTTCTCAATCTCAAGGGATTTTGTTCAAATTTTGAACAAAGGTGTATCTTGGTACGATCTACAAGCCTATAGAATTTTGCTGATGCTGCCTCCAGTGTTCCGTCTTTTATAGGGTCAAAGGTCATATTTTGATAGATATCTTGTGTGCACTCTAGTGTGTGGTCTAACTGCATCATTTCTTAACAGATTTCTTTCAAATTTTGTATGGAGGTGTATCTTGGTATAATCTACACACCTCTAACTTTTGGTGATGCTGCCCCATTGTTCCGTCTTCTATAGGGTAAAAGCCCATATTTTTGTGGATGGTTTGTTTGCGCTCCATAGGCCACATTTCTCAATCTCAAGGGATTTTGTTCAAATTTTGAACAAAGGTGTATCTTGGTACGATCTACAAGCCTATAGATTTTGCTGATGCTGCCTCCAGTGTTCCGTCTTTATAGGGTCAAATGTCATATTTTGATAGATATCTTGTGTGCACTCTAGTGTGTGGTCTAACTGCATCATTTCTTAACAGATTTCTTTCAAATTGAATATGGAAGTGTATGTTGGTAAAATCTACGCACCTATAGTTTTTGGTGATGCTGCCACGAGTGTCCCGTGTTTTATAGGGTCAAAGGTCATATGTCTTTATGAGCTCTAAATGCCACATTTCTTGACGGGTTTCTTTCAAATTTTGTATGGAGATGTATCTTGGTACAATCTACTCATCTACACTTTTGGGCGATGCTGCCCTCATTGTTCCGTCTTTTATATGGTCAAAGGTCATATGTCTTTTATGCGCTCTAAATGCCACATTTCTTGATGGATTTCTTTCAAATTTAGTATGGAGGTGTATCTTGGTATAATCTACACACCTCTAGCTTTTGGTGATGCTGCCCCCATTGTTCCGTCTTCTATAGGGTAAAAGCCCATATTTTTGTGGATGGTTTGTGTGCGATCTATAGGCCACATTTCTCAAGGGATTTTGTTCGAATTTTGAATGAAGATGTATCTTGGTACAATTTTGCTGATGCTGCCTGCTGCCTCCAGTGTTTTGTCTTTTATAGGGTCATAGGTCATATTTTGGTGGGTGTCTAGTGTGCGCTCTGCAGGTACATATTTCATGACGGATTTCTTTCAAATTTTCTTGGTACAATCTACACATCTACACTTTTGGGCAATGTTGCCCTCATTTTTCCGTCTTTTATATGGTAAAAGGTCATATGTCTTTTATGCACTCTAAATGCCACATTTCTTGACGGATTACTTTCAAATGTTGTATGGAGGTGTGTCTTAGTACAATCTACACATCTTTAGTGTTTGGTGATGCTGCCACCTGTGTTCCGTCTGTTATAGGGTCAAAGGTCATATTTTGGTCTTTTGTGCGCTCTAACTGCCACATTTCTTGAAAGATTTCTTTCAAATTTTCTACAGAGATGCATTATACTCTAATCTACACACATATTGGTTTGGTGATGCTGCTCCTATCCTAGTCTTGACAATAGTTCGAGCCACTAGTGGCGATCTCTACATCATCCTTTTGTTTCAGGGAGGGAGAAGGAATCTTTGTCCCTCCTTCGAACATTAGGATGACACAAAATCGCTGCCACTGCCGGGGGATACATTCGCATTGCGCGGCAATACAGATTGCGATATTTCTAGTTATCATGACATGAAAAATGTTGCCATGAAATCCAGTTTCTTTTGTTATCTGGGATACACTGTGTAGTCTTTTAATATACAAACATACATGTACTTGGTTTAGTCCGAATATTTGCATAGTTACAATTGGTAATATTTCTGAAAGTGAAGAAAAATGTTCCATTTCTCTCCGGTCTCTCCTAATACATGGGACTAAATAATTGGCATTACCTTGGTGCATGATGAACACAAGTACTTTCACTTTGATTTCATTACTTGTTGTGTGACAACAAATCATCCCAAAAATTTGGATCTACATGTACTTATTTCTACTGATTACAGAAATAATTGTGTACGGTAAATCTTCCTTGTATATATGTATCTTAGAATAGAAAGATACCAACTTCCGTCATTTAAGTGAAATCATTATGTTTAAAATGATTCTTGTTCATTACTCATATTGTTTTCAACATTTTGTCATGATTAAAAGATTTTGATGATGTAATTTTGACTGAAGCATTTTTATACTCCTTTTTCACTTTATGTTTTATGTATTTATTTAGACTATGTGAAAATATGAGAAACACAAAAATCAGGACATTTGTATACATTTGGAAGATGTATGAATGCGGAAATGTTATAAAAATGTGATAGCTTCTGAATGTATTGCACCGTTTGCACATTTGATCAACATTTCTGTGTAACATTTTAAGAACATTACGCATAACAACATTGTAATGTTTCTATTAAATGTTTAAATGATATCAAAATATATGGTCTTAGAAATAGATGGCTGACATTTTTATAACATTTCCTTCAAACATCCGTAAGATATCATTACAACATCTTGTCAACATTTCTTAATTTACATTTTAAAAACATTTTGGGATATCATCGAGCAAATGTTTTTATTAAATGTTTAAATAACATCAAAATGTATGGTCTTAGAAATAGATGGCTGACATTTTTATGACATTTACTTCAAACATTAATAAGATATCATTACAACATTTCATTAACATTTCTAAAATAACATATTAAAAACATTTGAGAATAACAATATTGTAATGTTTCTATGAAATGTTTAAATGATATCAAAATGTATGGTCTTAGAAATAGATGGCTGACATTTTTATAACATTTACTTCAAACATTAATAAGATATCATTACAACATTTCATTAACATTTCTAAAATAACATATTAAAAACATTTGAGAATAACAATATTGTAATGTTTCTATGAAATGTTTAAATGATATCAAAATGTATGGTCTTAGAAATAGATGGCTGACATTTTTATAACATTTACTTCAAACATTAATAAGATATCATTACAACATTTCATTAACATTTCTAAAATAACATATTAAAAACATTTGAGAATAACAATATTGTAATGTTTCTATGAAATGTTAAAATGATATCAAAATGTATGGTCTTAGAAATAGATGGCTGACATTTTTATAACATTTACTTCAAACATTAATAAGATATCATTACAACATTTCATTAACATTTCTAAAATAACATATTAAAAACATTTGAGAATAACAATATTGTAATGTTTCTATGAAATGTTAAAATGATATCAAAATGTATGGTCTTAGAAATAGATGGCTGACATTTTTATAACATTTACTTCAAACATTAATAAGATATCATTACAACATTTCATTAACATTTCTAAAATAACATATTAAAAACATTTGAGAATAACAATATTGTAATGTTTCTATGAAATGTTTAAATGATATCAAAATGTATGGTCTTAGAAATAGATGGCTGACATTTTTATAACATTTACTTCAAACATTAATAAGATATCATTACAACATTTCATTAACATTTCTAAAATAACATATTAAAAACATTTGAGAATAACAATATTGTAATGTTTCTATGAAATGTTAAAATGATATCAAAATGTATGGTCTTAGAAATAGATGGCTGACATTTTTATAACATTTACTTCAAACATTAATAAGATATCATTACAACATTTCATTAACATTTCTAAAATAACATATTTAAAACATTTGAGAATAACAATATTGTAATGTTTCTATGAAATGTTAAAATGATATCAAAATGTATGGTCTTAGAAATAGATGGCTGACATTTTTATAACATTTACTTCAAACATTAATAAGATATCATTACAACATTTCATTAACATTTCTAAAATAACATATTAAAAACATTTGAGAATAACAATATTGTAATGTTTCTATGAAATGTTAAAATGATATCAAAATGTATGGTCTTAGAAATAGATGGCTGACATTTTTATAACATTTACTTCAAACATTAATAAGATATCATTACAACATTTCATTAACATTTCTAAAATAACATATTTAAAACATTTGAGAATAACAATATTGTAATGTTTCTATGAAATGTTAAAATGATATCAAAATGTATGGTCTTAGAAATAGATGGCTGACATTTTTATAACATTTACTTCAAACATTAATAAGATATCATTACAACATTTCATTAACATTTCTAAAATAACATATTTAAAACATTTGAGAATAACAATATTGTAATGTTTCTATGAAATGTTAAAATGATATCAAAATGTATGGTCTTAGAAATAGATGGCTGACATTTTTATAACATTTACTTCAAACATTAATAAGATATCATTACAACATTTCATTAACATTTCTAAAATAACATATTAAAAACATTTGAGAATAACAATATTGTAATGTTTCTATGAAATGTTAAAATGATATCAAAATGTATGGTCTTAGAAATAGATGGCTGACATTTTTATAACATTTACTTCAAACATTAATAAGATATCATTACAACATTTCATTAACATTTCTAAAATAACATATTAAAAACATTTGAGAATAACAATATTGTAATGTTTCTATGAAACGTTAAAATGATATCAAAATGTATGGTCTTAGAAATAGATGGCTGACATTTTTATAACATTTACTTCAAACATTAATAAGATATCATTACAACATTTCATTAACATTTCTAAAATAACATATTAAAAACATTTGAGAATAACAATATTGAAATGTTTCTAGGAAATGTTAAAATCATATCAAAATGTATGGTCTTAGAAATAGTTGGATGACATTTTTATAACATTTCCTTCTAATATTTGAAAGATATCATTAATATGTTTTATCAACATTTTTGATAATATCAAATTGATAGTGTTATAATGTTTAAGCTTAATGTTAAAAAAACATTTTTATTATGTTTTATTGATGTTGGTGTCTAATGTTATAAAAATGTTTTCTTGATAATTACAAGACCATACATTTTCATATGATTTTAACATTTGAACAAAACATTTCCCAAATGTTAAGCCAAACATTATCATGATGTTCTTATAATGTTTTTGTGCTAGCTGGGTAGCGAGCTTTCGATTTAGGCATCCGACGTGGGCTACTACGAGTTACTGGAGCGTGGAGACGTTGCGCAGCTCACGTCCATTCCCTTTGCGGAAATGCTTTCGATTTTTCACGACGGGGCTTTCGTCGGTCACGTGACCAATTTTTGAGATCAGGTGACTATAAGTCAGGTACTAAATTCAAAGTGCGCAAAAATCTGATACGAAGAATAACATAAGGATGAGAGAAAGAGTTGGAATGATAAAAACAAAGAATAACATAAGAGAAGGTGGTAGAAGGAAGAAACAAAGAATAACATAAGGAAAGACAGAAAGAGAAAGTGTTAGAATGATAAAAAACAAAGAATAACATAAGGAAAACCAGAAGGAGAAAGTAATAGGATGATAAAACAGAGAATAACATAAACGAAGGTGATAGAAGGAAGAAACAAGGAATAACATAAGGAATGACAGAAAGAGAGAGTGTTAGCATGATAAAAACAAAGAATAACATAAGAGAAGGTGATAGAAGGAAGAACCAAAGAATAACATAAGGTAAGAGAAAGTGATAGAATGATAAAAACAAAGAATAACATTAGAGAAGGTGATAGAGGAAGAAACAAAGAATAACATAATGAAAGAGAAAGTGATAGAATGATAAAAACAAAGAATAACATAAGAGAAAGTGATAGAAAAAGAAACAAAGAAAAACATAAGGAAATTAAGACAGAAAGAAAAAATGATAGAATGATAACAACAGGGATACCGAGGAAACTGCACCCACGTTGCCGTTTTCACGACGACGGGGATTCACGGAAATTGCCCCCCGACTCCCGTCGTGTGATTTGGAAGGGAACGTGGGCACAGAAGCTCGCACATGCGCAGTGGATAAATATGACGTCACGTGTCGTAGCCCACGTCGGGTGCCTAAATCGAAAGCTCGCTATTACTACTATCTACCGGGTGCAACGCACTTTCACTGAAGATAGTAGTACTATTTAGACAGTGTAACGAACTTTTCTTCTCCCGTCAATGATGGGCGAACTATCTTTCATCACATGATTTACTTTTGACCAATCGTAGAGCAAGATTCTTAGTATGTGGAATATAATAATAAATAACAGGGCAGCTAGGGAATCAGCAAATTACGGGACCATACTGCTACATCTGACCTGAGATGGCGCTAGAGGGGATTTCACAGTATTGCTTCTAGTGCAGTATGGCTGTAATTAACAACTGTCTTGTCTTATCTTTCAGATGGCTCTTTTGAGTGGAAACCATCGAGTCTCAACGTATCAAGGATTCAGGTCGTGGTCAGTGATGACCGAGGTGCGCAAACAGTGGTCTCCTTTAAGGTCAAGATATGCAAATGCGTGAACGAGGGCGTATGTGACTTCCAGACCCAAGCCGTAGGCCAGAATCTCAACGCTAATGGATACGCGGTGAGTTGATCGGTAGTTGGATCCACTTGAGAACTGAAGTGCTAACTTCATATTTGGCTGTCGTCCAGATTACTGGTTCCAAATAAGAGAGCCTGCAAATGAAATTCAGCAAGAAATAATTCAAGCAAAGGGCTGGAACAGGGCAAATTTAGTGTTTGGAATCGTTTGGAACCATCAACCTTGACATCTTGTCAAGTTTTATATGACCTCCAAGTACAAGAAACAGTATTGATTTAAAGGTACTATGTCCCATTTGCAGGCCAAAAAAATGAAAAGGTTAAATTCCAATGGCATTTGAAAGACAATACTAATTTAGAACTTCCCTAAAAAAGGGGCTTGAAAATGTCTTTAAGTGGGAAAATAACGACTATTAGTTGTCGAATCGACTTAGGAGCTATAGAGCCAGTAAGTAATAGTCTGATTTTTCAGACCATTGTACCGAATGGTCGTACGTTTTATGCTGCGCAAAGATTCAATCAGTTTAATTTTGGCCATTACAAGAAGTTGGTTATTGATGTAGACAAATGCTCATGTACCATTACAGCTCATTTTATGTATGTTATTTCCAAAGAAAAAAAAGATGCCAGTCAGTCACTCAATAGTGTCGGACAGTGAAGTCTAGCAAGTAAACGGGTTTCCTTGCATAATTTGAATATTAGGACACTGCTAACGTTTAAATTTCACAGATAGGACATACATGACATATTCATGATTCCTGCAAAGTTCTACAGAATTTGATGTTGGCTGCAAAAGGGACATAGTATCTTTAATGACCGGCCCACCCCAAAAATCACTTGATAAGTTGTACCAACGGTTGGTCGCGTGATCATGTATTTACATGTGTAATACTGTTATGTTGTCACATCCGATTGTACACACAGTTCACCATCTGATCATGAATTTGCATAATTTTGATATTTTCAGGATGCCAAGCGCAATTGTACAAACTACAAATTACACGGAACAAACACTTTTTAGACGTGTCTTTTTCACTCTACGCATGCGCAGCTAGCTTCGTGCATAATTATATAGACCTAACCAATGGCTCGTCCCAAATTTGATTTGACAATTAACATTGATTTGCAGACATGAAATATAGCATAATATTTAGAATATCATCCCAGGTCGTCACATGCAATGTAGAAACGGTTGGTCATGTGATCGTGTCTTCACATTATGTTAATTTCTAAGGTTGTCACATGCACTTGTAAATGCAAACAATAGCCATTTCAGGTGTCAACAGATTGTTGATAGGCCTTGTAAGTTCTTTAAAAGGAGAGTCCCAAAGAGGCCAATTAAATTGGTTCGCTACACCTCAGATAATGTTATTTTTCATTGATCTATTAAAAAAACAGAAGTAACAAATCATTCGTAATACACATGTAACATACAAAATTTGAGGAGCAAATATTGTAAGAATGTATACACTTAGTTACATTTTTTATACTTTCAGGTTGTCACGTGCAATTGTACCAATGGGTGGTCAGGTGACCATTGTGACGTAGAATTTGACGCCTGCGCAGGGTCACCCTGCTACGATGGGGTACTATGTATGGACAACCCCGCTGGGGTGACGCCTGACTTTCAGTGTGGTGACTGCCCGCCAGGTCTGGAGGGTGACGGAAAAACATGCTATGGTATGTGGTACCAAATCACTATAGCTTTGTTCTAATTTTGACACGGTGAACCAACTTTTAAAAAAAGTACTCCCCTCAAGCAAAGATAATAATAATTAGAACATATGCCTGAAACAAAATTAGAGAAGAGGGACATGAAGAGGAGGAGGATGAAGAGGAAGAAGAAAAACAAGAGGAGGAAGAAAATGAAGGGAAAGAAGAAGAAGAAGAATTAGGAAAAAGCAGAAGAGGAAGAAGAAGGAGGAGGAGGATAATAATAATGAGAAGAAGAAGAAAAAAAGAAAAAAAGAAAGGGCACTCATGGGACCCAAGCTTTGTGGGACTGTGCCACGAATTCACTGCTGCACTAGTTCAAAATCAACTCCAGCATCAATGGAAGCACGATTTGATTTACTTACATGTGATAGGCTACCTGATTCAGGGACTCTTCAACTATTACTCTGCTGCAAATTTCGTTTTTTTAAGTTGAAAATTGAATATGAAATTATTACATTCCATTCCTCGTGCATAATTGAAATGACTGTTTTAAACGTTATTTCAACATTTCAGACAGGTCTTTTGTCTATGCACTGTAAGCAGTTACCTTTCCTCGATGGCAAGAAAGAATCAAACATATTCCAATTCTAATTGTAGACATTATACAACTCAGTTCAATCATGTCACTTACTTGTACAATGAAAGTGACCGGACCTCTGTAAGCTTTCATTTCACTTTATAAGATGTGTAACCTTGTCTATTTGTATTGGTAAAAACTAAATATTAACAAAGCATAAATATATATTTCATTAGCTACGAATCCCAGTCTGGCACACACAGCTTTTAGCAAGACGTTAATACACATTTGCCACTCTCTACCCTAGTGTTAAATGGGTACCTGGCAGGATGTGTTCATTGCCATTACGGCTGCCAGAGCTGAAGTCACCATCCAAACTTCTTTGGAAGCACAAAGGGATGTTATTTCAATATCAATATCATTATATGCGTTACTGAAGAACAGTTTATTTTTATCATTATCATGATTTCTCCTTCGGATTTTAAGATGTCAACGAATGCGAAAGCAACGTGACCAACGGCTGTGAGCAGACCTGTCACAACACCCTCAATGGATACTACTGTTCTTGCAACGATGGATTTACTCTTTCTCTGGATAGACATTCGTGTATAGGTATGAATCCAGGAGGGCCCTAGAAACTAGGGCTCCTGCATGGCCCTATTTCATTAAACTTGTTATCAATTTTTTTTTAATGCAAAATTTCAATGGCGAATTTGCTCTCAGCCAATGAAACGCACGAATTTCAGTAGCTTATAACAGTTATTGTAACATGTCATTGATAACAAGTTTTATGAAACAGGGCCCTGGTGCGAGTGAACCACCCGTGTGTGTGTGTGTGTGTGTGTGTGATTGGGTTTTTACAGACGTGTATCAATCAGATATGATTATTTACGTCTGGGGACCGACCTTTAACGTCACCATCCGAAAGACGTGACTCAGTTTCGAACCTGCGTCCTCGGCTGAATCAGTTTGTAACTTCCACTGTTAGCTGGATTACAGGCGCACGCCACAACGCCTAGTAAATATTATACGGAATATTATACGAGTAAATATAGTCCTTTTGCGGTTGATGGAAAATAGACAAGAGAAGAAGAAAAAATAAAACAACCATAGGAAATACAAAATATATGATTTTTTAGCTGAAAGCGTTTGTCAAAAAAAAATTAAAATCCAGCGTTCTTCGAAACTTGCAAGAGGGATTCAACAGTTACTAAGTTCGCAATATCAATTCTTATTATTCATACTCCTTGTATATTTGATGTTTATCATTTTATTCGTAACTCAAGAATGGAAGGTGGACTAATTGAATTAGGGCCTTTGTTGATTACTTTGGTAAGGGTATGAATAATTTAGTTGTT
>CP137684.1:6726067-6827154 GCA_037976565.1 Mesocentrotus franciscanus
AATAATTTAGTTGTTAACTGTATATATATATATATATATATGTGTATATACTTATGCAGTTCTTTATTACAGTATGTTATTTCATGTGTTTTATATGTATGTGTGCGTGTGTGTGTGTGTGTGAGAGAGAGAGAGAGAGAACTAGAATAATCTTAGGAGTTTCATGCTTACTTTCTTTATAGTTCCAACGGTTTATTCATAAAGTTCACAAACATTCGGAAGTACCTATTCCTTCATTAGAGAAAGAACAGATTGATTTTGGATCGAGTAAACAATAGCAATCGGAGATGCAAATGCTTTTATAGGACTTCTTTTTATTCTTTATATCGTCCGACCCGTACATTTTGTTAAAATTATTATGTACCATAGTATTATTAACAAGTGATCTGATTCGGAATACTTGAAAGTTAGAGAACAAGTTGAAATAAATGAATAATTGTGTGACTAGTAAAACTTTCAATTGCTGCTGTTGTTATTATTGTTATTAGTAGTAGACTTATAGTTATTATCATCATTACACTATCAAAAGCATGTCAAACATTAACTGATGTTCGTATCATGCATGATGTACACGCTATTTCGAATTCACAGAAAATTGCTAATGCTTTAAGCCACCCGCGAAAAGAAAATGATATCTTGCTATCTTTATGAAGCATAAACATATGTATGCCTCCACCAAATCCTGATGAAACTAATTTTGTTAACGTTTTTATAACATATATTGTTTTTATTTCATCTTTATTGTTTTAACAGACAACGGAGGTTGTACACCTGCTGCAATGAACAATACTGGTTCTCCGAATTGTACATGTGACCCTGGTTACGAGTTTAATAATGGAATATGTTCAGGTGAGATATCTTGATGTACATGTTTATATGTACGTTATATAACATATATACACCTTACATCGCCATTAGACGGACATATGTAGTTAAAAAATGAGTCATTAAGTAGACATGGTCATTTAATAGAAGGACAATTTCGTGTCCTGTTAACGATTGAACGAAAGAAGTACTGCCCTCTACGTACGTTTACAGGCAGAGGAAGGCCTCCCAAAAACAAAAGGTTTAATCATTAGTCTTTAGTTTAATTTGTTATATTGTTTTGAATTTAGGGTTAGAGTTAGGGTTAGCGTAATTTACCAGTTTTTAAAATACAAATACCATAGCAACTAATTTCGAAAATCCACCTAACGCAATTTCAATAGCCATGTGCGTTGCCTTTGAATTGTGCGAACATGACATTGATGTATTACGTATTTCGAACATGATTTCTAAGGATCATACATTAAGGTATTGAAATCACATCTTACTACTTCAAAGTAAAATACCTTTAGCCAACCCTTATTCATGCAAAACTGATGCAAAGTATATGACGTTTGACATGTATCTGAAAACATATTTATTTGTTTTCATATAACTGTACCATAACATCAAAAAACTACGTACATTTTAGTAAAATTGTATGTAGTGTCGTGATTTATGTTGGGACCCGGGCAGCGTTTCACGAAGTGTCATATAAAAAGTTCACAGACATCTAATTGAAAAGTGTTTTAAAATTCAATACACAACTTCCAATGGGATGACCACAAATGACGGGTTTCGTGATACACTGTCCAGTATTCTAACCTTTGAGCATAATAATACATGTCAATTCATTATTGTATTCGAAATAAGTACTTAATACAATCTGAAGGTGTTTTGGTTTAGTGAATATAATCTCTGGACTATTAACCATAAGGTATGGGTTTCAAGCCCTGTCGCAGCTTTAATGTCCTTTGGCAAGAAATTATAAATCAACATTTGCCACACTCCAACTAGGTAAGGTAAACGGGTACTGGCAGGGATAAGATCCTTATAATGCTCTAGCGCTGTAACGGTATCCGTGCTAAACCCGAGGTAATAATAATTGATCGCCAGGAGTGGCAATGTGCCAGACATGAGCACTATACAAGACTTTACTATCATTATTATCCCCTCGCCGACGAAATCGGAGGGGAATAGTAACGCTGCCGTCCGTCCGTCCTTCCGTCCGTCTGTAACAAATCTGGTTTCCGTTCGATAACTTTAGTAATGTGTGACGGATTTTAATGACATTTGATATGAAGATACATGGCATCAAAATACAGACCAAGTTCGATTTTGGAGTATGTAGGTCAAAGGTCAAAGGTCATAGCTAATTAAATATGCGAACATACGTAATTATATAATATATGGAAAATTCGATATGAAGGTACATGGTATCAAAACGCAGCCTAAGTTCGATTTCGGAGTAAGTAGGTCAAAGTTCAAAGATCATAGCTTATTGAATATGCAAAAATACCTAATTATATATGCGAAAATGTGGTTTTCATTCAATAACGTCATTAATGTTGTTGAGTATGTACGTCAAAGGTCAAAGGTCACAGTTTATTAAATATGCAAACATTGCTTAATATAGGCCATTTATACCCGTCGAGGGGATGTTACGCTTTGCGTTGATTTGTTAATACATGTATTAAAACATGCCTGAAGTTAGATAGTATTGTCCCCTATGTTGATAAATAGAAAACGTGTTTTTTATGTTTATGCAGATTTTGATGAATGTTCGGAAGGAGTTCAGAATGATTGCCCTGAAGCTTCAACATGTATAAATACAGATGGAGACTACTTTTGTAACTGCATAGATGGATATAATACAGTCCACGAAACAAAGTCATGCGCCGGTAAAATAATGCTGGCTTTAACATGTCATGAACATAGCGCATTGAGAGAGATAGTTGTGACACACCCACACATATGATCCTTGAGTGGCGTATGCGTGTGCTCGTCAGAACTATCTCTTTTTATTTCGCTACGGTCATGAGGGTTCGGCAACATTGATTATAATTATTATTATTAGTAGTAGTAGTAGTAGTAGTAGTAGTAGAATAAAAAAAGATATATATTATTGGTTGCCCGTTCTGTATAAAATACAGAAATTTCTATATTGATTATAGATAATTGATGATTAAGTTATTGATTTTAATATCATCTTTTCAAACATACATATTCATGTGCATTAATATTACACTTACATTTGATTCATTTATATTCGATACAATGCAATACATGATATTGTATAGAAAAGGGAAGAATTTAAATTACACGCTTAATTCATATATGAATAAGATGAACATATGATATTGCAGGGCTAAAGCATAACCATGAACCTCGATGTGCTCGCAGCCTTCAGTTAAACTAAACAATAGATATGAAAGGAAGGAGTAACTTGCTGTTATAATAAAGATAGAAAAGGGGGATGTACACATGTTTTCTAACTACAACAATAATAACACATGTTGATAATAATGAGACGAGTTTTTAAAGTTAATGATTATGGGTGTTAACCTACATGTTGCTTTGTAGTAGTTATGTAGTTGTTACCTATCTGATGATCATACCAGCATTATCTACGTAGCTTTAGCTATTTTAGTTACGTTTGTTATTTATTAAATTTTCATCCCTTGATTTTTTTTTTTCCGTACATTATCATTTTATATTGAATTTACATTCGTTATTTTTCTGGTATTGATATGATCATGTCTTTTAACTACAGGAACAAGATTCAAAACAGTCCTGCAAATTATCTTGTCATGCTAGATAAATATGTTTGAATAAATGAAATATTGTATTTGTCTCCTTTAGATATCGATGAGTGTGTTACTGGCAACCACATGTGCAACGGCAGTTTGAATCGGGTGTGTATGAATACCATGGGAACCACACCTGTATCTGTGAAATGGGTTATGCCCTAACCAACGCATCATGCAAATGTAAGCTTTAATATAGTACAATACTTTCACATTTATTTAGGTATGAATATTTAGATTCTGGCTCAGTGTACACATATTTGAAAACCCCATTCTATATATCCGTATAATTGAATTCATGCAAATAAAAAAGGGCTAGTTACAGAGGGCAGATTACAGGATTTCGAAAAATCAAGGAGGGATACAATACCGAAATGAAAATCTCATATTAAGTGAAAATAGTTTGAACATTTCTGTGCTAATTTGTTAAATTTACAACAACAAAAAATGGTTTGGGTGGAAAATCCTTTCATAACCGCTCACTTCTGTAACATCTATTATAGAGAGTAACCATTAGGGATAGAGTAATTATTGCAAAAGCTGTATTTCAGTTGCGGTCCTTTTCAAAAGATCTCCCGGCCATGCCTCCAAAATATTGCGCTATAGTATCATGCCTAAAAAAGCTACGACACGTTAACAAAATGAAGAAACGAACATTATAATATAGCCATACAGGAAGCTATGTAGTTTTAGTGTGTCTGCATGAGGTGGAGAAAGGAAAAACGTTGATCGCGGAATTCTAGTACAACAAAAAGACATTTCCGTCTTTTAGACTCGAGCTTCATTTGACTTCCCGTTCTTAGGTCAAGAAGCTGCAGCTTTTCGCACCACAACGTTGTGCTAATCTACCTAAATGTCATTAAGTCTTCATTTGATATTATCGTGTATTTCCACTAATTCTTAGCAGTGATATCATCTGAGGGTGAGCTGACAGCCTTAAAATGTAAATCATATTTTTTATTACTGATAGCTGCTTACTCATTAAGTCTGGAACTGCGGTTTGACTTTATCAACGACGTGGCAATCCAGCATTATACAGACACCGAACAAAACCGGAACCGACTAGCCGAACAGGTAAGTAAGGCACCTTATCAAATAGTAATTCTTGGAATCTACCCGATTACTAAACTTGTTGCAAGTACGCGTGCCAAGCAATGTGAGTGTATGTGTATTTGAGTTTGTGCAGACGTACATCAAACAGATATGATTATTTACGTCATATGAATTTGTAACCCCGATTTCTTTCACCTAATTTGAAGCTTTTAATCAGCCCGGGTCAGCTGTGCGCATACAGAACCGACTACGCGTACAATGTCCGCGCAGCTGTGCGGCTGAATCTGATTGGCTCTGATTGGATCACTCTAGGTTCGCGACTGTTCTATTTAGAGCACGGGTGATCGAATAAAAAAAGGGAGTCTAATACTTAGTAATGGAGGTCTTATAGATGATGAATCAGTAATATGGCCAATATACACACAAACACACAGTTCAATTCGATTATTATTTTCCATATGCAATGCATGAGAGAGTAAGCGCAATTATGATCCACGTTAAAAACCCCTTGATTTCCCCCGAGCAAGAATGGTACGACCCGGTCCGCTGGCTACCTACTGATTTCAGCGATCAATAGGCAACACACGTTAATGAATGGAGAAAAATGGAGTTCCCAAAATCAGACGGAGGTACCGATTGGTTTTGTCTTTTGACGGTTTTTTTTCATCCAATGAGAATCATTTATATATCAAAATGTTCAGAAAGAACTGAATGACATGAATCTTTTTCCGTTGGTAAAAAATAGCCCTCTCCCGGCAAGAAACCGCCAGATATAGCCAGGAGCGTTCAGTCAAAAAGTTCGATACCACATTGACCAAATTGATGAAAAATAATCAAAAAATGACGGTGCGATAGAACAACAAAATATCGTGATTTTTACATCACCATAAAGAAGAAAAGTCAAATTTTCTAATGCTTTTTCCGTTGGTGAACTAGGCCGATCGGATCAAAAGATGTAGTTGAAAAGGGGGGATTTTGGCATATTTTTTAAGCTTTTCACGTCGGTGCGCGGTGTGTTTGAAGAGGTTTACGCTTAAGTGTGGATGGGTAAAATCCATATGCTGGGGCCAAACTTTAAGGTCATCATCTGAAAGACGTGACTCAGTTTTGAACAGTGGTCTGCTTGACCCAGATTCTAGGTGAAGACATTAGAGCTGACCAAGTAAATATACCACTAGACCAATGCACATCTTCATCCTGTCTTTTTAAAGGGAATTTTCCTACAGACCTTCTTTCATTTTATTGAAATAAAGCTCGACGCAAAACATCTCCAAATTTAGTTTGTTGCACAAAATTGTGATTGTAACTTACCCTGTTTTCCTCAACAAAAAAGGAAAAATCAGGGCCCTGTTTCATAAACCTTTTTTTGATAACAAATGCGAAATTTCTTTGACAAATTTGCTCTCAGGCAATCAAATACTATGACTTCAGTAGCTTATGATTATAACAGTTATATGGTAACTTGTTATTGATATCAAGTTTTATGAAACATGGCCCAGTATTCTTTATTAAATGAATATTGTATTTAATTAGAAAATTTTATTTAAACCAACCTATAAAATAACAATTTCCTATTTATAAGAAGAAAACAGGTATAATTTGAGCTTTCTTCTTTAGAGAATTTAGAAATGGGATTTCTCTTAACGAGGACAAGGAATTCCATACAACACTTCCAAAATGGCGATTTTTTTTTTTTGTTGATTTTTTAAATATTTTTTTTAGATGAATGGATGTTTTTTTTCCTGTCGTAAAATCTAATTATGCTACGAGTATTATTATTATGAACTTGGTGGTTTAAAGAAAACATGTTCATTAAGAAACACTTACAATATGGCTCGACTCGAAATGCTTCACCCATTTTAGGTGCTTGACCAGCTTAACAGTACATCTGTTATTGGAGAAGGGAACCTCGCAGATGTTCTTGTGATTAATTATACCGTGGTCGATGGCATCGCTTTCGTCGAGTTCCGGATCGACTCGTTCACCTCTGAGCTGAACGCTACCTTCTTCGAGTCTGTTTTCACCGACTCCCTTCCGCCTAACCGAATATTTGGTTCGAATAACCGGATCGTGGAAGCAGGTGAGATATGTTACTTTCTTTTTTCGTTCTGTTTGTTTTTCACATATTAAACCCAAAGCATTTGATTAAAGACGCGTAGGAGGGGGCTCTTATGGGGAATTACAGAACAACAGTTGTTGTAAATCACCAGGATTAGCATGCAATTGTATGAACAACAGGCCTTATGTAATGCCTGGCACTACCCTCACTTTTCCCTCACCCGAAGACTCTCCGAGAGACTAGAGGCCATTTCATGATAGGCCCAGAGATTTGCTGTGTTCAGACTTGTACACACATTAATGGTATTTCCACCAGGTCTGGTGTCAGCGAAATATGGCCTTGTGCACATGGAAACTGACGACCCCATCCCTTTAAATATTATACAAATATACAATGACACTCGAGGATCTAGCTGAAACTATTCGCATCGAAGGAACATCAGCTAGTACTATTCTCCCGAGGGCCATCGGCCCGAGGGAGAATAGTACTAATGATGTTCCTGAGTGCGAATAGTTTTAGCTTGTTCCGAGAATAAGTCATTGTATATTTGTTTTATATCCCTTCCATCTGTAACATCCTTGTACACTTATGTAATAACATTATTGTACCGTATACTCACATTCACCTACACATCACATTCAGAAAAGAAATAAAAGAAAATTGCACGGTTCAAATGAAACATTGAAGGATGTAAATATGTTAAACTGGCAAAATTTTAGCGAGCGTACAGGATTTCAAATGCCTCCGCACGCTCAACTCCCGCGGTGTCACGGCGTTCAAGCCAATTTACGCTGTGCGATAACTGCAATACACTATTAATGCAGTACCTGTATAGGCGGCTTAGCGCCAGCTTAACATATTTACATCCTTCAATGTTTCATTTGAGCCGTGCAATTTTCTTTTATTTCTTTTCTGAATGTGATGTGAATGTGAATGTGAGTATACGGTACAATAATGTTATTACAGAAGTGTACAAGGAATGTTACAGATGGAAGGGATATAAAACAAATATACAATGACTTATTCTCGGAACAAGCTAAAACTATTCGCACTCAGGAACATCATTAGTACTATTCTCCCTCGGGCCGATGGCCCTCGGGAGAATAGTACTAGCTGATGTTCCTTCGATGCGAATAGTTTCAGCTAGATCCTCGAGTGTCATTGTATATTTGTATAATATCTGCCTCCCAACTACAAGGCTGATTTTCAGCAAATCCGTGATTACAAAAAATGATCCTAAATCAATGCTCCATCTTTTTTTCTTCTTCAAAACTAGTTGGAAGATATTTTCGATGCACTTTATCAAAGCGGATGGTTACTTTTGTGTTCATACAATTTAGTGGGAAGTTATTAAATAATTGATTGGCAGTGTTTGTCATGCTTGTGTGTGTGGTGGGAGGGGTAATGCGCGATAGCAACCACTTCCTACTCTCAAGAGCGATTTCAAAACCCAATTGTATGTCCCACAGAAATCATAATCATACTATATAATACGCGTTATCATGTTTTAAAAAGTTGACAAACATGCTTTTGAAAATTGCATTTATTGTAATATATTGATTTTTCAAAAGTAGTTCTTATCCTGTTATACATGTATGTACTGTAATTACCAAAAATAATTACAAATGTACTTACGAAGGGTAGAGAAGACCATATCATTATCATCAATATTCTTGATACTTCTTTTCATCTCACACTGATGTTGTAGACGTCAACGAGTGCTTCGAGTTTCCTGATGCTTGCCGTAATGGGAATTGTACGAACACTGACGGGAGTTTCTACTGCACGTGTAACGAGGGCTTCCTGGGAACGGGAACAGATTCTTGCGAAGGTAGAAACATTTTTCTTATTATTACTGGAGGTATACTGAAAATTTACCCCGTTCAATTCAAGCCCTTAGAAGTGAAATCCTTTATCTCTTATCTTGCATCTAAAGAGATTTCTTGCTTGTAATAATGACTTGATTAGACATCCTTTTTCACATGCTATTTGTATTTACATTTCTACTTACTGGCTTTACTTTAACAATTCAGCTATTTGCTAACACCCATTCATGATCATTCTTAATTATAGCAAAATTTGAATAGATATATAGGATTACATCATTCAGTTACCTGGTTACGTATTATATTTTTTCGGCATTACTTTTTTCCTATAACTGCATTTCATTGTTCCTTTAAATCCAAAGTACATTGTACAATTATGATTTTACCCAACTCCCCAAATATGCAGTTGAATACCTAATATTTCATTTGTATGTTCTTCTAATATTGTTCGTTTACCTATATGTTATGATTGTCATGATCGGATATATTTTGAATTTTTAGTCTGTAATTATTTAATTTACTTTATTTTGGGGCTAATTATTTAGCAATTTGGCTATTGGCCGAGATAAAATGTTATTAATAAAACATTTCAATTCAATTCGAGTCAACTTTAACATTTTGATGTCGTATCAAGGTTTAAATGTGATAGAGGGCAAAAGAAGCAGCTGGTAACTTCTTCTTTTACACAACCTTCTTCAGCGTCTGAATGAAAAGAATACTGAAACAAGCATATACATTTATTATATATATAAATATATTTATATATATAAACCGCACATGAAGATTATAGGCCTATATATATTTTACATGAGCCTAATTATGAGGACTAAGTAATAGATAAGCTTAGCTCTGCTGTAATATGAGAAAAAGTAAAATATGGCTTTGGCAATCAAGTTAAAATTTAGTTTCGAATAACCACATGTACATATATATATATATATATATTCATATATATATAGAGAGAGAGATATATATATACCTGTATGTATAAGAATACGAATAGTCCTGCGTCGGTTGACGAAAAAAAGGGAGGGGAAGAAGAAATTATGAAATGGGCGATACAATATACATTTATATTGAGAAAGGTTGTTTATGGTGTATACTGTAATGTTTCAGAATCAAAATGATGAGAAATCGACTCAAATCTAGCTGAAGGTCTTACACACATCATGCACGCGTGCAACTAGGGCCCCGTTTTATAAAACCTGTTATCGATAACAAGTTACAAATAACTGTTGCAAGCTAATGAAATCGTGGCAAAATTTTCATAGAAATTTAACATTTACTTATATCGATAACATGTCATTTGAAATGGGGGCCCAGAACAAAAATTTGGTCCAAACATTATTAGCTATTTCTCGTCATATCTTGTCATATACTGATAATGAAGGGATCTGAAGATCAATCTTTGTCAGTGGGCATTTCCTTTTTGATATTTTTTCCAACTAGACAATAGGAAACTCACATTTAAAAAAATCTTTATCAGAACTCAACCTTCTCTTTAAATCTATGAAAATTTTGCAAATGCATTTGTTGTACATTGTGTTTTGATGAACAGATATAAACGAGTGTATGGAGGCGAATGACTGCCAGCAAATATGTTACAACGAGGAGGGTGGATACTCATGCGCGTGCTTGGATGGATACGAGGTGGATGCAGGCGGATTTAATTGCACTGGTAGGTTCGATCAAGCATAAATTTAATGTGTATGTGTTAACGTGTTCCATCAATAAAAATAAAATATTTTGTATGTTACAAGTTACAGTACTATAGTCAAAATGTATTTACCAATATTACTTTTGTAAAGAGAGTTTGCAAGATTGAATACACTCTCAATTAACATAGAAGCAACTTGTGAGTCCATGCTCGAATACAATAGGTTTCGGGTGCGAGGTTTTATATTTTATATCCTTTATTTTCTTCATACTCTCTATATGTTAGCCCATAGAATGCCAGATGTAATTTTGGGGGTAATTTCATACATTCTAGCCGTCTACAAATCGTTTCATTACGTGATTGGAACACTTTTAACATTGTACTCTCTGAATTTACAGGAGTAGAAATCTACTCTATTTGCAGAGTCATATTTGTGGATTTTCACGCATTTTGAGGTGGAAATCAACGCTAAAGATAGTGGAATTCACGCTCAAAACAATACTTTAAGCTAATGCTTTGGAGTGGATTCTACTCGTAACGAAGTGATCCCTATAAGCGTGATTCGACATTTGTATGTGGATAGACATATTCCAGGTATTCAATCATTTAATATTATATTGGAAGAATATATTTTATTAAAGGGCGATCATCTGTTACCTTTTGGTTTCTTTTGATAAGACATGGAAGAGGATTGTTGATGTTTTTAAAAGTCTTTGCGATCTTAAAATCGCAACATAAAAGTGTCTGATTGACAAATGCAAAAGAAAATGTTAATTTTTCTTAGATATTGACGAATGCTCTGGGAATTCATCGACCTGTGAAAATGGAATGTGTATGAACTCGGTCGGCTCTTACAACTGTTCATGTAACTCTGGATATGAATTAAGCAATGATGGCATTACTTGCAATGGTAAGGATGTAATGTCAAATTATGTCACCTTTTAGTGACATCTTTAGAAATCTGTTGATCCAGAATAATCTGAATTACAACTTGTACATGATCATAAAGTCCAAAAGACACTAGAAAATTTAAATCCACTTCTGTTACAGTACGGTATACAGTGCCATTAATAATAACAATTTAATCGAAAATAAACATTTAACTCTCTCAACTAGCAATGCAAAGTGAAATTGATAATCACTATTTTCGTGTACAAATTGGCAATTTCTTGTTGATTTTTCGTACTTTTCATTCACTCACTTTTATTGAACATCCATTTTTACTATTTGATTCTATGAAAGAGTTGAGATACAAATAATTGTTGCCAATTTAAGAGGAAAGGATGATTCATCTAGACTTTAGAAAACTCTTGACTGCTATGGATGAAAAAAATGTTTACTCAACCTAGATACTGACGAATGATCTGCAAATCCATCGGACTGCCAAGTTTTTTACTACACATTGGTGCCATTAGAAAATTTGTAATCAAAGGATTTCTTATATCGCTATCTCAAAATTCGATGTCGGATCGGAATGCACTGCAACTCGAGAAAAGTCATTAAAAAAGAGACCTTAATTCCAGCACGGGAGTTTACAGCTGATTTATCACAAAAAGCTATCATTCAAATATAAGATAATTGCATATTTTGCAAGGCAAAATATCATACAATCAGTTGGTACCACTTTTTACTTACAATTTTTAAGGCATCTTTTGTCATTTCACACCAAATTTCGTAAGAAATTTTGTCTCCGGTAATTTTAAGTTTTTCTTTCCATTGGAGGTATCAGATTTTTGAAATCTTACCGATTTTTTTTCATCGCAAACTAAGGTCACGCACAAACTATGGTCACACCACCACACAAGAGTTTGAAAAGGGAAAAATGTTCACGTTTTAGGAAATTTTTAAAAAGTAATTAAAAACCCTTCGCACAGCAAGAGTTAGAGGGCAATTCGACGATTGGACTTGATACCATTTGTGTGAAAGCATTGCACAAATATTAAGAAAATTATGAGTGTTTGAAATATGAGATCACTAAATCTATGCGGACCTCAAACTGGCAATTTGGTTAGTGGATTGTGATGCCTGTATTCATTATTTACAATCAGCTGCAAATAGTTTTGTCATTTTCAGGGAAGGGGCTTGTCCTGACAAAACAATGTTGCTTCAAAAGCTAACTTACATGAATTTATTGTGAAATACCATACTGCAAAATACAAATGTTGATCATGTTAATATATAGTGTTGTATTATGTAGAAAAGTATTCTTTTTTTCTCTTTTCCAGTTGCATCGAGTGCCACAACCATGCAGCTAGAAACAACACCAAGTGCCACCTCACAATTTGGTAAAGAAATAGGTTTAGTTAACGAGTTTCACAATGATCAGTGTCTAGACTGATAAGTACCAACAAAACAATCATCGTGGAATGCTATACTGCAAAATTCAGATGTTTAACATATTAATGTATAGTGTTGTATTGTGTAGAATAGGTATACTTTCTTTGTCTCTTTTCCAGTTGCATCAAGTGCCGCAACCATGCAGCCAGAAACATCATCTGGTGCCACCTCACAATGTGTTTAGTGAACAAATCTTACAATTATCAGTGTCTTGACTGATTAGTACAAAAACAAAATTAAGCAATGATGGCATTACTTGCATTGGTAAGGATGTAATGAATTTGATTTAAATTTACAGAGATTGTAAAAGAAGTCAAACAAGCTGTATTCACACCGTTTACCATTTTTGCAGTCAGAAAATAAAGAAAAAAAAATTTTAAAGATTCTTTTAGATTTTTTGTCTCTGAAGATCTGTTGTGCCTTGCAGTAATATCATAGGATTTTTAACTCTTGCTCTGCCGATGTCACATAAATGAGGGCCTATTAATGTCCATTGTTTTTGTTTTAATCTTATTTCAGGAACTACAGCAGCTACATCACCGGGATCAATGCCAGCTACTACACCTGAAACAACACCAGCTACAACACCTGGAACAACACCAGGTTAGGTCAAGTTTTGTTTGGGGTTTAATGCTAGCCACCCTGTCGTATTTTTAAGTAAATGGGTTCTCATAATGCCATTGGTTATTGCCTCTGTGAGCAGCTTTGAACATTTTTCACACCTGATATAACTGTCATTTCCAATGCCAAACAGCAACTGATAACCACTAAATTAAGCGCCGAAATCTTGAATATAGGTGTATAGTTTTATATCAATGCATATAACATTTACTTTTTCCCTCAGGAACAACTCCAGGAACAACTCCAGGAACAACACCAGGTATAACACCAGGAACAACACCTGAAACAACACCTGAAACAACACCAGGAACTACAACAGCTACAACACCAGGAACAACACCAGCTACAACACCTGGAACAACACCGGGAACCGCATTAGGTACTACACCAGGTACAGCACGAGCTACACCACCTGTAACAACACCGGGAACCGCATTAGGTACTACACCAGGTACAGCATCAGGTTAGGTCAATTTGTGTTTGGGGTTTAACGCTAGACACCCTATTGTATTTTTAAGGATTTGGGTTCTCTGAATGTCTTGTGGATATTGCCTCTGTATGCAGCTTTGAACATTTGTCACACCTGCTATATGTCATTTCCAATGCCAAACAGCAACTGATAATCATGTTAATTAAGCGCAGAAATCTTGAGTAAGGTGTTTAGTTGTATGCTAATGCATATAACATTTATTTGTTATTCTCTCAGCAACAACACCGGGAACAAAGTTTCTGACTACAAATTAGTGCCATTGGTAAATGTATTGCCAAAGAATTCCTGAGTTATCGCGATCTCAAAATTCGATGTCAGATCGGAATGCAGTGCAATTCGAGAAAAGGTCATTAAAAAACAAGACCTTAATTCCCGCACGGGAGTTTACAGCTGATTTATCATAAAAAGCTATCATTCAAACATAAGATAATTGCATATTTTGCAAGGCAAAATATCATACTATCAATTGGTACCACTTTTTTACTTACAAATTTTAAGGCATCTTTTGTCAATACTTTCATAATTTCACACCAAATTCTACTGAAAATTTCGTCTCTGGGTAACTTTATGTTCCTCTTTCCGTTGATGGTATCAGATTTTCGATTTTTTTTTTCTTTTTTTGTATTTGTTTTTTGGGGTTTTTTTGTTTTTGTTTTGGACATCGCAAACTAAGGTCACGCGCAAACTATGGTCACACCCCCATACGGGAGTTTAAGAAGGAAGCATTGTTCACGTTTTAGTAAAACCTTGAAACTAGTTACAAACCTTTGGCACAGCAAGAGTTAGAGGGCAATTCGACTTTTGACTTTACACCATTTGTGTGAAATCATAGGACAAATATTGAGATAATTATGAGTGCTTGAAACATCAGATCACTAAGTCTATGCTAACTTCAAATTGGCAATTTGGTCGGTGGATTGTGATGTATTCACTATTTACAATCATATGCAAAGAGCTTCGCCATTTGTAGGGACGGGACTTGTCCTGACAAAACAATATTGCTTCAAAAGCTAACTGTATTATAGAAATGTATTTATCGTGGAATACGACACTGCAAAATTCAGATGTTGAGCATGTTAATATAAAGTTATGGATTATTAAGGATAAGTATCATTTCAGTGTAAACAAATTTCACAATTATCAGTGTCTTGGCTGATTAGTACAAAATCAATGTCTATTTATTGAAATAACAAGTTGTATATTCAGCAGCGACGATTGACATCATCATACAGTAATATGTGGATATGGTACCCTTGATTCCATGTATAATGATTGCATCTGCTCTGTATGTATAGGTATTAAATAAAAATGAACTTGAACTTGAACTTAAATATGCACTAACTGAATATTGCGGTGGATTATGTAAACGACGTAGTCGAGTGGTCTAATCACTTGACTGGACTTCAAAAGGTCATGGGTTCAAGCCTCAGCAAGGTATTTATGTCCAGGTGCTAAATGGGTAGGGTGGGAAGGTCAAGGTAAAAAGGCGAGAATATCTGGAATGCTTCCCAGGGAATGGACGATGTGCACTGAAATGTTCGGAATAGTAATTGAAGCTAGTGACTGGGGAAATATTACTGTAAGCGCCTTGGTCGGTTGGGGCTGGAGAAAGGGGCCACTTGACTACGATTTGGTTTCAGGTTAGATTTAGAAAAAAGGTTAGGTTGTGGTTTAGGTTGCAATTGCGATTTGGGGGCAATTATTATTATGATCATGATGACGATGATGATCGTTATTATTATTAGTATTATTAGTAGTAGTATTATTGTTATTATCGTTATCATTACTTCTACTATAATCATTATTATTATGTATTATTATTATTTACTGATTTATTCCTTCAATTTCAGATATTGTGATTTTCATTGTCATCACCTTCAATAACACATACCACAACGATCTCGCAGACTCATCGTCTCTTGCTTTCATCAATTTGGCAAATGCTCTCTGCAACCGTGTAAGTTTTTAACAACAATTCAACCTCTCAGTTTCAGTTTGATTTTATTGTTTCATATTTCACATACATTTTACGTTTAAGCAATAGTTTCACAAATCTAATGGTCCAAATACATATGAATTATATTTACAGAGACAAAAAGTGAGTACCACATATCACTTTGTTTGAATTCTGTCACGTGAGTGACTTTTTAATTATTTAAACTGCTACCTCATCAGAAACCACAACAGAACACAATTGTAATGAAATTTTAATCTTCAGTCTACAAATCGTGGCGTCAAAAATCAACAGAACATAAACAATTCACTAGTACATAACTTTACTACAGGGCAGCTTCCATCTCGCGAGTCCCTCCCTGGTCCCAGCTCCTGATCGCTTGGCCAGTCTCTAGACTGCGTAGATAACCCCGTCGACTTGGCAGCTCATCTCTATCTCTGTCGATGACTTCCCTGGTCGCTTGGCCAGTCTCTAGACTGCGTAGAAATCCCCGTCGACTTGACAGCTTATCTCGGCCCGACGTGAAGATCTCTCTCTCTGAAGAAAAATGTTTCTGCTGCCTTCCTAAATAAATCTACCTCGTGCATTAAACGTCTGCACCGTAGCACTGACTTGAAGGGTTCTGCCCATTATTCTAAAGCAACTTCCCTTTACCCTTTCTTTGCCAGGTCCTTAACATTTAAAACCTCCTAGGTATGCAAGCTATTTCTATTTATATTTACATGCAATAGCCAACCCAAAATCATGCATAACCAAAACCCCATATACTGTGTGTCTTAAATGCAAATGTATGCAATGATGCATCCTACGCTTGGCTACCTCTAACTGACCTTTGACTAGTACATTTCCTACCAGTGCTTAAACAAAAGAATTCCCTTCTCGCCTTGAAAAAAATTCCTTTCATGACAAATGCAATGATTAAAAGTTTGAACTAAAAAGAAGATTGAACTAGAAAAAGGTAAACTATGGAATGGCTTATGGAGAAAGCTATGCCTGTGTGTTATAGGCCCCAAAGTTTAGTTAATTTCACAATAGTCTTTAAAAACAAAAGGGACAAGCAATCACAGCAATTGATTGATTTATCTCATTTCCAGGCAAGATAACAATATATAGAAAACATCACAGGGTTGACAAAATGATATAACATTAACAGTATGTTATTTAGCACCAGCCAATGCCTGGGGATCCCCTACAAGAATTTTAAAATTTTGTCATGAGGTTCTCCACATTGGCTGGTGCATACATAATATAATTCGTTTTCGGAAAAAGGGCAATATTAGAGTCACACAGTACATTATTTTAATAGATTTGCATTATCTGTACAAACTTGTATTACCTACATACATTTGCATTATACATTTGCATTACTTGTACATGAAAAGATTGCAACAGATCTAACCTGATGTATTTTTATTTCATTAGATTTGATTTGATTTGATGTTTATGTATGTCCATATCCATCATCACCATAGGTTTATAAAGTCACATGGCATTATACATCATGACCCCACCTCTCCCAAAAGAACATGTGATCTGCCATTTCAACTACACAATTTCATTTTTTTTTCATTGGGTGGGGAAAATTTCCAAGTGAAATAATACCAAGATCTTCAATTTATTAAGGCATTTTGATACTACGGCTATTTTTGTAAGGCAATGTTGTTTTGGGCACGATTTGGTACTTTTGCAACTGTAGTCATGTTTAAGCAATTGAGACATGTGCCTATGACAGATTCCCACACAGTCAGCTGTGATGAAAAACGGATGAGTGCTGTCGTCATGTGTCAACCATGAGGGAATCAAGAGATATTCTTATATTTTTAGGGGACATTTCTACTATGATTTTCTTCTAGATTTGCATACTAGGAAATAATGAGAAAGTTAAAAATATATTTTCCACCTTTACCATAAATCAACCTTCCCTTTAAAATGATTTCCTTTGACGAAAATGGAACTCGGTTAAAATAATAATGCAAACAAAGAAGGATAGGCTGCCTATGATCATGCTATACCAAATTTGGTGAGCATTCTTCTAAGGCTTAATAGAAAAATGAAATACATTTTTACTCTCACAAAGTCAACAAATGCGCCAGTCACTACATGATGCAGTATTCCGTCAGCGTAGTAACGTCTTGCGTGCAACGAGCCTAAATTTGAATTTATATTTAAACACAAATATATATATTTTTATAATGTTTATTATTCATTTGGCAACCTTTTACAAGATAAAAAAATAAATTCATATACAAAAAGAAAAAGCTGTTTTTAGCCGTTTGGTCTATAACTAGTTCGTCTACTATAGTCTTTCATCCATTTCGTCTCCTTATCATTTGGTATAATGATCATTTAGGTTAATAGTCATTTGGTCTCATTACCATGGTCTAACATTCATAAATGATTATTAGACCTTCTAAATGGTCAGAAAAAATGGGCATTCGACAAACTTGGAATTATACTAACTTGATATTAGACTAAATGAACAATGGACTAATGGGTAGCAGACTAATTTGAGATTAGACCGAATGAAAATTAGACTAAATGACTATTAGCCTAAATTGTCATTAGATCAAATGATAAGTAGAGGTAGATAGTAGATGGGCTGGGTGTAGACCATATGGGAATAGACTAATTGGGTAGTAGAGGAACTGGTTGTAGACCAAACGGCAACTCAACGCGCCAGCTTGGTGGCCTGGATATTGAAACAGCACAACCCGCAGGTTTTCTTCCCCAACCAAGATAGCTCAACCTGGTTAGTACATATTGATACTTGTTGTAAAAACATGTATCAAATGTATGAAAGTAATAAGAACTGGAAACTTTTTAACTCTTTATTAAACTTAAAACAACAAAATTGTGAGATTTCGGTCATGCAAAACTGTAGTGACTATTGTATAGCTTAAGTGGGATGTTTTTTTGTTCTTAACAGTTGACCGAGTACTTCAGGAGCCTGACGAGTGGCGATATCATTTGCGCAGTATTACAGTTCACTAACGGCAGTGTACTGGCAGATGTTAACTTGACCTTCACTGCTAACAACGCCTCCCATGCACAGAACATCATGAATAATGTCGGAGTCGTTACCACGATGGATATAGGAAATATTATAGTCAGCAATGAAATATACTTCCCAATCAGCGTCAGCTCAAATGGTAAGATCGAATTTGTACATTTTCCTCACTTTATGATCTTAGGAGAGCTAAGTCTCGTTCAGATGTGACGCGGTAAACCGCAGCGTTGTTTTTTTATAAAATAATAATAACCGCAAGTGTATGCTTCAGATGTTATTTATCTGATAACACAGAGCTAAGTGAATGCGCATAGTACCTAAGTTGTGCGCAGTCGCCATTCATTTACACGTTGTTGAGAAACACTGCCACGGTCTACCTCTTCATACATGAATGAACCTTTAACAACCAGGGCCTTGTGTCACGAAACCGTCGTAAGAACAAGTTCGCCGACATCCCATTGAAATTCGTGTTGATTTTAATGCACATGTTACGTTTCAATGGGATTTCGTTGATCTTGTACGTATGATGGTTTCATGAAAGAATGCCCAGTATTATAATTTAAGTACTTAACTTACTTATATTCATTTTCACCTGTATAATACTCAGTTATCTAACAATTATAATACATGTGAAACGTAAAACTATGCTTATTTTCCCCAATGTAATATTTTCATGACTACAGTATATTATAATGTAATTCTCAGTAATTGAGTCATATGACTCCCAATCAATGTGAATGAATTTGAACCATTACAAGTATCATTGAGTATTTGACGTCACCTGTGCCTGAGAAGCGAAAAGCTAACTGAATCACTGTAACCCTCGCGTGTCTCCTCCCAGTAAAACTGATTGGGGTTGTGCAGGTTGACCACTAAAACAGGGTTTTCCCCTACTCTCATACGAGCAGTGCAGTGGGTTCTTAACGTGCCAAGGTGGCAATTCTCCTCTACACGGGGCCTCCATTTAACATATTATTTGAGAGACGAGAGTGTTTCCCACTTAATCCTGCGTCTATGAAACAGGGGAGGGAACGTTAACGCACAACGCAGGCTCCAGTCATCGCCTGGGTTGGATTCGAACCCAAGATCTCTGGTTCGACATACAGACGCTATACAGACTGAGCCAGAAGAAGAAGTAGTTATTATTATTATTATTATTATTATACTTATTGTTGTTGTTATAAATATTTGTCGACACCTATGCAAGTGAGGGAAAAACAGACTATATAAGCTCATCTGAACCTCGGCTTCTTGGGGGATGCTAAACATATTAAGTATTCCTCTCATGTTATTTCTCCTTTCTCTTTTCTTTCAACAGCTGAGCCTACTACAATGCAAACAGAGACAACAATAGGTAGGCACACTACATCTTTTTTTCGTCTTCTTCCTATTTTTCTCCTTTTATTTGTCTTTGTCTTCTTCTTCTTCCCTTTTTCTTCTCTTCTTCCTCTCTTCTTCCTGTCCTACCTTTTCTTAGTCTCACCTTCTTCTCTTTTTCCTTCTTCTTCTTCTTCTTCTTCGTCTTCTTCTTCGTCTTCTTCTTCTTCTTCTTCTTCTTCTACTCCTTCTTCTTCTTCTTCTTCTTCTTCTTCTATTTTCTTCTTTGGATTCATCTTTTCACTCATGTATGAGTCATGTTAGGGTTCATTCCGTAGCCGTATTAGTAGCAGTAGTAGTAGTAGTAGTTGTTGTTGTTGTTGTATTAGTATTAGTTATAGCAAGGAGTTTTAAGAGCTGGAGTCATATCTAGCTCATTCCCTTTGTACTATCTACGATGCCGCCAGGAGAAAATATGTCCTGCATCTGCTTAACTGGATCTTCTTTGCAGATACGTAAACAATTATTCCTTCCTAGCTGCAAACCAACGGGCCACTTTCAAAGGGAAATATGCTTTTGTAATGATAATTACTTTTCGCTACCACTCGTCTGATAATACGAGAAGTACACAGTGCCAGTGCGACTGGGCATGTGTATGTGGGCACTAATCTGACATATAACATCATAAAGATCTGCACTTGAACAAATTCACTTTTTATTTTCGTGTGACGGAAGTAATCGGAAAAAGTGTCAAATTGCAGGTTTTAGGATTGTAAAATGTTACTATTTTCCACAAAAATTTAAACTGCTATTATACAATGTAAGCACATTTCTTGTAAGAATTAGGCTTTTGTATTCATATTCTATCATCTGTTCGAATTTCCCCTTGTGAGTTCAAATAAAAAGTGAAATATTAACGACATTTCTTTGTGAAAAAAATCACTACTCAAGCTTTCCAATGATGTTGGCAACATCGAACCTCGGACATCAAAGGTAACAGCGCACATGTAGATTCTATTGTGCAACTTTAGAAAACGGCAGCTGCTTGAAATTAATTGTTGCCAGTTGGTACTCCAGCTCTTAAAACTCCGTGGTTATAGTAGTAGTAGCAATTCTTGTTGTAGCAGCAGCAGTAGTAGTACTTATCAATAACGAATTCTTCTATGACAATTTTGCTCTTACCCAATCAAATATAGAGATTTCAGTAGCTTATAACAATTATCGTATCTTATTATTGATACCAAGTTTCATAAAACAGGGCAAGGGCAGCATTTCACAAAACTGTCAGAAGTACAAATTCACTGACATCCTATTGAAACCTGTGTATTAAAATTAATTCATGTTTCAATCGGATGTCGGCGAACTTGTACTTATGACAGTTTGGTGAAATGCTGCCCTGTTTACTAATGTATTTTTAATTATGCTTGTTTCTCTCCCGAACCCTTCATTACCAAATATGCTATGCACAATGGCATTGTTCTTAGCTGTGAGATGTCCCCCAAGCTTCAGGCGGACAGCTTCTCAGTCGTAGACGAATGCTTTTGTTCAAAAAATAAATATGCATACAAATTACTAAACAGGTCTTTTCCTCGAACTGATCAAACTGAGCATAAATTCTAAAATAGAGATTTAAAATATATTTCTTAATAATTTGAAAGTAACATTTAAACTAACAAATTAATTAGGTAGTTTAAAACTAACAAATTCATAAATTGACTAAAATAAACGAAAACTAACAAATCTGATCAAAGTGGTCATAAACTTATCTAAAATTTACCTTCAAAACTTTCCTATGTCATTTGTTTGTTCACTAATAGTATGTTAAAAAATGCCAAACAAAAGGTATCAAATCAAATCAAAATAGGCATAAATATTCATCTCAAATTAAAATGAAAAAACTAACAAATTCACAAATTCAACTATGATAAGCATTAAGAAGTAACCAATTCATCCAAAGATAACATTTAAAACTCACAATTCATGAATTCATCTAAAGATAAACATTAAAACCAACTAGTTTTATTCATTTCTGTATCCCACCCTGCAGAGCCACGAGGATTGTCTAATGGAGCGATCATCGCTATCGTGCTAGGTGTCGTTGCATGTCTTCTTGTCATCATCGTCTGCACGTGTGGTCTCTTGATACAGGCATCGCGAAACAACACAGCGAAGCTTGCTCTAGGGTAAGCCAATTACCGCGGTGAATCCAGGGGATGGGGAGTCTGCAGGCACAGTGATACTTTACCACAATTCGTATAGACTTGAGTAGAGCCTAGCTCCGTCAGTCTCTGACTCTGTCAAATAAGAACCGGAGCAGCTATAGTACAGAACCTACGCAGTATGCCGTTAGCCTAGTCTGGCAGTGCAGACACTGTTACGCACAGCCACTGACAATGGATTGTGCCTGCCATTAGGAGATGGACTAGGGGAACTTTCTAAAATATTTTATTTGTAAATAGCTTTCTTTAATACAGAATTGCTAAAAAATGACAACAAAATATTATTGTGATTTTCATTATCGGTATTATTATTATTATTATTATTATTATTATTATTAGTGTCATTGGTATTATCATTATTATTATTATTTTCATCATTACTATTTTGTTATTATCATTATTTTGTATTAGTATTATTATTATTTTCATTATTTTCATTTTTTATTATCATTATTGATATTTTATCTTTTTACAGAGAGGCGTACCATAGTCCATACAGCAGGCAATCCCCTGCCTCTATCTTTTACGGTGATGATCCATGGGAGGGTACGCAGAGCAATAATTCTCTCGATCACCGTGAATATGCAGTTAGCCGAGCGGTAGAAAGACTTGCACACGACCGTGAACGTAGACAAGATGTAAGTTACTTGGATAAGACTTTACTAGAAAATTAAACTTAGAGGTAAATGGCAGGGTTTTTTTTTTAATGGATCTTGTAGGTTCCTTGGATAAATAAAAAAATTACTAAAAATTAAGTGAATTTGTAGAAAGAACATGAATAATTATGCCGTTGGTTAAGCAGCAGATATGCTGACAAGTCATATATGACTAGGGCCGTAAACGCCATGACATGTCCTATTAACCAACAGGTATGATTATTATTGCATTTAGAAATTCGGTGCTCTTTCCCCTAGTCTCTCACTCTCCTTCATTGCAAGTTGCCCTGACTCTTCTTATTGTTTCACTATACAAAATAGGGCTGCAAGATTATCAAGCTCCTGGTTTAGGCTGTACCCTGCCTTATCTACTTTATATTTAGTATGGATTCGGAATGTTGATTTGATTTGATTTGATTTATTTACCAACAGCAATACAGTAATACATTTCATACAATGTGTTTACATATACAAGAAGAGAAACTATTGGTTGGTAAAAGGGGCCAGATAATAGCAAATGTCCTAACCCCATATACAGCTAAACAAAGTATTTTGGTACAAGTCAGTTTAGAAAACGTAACTAAACAAAAAATAATGAATTTGCAATTACAATCGATACTTTAAAATATAAGAATACTTAACAATGTCTTACAATGTACAAACTGATAATGTAGAATATATTTTGTGTACATAATTATGCAGATTATTTAACTTGATATTTCATTCATGACATGTTCAACAAATGACTTGTTACAGAATTCCGAAACTTATTTCTAGACCTTATTGATCTGACATTAATAGGTAATCTATTCCAAAATTCACTGCCCACAAAAGACAATGAAAATTGACCTTGTGTCGTTCTAAATTTTGGAAGACGTAGTTGTCCACCTTCTATTTGTCTTGTGGAATAGCTATAATGTCACAGTACTCTATCAAAATATGAGACAAATTATCATTGATTAGATCAAACATGAAAGTAGAAATAGATAAATCATGTAAATTATACACATTTAGGATTCGCAATCTTTTTAATAAAGGAGCTGTAGGAGTTCTCAATTCACTAAAAATGTAATAGCACGAACTGCCATTTTCTGCGAATACAATATACTTCTTAGGCTAGTCTAACTTTAGTTAAAATTATTTATACTGTACTAGAGAAGTTCTATATCAAATTAACCTTCACATACATGGAAACCTGTCTAAAAATTGATATAGAAACCAATGAATTCATATATGATTTGAAATACTTGCATAAAACTATAGGCTAGAAAATTAAATGTTTTGGGGAAATATGGTAAATATACCGTTAGTTAAGCCATAGAATGGCATAAGAAAATATGTTCTAGGCAAAATATCATTACCTTTTCTGTGATTGGCAGTTCTAAGACCCAGTTTACAGTGAGAAAAGGGCCGGGCCGCGGCCGGGCGCGTTATTTTTTTCGGCGGCACAGATTTGGGTTAGGTGCGTGTTGAGCCTATGGGAAAGTTTAGGGTTAGGGTTAGGGTTAAATCAAGACCTCTTATTTAAAAAAAAGCCCCAATCTGTGCCGCAGAAAAAAAATGACGCTGGCCAGGTCTAGGCCGAGCCAGGCCTACTCGGCCCAGCAATTTTGTGCGTTTATAGTGGCAGGCTCGGCCGCGGCCTAAATTGTAACCTTTCAATATTTTGTCGTAGTGGCGCTCTGCATGTAAACAAGCGATTATTTGGGGGGCGCGCCGGGGGTCACAGTGCAGATCCGGTCGCGGGATATTTGCAGTGAATTTGCGTGATTATCCTATGACGTAATGATCCTTTCACTTCCGGGGTAACAGTTGGCCCCGCAATGGCCGCGCATTTGGCCCTGCGTGCGTTTACGGTGAGAAAGCCCGGGCCTGGCCGCGGCCGAGACTACCTCCAGAGCAGGGCCAAATTAAATGCGCGGCCACTTTTGGCCTCGCATTTGGCCTTTTGCGCGTTTACAGTGCTAGGCCGGCCGCGGCTCGGCCCGGCCTTTTTGCTCACTGTAAACGGGGTCTAAGTTTCATGTGATTTTCTATTTTCAGTACGGACAATTCCAGATACCATACGTCGTGGGAGGAGATGACAATGTGAGTATTTTAGAAACACCATTGACTTGTTATACATATATCATCTTGTGGAGGCTAATCGCCTGTAAACTTGTAACACGATCGCAAATACTTTTGTAGAAAAATCAACCTATTCAATAGCCTTGTCGATCACCTAGAGATGGGGAAGAACACCCTGATATTGAGTTGGTTTTAATAGAAGCACAAACACGAGAGAAACGGGTCAGTGAAAGTTTGAGCAAATTCCCATTAGTAAAAGTAAGAAAATTATGTATTTTTGAAGTTGCGATCAATCAAACACAAAATACGCAACTCTGTGAAGTATCTTGCGAGCTCCCTACTATTTGCCCTGTACTAAAAAACTGTAAAATTCTCGATTATACATGCGCCCTAAATTCAATTGTTGATAGTATGTTTTTTATATAACCTATGTATAAAAACAAAAATCTATTCCGTAATCAATAACTAAGAAAATGAACGTTTACGAAATTTTCTGTACATTGCAAATTGGAGAGGAGCCCGCAAGATACGTCACAGTGTTACCAATTTGTGTTTCACCGATGTCAACTTTAAAAAAGTCATAAGTTTCCTATTTTTAATCGGATATTGCTCACACTTTCACGAATTTGTATCTCTCATTTTTCTGCTTTAATTAAAACCAACTTAATATCAGGGTGGACTCCCTCTGTAAATGTGAAACATTACAATAACGGATCCGAACATGACATCTTTGGGATGAAAAAAGGGTATTGAAATTTGCCCTTGAGTAAATGTTTTTCGAAAGTCTCAAGTTGCGATCATGTTAAAGGTTCAATGGGGCGCAATGCAAAGCAATAATTGGACAGCAGTATAGTCATAGGCTCATAGCTATGTGGGACAGTAGGGACTTTTAGATTTACACGAAAAGAACGTGGACCGTCACGTGTGACATCCTTTTAAGGTAATGTGACGTCATTTTAAGGCACTGCCGGGCACGGCCCAGTGCCTAATAACACAATGTCACACGCGGCAGTCCACGCTCTCGTCGTGTAAATCTAAAAGTCCCTAATGTAGACTATTGACTGACACACTAGTGTAAAATGAGCGCCCACATCAATGTAAGCTGGTTTAACTTACTTTACATTAGCTAGATACTATTATTCAGGGACTTTTTAAATGAACTGTGCTGTAAATTTTGGGTTTTTCTAGATGAGACGGCTGTCGAGGTTGTTACAAGCAATAATGAAAATGCAATAACAACTCAGATTATATCTTTTTTCTGCTGAATGCACTAATTTCTGGCACTGAAACTATTGGGATAGGTTAATTTAAAGTTAAACTATCTGAGTTGCTTAAGACTTTGGTTTTAAAACACACTCATTAGTTGGAATTCCAATTTGCACATAAACTCTAAGTTTATAAAGACATTAAATACTCATGTTACATGCAGTTTACATGAATCTTAAAATGTAATAAAAAACTTAATATCGATGCAATGGCAGAAATTAATTTGAATTTAAACTAATCTATCACATGGCTGTGTTTAAGTCTGAATTCATTCATGAGTACATGTCCACGTGCACAGTATTTTTAGGCGTAGAAGTATTCATGACACGAAACTGAAAAAACTTAAATGTGCTTAAACAATTTTTTTCTCCTCCTTCTTGATCTCTTTCTTTTTCTCCTTCTTTCTCTTCTTCTTCTCCTCCTCTTCTTCTTCTTTCACCTCTTCTTCATCTTTTTCCTCTTCTTCTGCTCCTTCTTTTTTCTTCTTGTTCTTAACTTATCTCTTCTCCTTCTTGTCTATAAATTTTACAGGGTGGGGTTGAACGGAACCATTTCTACTACTGAAGAAATGTTTCATACGCTGGATCAGGAAATCAATTTTTTTTTTTAAAGAAGGCTCTGGGAAAGTTTAAGAAAATGTTTATGAGCTGAATGTAGGAATATTCTATGGAAAAAATGCCTTCTTAAACAAATTCCACTTCAAATGCCTATATATTCAACATAATTTCGACAACAAATTGTTAAAGTTTTGGGACTCTCAACAATACTGAGACAATCTGTTATCATGTTGATGAGTCTAAAACCTAACAGAAAACAGGAATTCTTATATGCTAACTGCTTATTGTTTTCGTTCTAATCGCTATCAAACACATTCTTTTAAAATCCAGTCTCATGACCAGATCCA
Source organism: Mesocentrotus franciscanus (assembly GCA_037976565.1). Lineage (NCBI taxonomy): Eukaryota > Metazoa > Echinodermata > Echinoidea > Camarodonta > Strongylocentrotidae > Mesocentrotus > Mesocentrotus franciscanus. The sequence continues at coordinate 6,753,112 of CP137684.1, forward strand.
AACTTGTTGTTACTTCTATCGCCCTTTTTGCATTTGCATTTTTTTGTCAGAATATGATAATCAAGTCACCTTCAACTGAAGGACTTATTCATTCATTTTTGTAGATATTGCTATAATTATATGTAAGGCAATGAATACTTGCTTTTGGGAGAGAAAGGGTTTTTTAAAGCTTTTTTAGCTTACACATTTATAATCGGATGAAACCCATGACGATGTCTATATAGTGATGTTATATATATAATCTGGTAGTACATGTATAATGTTAACGTACCGGGCTTACAGGTCTATTTGTAATTAAAGTGCAGCTGTTTTTTTTTTGTTTTTTTTTTGGGGGGGGGTATTCACTTTCACAAAAGTAAGTAGTATACCCAGTATTCTACGAATAGGGACTTTTAGATTTTACACGACGAGAACGTGGATTGCCACGGTGACATCCTTTTAAGGTAATATCCTTTTAAGGTAATGTGACGTCCTTTTAAGGCACTGCCGGGCACGGGCCAGTGCCTTGAAAGAATGGCACACGTTGCAGTCCACTACGTCGACGTGCAAATCTAAAAGTCCCTAATGAACGATCCACGACGGATAGTCAACCTGTTCGAAACGTCGAGCCACTCCCGCCACTCATCCTCTCCAAGCGCTATAGTTCTCCTTAGAACTATAAGCTAAGAAAGAAAGATAACCAACAGTCTTTTTCAAGACTACACCAACATTTTTTTCAGGACTACACACCCTCAAGAAAGAATACCGAGAGTTCTTTTCAGAACTCCTCAATCCTCCCTCTCTCTCACATGGTGCACCCGCAAGCCTACTGTATAAATCGGTGTTGTTCTTTATCTTGAAGTAGCTCCATTTTGTTATTTGTATCACTCATTTTGCGTTTGCACTTTTTTTTCTTAATCTGATCATCAAATCACCTTCCACTAAATGATTCATTCATTAATTCATTTCATATATAGATGTTACTATGATTATGCGTAAGGCAATAAATACTTACTTTTAGGGGAGACAGGGTTTTGTCTGTTTTTTAGCTAATAAATTATAATCGGATGAAATCCATGACGATGTCTATATAGTTATGTTATATATATAATCTGGTAGTACATGTATAATGTTAATGTACCGGGCTTACAGGTATATTAGTAATTTAAGTGCAGCTTCTTTTTTTTTGGTAATCACTTATTTCACAAAAGTAATTAGTATACCCAGTTCTACGAATGAACGGTTCAGGAGTATTGAGATAACAAATATAGAAAAACTTTAGGAAATACCTTCGCACAGAACCTAAGACGGACATAAGTCGTTGTTTTCTTTTTATCTTGAAGTAGCGCCATTTTGTTATTTGTATCACTCATTTTGCGTTTGCTTTTTTTCTTCTTCTTAATCTGATTATCAAATCACCTTCCACTGAATGATTCATTCAGTAATTAATTTAATATAGGCATATAGATATTACTATGATTATGCCTATGGCAATGAATACTTACTTTTAGGGGAGACAGGGTTTTGTCTGTTTTTTAGCTAATAAATTTATAATCGGATGAAATCCATGACGATGTCTATATAGTTATGTTATATATATAATCTGGTAGTACATGTATAATGTTAATGTACCGGGCTTACAGGTATATTAGTAATTTAAGTGCAGCTTCTTTTTTTTTGGTAATCACTTATTTCACAAAAGTAATTAGTATACCCAGCTCTACGAATGAACGGTTCAGGAGTATTGAGATAACAAATATAGAAAAACTTTAGGAAATACCTTCGCACAGAACCTAAGACGGACATAAGTCGTTGTTGTTCTTTATCTTGAAGTAGCGCCATTTTGTTATTTGTATCACTCATTTTGCGTTTGTATTTTTTCTTCTTCTTAATCTGATTATCAAATCACCTTCCACTTAATGATTCATTCAGTAATTAATTTAATATAGGCATATAGATATTACTATGATTATGCCTATGGCAATGAATACTTACTTTTTGGGGAGACATGGTTTTGTCTGTTTTTTAGCTAATAAATTTATAATCGGATGAAAATCATGACGATGTTTATATAGTTATGTTATATATATAATCTGGTAGTACATGTATAATGTTAATGTACCGGGCTTACAGGTGTATTAGTAATTTAAGTGCAGCTGTTTTTTGTTTGTGGTAATCACTTTCACAGAAGTAAGTAGTATATCCAGTATTCTACGAATGATCGGTTCAGGAGTATTGAGATAACAAGTGTTGGAAAACTTTAGAAAATACCTTCGCACAGAACCTAAGACGGACATAAGTCGTTGTTGTTCTTTATCTTGAAGTAGCTCCATTTTGTTATTTGTATCACTCATTTTGAGTTATCTATATATGATCTGGTAGTACGTGTATAATGTTGATGTACCGGGCTTACAGGTTTATTAGAAATTTAAGTGGAGATGTGTGTTTTTTATCACTTAAAAAAAAAAGGTAGTATACCCAGTATTCTACGAATGAAGGGTTCAGGAGTATAAAGATAACATATATAGGAAAACTTTAGAAAATACCTTCGCACAGAACCTAAGACGGACATAAGTCGTTGTTGTTCTTTATCTTAAAGTAGCTCCATTTTGTTATTTGTATCACTCATTTTGCGTTTGCACTTTTTTTTCTTAATCTGATCATCAAATCACCTTCCACTGAATGATTCATTCATTAATTCATTTCATATATAGATGTTACTATGATTATGCGTAAGGCAATAAATACTTACTTTTTTGGGAGACAGGGTTTCGTTTGTTTTTTAGCTAATAAATTTATAATCGGATGAAAACCATGACGATGTCTAGTTATATTATATCTATAATCTGGCAGTGACAGTGTGTGCGCGTATGTGTGTAATTATACAACCTATAATGCTGTACAAAATGCTTTAATTTGATGGTACCTAATCAGTCTGATTATTTTTCACAACTCTGCCATAGATTTTATATTATCTTGGTAAAAAGAAAATTTTGAAGCCCCGGTTCGGATAAAATATTATATATTTAATTGGAAATTATTCTAGGTGACGTCTCTACTTTTGTCATTACATTATATGAAATAAACCCTTTTACAAAGAACAGACTGAAAATTAATTCACTTTTCGATTTGAATCAACGTAATAGTTCAGACACAGGCGCTGTATGCTTGTGTCTACTGAAATACACTTAAAAGAGAGCCCAGTAGGAAGTGAATAATACTGTTTGCGTATTATAAACAGCCATTAACCAAGCAAACAAGTCAGTTGTTACAGTTTCTAGTTAGATTCTATTATATTATGTGCCCACTGTCATTTAGCGAATACAGTTTTGATGGACGTGGTAATACACGTCTAATTATTGCCATTACTAAAACGAAAGAAGCCTGTGTTAATGAAAAAATGATTTGTATCGTAGGTAACGAGGAACAAATAGCTTTTAATCTTCGCTTAACAACTGACAAATTGTCTATTGAGAGTCAAAATTGCGTTGAGTCCATGTGAAAGTATAGAAGTTAACGCCGTTCTGACTTTCAACAGACAAAATGTAAATGGTAATAATAATAACGGTGGCTTCTAATGTAACGCACCGGGTCCGTCGGCATGACGCTCATGGCACTCATCATGCAAATGCAAATACAAATACAAAAGAAGGTACAATTTATTGATTAAATGATTAATTAATCCCACATCCACACTCTCATCTACCGATAAACAGTGGGCTGCTTCAAAAACCTGAAACATTACCCCACTGTCCATCAGATAAATAACATGGCTTGCCACTTTCAAATGATCCCTTTAATGTATTTCTTTCCTCAGTAATATCATGAATATAATGTGATGTACCTATTTTATAAGTCTATGTATTTTATGTTTCTCTTCATATTCTTTGAATTTCTAAGCGCTGCGGTACTCCCGATTTAATGGCCCCTAAAAATCGATAATATTAACAAATGAACAATTACTGAGAGCGAGAAAGATTTATAATTCTGAGTAAAAGTATAAGGGTTGGCGTCCTCCTAACTCTAAGCAGTATTTCCATGAAGAAAGAAGAAAGAAATCAGAAAGGAGGCGGTTTATTAATCGAAATGTGTGACAGTTCGGACAAGCATATCAAGTAATATTTACAGCATATAAAGATTTATTCGAGAGAAAAAAGAAATCGTTACAAAGAAAGGTTCATCATTGCATCCAGCCATTACTTAATGACAGAGAGATATATATATATATGAGAGTGGGTGTAAGGGAGAGAGATTAGGAAGAGAAAGGGGAGAGAAAGATAGAGAGAGGGAATATGGGGAGGTGGGGAGATTTAAATGAGAGAATGAGAGAGGGGAAATAGAGGAAGAGAGAGAGAGAGGGAGGGGGAAATGAAAGAGTGGAGAGAGAGAGAGAGGAGAGAATATATGAAGGGAGGGAATGGAAGATTGGAGGAGAGAGAATGAGAGAGGGGGATAGGGGAGACAGAGGGGGAGTAAGAGATAATGAGAAAGAGAGAGAAGGAGAGAAGGACAAGATATATAAATACAGATGGGGGAGGGAAAGAGAGAGAGAGGGGGATCGAGATATTGAATGGTTGGCTGAAATAGTGTTTACCGGCTATAAATCCTTCCGGCACCAAACATTTTAATGAATCCGTCACCCCACATTTTACCTTTTACGAAATGAGAACAGATGAAATATGCCAATCAAAACGTACGTCAGACTCCAATTACGAGCGGAATGAGCATGACAAGTCAATGAATTATTGTGTGAAAGCAGAACAAAAGACAAAGTGGTCAGTGAAATGGTGACGGATATAGGCAATACATTGAAGAAATAAGGTTGCAAGTTGTTAATATTTGAAATAGCTAGGTGTATATGGATCTCTAATTGGCAAAGTCATTTTTCGACTGTGAGGTAAATGCAAATAAATCGTCAGGTTCATGGTATAAAGATGATGTATCTGTTTAACGACAAGGTAGACGCGATGGTTCAGTGGTAGAGCAGTCATCTCTTGGTTCGAAACCAAGTCGATGCACTGGGACTTAAACACGTCGGTTTCCTGGTTCCTTACTTACAAGAATACACATGCTTTTTTAGCAGTCAGGTAAAACCAACATGAAACAATACATCTTTACATGGCAGGCGCGGATCCAGGATTTCCAAATAGGGGCGGAAATTTGAAAATCGCGCAGACCGTTATTTCAACTCTACATACAAATACTGACAGGGTCATATTAGAAGCACCGTACCGGTACCTATAAGCGGGCACAATTTTGGAAAGGGGTAGGCTCACGTCACGTCTCATGTAAGATATCAACATTCCTCGTTTTTAATTGTTGACATGTTCATCAGGGGGGCTGAAGTTTATTATTCCGGACGAAAAACTCGTAGGTTATATTAATTGAATTCTTTTTTTTTCACAGGCAAGTTCACGATAAGAATATTTATAATAATGAAGTACGGCAAATGCAAGGTACTCAAACTTAGCCTGGGCTAAAGCGCATAGTTACTAGCGCATTCATTTTTGGCTTTTGTAGTTCATGCTACCATACTCCCATACTACCATGGATAAATCACGAATGTCATTTCATAGTTTTATGTTATTGGGCGAGGGAGCATGCAACCAAGCGAGATTTTGCATTTTTGAATGCTGAAATTATGCATTCTAGAAAAAACACAAAGCCAATATTTACATTCTTTCCGCTATATTTCTTTCTAGCGATATTTCTTAATTTCCAGGGGACGTGTCCCCAAATCGGGCCCAGGATCGCCGCCACTGCCCATGTTTACTACCAATATGAGTTCAAATGCAAGCACAAGCGAGTTAGCACGAGCTGATGCCAAATGAAGGGCAAAATAAGAGTTGTGAAGCGGCCCCTCTACCGTTAATTTAAATTTTGACTGTTGAGTATATAGCTTCTAAAGACATTCAAAATAATGTGCCCTTTTCAAATGTCTCACCTAACAGTGATGACCTTTATAGCGCAGGGGCTGTTTTTAACGTTTAACTTTGAATCCGCGGCTCAGGATTTTATGCGGCCGGCCCCTTTATTCAATAACGTCTCCCAAGCCTTATGGAATGACCCCCAATCTCCCGATTACAATTCTGCTCCTATGTGTAGGGGCCGGGCGCGGCTTTATCATGAATGCTTTTACAAGAACCTTTTTTTTTCCCCTTATTCGTCGTTACTGTCACTTAGTGCCATTTCCTTGTCTTTCTCCCTTTCTCACCCGGCTTCTCTGTTCTTTTTCTTTTCTTTTCTCTTTTCTCTATATCTCTATTTCTCTATTTTTCTTTTCTCTCCTTTTTTTCGGGGGGCCGCGGCCGTTTCGGCCCCCGCCCCTAAATCCGCCACTGCATGGGGCTTTGTTTTAAGAGTTAATACGGATAGTAATGTCTCCAATAATACGGAAATTATATCTTTTTCAAGCAAAACAAAATATATTCACATGGCTTATATAACCTAAGTGATTTCGTGTACAGGAAACAATGGGCATGATGGGAGAGTAAATCCCTTTGAATTTATCGATTTGGCAATTTTTATTTCCCACATGCATACTGACTGTTTCTCTAAATTTCTGTTTCCTTCAACAGACCAACTTGATATTTAAGATGAATTTAATTTTTGATAAAAGATCTATGCTATTTCCTTTTCTTCTTTTTCTTTCTCTCTCTTCTATTTTCTCTCTTCTCTCTATATCTCTCTGCTACTCTCTCTCTCTCTCTCTTCTCTCTTTCTCTCTCTCTCTCTCTCTCTCTCTTTCTCTCGCTCTCACTATCGCTTTCTCTCTCTCTCTCTTTCACACGCGCACACACATACAAAGACCAAGCTGTCTCACTCTTTTCTATTTTTTTTCTCTCTCTCTCTCTCACGCTGTCTTTTTCCTTTTATCTCTCTCTCTCTCACCTGTTGCGTGTTCATCAGGACTCTGACAAAATAATTGAAGATGTTTGATGAATTATTCTAGAGAGTGGATTCTAATTGTAATGGATGGGGGAATTGTAAAGAGAAGCGTGTCTGACATGTACAACTGTCGATTACGACCGAAGATGATTTACTTGATATTGCACATCGGGGGAGATTGGGAGGAAAATGTACACACACAAACACACTTTCTCTCTCTCTCTCTCTCTTCACACACACACATACACACGCACGCTTACAAATTGTTTAAAAGAGGGGAAATGACGGAGGGAGATTGATACACAAAATAGAGGTAGAAGGATATTGAATAGAGGAAAAATAAAAGGAAGATATTAAAAAAATTATACGAAAAACCTGAGAAAAAGGAGTGCATAAGCCTTCAAAAGATACAAGGATGAGAAAGAGGGTAGGGTAGCCAAAGAGATTAGTGATATTTAGCAGACTCGGGCCCTAGGGTGGGAAAGTGCTATTTTACATTTATTATCGTAGCAAACATAATGTGTGCCTCACCATTTGATTTTTCCTGTTTTCAGGCTCAAACTGATTAGGACCCACTGACTTAAGCAGGGATATGCAGTATGATAGGAGAGGGAAAGCATGAAAGAAAGTAGAGAGGAAATACGAAAGAGAGGAAAGGGGGAAGATGGAAGAGAGTGAAAGGGGAGGGAGGTTATTGAAAAAATACTATTGCGCCTGCATGACACATGCTCCTGCGACAATGCTCAGCGGGAATTTCCTACACGTACCGATTAATTTCAATCGTCGGCCCAACACCATATCTAACCTTAAAGATAAGCTTGAGTTCTGGTAATGAAAGAAAATAATTTCCTGCACAATTCAATAACAAGTACACTGAGTCGCTGCCCGGCAAGCAGTAGATGGCAGGCTCAAGTCCCGCTGGTTCCAAGATTTTTTCTCACTTGTTTTTCAATTACAGATCGATCAATCGTTCTTATTTACTGGGTGTAAGCCACAACCACAAATATGTTTAAATAAAGATACACTGAATGTTCAATAATACAATTAAATGACATGTGCAGAACGATTGTGGTAGTTGGGCTCTCCTTAACCCTAACCTTAAACCTACCTTAAATTCCAATTGCAACCGTAACCCCCAAACCATAGTTACTTTAGTCGAAATGAATCCCGGAGCAAATATGCCTGGAGCATAATTATGTCGGGTCATCACCAATGCAGCTTCACTACAGTGCGCAAGCGTCATAAGTTATTTATTCACTCCTATCCGATGCGGCGAGTTTTCTTTGGGCTATCACTGAGCTCGTTTCGTTACCAGTGTGCCGTGCATTGCGATACCGAGAGCACCAGTATTGCACTTCTTCTGCACCTAATTTCACGTTCATTGTAAAGAATATAGAGAGTCAACGAATCAAACCAATTAAGATGATTTACATCACAATACTTGGTTGCTAAGATTTTACCACCGACGACATGTTTCAACCAGCATTTCGAATTCTGTTCGTGGTCTTATGTTCCTTACTTTCACCGGGTAAGTCTTACTCATATCAATATATACTGCTAGATCAATCATTGAAGAATAAAATCCAGAAAGGTATCTAGGATTCTTCTTCATCCATTTTCAGTATATACTTGTATCGGAGAAATTAACACAAACTTTATGTTTCTACAAATATCATGATCACCATGAGGAATACTCCCCAGGGAGCGGACCGTGTGTACTATCATGTGCGAATAGCAATGGAATCCAATCACCGATGTAATAATAATGGCAATGAAACTTAGTATTGATCGCTATACAAATGTAAATATTATTTTTATTATCATCATCATCATCAAGATGAGAGGTTGTAATATTGTGAAAAAAATAGAGGTATTTCACATCACATCTCAGTTCAGTAAATCCTTGTCTTTAAAAGATTTGTTGTAGGCGACATTATATGAGAGACCTTTGGATCTGCGGAAAACCTTGCTGTTACACTAGATATAGTCCTTAACATGGAGGTTCACATCAAGGAAGTGTATTAGGCAGCACGTTATAGTGTGTAAAATTCGAAATTTTATATAAATTAACTACTGAACGATTTATTAATGCATTTATTACTTCCCATTTGGACTACTGCAATTATGGTCTTCTTGTTAATCTACCACCCTCCAATCTTGCTCCCTTCCAGCGCATCCAAAACATTGCAGCACGCCTGACCACTCGCTCAAAGTCATAAAAACACATCGCTCAGATCCTCCGTAATCTCTACTGGCTACTGATGGCCACAGGGGCTTCCAATACCTCAAAGTGTACAATTCAAAATTCTCCTACTTGCCTTCAAAATCCGTATTGGTCACTGCCCGACATTTCTGTCAGAACTTATCAAATCTAAGGCGCCCTCTTCCCGGCTGTCGGATTTTGCTTCTTTCCACCTCCAGCTTATGCCTGGTCCTCGTAAAGACGCGCTACGGTAACAGAGCTCTCTCTGTCTGTCGCCGCTCCCAAACTTTGGAATAGCATGTCTCCCCATATATAAAATGCTCAATCCCTACACTCCTTCAAAAACGGGTTAAATTCGCATTTAATCAAATCCTCTTAGCAATTTACCTTTTTATATCAATGCTTCTATTTAGTAGTTAACATCATGTCAGTATTTATATGTTGTATTGTACATTGTAATTTTGTTGATGTTGTCCTAGCTCTCTATTGGGTAGAAGTACTATACTTTACCTTATAGCTGCTAGGACAAAATCGCCACGGCCTAGAAACATAGTATTATGTAATTTCCCCTATTATTATTAGTATTGTAATAACGTATGTTTGGAGCCAGGTGGGAGTTAATGCCCTTTTGGTTTTCAAGACACATTTCAAGTGTCCTTTGATAAAATGAAATCCTGCTCCACTCTACAATTGTTATTTAGTAGATAAGTCTCCTGATTGGGAACCATTAGGTACGGGGTTCGAAGTCCTGCCCCAGCATTTGGCAAGACATGAATCTACATTGGCCACACTCGACCCATGTGTAGAAAGTGGATGCCCAGTATAATTTATTCCTTAAGGTAAAGCAGGGGTAATGTAATATCCAAATTCCTTTGGAGCGCATAAAGATGTTATATCATAATGTGGTATGCGTTATACAAGAACAGCATTTTATCATCATCATCATTATTGTTATTAGTATTATTGTTATTAGTATTATTATTAGTATTATTATAATCATCCTTACAATTAATATAATCATTGGAAGTAATAGTAGTGCTCGTAGTAGTAATATAATTAGGAGTAGTAGTATAATAGACGTCGTCGCAGAAATATATAGTAGTAATTTTATTTTTGTAAAGAATAAAGAAAGGGAAATCCATTTAAATACCAAGACGAGCACAACAATCACTGGCTCTATAAAAAATATACTTCTTCATGTTCATAATGTTCAGTGTATACATGCCTATACATTAATTTGATTGGACGTTGAAGCTATATGTTTCTCAAATTATAAAAGCATGAGGCATGACAAAGCAATCAATATTGATAATCAATGTTTGTATAAATTTTGCATCATGTTTGCAATAGATCTCATTATTCATATATCAATCGCACACAGAGACGTCAATGAGGTTTCAAAATTGTCAAATTGTTTTCGGTTATGCATGAAAACAGCTCATATACTTGCCCACACGGATCGATTCCTCCAATGTCTGTGAGTATTTATACATTATCATGGAGCTGTGACGTTCACCTTTATTTTGCTATGAAAGGCAATTTATTTCTCCTGCAAAGTCAAGGACATAATTGTAGCGAGATTCAACTCTATTTTAAATACAATATCTTATTTAAAACATGGAGACAAGTGGGCTGAGGAAGGATGGCTCAGTGGTAAAGCAGTGGTCTCGTAACCGGGAGATCTGGGGTTCGAAACCAAGTCGATGCGCTAATGCCCTTTGGTAGGCATTAATCCTCATTACCAAGTCTCCGGAGAGGACGTAAAGCCATCGGTCACCTGGTTGCTTACTTACAAGCATACATATGCTTTCTTAGCAGTCAGGTAAATCAAACAAATAAAACAAGTTATTATGCTTCAAATAGGAGCGTATGAGTTTCGCAACTTTTTTCCTTCAAATACCTTGTCGTTCAGTAACACGTTACATGCTTTTCTTTTGCCAATTTTATCGCAGTATTTCTTACGGCGATTACCACACCATGAGTGACAAAGGATTAAGATGCATTAATTTTCCTTTTGAAGAATGTAATTTAGAACACCCTTTCCTCAATCTGATTCTTTTAAATCATTTCTTTAGTTTCACTGCAATTGGCCATCTCTTTACTTACCAACATTTTGCGATTTATTTACAGCTCTGTAAGCCTTGGTTCCATTTTTGTTGTGAGGAAAGCAATTTATCATTCAGATGTAACCGATAACAAAGACATCTCCTCTCGAAGAGTTCAATATCATATTGAATATTCATATGGGCTTCATAAAGCTGTTAACCTTGTAACCGAAACTGCTTTCCACAGAAAGATGTATCTAGAAAAACAGTAACGATATGCCCTCTTACCCTTCTAAAAAAAAGTCAATTTCAATATTCCCTGGTCTTCTTAAGCCTTTTTAATTGAAGACATAAATCTGTACTTCCACTCGTAAAAAATAAGCCCCTTCAATTAAATACATTCAATCGTGAACGAGTAGGAATCCCATTACTGTATTACCAGCCCAATCACTAAAAATACCATGACAAAGAAATTATTTTATAGGGCATTAGCGTAACAATCCATTAGCAAAGGTTAACAAATTAGCGTTGTTACATGTAATATCACGGAATGATACATGCATTAGGGGGATACGTCTTTATACAGCGACAAGATAAGCCCCATTAGTGAAAATCGTTGCGTGGACATGCAGTCCTAGTTAAAAACCTAACAAATTGTCATTAAGGAGAATACAGGCAGTGTTTAATTTATGGGGTTTTACGTAGGCATTATTACATGAATGCTTGAATGTTTGGAGAAGAAAAAAATTGGCCAGGATTCGTTGGTTGATCATTTTTGCCGACACAGAAAGCTGCCCCAGCATGGACTTTGCATGATACTGGGACAGTATATTTTGCCACAAAGTCTAAAATCATGTGCATTGGCGAAGTGACACTATTCAAGAAGTTACTAAGAAAATAAAGAATGTGTCTTATTTTCCCTTATAATACGTCTTTTCTTGCGGACCCTGTCATCATTAGCACCACAGCCTTCGCCATGCACCCATTTACTCGTGGGTGCAGTGTTGCAAGTTTAGATTAATGTCTTGCCAGCAGACGATGGTGCAGGTCTGGGATTTGAAACCTCAACTCGTGAATTGAGAGTCAAGAGAATGAACCACTATACCACACCTCAATTTTAATAACCCATTTCATAATTAGTCAGTCGGGAACATTACTTATATGTCTTAATAAATGAATTCAGATCAAATACGAGTTCTGTATGTGAATATGTGTAAGATAATGCAAAGTGGTTTTTAAAATCATGTAAAGTTTAACTTAAATTCATGGCAATACTCCACAGAAATTTAATAGCCGAGAGGAAAATGAAATCTTAACTTCATTCGGACAACGTTATATAAAATCAGTTATCAAAATACATTTGCATTTGCAGTTGTCATTTCGATCAATATGTTGGTTACAACTAAATTATTCAGATCTCTTTTAAATTTGGTGTTTATTGTGTTTATCGTAACTCACGAATGAATTGTGGACTGGTTGAATTGGGGCCTTTTTTAATAATCTTACATGTAGGCTTTAATAAGTCACATACTCAAGAAATATAATTGGAAAAAAAAAAAAAAAAAATTTTCACAAACGTAAATGTATTTAAACGCGTGGTAAGGGTATGAATAATTTAGTTGTTAAACTGTATATATATATATATACATATATATATATATATATATATAAGTGCGAGAATTCTCAACTCTGACATGACAACGGGTGTTCCAGAAAACGACAGCCCAACACACAAGCAAGAACCTGAAGAAGGCCTCACAAGCCGAAAGCTCGTAATAAATTTGTAAAGTACAGCTACGTCTCACGTTCCTAGACCATTTTCTTCACGCCTATATATATATATATATATATGTAAATATGTGTATATGTATATAAACTCGAAAATTTTACCAAAGGCTGTGTGTGTTATTCATTTTTTAACTGTCTAATTTCAAATGCGTTCTTTTGTGAATAGGAGTAGGATCAGTTCGAGATCAATTATTAAAGCTTCTTTTCAATGTAGCTTATTTCTAAATGATATATTAAAAGTGATTCATCTGTTTAGTGGTCTATTTTTCGCCATTAACAGAGCGCTAGTTTAAAAATGTAATGGAAAACTGGAAAGGTAAAGAAAATTGCAGCATTTTGTTTGAATGACCTCTTTGTCGATATGTATAACTGTGAATGTTTACCCCCCTCCCCTCTTTTCTCATTCTCTCTCTCTCTCTCTCCACTTTTTTCCTTATATTTCTCTTGTCGTTGAAATTCGCTCAATTTCTCTCAATATGTAGTTTTTATTTTTATCATGGAGCAATATTTCACCAATTTCATGTCTTCGACGACCGTAAGTGACTTCTTTGTCACTCCTCACAGTTCACTAAAAATAAATGTAGCTACCCAAAAGACATCTTTACAAAAATACACTATTGAATTGTATAACTCAGTCATATTTATCTTTGTATCATTTTAAATCCCTTGACGAATATATTTCTGCTGACGAGGGACATGCTCTCAGCATCTCAAAGTTCTTTAGGTTTGCTTCAGATAACATAAAAAAGAAAGCAGGAAATGAATCCAATATACTGGGGAAAGATGTTACTTATAATTATATGAAACGTCAAGAAACACATCATATATCACTTATTGAGTCAGTCGTTAATCGATGAAATGATGGGACGAAACTAAAAACTTCTTTTTTGCTGTAGCGAGCGCCTGTTATGTTTGCTCTATTTCTTCTGTTATCCCGTTTAAAATCTAAATTAATGGTTCAGTTTCAATAAATCTTGCTTATCACAAAATATATCAATGTGGTTACCAACATCGGGATCAATATTTACATTGGCTAAAGCATGAAAGGAACTCCGTGATATATTCGCCTTTTGAGGTAAAGTGATTGACATTGGGTGATTTGATTTAATTTATACTTAATTGTGAACCCAGTTTTACGACAGTTCTTCAAATACACTGCCACTTATGATATTCGCGCCTTATTATTATCAGCGGGCAGACAGACATTGCAACACTGCACATGCGCAGAACAGATATGTAAACTTAAAGTGCCTGTACAGGTGGAAGTGCTAGCTTATATCTTTAAGTGAACGCATAAAAAACTGTGTTTGCATTAGTATATCTTTTCCGTCTTGAATTGTATTTTATTACCTTTTAATACTGTCGGAAAACACAGAAGAAGTAAAAGAGTTGATTATCAATTACAATCTTTCGATTCATCAATAAACAAAAAGAGTGATATGTTTCACGCGATTTCAGAACAACAGCAATGAGGACCTGCTTTCGTGGAAAATCATATTGCTTCTTTTCATACACTTTCAATTTCAAAACAAACGTGACTTAACGAGAAGGTCAGGTTTTGGTAGAGGTAAACAATCATTTCTGAACTTGCCCATTCTTACCAGTGTCATTTTTGAAGAATATCAAGAATAAAATCTCCCCGAAAATGAATGCTCTTCAATTCCCCCCGTTTACGAAATACTACGAGAAATTAGCTTACACGTTTGGTCCAAACGTTCATGCCACATGTGTGTGTGTGTGTGTGTGTGTGTGTGTGTGTGTGTGTGTGTGTGCGTGTGTGTGCGTGTGTGTGTGCGTGTGTGTGTGTGTGTGTGTGTGTTTGTGTGCAGTCCCATATCACCATTTCTGTGTGTAGTGCATATGATTTCCAGCAAGGTCGAGTCGATTTCTGATCATTCTGATGATTCCAAACCTCGCAGTATTTTTGAACACTGTATTATGTAATCAGCCTCTCCAAAGAGCTTCTATACGGTATCAGGCATGATGATATCAATTTTATCTTTAAGGGTAGACTTCTTTTATTAAAGGGACTTGGTAACATTGTTCAGATGAGAGAAAATGGTGCTAAGGTAGTGACTTCAATGCTAGATGTACAATTAAAGATAATCTGAAAATTTGAATGAAAACAGACAATTAATATTGATACAAATCGGGAAAAACTGATCTGATCGATTCCTTAATTCTACAAACTATATTATTACAATTTAATTACATTTTAGGGAATGTAAATCGTCACAAAGCAATGAATTGGCTCTATATACCATTCCAGACATTTAAGTGTTGAAAGATTTTTAAAAGCCTGTCTTATGTCTTATTTTCATGAAAAAACGGTTGGGAAAATGCAAATATGGTTGGGAGAATTTACTGTTAGAGGATGTTGCACAGTGACGCACATAAATATTTTTGTGGTTTGAGGATTTTTTTTCAGGATTTTGTGCAAGTTAGAGGGTTATTACAGTAGAAGGAATATAATAAGTAACATTTCATACCAAAATTACGTAGTTTTTTTCATCAACCTCCAACAATGTTACCGAGTCACTTTAAACACGGGCCATCTTGCTTCTAGCGTGAAGCGCTTTTGAAACTGCTAAATTAAAGGCGCTTTATCAAATACCCTGTCGATTGATTAATTCTTCTTCACGAATAGCCAGCTTGTTATGGGGTTTGAGTTTATCTATTGTGATTTGTTTTTTTGTAAACAAGATGTATTGAAATTACCCTTGAATTGACTTTTAGAAAGTAGTTGCTATCGTGTTTTGCTTTAAGAGTGCAGCGCTTTGTAACTGCTAAATAAAAAGGCACTATACCTTGTCGATTGGTTGATTGATTCTTCTTCAGCAAAAGTCATGATGTTTTGAAATTTTTCGTATACCATTTCTCGCAGCCCATGGACAGTATGACTGCTACAACATACTCAAGCCAATCCAGTGGTATGGGACCCAGGATACGTTCTGCCTGTGGGATAATAACTGTGACACATGCCCGTCCCCCGGTGATTCAGATTATGGCAGTGAGATAATCTCGTATTTCTATGAAGATTATCTCTACAACCATACAGGTGAGATCTTTATAAATATAGATATATATATTTGATCAAAACAGTTGAAGTAAAGATCATTGGGAGTTCCATTAGTAAATTGAAACATTCAATAATCTCAAATTCAATTTGTTTAAATTATGTATATATTTATACCTATATATACATGTATATGTTCGCGAGCGTGTGCAGGGGCGTGTGTGCATGTGTGTGTGTGTTGTGTGCGCGCGCGGCGCGTGTGTGTGTGTGGGCGTGATGGCAATGATGGCCTTACAGTTGAATTTTATATTACGTTTTGGTTAAGTATCGGAAATATTTTGGTAGATGCTTTAAATGAAGGTTATGTCATGGGGAGTTTATCCATATCACAAAAACAAGGGGTTATTACTTTGATTGAGAAGGAAGGGAAAGACCCTTGATACATAACAAATTATAGGCCGATTACATTATTAAATGTTAATTACAAAATTTTGTCAAAGGTGTTAGCTACAAGAATTAAGGGAGTACTTGAGGAAGTCATACACGTAGACCAGGTGGGCTATATGAATAATCATAATATCGGAGAAGCGGTACGTTTAATTGATGATATGTTCTGTTTTTTGAATGAGGAGTCAGATGATAAAGCCTGTAGTTATATGATTGCGGTTGATTTTGAAAAAAACATTCGATTCGGTATCTCATACTTTCCTCTTTAGAGTCTTAGAAAAGTTTGGATTCGGTCCCTCATTTTGTTCGTGGGTAAAACTATTTACAGTAATATAAGTAGCTGTGTTATGAATGGGGGTTTTGCTACTGGTTATTTTGATATAAAGCGAGGGGTAAGGCAAAGAGATCCACTCTCGCCCTATTTATTTATTCTCGCTATTGAAATATTGGCAACAGTAGTGAGGAATGATGAGGTTATTAAAGGCGTTAATATTGGAGGAATTTGAAGTCACACAAGTTTTATATGCAGATGACATGACAAAATTTGTTAGGAATAAAGAATCTGTAAAAGAGTAAATGAGATTTATACGTTATTTAAGAATATATTGGTTTACGGGTTAATGCGGAAAAAACTAATATTATGAAATTGGGGAAAAACAAAGACAAATCAGAAAAACTTTCCTTCGGGAATGTCGTTAAAGAAATTAAGATTTTGGGAGTGTATTTTGCGTTAGACGTCAGAATAAGAGAGGAATTGAATTATAAGGAGATTTTAAGCAAGATTAAAAGACTTCTCGGA
The DNA here is from genome assembly GCA_037976565.1 of Mesocentrotus franciscanus. Lineage (NCBI taxonomy): Eukaryota > Metazoa > Echinodermata > Echinoidea > Camarodonta > Strongylocentrotidae > Mesocentrotus > Mesocentrotus franciscanus. Next base: position 6,770,277 of record CP137684.1, read on the forward strand.
TGGTGGAAACAGAGGGACCTTACGGTGTTTGGAAAAATTCATTTATTAAAAACATATGCATTATGTAAATTAAATTACGTTTTTGCTTCACTAGTGGTTCCAAAGTGGGTCATATCGGAAATACAGAAAATATGTTTTGAATTTATATGGAATGGGAAAGATCGAATTAAGAGATTAATATTGTATCAAGGTTATAATGAAGGAGGGTTACAAATGACTAACTTTGACTCGTTTGTAAAAACCCAACGGGTAATGTGGGTGAAAAGACTACTGTACGGAGAAAAATCTATGAGATGGAAGCTATACTTTGATTTCTGCTTCAAGATGGTAGGGGGTAGATTAATTTTTTTGTGTAACTATGATTCCAGGTTATTAAGTTTCAAAGTACCTGAGTTCTATTTAGAAATGATCAAAGCATCGCAAGAGTTACAAGGTTGTAGGAGTTTTGAAGAAAAGAATAATGCAATTATTTTTAACAATAAAGATTTCTTATTGAAAAGAAAATGATTTTTGATGAGAAGTTGTTTACACGCAATATAATTTCAACTCAACATATTTTTGCTGAAAATGGCATGCGGTCAATATCTCATTTTCAACATTTGGGGTTAAAAGGAAGCAAAATTGTTGATGTATGGAATATATTGGGAAGCTATTTTAAGAAGTGGAAAAAGGATAACTGGAGTTTAGTGGATGTAAAAGAGTATGGTATTTTAATTCAGTTTAACAGTACTGTGAAGCTCCTCAAAGATGTATTATCGAGGAAGGTTTATGAATATTTTATAGAGAAGTTACAAAATATATTTGTTTTGAAGATTCATGATGGACGGAAATTTTCAGATTTTTCAAATGAGGTATGTAGGGAGATATTTAGTAGGCCTAGGAAAGTTACTCTTGTTAACAGACTAAGAGAAATTCAGTATAAATTGCTTCATGGAGCAATATATACTAGAGAACACTTATTCAGATTCGGCTTTGTTGTAGATAACTTGTGCTCATTTTGTAAGCAAAAGATTGAAACATATTTACACTTGTTCTGGGAGTGTGTACATGTTCAAAGGTTATGGCCGAATGTAATAGCTAAGTTTGAGCTAAGGAAAATAAGGTCTACCGACTGGATAGATATTCATTTAGGGTTGTCCGGTAATTCCCCATGAATAAAGATATTTAATACAATTATTTTTGCAATGAAATATTGGATATAAAGATGCAGGGGTAAGTCCGTAATATTGTCTTTGGGGGAGTTTCAAAAAGAACTGTTGAAATTTAGGGAAGAAGAAAAGAATATTGCAGGGAGGGCAGGCAAATTGGTCTTACATTTACAGAAGTGGGAACAAGTGAAGTTTTCATGAACTTTTAACACTGGGCTATTGTGGCTATTGTAGCCTCGTTTAAATGATTTTTTTAATTTGGGGGGGTAAATAGATTGTTTCTTTTTGTTTGTCTGTCGCTCCAATTTGAGGTATTCTGAGGGGGCTAGGAACAGTGTGTGTATATGTGTGGAAGTATGGTTGGATGGGGTGTGTGTCGTATGGTGGGGAGGGGGGGGGGGTTAGTAATGTGTTTGGTTGGATGGGGTCATTTGTTTTATGTTACAACTGATTTCATTTTTGTTTTCATCAATCGTACAATCTATGTTATGAAAATGTTTTGAAATCATGTCACGAAAAAACAGCTTTATTTTATTTCTAAGATTGATTTGTATTGTTTGGAATCAATAAAAAAAAAACTATTGAAAAAAAAAAGTGTGTGTGTGTATGTAAGGTTATGGCCCGAATTCACAAAGGAGGTTTGTGGACAAACCAGGTTTGATCAGACCTAGGTTTGTACAAACCTAGGTTTGTACTCAAACCAGGTTTGTCCACAAACCCATTCCACCAACGAAGGTTTGTACAAACCTAGGTTTGTAATCAGACCAAGGTTTGTAAAACTAGTCTCAGCTACAGGACTCCTAACATTAATTGTCATGGGCCACGGTTTAAATGTTATGAATTGAAAAACTGTTGAACTAAGCATTCTCAGAACAACCCGGACATCTTAATGAGCATTCTTGAAAAGATGATGCTTAGAAAATCTCTGAAATCAACTTTTGAAGTGCATTTTCATGAATTAAATCGAACAAAACTGGCGCGCCGTCGCAGACAGCGTTATCATGCCCCACGTACTCGCATTTGTGTAGTGTCGGTGAAGCACTCGATCTGACCCAGATAAATTGACATCGGCTCAAAAACCTTCGTTAGATCGATAAATCTAACGTTGTCAAGGGGTCTTTTATATAAGGTTTAAGAGTCTTATTGCTTTGGGGGCTACACATTCTTATATTTTATAAATAAAATCACCTAATAATAATGATAATTGAATGTAAATTGAGTTTTCATTGTGATAATATAAATTCATTTAATTGCAAGTCGCAATCCTCCTTTCTATGATTGCCATTTTAGTTCTTTGTTGTAGATTGTTTTTCCATATTTTGTTTTAAGTTTATATTTTTTAATTAATATAAAAAAACTGTCAAGTTAGTAAAGATTGAAAAGGAGAAAAAGAATAATAAAGAGAATTAAAAGTGGAGAGGAATGAGAATGTAAAAATGGAAAGGTAAAAAAAGAAAATATTGCGATGGGGGAGGATTATGAGCAATAATATTTTTTATGAACATGGAGGGGGTAGTATATTGTTATTTTTAAACTCAAGACCCCTCAATAATGTAACGTAACAGGAATTAGAAAGAAGAAAACTTTGTTTGATGAATGGGGGGGGGTAGTGAGCAATATTTTTTTTTACTCCAGACCCCCCGCCCCATCCCCTTGAGCAATTCGTGAGAAAATATTGCGATAGGGGGTTATGAGCAATAAATGTTTTATTTTTATGAACAAGGAGGGGGTAGTGAGCAATATTGTTAATTTTTTAACTCAAGACCCCTCTATAATGTAACAGGGATTAGAAAGAAGAAAACTTTGTTTGATGAATGGGGGAGGGGGGGGGGTAGTGAGCAATATTTTTTTACTCCAGACCCCCATCCCCTTGAGCAATTCGTGAGAAAATATTGCGATAGGGGGGGGGGGTTGTGAGCAATATTATTTTTGTTAAACTCAAGACTCCCCCCCCCCCCCCCCTGAACAATTCGTGAGAAAATATTGCGATAAGCAGGGAGGGGGGATGAGCAATATTTTTTTCTTTTTTTTATACTCAAGCTAGACCCCCTCCCCTTGAGCAAAAAACAAAAAGGTATAATTGAGTTTACCATCATTTTTTTTTTAAAGGTAACATTGCTGTTAACATTTGTTGTGTGTCAGGGGTGGGGGCCCGCCCTCTCCCCACCCTGGATCCGCCACAGCAAACCCATACATCCCCGAAAAAAGAGAGAGACAATCAGACTTATCTATTTCCGTTATTTTTGTAAATTCTATAAAAGCAGGAATATTGTATTTGTATCTTCATGTTTTATATAAATAATTGTGGTTGCTACACAATGGTAATTTACATTGTTCAAACAACGCAATTCAAATTTGTCAATTTTGTAACATGCTTATATGAAAAATAGCCAACTAGAGGTTAAGAGAGGCTCTGGAAGGCCAATTAAATGTCTCACTATAGCTCTTTTAGCAGAAAGAAAATCAGAAATACAACAAAATGGGTGACGAAAATTCAAATTTGCATATAATAGTTCTTTAATTCCGACTTCACTTCACAGTATATACAATAACATTTGTACTAAAACCCTCCCCTGACCAGCAAATAATATATTGACCCGCCCCTCAACTCAGCAATGAATGCTAATAATAATTGTAAACCTTAAATTGAGCCCCCCTGAAAAAAATTCTAATTTTACAACCAAGAATTGTTTCAGAATTATGTCATGCACAAATATTGATATGGTAGTTAGGGAAAGTGTGCGTAAAATAAGAGGTAACTATTACCTCACGGTAGACCCAGCACAGATTATATTAAGACAAACAATTGCAAAAGTAATATCATTATTGTAGTTCATTGAGAATTTAGACAATTTAAATTGCACTGTTATACAATCACAATAAATGCATTTAACCACATGTGCCATTATATTTTTGTTTTAAATGGATGGAATTTCAAACAGCTTTGTTTCACAAACTATAATCAATGTATTCAAGCACATATGTGCCGTTTCACAATTTACAGGTACAAGTTATTGTAGTGTGACTTTTGAAATTGGGTCATATTGGCCCGAATGCACAAAGGAGGTTTGTAGACAAACCTAGGTTTATGTGCGTCATATGATGCATTTCAGACCTTATGCGAGGTGAAAATTGAATCGCAAACTTGTTTACCTCAAGTAAAATAACATTTTTGTTTTTTGTTAAATGTTTGGGACCTTGATCTTTTGTAATTATTCATGGATCAAACAAAACACTTACCGTAAATTGGACTGTTACATTCAGACCATGTGGTAAGTCTTTTGAGTCACCAACAAATTGTTATTTTTCTTACTAAAAAGTCTTTTAGTACTGTTAACTGAAACATTTGTATCAGCAGATATTTGGCAGGCAACTAGTAATCTTTAAAATTTCTACAAACCAAATACTTTCTAACACATGTAAAATTAAAACAAACGATAGCCATCATTTACTTTCACAGTGATTTGCAGGCTTGAAAGTCGACAGAGATCACAATTAACTCAAAGATAACAAAATTGATGGGAGAGTGCTTACATCAGAACTTTTGGGCAAGAAAACTAACCTCTTAATAGAAACTTTAAACGGATATATAATCAACAGTTCAACACCCAGGTTGTTAATGTAATGCTGTATAACTACAACGTATTGTGGGAACACCAGGGAGGGGCCATATTCTGAAATACATTTTGAGCTAATTCCAGTTGCAATTGAGGTAAATCTGTATTTTATAACTAATTATACACTGAAAATGTTTGTGGAATCCTAAATCAAAATATGTATGGCTCATTAATTACAGGATTGCAGAGCGATGCAAAGGACAACCATGTTAGCTGTTTCAGCCTATACTTGGCCAAACCATTGCTATATTTGCACAAAGTGAATTTCCCCAGTATGGGCAGCAGGAAAGCATAAAAATAATGTGAGAAGTGTCCACCTTCTCTCTTATATTGTTGAGGCATGGAACATGGAACATCTCCCCTTTTTAAAAGTTTTGTTGTTGTGAAGTGTTGAAGCGCATTTGTGGTCGACCCTCTGAATGAAGGAATGGCTTCTGATGAGGAAGAGAAGGCACAGATATCTACAAAATCAAAAGGGATAACGGGGAAGAGAGAGAAAGAACAAAATAAACAATATCTCCATAATTATAACTTGTTCTTTTTTCTTGGGGTAATACTGTAGAAAAGGATACAATGTATATCTTGTACACATAATCAGGAATTATTCAATCATGTGTCACTAAGACCAAAAATATGAGGTTCCACTCGACAACAAAACTAATCGAGTTGCATCCAGATATCAAAAACATTAATTGTGAACTGAAATTTAAAAACAAATGAGCTTGTTTGAATTAATTACTTAAGAGAATTGTTACTATATTACCAAATGAACATTCCTTACATGTCACATGTTAGCCATGTATACACAAAAAAGAAACAGGTTTGAGGAAGAAAAAGACTAAATAAATTTTTTCATATGAAAAAATAATCTACCTACCCTAGCTTTAAGCTGTCAATTCAGTGCACTCTCAGAAAAGATCCTTGCTTTGTGGGTGCTTCCTTTCCACCGGTCTTGCAGCGATACTAGTTATTTTCCTCGCAACCTGTTAATATGAAATATGGGATAAATAATTAATTGATGAATTTTCACTCCTCTATTTTTTCCCGATAAAGTTAATTTCTCATATTTTCATTTGGTCAGTACATTAATATATTTATGGTAATTTATGCAAATAAGTGGAAAATTGTCATAACTTGCCCATAAATAATATTTATTTTGATAATTGATTAGTTTTCTAAACAAATCCTTAACCTTTTGACTAGTTTGAATATTAGTAATAAGCCCCCTGTTTGAACTATTATTGAAGTGAGAATTAATACACATTCCTTGTATGTTACATACTAACTTATTGTTCATATAAAAAAGTTACATGATTAAGGAAGAAACATATATATAAATAAATATTCAACAGGAAGAAATAGTCTACCCACCCATTATCTCCAAGCAGCAACTCTGATCCATCTGCCCTGTCCTCAAGCTCTTGCTTCAGTGCAAACTCAGAAAAGATCCTGGCATCTTGGGTGCTTCCAGGCCAGCTTGCAACGATACTAGGTATTTTCCCAGCATGATCACAGACAAACTGTCAATATGAAATAAAATGTTGGCATTCATTAGACAGATGACTGTGACATGCCTGCCTCGTCACCATGCATCCTTGGTAATGACCCCAAAAAAAAGAAGGAAAAACAAGCATTCAAATAAATCATTTTTTGCTGGTTTATGCTATATTATAACTGTGATGTGAATCAGTTTAACATAATTAGACAAAATGTTCCATGCCTTTTCTAGTTTCCTTCACCTTTTGTAAACTTTTAGTACACAAATTAACAAAACACAAACTTTGTTTCCTACACATAAACTTAATAATTTTCTCATGTATTTAAGCCAAATAACAGTTGGGAAACGCCACATACACATAATATGAAAATTATGCTTTCATCACCTAGGCCTACCATGTTAAAGAATATATAACTTATCTATCAACGTAGTGGATTTGGGCAAAAACTACTTTAAAATTGACTATGTTACGTAAACGTACATGTGCACGGCATTTAGGGGCTTGTATGGTCGTACGGCAGACCAGCGGAGCGGGTAAACGAACAGTGAATTTGTGCCCAACGGTCAGCGTGAATTGAAGTCTAGCCCTAGGCATTGGAATATCATGAATTGTTATGATTATAAATATTATATAATAAGAATAATTGGCATGGGCCCATGGCAAGGGCGTCAATCTGGGGGGACATCATATCAAATGTCCCCCCATGTTTTGTCAGAAAAGAAGGGGGACCATCAGGAACAACTTTAAAAAAAAAAATTAAATTAGTCTAGATCTAGATCTAGTCTAGTGCTCCCCTACCCCCCACTTATTCATCGGCTGGCTAATTCGCCGCTAAATATTTTCGCATGACTTGGACAACAACAAAAATTAGTGCTCCTCCCCCCTGCTTATTCACCAGCTGGCTGATTCACCGCTAAATATTTTCTCACGAACCCCCGGCCCCCTCCCCCTCCTCCATGCTCAAGCTCGGATCAGCGGCCTTGGGCCATGCCCATGGCATTGTTTGACAACGAGACAAATCTAGTCTAGGGTCCTAGATCTATCTAGATCTAGGCCTAGATCTACATCATACATGCATGATGTAGACTAGATCTAGTAATAGTATCATCTAGGTCTAGGTCTAGACTAGGTCTAGATCTAGACAGGTCAGTACGACAGCGTCAGTAGTCATGCAGTAGTAGATCTAGACCTAGTAGTAGTACTAGTCTAGGCCTACTACTACTAGGCCTAGTACTACTACTAGTAGATTCTACTGCAGTAGACTACTGTCACTTAGTGTCAGTAGATCTAGGCCTACTGACTAGACCTAGATCTAGATCTACTGAGTACTGTCCTGACTACAGACTAGATCTAGAGTCTAGATCTAGTACTATAGTAGTAGTCTAGACCTAGATCTAGATTGTCTAGATTCTATTTCTAGTCTAAGCTCTAGACCCTAGATAGACCTCTAGCTACTGGCTCTAGCAATCCTGATAATTTTCTGAGATACCTAGACTAGATGACCGAAGATACAGCACAAATGTACATGCACGGGACTAGTCAAATTAATTGAAGCAAAAAAAAATTGCGAGGCCGTCGGATTTGAAAACACCGAAAACACCGAACATTTCATGGTAAATGGAAAGTTATAAAGCATATCACATATTGAAATGCCAAAAAAGTGAAGAGTATGGATTCAAACTACATGAACATGTTTTATACTTACGATTTTATGGAAAGAATCCAGAAATAGAGGGATTTCAATCGCACAAAGTGTCGGGAAGAGCAGACGATTTCGCAGCTTATTTTAGGCGGTGAAAATTTTCTTGACGATAATCGAGTGAAATGTTTTTGCTCGCAGCGCTGCATCCTGATTGGTTAATACGCCTCAAACCCGGTTTGAGAAATTACAAACCTCCCCTCAGAGCAGTCTGTAAATATCGGGTTTGATGACGCATTTAAACCAAGGTTTGATGACAAACCTCCTTTGTGAATCGCAATTTCAGACCAAAGTCTGAACCAAGGTCTGAAACGCGTCATATGACGTACATAAACCTAGGTTTGATGACAAACCTCCTTTGTGAATCGTAATTCAGACCAAGGTCTGAACCAAGGTCTAAAACGCGTCATATGACGTACATAAACCTAGGTTTGTCCACAAACCTCCTTTGTGAATTCGGGCCTATATGTATGTATGTATATGTATATCATTGTGTCACAATGTCGTTTCTATATGGATATTATCTCTATACAGCCATGCAGATGTGATTGCTTTAAAATGCATTAAAATGAAAAGTATTATGACAGAGGTATAATCTCATATTTCTATGGGGATTATCTCTACAACCATACAGGTGAGGTTGATAATATACATAATTGAAAGTTATCGGCAGGTATTCTTCTAAAATTCAAACCCGACACTAGGCTTGAGATTTTTTTACAATCGGTTTTAATAAAGGTAATTGGTCTATTCCTTCGACGTGACCTTAGACCCAGAGATGTGTTGAACTAAATAGAATTCGGACCATTAGATTAATGGAAGATGAAATAAATCGTATTTCTATGAAGATTTAACACTTTTTAAACTGATTCTTAGTTTTATTCATCTAATGTAATTATTTATGTCTTGATAATCCATCTTTTGTTATTACTATAATATGTTGATGTGTTTTGTCACGATTATTTTTACCCGTTTTGCAGTTGTTTTAATGTGGAAAGTACCTTTGAATTTGAAATTGATATCAATTAATGAATAAATCATATGATGAAATAAAATCTGTGAATCCTTTACTGAAGTCGCTATGCGTTTCATTATTTCTTATGTTTAAGTATTTCAAAAATATGCCTGTATTATATTGAAAGAATGGAAATTAACCCCCAGGCATGCATTTCACATTTTGTGGTTTGGCTCAGTAACTTTTGATTTAGAGCCCTAAAAATATATATACCAGGGCCCCGTCTTACAAAGAGTTACGATTGATCCAAATCAATCGTAAGTCCTCCAATCAATCGCAAGTTTGCATTCTCCTATCTCTTATGTACATGGTTGCGATTGATATCAATCGCAAATAAGTTACGATTGATATCAACTCTTTGTAATACAGGGCCCAGATGCATGAAAAGAAAGGCCCAAAAATGTATGTACATATTGTGACCAGTTTTGTTTTGCACGATCATATTGCATTTGACGCTAGAAATTATAAAAAGGAAAATGGGCTTTAAAATCGTTAAATTAGCAACGCGTTGAGATATCGAAATTCATTGTTTTTATTAGAAGGATGTAGCAATAAAAGAAAAATATTATTGTTGCCGATTTGACGAACAATTTGTGATCAATTTATGGGAAATCTGGTTCTGAAAGGGTTCTCGAGATTTGGTAGAATCAGAGAGATCTGAAAAACCAGGTTGTGAAAGTAATGTAACATAAAAAGTAAATATTGATTGTGTCTCTCAAAATTAATCGCATTTCCTTCAATCAATCGTAACTTACAATAAATTTCATGCTACAGATAGATACAGGGCATGGTAATATGCAATTAATTGCATAAAAACTGGACTCGACACTAGTTTTCTACGATTGAATGTAGGTTGGTTTGTATGTTATAGACCCAGGAGTAAGAAATGGAGTTCCTTTATAATTCAATGTTTGTTTTTGTTTTTTTTTCATTTTTTGTGTTTACTAACAGAGATACTAGGACAAGTGTGTCAATTGGTTTTGAAGCCGGGTATTCTTCCACAATGTAGATATTTTGGCTTCTACGTCTCTTGCGAGGTTCATTACTGTAATGGTGAGTTAGTTGATGATGATGATGATGATGATGATGATTATAGTGATGATGATGGTGTTGGAGTTGGTAGTGGTGGTGGTGGTGATGGTGATGATAGTGGTGATAATGATGATTATGGTGATGATGGTGATCATGGTGATGATGGTGATCATGATGATGGTGCTGATGATGATGGGGATGACAATGGGGATGACAATGTCGACGACGATGATCGTGATGATGATGATGGTGGTGGTTGTGATATATATAATGGTGATGGTGATATTGATGATGATGGTGGTGTAGATGATGATCATCATCGTGCTGGTGATGATGATGATAATGACAATGATAATGGTGATGATGATGGCGAGGATGATCAGGATGGTGATGGTGATGATAATGGTGTGTTTTATAGCGCCGGTTTATTGGTGAACATTCATCTTGGTATGTTTTATATATGCTATTGGCATGTGATAAATCTTAAATCTAAAATTTGGACCCTTTCACTGTACCTTCCAAAATGATAATCATGTATACGGGTATATGAATATCCATGTATTTAACCTTTCATGGTACTGTGTGGTGAAACCAAATGTCAAATAAACCTAATATTAGAACATAATCACATATAACACATTACAAGCACATCAATTATCTTCGCATACAGAACATGCCGGCTGTTACCACATTGAAACCAATGGATCGGACTACAGAGGATTAGCTAAGTTCACAGAGAGTGGATACAGTTGTATGAATTGGTCAGACGTCGTTCATTCTTTCAATGAAACTGAAAAAAGTAAGAGAATATAAAAAGAAATTATTAAAAAATCTATTTTAAAATGTTTTAATCTAAAAAAAAAATCAATTTCTTATTTTTAAACGATTTTATTTAGATTTTCTCTAACCCCCTTCCCTTTCCTCTTTTGCTTAAAGGACGTTATTTATTTTACAATTCCCTTTTATTTTTAATTCTACCTGCACTTTGTTGAGATTTCTCATATCCCTTCCAAAGCTTTATGTCCATATTTCCGTCAAAAGATTTACAAAATGTGAAATTAAACCTTTTCATACTTTTCTACTTGTTTTTGAAATACGTTCAGATTCGTGTCTCACAGTTATTTTGAAAATATATTGCCATAAACATTGATATTTTTCTTGTTTTCTTTTTCTGGGGTTTTTCAAGCAATATGGAATGAACATCAATATTTAGGGGTTGAGGATCAAAGAAATCTTAAGCCATTATCACAACGAAGCTTTATTTTGACAAATCTGTGGTCATTTATTGGTCTCAATTATATAAATCAAAGAAATTTGTAATCGTTTTAGAAATGTATCAACGCCTGTTAATATTTGGTTAACACCCGAACGGTGTCGAGTTCCCCAAGAGAGCCCACTACTATGCGTCTTGAATTATTGATACTTCATGAAAAGTGGCCTCGTTACAATATTCATGATATTGGTCACAGCATGATAATTTTGTATATTGTATGTGTCATGTAGGGTGATACGCTGCTCTAGTGAATATGACAATTGCCCCTGCAACGAACAATCAATTGAATTCATAATAAAGCCATGGTGCACTCTCAATATGGTCTCACCGTGTGAAAACATTGAGCTCTCGCCTTTAAGAATATATATTCATTCTAATCATTGTAATGATTAGATTACATGAAGCTGAGAAAACAATGAAAAAATAATCGGGAATTAGACTTGTCTTGTTCACATGTTAGCCTTGAGAAAAAGACTAAATTGTCCTACGCTCACCGAAACAGGTAATTCATCTACTACTTGCGAAGAAACAATACATTTTCAGGCTACATCACCGATCAGATTAATCTTTAAAGTGGCCTTGATAGTCTTTACAATGGTTTTCAATAGTCATTACTTCTGTTCTCTACCCAGGTTTAGATGCGAACCATTGTCGAAACCCAGACGGTCGCGAGAGACCATGGTGTTTCTACAGAGATCAAAACCATACAGACTATTGCCTCATACCTCAATGTAAGAAGCGTTTTCTTTCTCTGCAACTTTTTAATATTTTTCCGGTCATATTATGTACTTGTTTGAGATGCAATATATGTTTGCTTTCTTTTATTTCAATAACACGATATTCCACTGTCTATTATGGTTTGTATCTAAAGATTTATTGATAGCTTTTGTAGTAAAAGTTTTAACAACGCTCTACAGACAAACATTTTTTCTTTCCAATGTAATTAAATAACCTTTTTGTTCATGTATGTCATTTACATGTAATATCTTATACTCAGATATTTGACGTTTCAAATGTTAGTATGAGTACTGGTTGTACTAATGGTAGCAATTGTAGTGGTATTGTTGTTGTTGTCGTTTTTATCGTCATTATCATCATCATTATAAAGTACAGTAGTATTCTTATCACTTTCATTAATACTATCAGTATCACCATTCATACTATCATTACTATTAGTAAAAGGTTACTTCTTGTAATCACTATCAGTGATAGCAATAGTAGTAGAAGTAGTAGTAGTAGTAGTAGCAGAAGTAGTAGTAATAGTAGTAATAGAAGTAGTAGTAGTAGTAGTAGTAGTAGTAGTAGTAGTAGTAGTAATAGAATTAGTCGTAGTAGCAGTAGTTTATTTGGAAATAAAGAAAATACACGAGGAATCTGAAAACAGACAATTGAGCAAGTATAGATGAAAGATAATACAAACGCCGGAACTCCAGGGACTGAAAGTAGTGGTAGTAGTAGTAGAAGTAGTAGTAGAAGCACCATTAGTAGTAGTAATAGAATATGTAGTAGTAGTAGTAGCACCATTATTATTAGTCCTAGTATAAGTAGTGGCACCATTATTATAATAAGTAGTAGTAGTAGTAGTAGTAGTAGTAGTAGTAGTAGTAGTGGAAGTAGAAGTAGTAGCAGAATCACCATTAGTAGTAGTAATAGAAGTTGTAGTAGTATTAGTAGTAGTAGTAGCACGATCATTAACCACCGACATCATCATTACCATTTAATCGTAGGCGCAACGAATGTTCTATCTGACTTCAGACGCCAACAAGACACGTATCCCTCGAATGCCATGGTTATGACGTCATACTACGACCTGGGATTGCTTGTCTTGGACATAGAAGAGAAATGCGCTCAGGTATGATATGAATAGTATATCAAATACAGTCTTTGGCCCAAATTCATTAAGGAGGCTTTAACTCAAATCTTGGTTTAAAACCAAACTTTTGATTATAGTGGAGGTTCATTGGACATGGATACTCCTTCACTACGCCAATGAAGATTAAAATTATCGTTTAAGAAAAATCACCCTTTTGATTTCGTTCGGGCTTTGTCCGTTTTTTTTTTTTTGGTGTGTGGGGGTAAACTTTTATAGCAGAATTTTATAAGATTGCAAAATAGCTCCCACCTATATGGCCCTTTCTCATTTTCCCTTATAGGTTTTTTTATTAGGCAAAGAGCTTTAAACTATTGAAAATTTTGAGAACAAACCAAATCGAGTCAGTCTTGCTCCTGCAGGTGCCATCCATGATGGGATCAATTTCTGCACAAACAGCAATTGCCACAGGAACAAAATTAGTGTTGGGTTACCTTGTTCTTGTCCGTGAGACCTATTAATCGCTTTTTTGTTTAACTATCACAGAAGTGCATCGAAGAGGCAGACTTTGAGTGCAGGAGTTTCTTTGTTGGGCCCTCTGGTTTCTGCCTGCTCTCGGCTGCAGGTGCCATCCATGATGGGAAACAAACTGAAGAGTATCAGAACTCGGGAGGCGATGTTTTCTATCGGCAATCTACCCGTACGTAAAAGCATAAGGCTCTTAATATTATTGGAGCTCATACTTCACACACTGATTATACTTGCATGCATTTTAATGGAACAATTTGGTTTTGTAGAGGATGCGGGCACACGAAATGCACTATTTGTGGTTAGAATAAGATGTGTACATGTGTTTTATTGATTATTCAAAGCTTTTTATTAAGTAAAATATTCAGAGCTTTTTGAAGAGCTGAACAAACTCGATATACATGGGAAAGATTTAAGACTGATACAAAGTCTATATTGGAATCGGTTGGCATGCATCAGGGTAGAGGGAGGGTGCAGTGAATATATTAACATCAGACGGGGAGTCAGAAAGGGTTGTGTTATGTCGCCGTACCTGTTCAATATGTATAGTGAAATCATTCTAAGAGAATTGAAGAATGAAAATGGGATACGAGGGGGTGGCCATTCAATCACAAATATTAGATATGCTGATGACAATGTTTTATTATCTGGATCAGAGAAATATCTCTAGAGACTCCTGGATGTAGTTGTAAAGGAAAGTCAGAGAATGGGACTAGATATTAACTATAAAAAGACAAAGTGCCTGGTAGTCTCCAAGAAGAGCAGTCCAAAATGTAACTGAAATGAAACTGAACGAACAGGTTATCAAACAAGTCTCCTCTTTTAACTACCTCGGCAGCATGATCACCGATGATGACAGATGTGAGACAGATATTAAGAGGGATAGCTCTCGCTAAATCTGCATTTTCAAAGTTAGGCAAAATTCTGACAAATCGCACAATGGGTATGAGGACCAGAATAAGAGTACTGAATTGTTACATCTACCCAGTACTTGTGTATGGTAGTGAAATATGGACATTAGCCTCTGATACTAAAAAGCGTTTGGAAGTAGCGAAATGTGGTTTTAAGAAGAATGATGAAAATCCCTTGGACTTATAAAGTTAGTAATGAGGAAGTTATTAGAAGAGCTGGAGTACAAAGGAAAATGATACGGGAGATGTTGATTAGGCAGTTGAAGTTCATGGGTAACATTACACGTAAAGAAGGCCTAGATAATCTTGCTTTGACAGGGAAAATTGTGGGAAGGAGGAGTAGGGGAAGAAGAAGGATGCTTTGGATGGACAGTCTGCAGAAATTGTTAGAAGAGAGAGGAGTGAAAGAACTTGGATTGGTGCTAATAGAGAAGGCTAGAAGCCGAGGGTTGTGGAACAGCATGATCGCCAAAGTCAATCGATATGGCGCATAGAGAGAGAGAGCATTTTAATATACGTTACATAAAGGGAAAGCAATATATCCAAAGATATACTTGTAAATAACCTAGGGAAAAGGATATTGAAAATAAAAACTCTTTTCGCGTTATTACAAAATTAAAAAGCTCTAGCAAATGTGGTGTTTAATGGTAATAATTGTTTGTATTACTATTTAAAATTGATTTTAAAATAATTATAATGATGATGATTATTATTATTATTATTATCACTGTTATTATTATTACTAATATCATCGTTGTTTTTGATGACGTTGTTGTTATCAACATTATTAATAGTATTCGAACTACAAAGAGCGTATGCTGTGTAAGTTATATTCTCTTGTCGTTTAATGAGAACCTCCATTTAATGTCTCTATTTTTCCATTTATTAGGATGTCACGAGGTAATCCCACTTAAATATCCAGGTGAGAAATTGCAAAGTATTTCTTAGATTTTTTATTTTTCGTGGATTTAGCTCCTTTTGGAATGAAACATGATTTTGTACCAAAATTTGTCATACTTTCTCAATAAAATCACTGAAATTTATTAAAATTAGTAACAAACCTTTTCTTTTAAATAATAATATTAAAATCACAACTAAAAATACCTTTTGAAAAGAAAGTAAACAACATATCCGAGTTTCATTCCAAAATGAGCTAAATCCGTTTCATTCCAAAAGGAGCTAAATCCACAAAATCTAAAAATTTAGTAAAATCAGAAATAACTGGTTTATTTTTTTCCTTCTTATATATTATTTGTCCAGAGCGAAATCTTTAACATATATATAACAATATGAAGGTACATGGCTAAAGGGAAAGTGGAGAAATAAAAAAAGGTGATTTACTCATAAGTACCCAAAGTGGATTTAGCTCCTTTTGGAATGAAACATGATATTGTACCTAAAAATGTTTATACTTCCTGGTGAAATTTTAGAATGTGATATAGTGCATTTTGTCCCCATGTAGGAAATCATTATTTTAAGACAAAAAACTCAATTTTGATAAAATATGGATTTAGCTCCTTTTGGAATCAAGCTCTTCATATGTCAATTATTCAAAATACAGTTTTCATTTCTTCCTATAGTCCTTTAAAACTCTTGATAGTTACACTTGGTTGCTGTAAAAGCAAGGAAACATTACGAGGAAAGATAACCCCAATTCAGTCTGTGGCGTGATGCATAAACTATTTAGGATGTGTTTGAGAAACAAACAGAAAGCTACACGTTCCTGAAAATTTAGCACATTTAAAAATCTGAAATCTAACATTCTGGAGGAATAATTGTAAAAGTAGTAAAGGAATACGTTGATTTCCGGGGGCCACAAAGGAGAAAGCCTACTATGTCCATGTATATGTGTACCGTAACGTGCACTGACTTTGAGTATTGGTCCCCAGACCACTGTATGCTGCCCCTGGGGATGGAAGGTAGATGGATTGAGGACATTCAGATTAGTGTTAGCAGCGAGATAGACATGGATCATAGTGCCAGCCATGCCAGACTGAACGGTCCTTCAGCTTGGGTGCCTGATACTAACGATCTTCAACCAGCAATAACAGTAAGTTTGTTTTAATATGATTTATTTATTCAAAACTCATGGATTGAATTACCCTTGTGAGCTAACAGCTGTTTTTCAAATGACTCCAACGTAATAAGTAGTGAGTAAGATTAAACAATGACCCAATTCAGACCACTCCATGCTACCCCTATGTGGTAAATGGGTTGAGGACAGCTAGATTAGTGTTACATGCGAGATAGACATGGTTCATGGTGCCAAGACAAGCCAGACAAAACGGTCCTTCAGCTTGGATTCCTGACTCTAACGATCTTCAACCGGTTATCACAATAACGAGATATTTAAACGATACTACTAGTGAAACTACATTAAATGGAAAAGGGTATACGACCGTCATTCTTGAAGATGTCTGTCAAATAACTATTTAAACAATTAAATGGCAACTTGTACCATGGGGTTTTGTGTCCGGACGCTTAGCAAAAAGAAGCTAACAAATGTGCCCTCAATAACACTAAGTCATTAACCGTTATAAATCATCGTCATTTTTTATATGATATAATTCTTAGAAGATTTGTGAAATATTGCATGTAAACTTCTTCAAATTACTTCATGAAATCGACTGTCAGGATACACAACCTGTCCGGACACACAACGTCGGGGCATACGACAACGAATATATCGAAAAGTTACCCTAAGTTACCTTATCAATACAATTCGTTCATAATGCACTGGCTAACTAGACAGAGAAGATAAAAATCGAACTTTCAAAAACTGTAATTCTAGATTCCTCCTATCTATACATTTATTTATGCATTTCAGTCTTCTGTACACAGGATGGCCGTTTTAATATCGAGAATTGATCTTACAAGAGCCATGTCTGTTTAATAAAAGCATAACAATATTACATACAAAACACGATTTCACAGATCCATTTAACAAAAAGAATACACAAATATATAAACAACTAAGAAGAAAAAAAAGCAATATCAGCATACTTCCTTTAACCATGTTCACAAAATGTGACAGTACAAATTAATTACTATAAAAGCAATAAAATCACTTTTGTGGTGGTATTTCATATTTCAGATAAATTTCTTCGAGAGAACTATCGTAACTGGAGTGGTCTTACAAGCAGGAAGCCACAAAGATCAAAGTACCAACCTGGTTTCCAACTTCACAATCGACTTTGATCCACGTCCTGAATACGCTACCGACCCTCAAATACCGTACATGGGTGTGGAGAGTTCCCCTAAGGTAAGTAACTAAATACACGTAGAAAAAATAGTCCTGAAAAATAGTGCAGTTAAAGATAAAGACCAGTTCTGGTCATGCGATTGCATTGTGAAAGAAACGTTGTGGAATCGATCAGAAAGGTAGATCATCTAGCATATAAGTATTGGTGTGTACTGCAAGGTTCTGGAATCATCAAAATGATAAGAAATTTGGCCCAGTCTTGGTAAAGTTACAAGCAATGTACACAGAAAGATGTATATGGGTCTACGCAACCACTTGCGCGATATCTATTTGGTCCCAATAGATATAATAATTTACCAAATATATTAATTAGTAGGCGGTTTCCCGACAAAATTTGTATCATCACGTATTAGTCAAAACATATTCTTTCACATGATTGGTAATGAGAGCTTCCATTTCATTTTTTGAGAGAGGGGCGTTTCCAAAACTGGTCCTTTAGAAAATGAGTTACCCTCAAATAAAATACATTGGTTAGGAGAATTTACCAAAAAAGTAAGTACCGTACTTTCCTTTTCATTAATTCAGAAGTCACTTCCTCATTATTCTAGTAAGCCTCAAACAACTGTACCCCAAAATAAGTTACATTTTAATATCCGTAATTTAATGTAATTTCCGTTATAGTTATTTGCCATAATTAATGCAATATACATGCAGGTAAATTATCAACATGAAATATTTTATATGCATTACCGTTCATCATTTTCTAAACATCTAATCTTATATGAAGTGATATATGAATACATACTTGTATAATATTTTGTATTGTTTCCCGTGTTTCTTTAAAAAAAAATTCATATGTGTAATAACTATCATGCCTATGTATTGTAAAACAAATATTCATGTACTTTGTGCATGAAGTTTTCATATAAATACAAATATCAATACAAACAGCATAAATTTACATGACGAAAATTACCCTATTCGTAAGTAGCTTATTAAAATGCCTTAGAATGTTAATTCTCAATACTCTACTAACCTTCGAATCTTGAAGATGGGCATTAGTTTTTGAAATATTCCAATAACATGGATTAGGAAAGACCTCCCTCCCCCCCCCCCACAAAACTTCCAATACCCAATAAGTCAGTAGAATATACCACGCTCATTTAGGTTAAGTGATATGCTCGTTCTAATTATTCTGTTTCCTAATTATTTTCCTAGGTATTACCAGGGATCTTTTACAGTAATTGCCCTCAACCCGTTTTCCTTGATCCACCTGTTTGGACGTTCGGCCTACGAATCAAACCTGTTTCGAAATCAAACGACCCATTTGGTCTCAGGCTCGAGATCCTAGGGTGTCAAGATAATGGTAAGTCTATGATAGTATCAGGCGCGGTTCTATAATAATGTTAGAGGCTTCGGGGTTAGGGGCTCGGGGGTTCTTACATTAGTGTATACATGTGCCTTGTTTAAATTCACTAATAGAACCGCTACCTGGCTACTGGTTTGTATGATGGTCATGCAATAGTAATTATAGTTAACTATTCATGGATGATCATGTCAAATACTCTTCCATATCATATACCGCATATGAATATTCTAGGCCTCTGATTTGTCAATCACCGGGCTAAGTTCTACATGCTGGTACAATGCAATGACGCAATGATTGTGTGTAAAGTTAACAATGGATACGCGCGGTGCGACATGCGCAATCGTCTTAGACGGATAAACCTCCTTTGAATGTATCCCCCTTTCCCAAAAATACATTTTAACAGGCATATTTCGTTTAAAATCTCTTTTTTAGAAATGTCACTTTGGATGCGGTATAAAGAAGAAAAATATTGACTGATTATTTTTGTTTCGGGTCATGGTTAAAACCATAGTTCCAGGATATATCGAGACTGCATTTTGCCCCTGGACTTCGTATCGGGACACAGTTCAGTTTCGAGATCACCTTCGGAAAAAGTGAAAAGAAAAAAGAGAATAGTAATGTTTTCATATGAGAGGGAGTTTAACTAAAGTGGAGGTAGTTTTTACCTGGGGTAGGGGGTCCGGGATACTTGTAAATGAGTAATTTGCCTAAGGAATTTTTTTTAATAAGGTAAGCTGTCCGTGGGTGACTATCGGTGATTGTTATAGAGGATAGTTTTCCAGAGGTACATGTCCGTGATAATAGTCCCAAGGGTTGTTTTCATATGAAATATACTAATAGCACAGAGGAATCGAGGTAAACTATGAGCATGATGAGATTTCGTAATCATTGATATGACAAGAAATTGTCTAAATGTTCCTGAAAATCTATTGCACTGTAGTATAAGTATGGGATTACACATTAATGTGGCGCGGAAGTTTGGTTAAAACTTTTCAACTCTTTTCTTGTCATGCCTTGAAAATTCCCCCTTTTAAGCGCCATTTCTACTGTGGCAGTCTTCCCATGGACCTACTCTTCCCAACAGACATAAAAGTATGAGGAAGCACACAAGTTGCTTTTCATCCTTACAAGAAACTTACCGTTCTCTTTAAGAAATTAGTATGTCACAATATTTGTTGTGTATTTTCCTAGATTGTGATAGCGAATTTGGATTCATGCGAGGGAGGGTTGAAGGTATATCGGTCAGAGAATCAAATGATGTGGGAACATCGGAGTCAGTATTAGCTGCCCTAGGAGCGTTTGATTATCACTCTACCGGTTGGATTCCAAAGACACCGAATGGCTGGGTTCAAGTAAGTTATAATTGTTTATTTTAAGCATCGTTGATCAGAGTATTAAAATTGATAGTCACTTTTGTTTTAAGATTGCCGAAGGGTTGTTTGAGGATTGTTTATTTCATTTTATTTTATTTTATTTGTCAAGCTCAAAAATACAGAGCATCAAAATAGAGTTGCAGAGAAGACAAGGAAACAGAAAAGATATAGAAGCAAGAAGAAAAATTGACAGGATGACCGAAAAGAGCTTATTTACAAATAGATTATTAGTCTACACGACGGATACCAAATTCACCAAATGCCTGGGTATAAATAGGTTGCATTCCTTGATTATTATTTTAAAACGTATGTGTGGGGATGCGTCTGTGTGTATGTGTTCGTGTATGTGGTGGTGTTGTAATTTGGTTTTACATACGTGTATCCTTTGTCTGTTTTGTTTGTTTTTACCTGACTGCTGGGAAAGCATGTGTATTCATGTAAGTAAGCAACCGGGGACCGACGGCTTTAAGTCATCTACGAGGGACTGAGGTATACAGCTTTTCAGACTGTATTGACAAACTTGGAAAAAATTATCCTGGAATTAATACAGAGTAATACCATATATATAAATGTCCATAACATTTCTATTGCCATAACTTGTGTATTTCCGACAGATGTCAGTCAATGAGCCTTTTCAACTATCAGCCCTTATTCTTCGAAAGTGCGATGACCCCGGTACCCGGATAGACTCATTCCGACTCTGGTTCGGCTCTAATAAAATGATAGAGGCTGGCGAACTTAACTTAACCGAGATTGTAAGTATGACAAATTTATTGAGAATACATATCGGTCTTACCTCAACAAACACAATCGCAAATATTTTCAAGAATCAACTCAAGGGCTTTTTAAATACTCAATTGCATTATCTATAAAAATCATGTTCGGATTACGTAAGATGTCATTTTGGTGCTCGCACATTTAAAAAAAGCTAATGGGCAGGGCTACTGAAAATGCCCTCGGCTGGTCTTTCGCCATTGTGTAATGTAAAATAACGATAATGATAAAAGTGTTGACAACTTCAGCTTTTGACGACAAAAAAAAAATCGTTGTTTCTGTGAAAACAGGATGGATACTACCTGTATGTATTCGTCCCATTAAATAACGTCACATCTATCACACTGATAACAAGTGAACTAAATTCTTTGATTCATAACATATTTTCCAAATTACGTTTACGGTTTTCCGCCGGCTACCTCAAAGTCAATGTCAAGATGACTTTTGCTCTCACGTCAGATGAATAAGTAAAATATGTGCATTTTTAAATAACACTTTATAGCATTGTTTAAACTATCATCTCAGTTCTCAAATCTTATCCCAAATGTTGTTTTTTCTTCAGTTTTACGCCGACTACCGCAACACAAGCATCTCAAGGGTTAATTTTACAGTACCGTTTGAGCTGCTCGAATTAGCCCGCTTCTACCCCATGAATACATCTACAAACGTCTGCCTCAGACTGGAGCTGATCGGATGTAACTTTTCAAGTAAGTATCATTCCTTGAACCTATCATAATCTCTACACATTGAAGGGGGGATTATTTTGTAAAAGGGAGGTGGCAGAATCTCCCCACCCCCAGAACCAGTTGATTTAAAAATGGATTTTAATAGGGGTAAGGGCCGGTTTCTCTCATACTTGAATTTATGTTATATAACTTTTCCAGTAAGTATGATTCTTCAAACGTTCATAAACTCTAGTTATTTCATGGGCGCATAAAGTATTTTATAAAAGAGAAGTGGTACTATTCCCCCGCCATACCCCTTAAGAATGGATTTTAAAATCGGGTACGGGCCCGCTTCTCTCAGACTTAAATTCGTGTGATATAACTTTTCAAGTAGGCCTAAATATAAAGTGCGATTCGTCCAAATTATCGAATCTAATGCTAAATATTTCATGAGTGATGGGCGGATATAGTATTATGTAAAAGGGAAAGAGCCAAATCCCCTAACCCTCGAAACTAAAATATTAAAAATGAATCCCAAGTTCATATTTATGACATCATTAATCTTTGACAAGATAAAGGAGAAATAGATCGCACATTTTCGGCTGCCTTTTGAGTGCCTGTAGAAAGTGAACACTTTTTAAAAATATACAACTTTAAGGGGTCAAAATGTTCTTATGATGTACATAAGATATTCGTGATTTGGCTTTAAAACATGAAACGGGTTGTTTCCCCCCAAAAAAAAAAAAGAGAGAGAAAGAGAGAGAGAGAAATCCGTCACTGGATGTCTTTCATACTACATTAAAAAATGGTTTAACAGACAAAAGTGTTCACTAATTAGGCCCATTCTTAATACTAGTTATATGGTTAACTTTTTTCTTGGACGCTGTTGTTACTTTAAAAGAATTCTCACTGACAAGGCGTTTTTGGGGTATGTTAACGGCATTAATGGGATATTGCAAATGGCTTATTTGAACAAAAACAATCGGTTGTTTTCCTTTTCGAATAAATAAAATGTATGAAATATCATCCTGAAAACGGACATTTGATTTCTTCGTCTAGGATGCAGTCAACGGCTGGGTATGGAGTCTAGGACTATAGACAGAAAACAACTATCGTGTAAAGGATGCAATGAAACGACCATCGATCAAGCTCGCCTTCATCACTTCGACTCTACAGGTAACTGCTTATGATAACCCACGCCCCCACAAACAAAATTGTTTGTCTCTCATTGCTTATTATCAGGGCGCAAAGCCAACGCTCCAAGACTAAAATGTGGACTGGTTGAATTACGGCTTTAGTTGAATACTTTTAGATGTAAGCTCTAATATGTAGCAAAAATGGCTCTTTCAATTTCCCCTGCAAGCAAACTGCGCCACTCAAGGCTACTTGGCAAACCAAGGCCCTGTATCATAAAACTTGTAGTCAATAACAGTTACAGTTTATGTTATAAGCTACTGACTTGCATTTTATTTGTTGAGAGCAGGCTCGCTGTAAATCTTTATCACTAAATTGTTATTACTAACAAGTTTTATAAACATGATGCAACGGGGCCCGAAATTTTTTCGCACCAATGTTACTCAATATCTACATGCATCACACCATGCACTAGCCCATGTTCATAAGGTTATTCCGAACTTCTGGATTCCTGCTTCATAGGTTTCACCGGATGTGTCCTCCCGACGACTGAAGTCCATGATATCTGGTTCCAGTTTGCTTTTGAAGACGTCCACGTGTTCCATGCTATCATGAGTCAAGGAGGCTTTTTTAACGGCAGGCTGACTTTCATTACAAGACTCAAAGTGGAGTATAAACTGCTAGACTTTGAGAAGTGGAGAAAGTACAAAAATGTCATTGGAGAAACAATGGTAAAATCACATATATTCATATAATAGGCAGGGTATTTTACCGGCATCGATACCACTGCTGTATTTCCAATAGCGCTATCACTCGCTGGAGGCGAACATAGAGCGATTTCCGGTTCCTGTATGCAAGCATCATCACGCGTGCGTCATCACTTGGTAATGCATTATGGGACATGGCTGTCGTCACATCCTGGCATTGCAAGCAGTGGAAGCCGGTATACGTAAATCTAAAGTAGTGTCAGTAGAATACCCTGCCGTTAAGTTGCGTTCACATATCCCGGGCAAAATAAGCGCTGTGCGCTTTACATTTCTATCACTTCTGAGACACAAATAAAGGCTCGTTCAGGTATGACGCGGTTAACCGTCACATAAATCCTGCGCGTATTTCACTTTAATAGCTTAAGTGTTATATGATACAGATATATAAACCGTATAAAACTTTACGTCATCATGTAAAACTGTGGTTTACCGATAAATACTAAAGAAGGCTTAGGTGGCCTGTTTGACTACTATTTTCACTCCCCCTTTCATCCCCACGCAATTCACATACACCTTTAAAACAAACAAAAATGCAGCGTCAAACCATGTCATATGTAAATGAGTCTTTGTATTCAGTATATATCATGTTTATGATCACACAAAGAACAATTTTGCTATCGCTTGTTTGACACGCCTTTCATTTTGTGAAAACCATTCAGTGAATAGAGTTTTTGTTTGATTATTATTATACATTACTTCATCAATTTTGTCTTCTTTCTATATTCATTATTTCTTGATCTATTTATTTATTCTTCAAATACTCATTCGCGGAAAAAAAAATTGCCAGCAGCACTCCAAGCTGATAGGGTCAGTTAAAGGGATAGTTGAGTTCTTGTTTAAGACCGCAAATGCCTTTAAAGTGCATGGTTATTGCTCTTATTCTTATTTATGACATTTCTAGTGCCCTTTTAGAACCTAAAATTGCTATGAAGGTAATTTTAGACCCCAAAATGTGTGAATTTAGATTGAATACGATCATACCAATTGAGCTCCACTTTCAAAAAAATACGATGACCGTTAATCAATTAATTAATAAATAATAACAATACCAGGGCCGGCTGGTTGTGCGTATTATAACCAACACGAAAAATCCTAAAAAAGGCAATATTGGCATTGGCTGAAATAAAACGTAAAGGCGCTATTTCCATTTTCAACGGCTGGTTCAAAATTACCGAATATTTGTGGGGCACCACAATATTAGAAATGGTTCTATGTATGGATATTTCAGCCGTCTCTAAACAGATTTTGATCAAACAAAGATGATGTTGTCATTTAAATTGTAAATTCTTTCAAATTTGACACTCAGTTGTTCATTATCTCACAGAAAAATATTTTGTGTAGCGTCCTCTGCAACAAAACTCAACTATCCCTTTAACAATGAGGTAATACAATATGTACAATAGTATTTTTGAACATAAACATTACGAACATATGAAAATATATTTTACTATTTCAGTACTTCGAGAATGTGCATGACCCCTATACTGTATCGACCCATAGTTTCGAGAGGGCGTTCTTCAGCCAGACTGTTCGAGTCTGGCCTGATTCCGATATGACGAAGCCAGGAGTCATACGACTTGAACTTGTGGGCTGCCGATTGGATTGTGAGTTAATAATGGTATTATTGATAATAATAATTATTATAATAATAATAATAATAATGATAATAATAACAATAGTAATGATAGTAATCATAATAATAATAATAATAATGATAATAATGATAATTATAATAAACTATCATTTTAATAATATTAATAATAATAACAATAATAACTTTAATGATAATAAAAACAAAATGATAATAAATTTATTAAAAATAATATGATAATAAATGATATTTTTAAGGTGCCAATTCGACTTCAAACCAATACCTCCCGGCGCACTATTGCAGAACATGAGGCAACATATATACATAAAAGTTGGATTATGAAATAGAATATGAAGAGAAAAAAGAACAATTAATTATAAGCCACATTAAACAGATACTTTTTTTCTAGGTTTCCTCCCCCCCCCCCTCCCTCTTTGTATTTATCTTAAGAAGAACCTGTAATCCAGATTTTTTATGCCTCCGCTACAAAGTAGCCGGAGACATTATGTTTTCTGGTTGTCCGTCCGTCCGTACGTACGTACGGCCGTACGTACGTCCCGTTCTCGTGATCGCGTTATCTCAAGAACCAATTGATGGATTACCGCCAAACTCAGGTCATGTATGTATCTTGCAGAGCTAATGAAGTGATTAGATTTTGGGGTCACGAGATCCAAGGTCAAAGGTCACAGCGCCCATTATGTACGCAAAAATAGCTCGTGATCGCGTTATCTCAAGAACCGATTGATGGATTACCGCCAAACTTGAATTTTAAAAATTGCTTCCATTTTGGTTTGTAAAATTGCTCTATGGCGGAGGCATCATTTTCGACTGCGCGCAGTTGAAGTTCCATCTAGTTTTTGAGAGCGTTAAGGTGTAGACGAAATGTAGTCTTTTATCTCTACATTTTTGTTTTTGTGTTTCATCAGTTTTAAAGATGGGTTGGTATTCTGAAAATGATGTTATCTTTTATTTAGTAAAACAAAGTTATTTTTCATAGTGCCAAAACTGACCGTGTTGGCATAAATTTACGACAGACATGTAAGCAAGCACCAATGATAATTAAAAGTTAACTTCGCGCAATTTAAGTTTGTTTGTGTGTTTTTTTTTTGGGGGCATTAGCATCGTTTTTCCTAACAACTCTAAAGCAAACGACGAATTCAATGTCATTAAATGCAAGGATTTATTCAAAAAAAAAATTTCAATAGCCTTGGCTTACACTTTTTCTCAAATTTGTTCGAGCATTATAGTGGCTTTTTACGTAATCCAAACTTCATTTCTATATGAAACACATGTAAAATATGGTACTGAGATTGCCCTAAAGTTCCTATTTTGAAGATCGTGTTAAAATAAGATATTTTCTCCATGATATATGCAGGCGTGATTCCAGAATATTAGTTTCCTTTTTCTTTCTTTTTTTTCTTCTTTTTCGGGGAGGGGGCTTTGGTACCCTCTAGAATCTAACAAAGTTTGCTACATAAATCATGTTCATTGCATTATTTTCTTGTCAGACGCCGATAAAGTATGTGGTGACGAAGAGTTTCTACACGAAGGTTTCTGTTATGGTGTAGTGGATGAGGAAAGCGATTCAGCATGCGATCAGATCTTTATTCCTGGCAGTCATCCTGCTGACATCAAGACCTCATCCATTCAGGTGAAATGAGAGTCGTCACTTCAGATTGATGTGTGGGTGCGTGTGTGTTTGTGAGAGGGAAAGAACCATCCCCATATTTTAAAACAGACCCCTCGATAAAGAATATGGAGGGATAGAGTATCTGCACGAATGTTTCTGTGAACAAATATTTACCCCTGGAAGTCATCCCGCTAACATGACGTCTTTATCAATTCATGTGAGATTAATAAGGGGGCTTCACTATGAAAGTGTGTGTGTGTGTGTGTGAGCGCGCGTGTGTGTGTGTGTGTGCGCTTGTGTGAGGGAGGGGGCAGGGAGGGGGCAGGCAGGAGCTGGACTTTGTTTCTGGTACAAGTTAAATAACCTCTAGATTTGTTAATTTTTTTATATATAGTGAATAACATGTACAATTGATTTATAAATTATGTTTGTGTACTTTAATTTTTCTTTGTTGCTCAGTTATAAATACTGCAAATGAGTTTTTGTTTAATTATGTTTATGTATAAGCAATTAATATTGAAAACGTTTATATATTTTATTCAATTGTATGTTGTTCTTGTTTGTATTACATTTGGAGGATTAAAAATATTTAAAAATATTTAAAAATGTGTGTGTGTGCGCGTGTATGTGTGCGTGGGTTGACGAGACGCCAATATGCCTCCTAATTAAAGTCTTGTATCCCCATTCAAGTTTAGACCCAACGAGGCACCTGAAAATATCAAACCCTTTTTCCTTGTTTTGACTGCTTGCTAGGGATTTCGTAAAGTAAAATTGGTATCTTAAAAATAACGTTATTTATAAGATTGCAATCGTGTTTATTTCATATCATATTCTTTCTTTAGACATTCATAACAAGTAAAAGTGAAACATTGCTTCATGACAAAGATGACCGTTTTGTTATTGGACTCAAGGTGAGTATTCAACCATAATCTCATATTTGTCTGTTCAGAAGCAGAAGGAAATTAACTTGTATCAGCTACCACAGAGTTAACGGTTTATTGCCGTTTGGTCTACACCTAGTCCGTCTGCTATTCACATGTTCTAATGATCATTTCGTCTACAGATCATTTGGTCTAATAATTTAGGCTAATAGTCATTTGTTCTAATTTCGATTTGGTCTAATCTCCAATAAGTCTAGTACCAATTTGTTCTATTGCTCATTTAGTCTAATTTCCAATCGGTCCAATTCCCAGCTTGTCTAATGCCCATTTTGTTTACATTCCATATGGTCTAATAATCATCTAATTATAAATAAAAAATAATCTTCACAGGTAGACGAAATGGGCATTACACAACCTTGGACTTAAACTAAATGAACAATAGACCAAATGGGTAGTGGACTACTTGGAGATGGAGAAATTGGAGAAATGCACCGTGACATGGGAATCATAATTTGAGTGGCACATAGAGAGGCTAACTGCTAATCATGATTGATATCAATGCAAGGCATATCTGCAATCGTGTACCCTATTTTGCCCCATTTTGATAACAGAAGGAAATAGGAGAAGAGTTCACATGGACCGACGGAACACCTTTAGACTATTCAGAATTGGCCCCAACTGGTTCTATAGATGAACTACCAAATGACAAATTATGTGTGTACATGGATGCCTATGACTGCTTCAGCTGGAAGACATATGACTGCAGTCCACAAAAGAGAGCCGTCATTTGTCAATACGGTATGTATTGTGTCTGTTACATTGGCTCCGAGTCCAATCACGCATAATTTTCAAACTACCGTTTATGACCTAGCTACCACTGTCTTGATTCAATGGTCCCAGAATATCTTAAAGCTACACTTTACTAGACGCACTACCTCGAAATCCCCTGTAGCGCCATCTCAGGTAAGCTATAGCAGTATGGTCCCGTAGCCCGCTGCTTCCCTAGCTGCGCTGTTGGTTCTCGCATCCAGTCCTCTGTCTGTGCAGTGGAAATTAGGTATTGGGTTACGCACTATTGGCTAATTGACTTTAAAATGGCGTTGGGGAATATAAGCATAACGCTAGGGCAGAAAGTTTATCAGTTAAGTACCGCTTTTATAGTCCTTGGTTTAGTATGCACCCTCAAGCAATATGAGATAATTTCAGAAAAATATCTTTCAATGTCCTGTTGTTCGGACCAAGTTTTAAGGGAGCGATCATTTGTTAATGCTGCCCCTACACTTTGGAACACCATCCCATCTCAAATAAAGTAATCATTTGCAATTTTGAAGTATATAACCTTCCTCACACATTACTTATTCAAACAGCATTTTGTTTCTGACTTACGGTCAGGCAATCGTAGCACATGTCTGTCCTGTTATTTTGTAAGCGCATGAAGACGATACGGCAGCGGTATGCGCCATAAACGCACTGTATCATTATTATTGTTATAATTATTAAAATCATTGTCAGTATTGTTTTATTACTATTATTACTATTATTATTATTGTTTTCCACATCAAAATTAACCTTTGTATCATTACATTCGTATCATTATCATTTCATTTATCCTAGACGTAAATGAATGCCTAGGTACTCATCATGGATGTACCTACGGGTGTAGCAATACACCAGGAAGCTACTATTGTGCATGTCAGCCTGGGTCTAGGAGAGACATTGGAAATAACTGCATAGGTAATCGTCATATTAATCTCTAAAAATGATTATGTTATTGTTGTTTCTTTTGTTTTTGTGTGTGTGAGTGTGTGCGTCAGTGCGTGTTTCCATAAATGTCTATGGTGAAAATCGAGGACTTGTAATATACATTAGTATGTTATTACAGGTTTGAGGACACACACATTTGTAGTAGTATAACATCCCGAAGATTGAAAAATTACTGCATAACCATTGACGATCGTCTAATTTTCCGTGCAAATTGAGCACCTTAATAAATATACCCTTACATACTTTTTTTCCTCGGTAATGCAAATATGATTTACCTATCTCAGGAGTTTTATGTTTCTCTTCACAATCTGTTTTCTATATGCGCTATGGTACTTGTTTTTAAAGCTTCTAAATAATGAATTATATTTATCATTTGTAATTCACGTAAAGAATGTTATCATGGTTATAGTTATTCAGAATGACCCCTTTTAAATATTTTGTCATCCCTTCATCCTAACAGACATATGCAGTACCAAAAGCGCAACCGCTTTTCATTTAAAAGGAAACTCTGGCCCATGCATTAGTCAGAAAGTTTGTGAATTGTTAACATAGACTGAAGCAAGTCAACTATGTCATAGTCAGAATAAACGTTATTATTGTAATTTATTATTATAAAAATTGCTATTAAAATATTTCGTCATCACTACCTATCAAACAGATATTTGCAGTACAACAAGCGCAACCGCGGTTCATTTTACAGAAAACTCTGGCATGTGCGTCAGTCTGTGGGTTGGTGAAGGATTAACATGGGATGAAGCAAACCAAGAATGCCTTATTCAGAATAAACATCTTCTAGGTAACCGACTCACTGTCGGGCATGGTGCATTGGTAAGTAAGGGCGACGGATCCAGTTATTTTAAGGGGTACAGTAAGCAACAACAAAAGAGCTTTTAACATCTTATAAGGGCAGATCCAGGGCTTTTGGAAAGGGGGTGGCACAATTACAATAAATCTCTGGCAAGCATAACATGGGGTTATCCGATCTTACAGGTGCACAATTAGTCAAACAAAACAAACAAAAACATAAAAAACACAAAACAATTTTCTAAACGAAAATGAGAAAAGCATTTTTACACTTTTTCGGGTAACACAAAAACACACAGGGGAGCCCACATATTTTGAGTACTGAGGTATATCGGTTGGGTTTTAGAACGGAGCGGTTGTGCCCTCCCTTTAAAATACATGGCAAAATGTTTTCCTCCATACCAGCAACAGATAAAGTTTCATTGGACAGATTTCTTAATAATTAATTTCTTAACAAAGAATTAGACGTTGGCCCAGGATGGTAATAACTGCAGGTTTAAATCCCTACTAGAGCGATGTTTTTCTTTTTACTAAGTTCCATACAAATGCAGATTATGAAGCCGATCAAATTACCTAAGGTTTCAATTTAAATTCTATCCAAATATTAATCTGTCTCTAAGAACCAAATTCTAGTAAATTTTTGGTAATTACTATTTAAACAATTATCTTTAGATTAGTGCTTATACCTTTTTCAAACTTTTAAAACGGGTTCCCATGAAGAATTAGTGTAAGGTTGTTTTCAGGTTTACTTAAACGGAAATGAAATTAAGAGCATTATATACATGTATTTAATTACATCACAAAATATAGAATTGCATATGTTTCATCTGCTTTTGTTCCTCATAGATTGCTTACCTACGATCAGCTAACATATCAAGCTGGCCACTCATCTGGCTCAGGAATCAATCTCAAGGCCCTAGTCCACAATGCTATGTTGCCAATTTGACGACCGCTAATCAATTCCAAGTCATCCAAGCGCCATGTGACAAACAGTTTTCGTTCGTCTGTGTCACAGGTATTACAAATTCTACTGCTTTTTTGTCAAATATTACAAATTGAAAATTGTGATTAAATGTGTGTCAGACAAGAAAGAAATCTTTGAAAAGAGAATTTGTGAAAGGAAGTGGGGAAGTGGTCTCAGAGTTCATATCCTTCCTCTCAGAATATGGAATTATGAAATCAAAAGTAAATTGTGTACATCAAGGTTCAGCCCAAGGTAAAAGTCGCAAATTCGATAAAATAAAGGATCCCATAACCACAACCTGAAGTCTGTGTTCTGCCATATCAAATAGAAATCACTGAATCCGCAGAGAAGAACGAGCATAATTATAGTCATACAGATTACACCGATGTGTGTTCTCAAATATATAACAGACTTTTATTTGGGTTGAAGTTTTGGAACCTAAGCGCCTGTTCTATACCGCTAGAATGATTCTAACGTACACTCAACCCCCTAATTTTTTTGGTGATAAAAACGGATAAACTTTGTCCAATATTGAGTAAAACGGTAACTTGAATGTTTGTAAGGTGAAATCGTATCCAGTATTGAATTGAATTTTACTTTTTACTTTCTTCGCATTGTCGATACAATGGGGCAAACATATCGATCAGTGCTCCATGGACAGCATTATAAGAATACGTTTTCGCATGTAATTAAAGGCATCGTTTAACAATATTAAATCTGAGATGCACGGCCCTACGTGTTATCAGAGTCTGTGATATGGTGTAATATTGAAGCCCTAAAAAAATCGCGCTTCAAAATGATCACGAAGTGCCTCAAAAAAGTAAAAATCTTTGAGTGACCGGTTTTACCATACTCGTTTCCCCCAATAGCCTGTAGTGTTATGAAAACCGTTAGGAAAACGCAAAATTTGGTTTCGATTTCCAATCATAAATATCTTGATAATCAGACAGGCGATCGGCTTGTAAAAGTCATGGGGTTCCTGACTGACCTAAATGTTAATAATTATCATTGCAGCATGAGCTAAATCCAGGATTTTGTTTCAGAATCTGAGACAAAGTTACCAGATCCCTTTAAGAAATCGATAGGGTACCCAGAACTGAGAAAAGATTACAAAATAATGTCACAAAAATAATGTCACAAAATAACCAAAAAAACACAAACAAATGTGGTACATGTTTCCCACTCTTTATATATTTCTTCCTTCTATTTTCTGAATGGTCAGAATATGAGCTATTGAATCTGGATGAGGTATGGAAGGTGAATAGTCTTCAAGCTGAAGATACGTTGATAGAAGAGATCAACTCGCCATATGGATACATTGAGTTCTTTGGTTACGCGCCGTGGTACGGCACCGACATAGCAGCCCCAACACTGATTCGCATCCTGTCTGATAGAGTCAACACAAGCATTAGGCAAGATTCAAACACAATGCATTAATTACCATGATTACTTCAGTAAAGTATTCATAAAGCACGCAATCCATAGTTGCATTTGTGTAAACATACATCCTTTATAAATGAACTATTACTGTTGTGTAGTGATCTGATTAAAGGTAATGTAGCAAGAAAGATAATGATTTAATTTTGTCGGGTAGAATGAACGCAAGGTAAGATTTAGATACAACAATAAAACTTTAAAGAATTTATAAAGCATTTGATGTGTACATGTAGCTTCATTTACGTCCTGATAAATGCATACATGTACATGAAGTAAAAAGTGTTCAATGTCGATAGCACAGTGCTTGAGCAGGAGTCTTCTGATCGGGATATCCCGGGTTCAAAACTATGTCGATGCGCAAGTGCCCTTTTAATAGTAAGGCATTGATTTGATTTACCAAGTCTCTCGAACAGGACTTAAAGCCGTAGGTCCCCTGGGTGCTTACTTACAAGCATATACAATCATGTACATGCTTTCTTAGCAGTCAGGTAAGACGCTACTCATTATCATCAAAATGTGGGCGTCAAGGCTTGTGTCATCAGATTATATTTTTTTTATGGATTATATAGTTTTTCATGCATACACAATTCTCTGCTCTGTTCCGACTAGTGGATTCTTCAAATCAAAATGTATAAATCATATTATGACATTCGAATGTTACAATATAAATTGAAACTGCTTCTTCGTACACTCCTTCGTGTGAATCTTAAATCAATATTTTTGATTTTATACACAGGCTTTCATTTCACCATATATTTCTGCGACAGAACAATCATGGGTGCGTTGACGAGCTCAAGATTAATCTGGGTAGTAACAGAGGAAACTGGAGTGTGATTTGTGGAGAGGTGGAAGAGGAACTAGTTCTAATACCGACCGGAAACGTGGTGGAAATGTCCTTCCGTCTTGGAAACCTAAGCAGTGAAATGATCAAGGAGATTGGCTTTAGTCTAACCTATGAGGCAATCGGTGAGTCACAAACATTAATATATTATTTCATTTATTTAGACAGTTCAAAACGAGACATGCTCGGATCGTAGAAAATTATAAGAAAACTCGATGTAATTCTTTCTAAGGAAGAAGAGTTCTGAAAAGGAGTAGAGAGCTCCGCTAAGAGCTCTTGGTTCTTGACGTTTCGATCGGTATGCAATGATCGTCTTCAGGAGAAGACGGAAAAGTAAATCTGTTGGAACTCTCACTTTTTTCCGTCTGAAAATGTCTAAACTAGATCTATATGATCTTGGATCTACTATATTGTAGAGCCCAACGTCAGTTTTGGTGTTTGAGGGTGTGTTTTGTAATGTCCAGTCATGCTCTTTCCTACTGACGAAGTTTAGTGCATGGGTTAATTAGATGGGGTGAAATTGACCGGACTTTAAGTTTTTTCGGGGACTCTGCGGGTTAAATACGGTGTCTATGGTCAGGCTGACAACCATTTTATCAATGACTTCTTTGAGGGGTCTAAACAACTTTAAGGGGTCAAATCTTATGGGTGAAAATGTGGTGACTACTTCGGGACAGTTGCGTTTTTACCATACTCCTTTAACGTTACTCTCATTGTGACTCCAGATTATACCAATCATTCCTGTTCCACGGGCTGCGGGAGACTATACTGAGAGCGGTTGGGAATGACAGTCTACAGACCTCGCCTTTTCCATCTACATTCCAGCCGTACAGCTATTGTTTTTATGAGATCACACCGCCTCCCGATAGGGATCTGAGGTCATATGTAGTTGTGGAGTTTGTGGATTACCGTGTAAGTATTGAGATAGTATTAACATATATTTGTATTTGCCTTTCTCAAGGCATATTTTGTATTTCATGCACTTTGGAATTATTGGCAGGGGTGCATGGATCAAGGAGGGGTGACATGGGCTTTCCCCCTCCTTTTCTGCTAGTCCTAGTATGTTTTAGTGTTGAACCCCCCTCCCCCTCCTTTTTGTTTCTTAGCCTCAACATTTAAACAGTGGGTAAGTGCAGAAATTGTTGATGCCGGCTCTACACAGTGCAAAATATGACTTCAAAAACACGCAAGACAACAACATTTATGAACAACACGTCATCACCTTCAGCTAATAGGATTGGCATCAAAGAGTCTGATTTGAACCAAAATGGTGTTAACACATAATATGCCCTTCGGCCATTTACTCATCATAATCAACATGGCGGATCGGGGTGTCACGGGGACCGCCCCCTTTATTTTTAATGATCCTTTTATAAGCTAGTTAGAATTTTCAGGAATTAGATACCACCTTCCCCCTTTAATATGATCATGGAGACACCCCTTATCACGATCGACCATTAAGGTCGAGTTGTTTTGATGATTACGGCTTATGTGTTCGTCTGTTTGCTCGTGTGTATATTTTGAATAAGTCTACACAAATCATAGGATTATCTGTCACATATGCCTTTGCCACAGATACGTAAGTACGGTAAGAGCTGCTATGACTCGGTCACTCTTGAGGGCACATCATTGATTGACCCTTCTGACGCGCAACGGGTCTTCCATTGTGATGTACTCAAACCACCCCTTCAGGTCACATCTTGGAAGAGCGTGAGAGTGATTGTGTCGAGTGGATTGCAGTCAACTTCTGAGGGATTCTTAGCAAAATATCGCTTTTCAGGTAAAATTATGTATTTTTATTACTTTTATTCAAGTTATGTTTCATCTATTTCACATTTAAGCAAGATATGTTTAATGTCGATGGCTCATTGTTGGAGTCTTTGTAGAATATTTGATGCATCATGCCACCATCTTTTTTGTATGTGCTCTGAATTTCATTTGAAGGCTTCGTGAACAATCTGAATTCACCAAAAGTTAATAAATTTGCTTTTATGACAATTTAACCTATATAATTCGCCTTCGGTTTTACGACACATTTCTAAAATTACCTTCATAGCAATTTTAGGTCCTAAAAGGGCAATAGAAATGTCATGAATAAGAATAAGAGCGATAACCATGCACTTTAAAAGCATTTGCGGTCTTAAACAAGAACTCAACTGTCCCGTTAACCCTAACCATAAACCCATCATTAAACCTTAAAGCTAACCCAACCCCAAATAAATTTGACGAAATAAGGACACGTCGAGCAAAATGCTGGGGAATATGTCATCTCAACCTGCATGCCCTGAAATAATTATCACTAATATTGTTATTAATAGCACAAACGTATCTGTTTTCATTATTTTAGAAAAGCCCGGATGCGGTGTTGGATATCCTATTGAACAACCTTCAGAAGAGAAGCGTGTGATCTTCTGCAGGGGCCGTCAGGTGTAATAGCCTCAGTGGACTACCCTCCTATATAACCTTAACCAACGAGTGGGCTATCCTTACGGGAAATAACACCTACATCAAGGTCGATAACATCATTTTAGAATTGACGGATACCTCGAGCAGTGACGAAGGATGCAGAAGCTTCCTGAAGATTAGCGAGGTAAGTCTATGTTCCAACTTGCATGTGGGCTGTACCGTACGTGTGCGACACGTGCTCCTGCGACTATTGCTCTTTGAGCCTTAAACCTTGAACCCTAAACCTTGAAATGAGCAACTCATTCAGCAGCTCCTAAAAGCTATATACGGACGATGATATGCTGTGCGTCAGTGTGAGGTGTTTGGTGAAGTGAATAATAGCACGATGACCATTATGGGAGGAATACTCCCCAGGGAGTGGAGATTGTGTACATTCTGCTGAATGAATCCGTTGACCGGGGTAATACTATATGTAAAGCGCTTAGAGACGGTTTTTCGCGCTATATAAATCCAGATTATTATTATTATTAATCCGATATGAGTGCAATAAAATGTGAGAGTGCACTGTGCGAGTATTAAAAAAAAACCTCTACATCTGTGTCATATAAGTTATAGCATGTTGGACCCTACAGGAGGCTTTTTCAAACGGATGTGCAGAATCTCTGAAAACAGATGGGTTGGTTATTTTGACACCAGGTCCCGATCAATTTCCAACCCTGAATACCTAACTTTGACCTGGAACCTAAGACTATGCAATGACTATGCAAATAAAATATGATCAAGCCACACAACGTCAATGACACTGCATGTAATATTTTTATGAATATTATTGGATAAGTAATAACATGCAGTGCGTAAGTAACTAATATAAATAGTATCAATAATAATAACAATGATAATAATAATACTAAGCTCATTTTGATGATAACCTTTCTGATTGGATTGATTGTAAGAATGACGATATTACGCAGTTATTTTGTATGGTATGTGTGTATTTTGTCTCATTATGTTATGTTTGTATGTTTATATTGTATTACTCGTACCAACCAGTAAAAATCGATTTTTCTGATATGGACTATATATTATATACGTAAACTTATACCTAACCGTAGCCCAAACTCAAATCCTTACCTAAAATTAATTTTAAACCCTTATCCTAATGTTATATGTACAGATCTGATCAAGTATAGTCGCGGGAGCAAAAGTCGAATCACCATCATGAATTTCTTCTTTTTTCTTTTTTTCTTTTTCTTTTTTCTGAAAGTATTGTACAAAATTACACTTTTGCCAGTGATATTT
This sequence comes from Mesocentrotus franciscanus, assembly GCA_037976565.1. NCBI lineage: Eukaryota > Metazoa > Echinodermata > Echinoidea > Camarodonta > Strongylocentrotidae > Mesocentrotus > Mesocentrotus franciscanus. The sequence continues at coordinate 6,807,710 of CP137684.1, forward strand.
TGTTAGAAACATGTTTCCACCCCCTTTTTTAAGACGGATGTATTTCTTCTAACTATACAACAATTAAATGTAATCGTAAACGGGGTCTACTTTTTCAGAAACACGAATCTCACAATTTTGTGGTTCAATAATAAAGAGATATCGACTGCTACGAGAGGACTGGCTTTTTGTATACGCTCAAGGTAAAGTTGATCCGTTGCCATCACCCCGAGGCGCGCCGAGGGGTGATGGCAACGGTTCAACTTTCCCGCGATCCAGTATAGAAACAGCCAGTCCTCGAGTATTAAAGCAGTCGATATGACTTTTATATGCCGATCGTACGAATGAAAACAAAAATCTACCAAGAATTCTTACCTTAGCCTTTTATTGAGTAAAGATTGGTTAAAACATCACAGAAAATCTGAGACACTGTCTGTTAATCTTTGCTAGCAAAATGACTGAAAGTTTCAATCATTTGGGAATCGCAGAAAAAAAAACTGTATGGTGTCCGCGCTCGCACAAAGACAATTTTAACACGTAAACCAATGGGGATCGCAGGAGGATGAGGGCACAAATTATGGATATTCCCTGTGAGCGGGTACGAGGGCACAAATTAATGGATATTCCCTGTGGGCATGGTGGGTGGGACATGGCTTAAAGTCACGACTCAATTTCGACCAATCAGATGGCTAGATTTCTAAAGTGAGGTATATAATGACTCATATCAAAGGAAAAAATATGATATGGAACTATCAATTGATTTGGCATGGAAGAAAAGAATATAACTTACTGCCAAATCTGCTTGCGTTGGGTTCTTATGAATTTAGATTCAAAACTGTGGTAAACAACTTGTTTTTATTACCATCAACTGTTATTTCAAATGTGTACATTTCTTTTTGCAACAGGGAGACGACAACGGTGGTACTCAAACTAATGTATATTGCCCAGACGGGTACCCTATACCAGGAGAGTTCTTGAGCAGAAGAAATCGACTTGATATCACGATGGCTTTCCATGAAGGAGCCCAGGGAAGGTTTTATGCAGAATACCAAAGCCTAACATTCCGTTCAGTTGAAAATAACTCCGCCCCAGGTAATGGGAATGACAGGGTCAGATTTGCATTGGGTAGGGGAAATCGGTTTTGGAATTTCGGTGCGACCGGCCTACTCAATAAAATCTTTAAGATACATATCAACCCACAAAAAGACCGCTCTTCAGTCCAGAATACAGAGAGGAACGTGGGGGGGGGGAAACTCCTCCAACTCCCAATGGCCAGTCCGCCCAGGTGAAAGGCTAGAAAGGGATATTAGAATTATTATCCTTGAGGAGGGCAATCCTAATATCTGCATTGCTCTTCTCCATAATCCTTTTAAAACACGGGTGCACGCCGGTTTTAACCGATTGCCTACTAAAGCCTGGTGACCCCAGTATTAACCCTATGACAATAAATGAGTTCAACAGATTAAACGGGTATTACATTTCGTTTCAGTGGATTGCAATGTGGTATTTTCTTTCATACATGGAATGTCCCTAAACTCATTTATGTTTTTCATGCTCTATATAACACCGTAATTTCTTTTTTTAAAGGTAACTTTTTATTCATATGTATATATGCATTTGTAATGGACCCGATTGAAAACCAGATTTTATTGAATGGGCCATCCTTTTTGAATATGTGCAATGAGTAAACAAAAAAACAAAAATAGATGAATATGCAGACTTTAAAGCCGATTTGGCCTATCATAACAGGTTACACTTGCCCTGAGGACTGGGAGATGTACTTGAATTTCTGCTACCAATTATTCTCCAACGACACCTTTATCACGTGGCATGAGGCAGAGGCTGCCTGTCAAGAAAAAGGGGCGGAATCTCACCTGGTCAGCGTCAAGGGTACTGGAGGAATGGACTATGTTCATCATAAGCTCACCTCTGATTGGCTGTTGGACGAGGAGGATAACAGATTATACATAGGTAAGATAAAGAAAGACAGATTTAGATTATAATTTAACACGATCGTACAGACCTTCGAAAATTCAAACCAATGCATTGCTATATGTACGGCTAATCGGGGCTTTTCTCCAAATGGAAGACTCACAGCACCCCGTCATTTTAAAGGAAACCTCACCCCACAGAATAAGTGTAGGTATTCTAAAAAATGAGATGTAATCTTGCACTTTGATGTATAATATTCCTTACGAAAATGTACATGAGATATATAAATGAAGATATTCTTGGTACGATGTGATGTATTTTAGCATGACATGGGCGCAGCCATTTTCTTGAAAATGAGACGTACCAGTTAAAGTTGTACATGTATAATGTACCCAGCTTTATGCCTAGGTCACATTTGCTCTACGGCTAGGATACGGCGGCCGTACGCCCCGAAATCGAGAGATACTTGCGGCGGCCGCAGAGAATCTGAGGTGGCCTCAGGGTCACCCTAGGGCGTATTCGTATCTTTACAGGCCGTACGGGTCGCCGTGGGATTATAACGCGGAGTTATAACTGTTTTCATTTCTAGGTTCACCGTAGCGATTAGACGCGCCGTAGCCATGCCGTAGAGCGGTTCCACGGCGACCATACGTCGGGCGTACGATGGCCTTGCGTTTCCCGTGCTGCTGCCCTAGAGTCTTATGAATTACAATTGACTTTTGCAGAACCCAAAATAATTGCGGCGGCCGCAGGAATTCCATGGGCGCCCTAGGGCAGCCTTAAGATGGTCCTACGAGGCCCGTACGGTGGCCTTGCGGTATGACTTACGTACAAGGCCCACGTACGTCTCCCGTAAGCTCACCGCGCGCCATCCGTACGATCCCCGTGGCTGTCTGCGCCGTCCGTGGAGCAGGTATGTAGCAGTAGCGTCAGTCCAGCCGCACGGTCGCCGTATGGTCCCTCTGCGGGCGCCTTGGTATTTGTCAAAAACCTACGGCCGTCGCAGGGATGCTCTAAGGCGGCCGTGCGTCATCACTTCAAAGGCCGTACGGCAGCCGCAGGTTGTCTGTCTCCACAAATTCAAAATACGCCGTGCGGCTATCCTATCATATGTGACCGCTACCGTATGTGACCGTGGGAATGCTGCGACGGCCCTATAATTGCTATTGGCCGTAGATATTTTAGACCGCACGGCCGCCGCGGCAAATGTGACCTAGACATTAGTTGGAAAGACTTTTTAAATCAAAAACAAAAACCTTTACTTTTAAAGAGCAAAAATCATAGCTTAGAAGATTATATTTAGTGAAAAATACCAAACAGGGAAACAATTGTAACTAGTTTATTTTTAAAGTACTAAAATATAGCAGTTGACTAATCTATTTCATTTATGAGAAGCCTTCAATTCAGGAGAGCACCAACTTATTTATGCAATTCGGGATCTAGCAATTGTATTACAAAGGATAATAGCAGGTGAATGAAATACTTCATCACCACACACACCTAGGAAGGAAGCATCCATACATCTGAATATATTTACTTGATAAACGACTTCACATAGAATGTCACGTTATCAAGAAAGTTGCGATTCCCATGTCGTGCTGAGAAACAGAACGTTATTTTTGCTATATGCCTCTCTCATACAATTTGGTGGGAAATCTTGTAGATTATTATTTTCTTTTTTTGGTTTTATTTTCACATTAAGTGCATATGAAAAGAATTTACAAAGTAACGCATATACAAGGTAACAAATCATGTAAATAAATCGATAGATCAGAGGTATTACAACAGTAAAAACGATTGTTATGCAAGTCATTAAATACAAATGATGCTAACAATAATCTACAGTAATGAGGAGGAAACCTTAGAAGCATAATGCTTGTGATTAAAGTTCCCTTCACATAATACGTTTATTACATAATATATAAAACAAAAACAAAACAAAAGAAGAACAAAAACGGATGTGTTGTGGAGCCAACCAACAATTGATGATAATAGTGGTGGTCTCCATCATGATGACCTTCTTAAGTATTTTCATACTGAAGAAGAATTTTACGTTTTAAGTGATATTTAAAAGTACTTAAATTGGGCAGCTGTTTGAGCGACATGTCCCCGGAGTTCCAGTACGCAGGACCAGTATAAATCAAAGTGTTTTTCTTAGTAAAGTTCTCAGTGTGTGTAAGTGACAAAAGGAAGACTGCCGGGTTGGATAATTATGAAGTTGTTGATTTTTTTTTGGAATGTCGAAGTGATGGCATGAGGAAGTTCGTTAGAATTTAATTAAAACATAAAACAGCCTAAAAAGAAATTGTACAAGTCATGAACTTTCAATATTTTATTTTCTAAAAAATAAACTATTAGTGTGGCTTAACCTATTAGTGTTGCAGATTATTCATATGACGCGTTTTTGAAGTATCAATAATTTGTCCAACTGGTAATTAAATGAATTTCCTCATGCAAGTATGCCATAGTTAAAATAAGGCAAGATAAGCGTCGAGTACAAACTTTTCAAAATCTACTTAGGAAACGACATTTTTAATTTATTGATTATTCCAATGTTCCTTGATAGTGTTTTGCTTGAATATAAGTTGTGTTCTTTCCCTGAAATTTTATTGTCAATAATAAAACCAAGGAATTTTGGAGAATCAACTAAGTTTATAACTGTTTTATTAATGTAAACACTGCCAGGCAATTCCGAAATAAGGTTGCTGAAGAGCATACATTGAGCTTTATTTAAATTTAAGGAAAGTTTGTTAGCACTAATCCGCTCTTCATGGTCAAAAATTTAATAAATCTCTCAGGATAAGTAAAGTTAATATTGGGGTAAGTTTCCTTTAAAAACACTGAGTTCAGTAAATATGGGAATTTTGTCAAGTTCTTATCATACTGAAACTAAATTTGAATATTTATTACCATCTTTCAGTGGAATCCCTACTGAATTTACTATGAATTTAAGCTTTTAAAATAAGAATTTGATGAAATAATCTATATATCATATCATACTTTCAAGTATATTTTTAAAATGTCCCTGTCACTGAATCTGAGTTTGAAGCTGATAGGAAATAGGTTATTTAACTACAGATATTTGTTTATATAATAGGACTGCAACGAATCGATACAGAAGGTAACTTCCGTTGGTCTGATGATTCCCCTATATCTTTCACCTCGTGGTATCGGTCGTAAGTATTGTTGTACCAGTCGTAAGTATTGTTCTTTGTGACAAGACGCTCGCTGGCATTTGCAATTAACAATCTGTTTATGTTTTTGGGCAGGAGGGTGTAGTATTTAGCTTGCTCATTTTCCTACAAAAGGCACGGGGAACAGGTTAATAATCTTTCCAATAGGCAAAGTTCCTTTGTTTTACGGGCCTTATACAATCATTTTGTTAACTAGGTATTTTCTCTGCGACACAGGCAACCTTTGCGATCGTTGTCTTCTATAGATATTGAAGTTTTTAGCCTATGCGATCAATATCTGCTAAAGGTATTGAAGAAGTCAACCTGTGTGATCATTTATAACTGAATATATTGAAGTAATCAACTTTTGCGATCGTTATCTACTGTAATTATCGAAATAGTTAACCTGTGCGATCGTTATATATTGTAGTTATCGAAATAGTTAAAGCCCTCTAAAATGTTGGGAACCCCACAAATTTGATGGCAAAATTTCACTTAAACTATAATAATGTGAAAGAGGATGTCATTTAAGACACATTTCTGCAAGGATTTTGAAAACGAATGTGTTTGAAGTCGAATATTGATGAAAGCATACAACAGAAAACCCAAATTATGTATTCCCTTATCAATATTTGTCTTCAAACACATATTGGGGAAGGGAAATATTTGCAGAAATGTGTCTGAAATGACATCCTCTTTAGCATAATGATAGTTTAGGTGAAATTTTGCCATCACATATTTGGCGAATTTGGATAGATAATAGATATTGAAGTAGTCAATCTGTGTGATCGTTATCTACTGTAGACATTCAAATATTCAAACTCTGCTATCGGTATCAACTATAGATATTGAAGTATTTAACGTCCGCAATTGTTATCTACTATAGATATTGAAGTAGACAAACTTATGATCGTTATCTATATACTTTAGATATTTAAGTTGTTAACATATGCGATCATTATCTAATGTAGGTATTCAAATACTCAACCTCTGCTATCGCTAACTACTGAAGATATTGAAATAGTCAACATGTGCGATCGTTATCTACTGAAGATATTGAATTAGTCGTACTATGCAATTGTTATCTCATGTAAATATTGAAATATTCAGCCTCTACGCTCGTTACCATAGCTGGCAATGTTAGCTTTGATACTCATTTTTCTCACATTTGTTTTTCTCAATGTTTTCTATTTCAGTTATCTAATCCCCTCAACCTATCATCCGTAGTATAACATTTTGCATCACTTTTTGTTATGACTCTAACATTTGATTGATATGTTTGCATGCAATTTTCTATTGAATCGTTTTAATCCTATTTTCTGTAGTAAACATAACCTCATCATTTGTTTTCGCCTAATGCTTTTTTTCTTGTTTTTTTCTTAGGCCTGACGTGGGTTATTGCCAGCCGAATGGGAGTTCACTAATGGAATGCACAATGATTATCATGACACAGATAAATTCCATCGCCCAGTGGCATGATGTCCCCTGCTCCCGACCTAGCGCAAAAAAATACATCTGCAAGCAACCTGCCATTTCTATTGGTAAATATGAGATAGAATCGTGTAGGCTTACTATATCATGTTTACAATAGAAAATGAAAAACGTAAATAACTAAAGTTAAATATTACACATCAAATTCATGAGTAAAAAGTAGATCAAACTATTAAACAGAATGTAGAAATTTATCCAAGGAAGGGTTCACCCAAACCGTGTGAGAAAATGAAATAAACCATAAAATTGAACGCCCCATTCGATCCAAATCGATCCGACACACCTCCATGCTCAAGCTCACTGAGCTAACATTCCGGACCCCTCCCACATCGATCCGTCACACCCAACTTCATGCCCAGGGTCACTGAGCTAGCCAGAAGTCAGAGTGAACCTTCCCTAATAATACACAGGATGACATGAAGAAAGCAGGTATGAAAACAGGTGAAAACCTTCAAGGTGTTGAATGTAATGTACATATTTAGTATATAATGTAATTGTGCATAGAATGTAATATACATCATCGGGGAATACATATTTACAATTTATTTCAACATTCTAACATTGTGAAAAATTCGAATAGAAAACGGGCTTTCGTGCCTGTTTATAATAATAATACCTGAATACTTGGCGACGTGTGGCATACCAAATAACGAAATACCTTGGACTTTATCGTTACCTGTGGTTTAGCTGTAATTCCTCTAAATCTTTCTAACTTTCACAGTGACGGGCGAACTTTTTAACACGGATAATTATGCAGTGGAATATCAACCACCAAGTAAGTTGTATACCAGATATTTTCATAAATTTCCGTCATGTACGACTAATTTCCTTTCATTGTATTCCAACCTAAAAAGGGATAATAATATATTTTTTATAAATATTAAGAACAATTCGTTGTTGTTTTTTGGTCTTTTTAAAATACAAAGCCAGATATTTTTCGTTATAGGCCTACAGGAACCCAGTCCTGACAAAGCTCTGCATTTTATTTGCGTATACTTTTCACATTTTACATTCTTGTTTCGCATGTCGTATCTTTATCCTCTGAATCCTACCAGTCATTTCCTATACATGATATGTCATTCAAGATATTTATCTCCGTTATTTTGTAGCCCTCTCGTCAAATAAGATGTATAAGAATCGCAAATTCTTTATTTAACTATAGAACCAATTAAATTCTACTTCAAATTCAACTTTAACTTTCATTTGTTCATCTGTTTATTTATTTATCAATTCATTCATTAATTATTCCTTATCATTTATCCTTTTATTCTTTTGTCCTCGAAGGTGAGATCAATCCTTGCGCAGAGTCCCTATTCAAGTGTTTATCAGGCGAATGCATCCACAAGATCTTCGTTTGTGATGGAATAAAGCACTGCTATAACGGATCCGATGAATCGGGATGCCCAACACGTAAGTCCTAGCCTTTCATCAAGCCGTACTTGGCTGTCCTCGTTCATTGAGTGCTGTATACAACATATCCATTAATACCTAGAACGGCTGAGCGCTAGTCTTCATAGTGCATACGAAATGTACAGGCCAATGGTCATCGTTTGGTGTAAATGTGGAGAATTTGCGTGCACTTTCGATGTATGATGGCAGCCACGAGCGCCTTGGTCAAATGCTATGTATTTCATTGCAACATTTCGTTACAATTATAATTTTGTGACATTTAGTAGTACATTTGTGAGATCTTTGTATATGAATAAAAGAGAAATTGTGGCAAAAAATGTACTCTAATTATTTGCGAAATAAACCAAACAACATTCTGCTTCGAAACTTGAACTTTACAAGTGCACGATAGCCTGTTTGCCAAAGATGCCTGTTACATCAAAACCATATTAGTCTTCTTATTTCGCATGAGACAGTAGAATATAAAAATTAAAGTATTATGAACATAAAGAAAATTAATTGTATGATTACTGGTAATGGTCCCCCCCCAAGAAACAAATTTTTTTTTTAAATGATAAAAAATATTAGTGACGATTAAGCATTCATTTTACAGTAGAGGATAGGTCATATTGATGTCCATCTTAAGATAATAACGTTTATGTTGAGAAATGTGTGGACAAAAGAAAGACTGCCAAATTTACGTTCTTCATTTCAAGTTCCCCTTTCGTTTGTCCCAACAGGCTGCTATTAATGGATATGTTTGACATAATAAACTCAACAAAAAATCAAATGTTAAATCAACATTTGAATGGCCCGACGAATGACAAATTTATAAATATGCTATATAGTTTTATACTTTTAGCATTCTGGATCCAACACTATAAGGCTAGATCTACCCTGTTGAGAGTGTTGTCACTTCTCGGCCCTTTTAGATGTTGATGTAGCATTATGAGTTTATAGAGTGAATGGTATATCTAGTAGGTTTCTTTCATTTTTATTGTTGATGCTTTTAGGCAAAGGGGATGCGTGAGGAAGTTGATTTAGCATATCAGTTTTTAGAGTGAAATGTGTATCTAGTAGGCTTCTTTCATTTTCATTTTTTTAATCTTTTAGACGAGAAAGGATGTCCGGAGAACTTTTACAAATGTACCGAAGGACAGTGTATATCGGTTTCATTCCTGTGTGATAATATCAACCATTGTGAAGACAACTCAGATGAAAGAGGATGCCGTAAGATCAAGCACGTTCACACTTATGTTTATAACGATATTATAATGTTTATCAAGTATAAGTGGTAGTGATAATACTCCATTCGCACATCGATACCTCGGTTATGATTCCGCCCACTAAAGTGCATGAGGCTGGAGATTTTGGGTTGGGTTTGAAGTTGCCCTACGTGTCTACATCCGTTTAAATACATACATACACACATCCATACATACATATATATATATATATATACATATATAATAACCCTACATGGTACATTAAGTGGATATTATAAAAATCCTAACCCTAACCCTAACCCTAATGACAATGTCTACTTAATGACTCATTTTTTCACTCCAAATGTCCCTCCAATGACGCCTTTAGTAACATTACATATACAGAGAGAGATATATAATTAAACAAATAGGCCTTCTATGAGAAATATAACTTTAAAAAACGTAAAGAGGACACCAAATTGTCCTCCTAATGACAATGTCTACTTAATGACTCATTTTTTCACTCCAAATGTCCCTCTTATGACGCCTTTAGTAATATATATATATATATACACAATATATATATATATATATAGTGTGTATGTTTATGCGTGTGTGTGTGTGGGTTTTGATGTGTGCGTGTGGGTGTGTATGCGTGGCTGTAGAAAGAGAGAAAGAGGGGAGAGAAAGGAGGTGAAGAAGAATAAGGAGATGAAAAATAAAAACGATACAATGAATGAAAATGACAATTAACCTTCAACACCACAGAATTATCCATACATTTGTTGTTTACGTCGCCATTTTCAGCATTTTTGTTCATCTCTTTCGGGTTCATTTACATGTACATGATGCGTATGGGTTAATTACACAGACTACGCACCTTGCCAGGGGGACAAGGTTCCATGTACCAATAATCCTGATATGTGTATACCACTCTCTAAGACCTGTGACCTCATAGAAGACTGCGGCGGGGGATCCGATGAAACAGACTGCGGTAAGTTAAGGCTTGTTCCCCTATGCCGCGGTAAATCGTCACGTTTTACCGCTGGTGTCCTTTGTTCCTTTTCTTTTGGAAGCGTGATAGCTTACCGCATTTTTACATTTTTTGTGTGTTATTGCACACTGATGAATTCGTTATTAGTATACACAAAAAACCGCCGCGATTTACCACTACATATCTGGGCCCCGTAGCATACAACTTACCATTGATGGTAACGTTGCCATCAATAGCAACGACCATGGTAACAGGGCTCAACAGCCAATCAAAATCAAGGTTTCCATGGTAGTTACCATTGATGGCTAAAGTTACCATCAATGGTAAGTTTTGGGCAACGGGGTCCTGGACGAGACTTTCCGAAAGAGAAGGAAAGGCAGTGATTATCTATGATTAAAAGTATAGAATAACTCTTTTGGGTCCTTGCATTGTTTTAATCCATTAAATTAATAAGAATGAATAGACGGTATGTAGTGCTGACGAAAGGACCCGACAATCTTTTTTAAAGATGTCAATATATTTCCCTAAATATTATAATTAATGTATGCAGGCTTTATACCAAAAAAGCTAAAATGCAAGATTTGCATTTATACCTGATTAATTTGAAAATATTGTTCATCGTTGATTTTGGATAGGTGTGTGTTCAAAACCTGCTTGAATTATCAGTTTAAGTTATTGCGTCAAACTGTCTAAATATTGATTGATCGCTTTTTCTTTTCTCATGCAGATACAGTTTTTATAATGTAGATTACAAGGAAGGCATGTCGTTAATAATTCCTTTTTATCTGTTAAGATGAGAGACACAACCTGTTCCCATGCTACTCAGGGAGAATGCTACCCTACAAAGCTCGATGCGATGGCATGATAGATTGCATTGGGTCATCATATGAGGATGAAATAAATTGTGGTAAGTTTTCTTATTTGGGGGAGGGGCTTAGAAAATTGTAGGTATTCTTGTTATAGAGTTACGGGCCTCCATAACTGAAAAAGTCGTAAATTTAGGCCAATACATCAATATTGTATATCCTCAAATTTAGGTGTGCTGTTAATGAGTGTCAAAATTCTTTTGTTTTTTAATATTTTTGAGCTAAATATATCTAGAAAAACTGTGGAACTCTTATATACATTTATTGTAAATATTATTATCATTATCAGTATTACTAATAGTAGAAATAGTGGTAGTAGTGGTAGTAGTAGTAGTAGTAGTAGTAGAAGCAGTAGTAGTAGCATCAGTAGTAGTTTAGTAGTAGTAGTATATTGGAGGAGGAGGAGGAGAGGGGTGGGGGGAGGAGGAGTAGTGACAGCCGCAACAGTAGTAGTAGTGGTAGAAGTAATAGTAGTAGTAGTAGTATTGTTGAAGTCGTTGTTTTTAGTAGGCCTACTATTTTTATCACTAGTACTATTAATGTTATTATTATTTATTACATTATTATTTCAATCATTGTCACTATTACTATCATCATTTTCACCCTTATCGATAGGCTTATGTTACCATTAGTATTATCATTAGGGTTTTTGAGTGAACAACATAACTATGAAACGAACTGAAAACAATTATTGATTACAACATGTCATATGGTTTTTTAAGTCTAACCAATGTGGTGTCATATTAGCAGTTTTTATATTTTTATATATATAAATCTACGACCGTTCTTACCAGGGGCGGCGATTTCTTTTCATGACCGGGGGACGAAATGCAAGGGACGAGGGAGCATAGTGAACGAGAGGGGGGAAGGTGACGGAAGTGTCTACCCCCTCACAGGTTCTTGAAGTTTTGTTGTATTAAGAAAATACATTCCTAAGCAAAACAATAGTATAAAAACGGAATACAGATTTTCAACAATATTTACTAGCGAGAAGATTTTTGCATTTGTATTAGTCTAAACGCTGCACTCTTGGGCCCTCCAGATCCTAAAAGTCAGTATTTGCTGTACTTGTTTGTTTTGTGTATTGTGTTTTTTTGTGTGTTTTTTGTGTTTTTTGTGTTTTTTTTTGTGTTTTTTTTTTGGGGGGGCACTTTTTCTAATTTGTCAGGGGGGACGATCCCCCTCTAAACAAATTGAGGGGACGTGTCCCCCTGGATCGCCGCCCCTGGTTCAAACAGATCTGTTTTTATAAGTACTTTAATGATCATGTTTGCAAAATGGTGTGATGTTCCTCTCCTTGCTGCTCTCCAGACTACCAATCGGAGAACTACACTTGTAACAAGGACACAGAACTACAATGCGACAATGGAAAGTGCGTTGAACTGTCTACGAAATGTATGTATGACGTCGACAGGTTAGGCTTCATCATTGGTTGCAGAGATGTGGTTCATCTTCGCGAGTGCGGTAAATATACTTTAATAGCTTTTCGTAGGTCTATACTGGGTAGTATTAGCAATTAATCCCTTCTTTGCTTAGTTTAATTAGAGTTAGTTCGTCCAAATTATAACATGCATTATAAACTAAATTATGTCAGCTATAGACTACACAGTGCGATTTGATTACTTTTCTCCACTTCACCAAGTTAGGATGATATTTCGTTAAATGCACTTAATTGGGTCACTCATGCTCAATATAATGATAATAACGACTACAGTGTGTCTCAAGAAATTTTACTGTTGGAAAAAAGGGCTCTCGAAATTAGTATGTCAAACTATTTTCAGGAAATTTGTCATACCTGTAGGTAGCTTATGGTCTCTTCCATCAAAATGACTTGCAAAGAGGAAATGACGATATTTCATGCTGGAGTGAGAAAAGCCACTTTTGTATATGGATGCAAAATCAAGACTTGATCAGAATTGGAAGGCCTAATTATACGATTTCATCCACAGACATGGACATTTCCTTAAAACATTTTGAAATATTAATTGGTGAGACCTTTTCCAACTATAAGTTTTTTTTTTTTAATGCACTATATAAGTATTGTAAGCTTCTTTTTTCTTCTCTCTCTCTCTCATTTTGCATCCGCAGTTAACTTCATTTGCCCCCCGTATACCTTCAGGTGCCCACTCTCTTACTGTATTCCACTGCGCATGCGCTGTAATGGGATCAAGGAGTGTCCGAATGGTCAGGACGAGCTGGAATGCGATGAAGGTTTGGATGTTGTCATATAGTTTTCATATATATTTCATATATACAGACAAACAAGGCGTATAATAACTGTTCACTATTGGGTGTGCGTGTGTGCGTGTGTGCGTGTGTGCGTGTGTGGCTCTTTGTACGTTTGGCAAGACATTAATCTACATTTTCCACATTCGACCCAGGTGATGTAATTGGGTACCTGGCAGGAATTAATTCCTTGAAATGTTAGAGCGCCATAACGGCAGCCATGCTAAAGCTTGGATAATAATGTGGAGCGCCAGGAGTGTCAAGTCTGACAGACATAAGCGCTATACAAGTACCCACTTTATTATTATAACATTGTATAAGTCATTGCAATGCGGATTACAAGGTCTAGGGATTAAGTCTCTGCCATAGAATTAATGTCATTTGGCATCAAATGAATCTTCATTTGCTACACTCGACGTACGTGAGGTAAATGGTACTTGGTAAGATTATTTTTGAAATGATAACGGTTGCCAGAGCTCAAAGCCTTGGTAATAGTTAATCATCGACGTTAATGGTAATAGCACTAGTAATGATAATGATATTGATAATGATAATAATGAAGACTCTTTCATGAACTCACCATTGATCTAAGCGCTTTTTTTCTTTCTTGTTTTGGCAGGCGAATTCAAATGCCCACCTTCCAGCTTTTCGTGCCAACCATCTGCAGATGACAGGAAGATATGCATTGCCCCTGATCAGGTCTGCGATGGACAACCGCAGTGTCCTCGAGGAGATGATGAATTATATTGTGGTCAGTTAAAAATTGTTTCAATAAGGAATTATTACCAGTTATTCAACTGATTTGAAATATGGAATATTTTAAATAAACCTATTAAAGCATTCCCTTCAGTCCCTATCGAGCCTCACATTTTGCACAATATTTTTCAATTTCCATTGTTTAAACAAAATGTACATATTCAATATATTCTTAGAAGAGGGAGGTTAGGAATTGAAAAATAAGTTAACGTAATATAAGAGGATAAATCAGTTGCAGGTCCATATGGTAGACTGTGAAGCAAGAGGTTGAATCTGAGTGTGTATAAAGTGAACATATGTGGGTTTTTTTATTGTTTGGGTTGTGTCTTTTTTTATATAGAGGCCTTAGATATACTATGATCTTAACATGATATATGCAGACCAGTGTAAAATATCTTAAAGAAAGTATTTTTCGATTGGTTTTCTATTTCAATAGATTTCACCTGCCCGGTAAACTGCACCTGTGTTGGTTTATCTGTCACGTGTGAAAGCCCCTCATGGCAGAATCATAACCCACCTATATTTCACAGAGACATACGACTATTGTAAGTATACCATTTTACATCTGGAAGTTATAACTATCGATGTTACTTGACGTTGTCTTTGAGAATATTTATGTTCTTCCACCCAAGCATGTTTGGTTAAAATATTCACAGAAAACCTACTCTAGGTTTTTAAAGGCTTTGACCTCGATTTTCATAACAGTCTCTAACTTTATTTGAAATGGAATACTTTCATCTTTCGCTTCTTCTATTGGTAAATTGTGACTGCCCACCGTTTTCCTTTTCCCATTTAGAATGAACACGTAAAAAGGTTTTTAAAAAGTGATAGTTTGATATTCAGCATTGCGGATAACAAAAGGCACGTACCTGAATAATCTAAAAGTATGAGAGAGGGTGACTTTAATAGCCCCCTCCCACCCCTTGTAAATTCCTGATTCGCCCTTGATTAAGACTTACCCTTTCGCGTTTTTTTTTTTTGGGGGGGGGGTTGGTTTTTGAAATGGTTTGCTTGTTTGTTTTTACAGACGTATTTCACATGTGCCACTGGTGTTGGAACCCGTTGATGAGGAACCACTCTATCAGGATGATAATTCTACAACGTCAGAGGAAGATCGCCGCATGTCAATCTGGTTGTCTGAACTACCATACCTCGCTGAATTGTATGTATACAAATTATTGATCAGAAAATAAAACCTTTCGGATACATGATGTAACTATTAAATCATACAAACATGTATTGCTGGTGTGCACTTTATGTGTGTGTATCAAGACAGTATGATGTTAGTTTGTTGTTGTTGATGTTTTTGTTGTAGAGACATGTGTATCTAAACGCTAGGCTATTTTCGTAATAATGGTAATGTAACAAAGTGTAATGCATATGTATTTCTAAAGTGCCTCCATACGAAATTATTTCCTTCATCTGTTATTTATACTTGTATCTCATTGCTAGGTAGGACAAGCCATAATGTTTGTCTTACCTAACAATACGTAATGTATATAATTTGTGTCCTGACTATTGAAATACAGTTATTCGAAACAGGTTGATGAAAACTTTGTATTGAGGCACTGCATGTAGGCGTATGCATTAAATTTGGTTACAGTACGAAAATGGAGTAATCAAATGTGTTTTTATCATCATTAAATACGATCGCAAAGACTTTTCAAAAATCACCCAAAAGCAATTTCAATTGCCTTATCCACCACTTAGTAAAATGGTGAAACTCTACATTTGTCTATTACCTTATCCGAATATGATTTATATATAAATGGCGTATTGTAATTGACCTTTAGTTTATTTCCCGAAAGTCTTAGCGATCGTATTATTGCCATTTTCATGATGATATGTGGAGGGAGGGAAGGTTAAAACAATGCCATATAATTAAATTTCCTCTTTACTCATTACCTTTACTTTACTTTTATTCGTGAACAAATATCAATGCAACAGGACAAAAGAAACGTTTTCAGCTTTATACTTTGGTAAATAGTTTGAAAAGAAAGTATTTTTTGTTTGTTTTTCGCAGAGAGTTGATATGTACCGGACTTGATCGTCTTGATTCCAGAACCTTCCTAAATAACAGAAATCTATATAAGATGTAAGTATGGACTTCGATTGTTTCTTTAACCTATGGATTAATCGTTCGGTAGTAAATAAGAATGAGAGAGTGAAGAGAGTCGGAAGCTTGAAACTGTAATTCGAACATAATTGCAAAGACCTTCGAAAAATCAACTCAATGCGGTTTTGTTATAGTTTATATCATAGAAAATATGTTCAGATTACGTAATTCGTCAATGATATATTCACACATTTTATTGGGTGATCGACAATCCTGAATGCCGTAAAGTGATTTTTTCGAAATTCTTTGCGATCGGTTTTGCTTAGAAAGTATATCGCATTTTCAGAATACATGAACCTGCTTAGTTAAATAATTGGTTCAAGATAATAAAAACCCAGAATATGTAAGCGAATTACGTTTATTTCCAAACTTGAAGTTGATTAAAAGCATGTGCATCTTTTCATGTTACCACTCTTCGTCGATTCTCTTCTGTTTAAATGTATAACATTTATTAGTGATATATTACACTAAATATAGTTATGTTATGTGTAGTGTATTATATATAGTTTTAAATATACTATTTTTATGTGGTGATCACTAGAACTGTCAGCTTTTAAAGGTTCTTAATCCTTTATCTTGTATCAAGCACTAACAAATCAATTTTGGGGTGTACTGTTAGGATTAAACAAAGATTGTTACTGCAAATCATAATGGTTTAACTACCTGGAGTTATTAGTTGGTTAAAAGTTTATTGATTTTTTGATATTTTCTCTCTTTTCATGCAGGAATCTCTCAGGCAATGCATTGAAAGAAATCGAGAAAGGGACCCTTATTCCTCTTAAAAGTCTTAGACAATTGTAAGTTTGATATTCACCCCTACAATGACTTTCTTTTTCGCATACTTTCAGGAACAATTTTTTTCAAGTATGACCCTTTTTTAACAAAGCAGATTCAAGGTAGAATTTAAAATAATATAGCCATATTTTGGGCTTATCGGGTACACATTCACAGAAAGTATCGTATTTTCAGGAACATGTATGTAACAAATAAACACATGGTTGCAAACATCGTGAAATATATATATAAGTGATAATACCGGTCTTATAGCGCACTGCCTTCAAAATTAATGTATAATGGGGGCATGGTCTACCCATAGTTACTTGATAGAGATAGTTACGTCACCAGAAGTTACTTCTGATTGCTTAAAGGCCAGGTTCATTGATTTTGAAATCGACTGAATTTGGTATCATTGTAATCAGAACATTACACTGAGTAAAACTATCACATTTGTGTAACTTGTAAATTCGTGCGAAAATTATAAAAGTTGATTAAACTTGACGAAATATCACCCCACTCGAGACCCCGAAAACATCGTAAGTCAGGTGATTTTTGAGTGACGTAGCACAATGAACAATTAATACAATGGGCCGCTCAGCTGATCGGTGCGCGATGCAGTTTGCGTGCAATTCACATGTATTGCATTGACTCTTGAGGACCGTACCCATTCTTACCCAACGTTGTTTACCTTCATCAAAGTCACCCTGAAAATATCGATATGGACGAAAACATACTTGATTTGAGTTTTGAGGAGATAGAAGAAGGAAGTACCTCGGACAACGACAACGACAATGGTCAATGGAGATTTGGGAGATCTAGACCTAGAAGAAGATCTGGAAGATTTTGCCGAAGTCGATGGACAAGCACAAGCTGTCGGGGCAGCCGCAGTCGCTGCGTATCTACATGAGCCCGCATATCACAGCCAGGCCAGCCGGCCCGGCGCTTGATCGAGCTAGCTGTGAATCGCGGACCGGACTGATCTAAGTCTTCTCTCGACTTCCACTTTCCCCATTTATCTATCAAAAATCTAAACTAATCGGCCTAATCAGACATTTTCGTAATGAATATTTGGACAATTATATGTAAACTTGTCGCATATTTTGCCCCAGAAGAGTCGTTAGTTCAGCATGCAAAATGTCTTAGGCACTCCCAGATCCGACACATACACGCTGAGCTGCCCTCAGAATATGTGATTATTTTCCCGATTTTTATGGTCAAATGTGACGGTAAATAACATAAAAATCGAATACACATTTGTAGAAAGTATTATTTATTCAGTGTATCTCATTCAAAGTGCCTAAAATAAAGGAAATATCACAACTGGCGGTAAATATACAAACAACGTTAACCCATATCTAAAAATTGCAATGGGTATCCAACATTGTCCCGAATGTGTGATTGCAGGTTGTTCATAATGTGACGTCATTTTATCGCATGTAAATAACGCCGTCATTTCACTTTGTGAGTGGGTTTTGGAAAGGGTATCAAAATTGCAATTAATTTATTCCTCACAATAGTGAGGGCTTTAAAAGTACTTTAGTCATTTTGTTAATGTTCTCAGCAATCTGTAGAGGTGTGATTTGCCTTTTTTCCAAATTTCAATGAACCTGGCCTTTAAGCATTTCATGAAACTCAAAATAATTTCCTCTGATAGAGATTATACGTGGTTATAAGACCCATCTCGCGTACGCGTATAATTCATTAGGCCTGCAATTCATCGACTAGCTAGAAGGGGTGGCGTCAAGAGGATCTCTGGTCATATCTACGAAGAGACTATCTCTCTCAATACGCTATGAGTTCCCCCTTCGGAAATGTATCTAGGGCTCAGTCTATTGTGGCCATTTAGGTTTCAATACTCTGCCTGGCAACCTCTCTTCATGATTAGATCAGTCTTAGATATTAATATAAATTCATTTAGTTGGACAATAAAAACAAAGCATGACAGTAAATCTAGTATCTTTTATCCCTTATTGGTGTTTGATGACACTACATCGTCTGATTGGACACAGAAGGGCATTAACTAATAATGTTTCAACACAGATTTAACGCCCTTCTGGCTCTGAACGAACGACATATTGTATGAATCGTTATTACATTTCAATTCAATGCAATTTAATTCATTTATTTATTCAACCAGCAAAATATATTTACAATCAAAATAAGTTACATCAAAAATGTAACAGAACACAATGATGGTTTGGTGACCCCGGAGAAAGCAATACTTATACAAAGAAAATCACCATTGTACATTAAAGTATAAACAAGGGGAAAAAGAGAAGTACATTTGTATTCATTTCCATGGGCCTAAAGAGATGTAGAGTACTAGTTCAGCAGTATCCTTGATATTCCGCAATATGCTTCATTTAATCCTTCATATTTGTTTGTGTCCTATCTCAATAGAGATATCACCAACACTTCAGTAGATCCTGGACCTAAAAACAAAGATCTCTTCGAGGGAGTCAACGACACTCTGACAGAATTGTGAGTAGGAAGTAATTCCTCAAAATGCTCGAGTGCTGTTATGGCAGCAGTCTGTACTAA
>CP137684.1:6827654-6848353 GCA_037976565.1 Mesocentrotus franciscanus
ATGTCGTCGGTTGTAAAATCTCAGCAACCAAGTATTGTGATGTGAATCATTTTAATTGTTTTGATTCGTTGACTCTTTTTATCTTTACAATGAATTTGAGAGTAAGGTTTCAAAGAGGTGCAACAGTGGTGTTCTCAATATTTTTTGCAATGCACGGCATACTGGTAACGAAAACGAGCTCACTGATAGCCGAAAGACAACCTGCCGCATCGGATGAGAGTGAATAAAGTCAGGCTTCAAAACCCACTTTTTCAAGCAAATGTGTAGTCCATGAAAATTGGAGGAGCGGGCGCCTTTGAATGTTTGACACAGAAAAATGGCGCCAAACAAGTGCTGTGGATCATCAATAGATAACGTATGACGCTTGCGCACTGCAATGAAGCTGCAATGGTGATGACCCGACACAATTATGCTCCAGGTATATTTGCTCCGGGATTTATTTCGACCAAGATAACTATGGTTTGGGGTAACAGTTGCAATTGGGATTTAAGGTAGGTTTAATGTTAGGGTTAAGGAGAGCCCGAAGACAACTCGCCGCATCGGATGAAAGTATCTATAAATATGTCGTGACACTTGCGCAGTGGTTGTGATCCGAACTTTGCCCCGAAGACAATGATCCAGCGACAATTGAAGAGCTTGCAATCAAAAGGCGCTAAATCCACTTTTCACCAAATTGCATGCTTTACACGAATTGAACATACTTCTCTCATGTATATCTAATTCACTAAATTTTCCCTCAGAATTGTTTCAGGAAATATGAAAAATATTGATATGAAATTAATACATTTAACCAAAAGGTGCCTAATCAATTTTAGATTTCAACCAAAAGGCGCTATATCCACCTTTCTATTCGTTACTCTGATTGGTCCAATCCTGACAGCTTGTAGAAATTTGACCAATCAGAAAGCAGGACAGATCTGTGACGTCACTTTATTCATCTTGGGGTATGAGACAACAGATCATACCCCCTGATGAATAGTGTGACATCACGGATCTACACCCGTCGATTCGTCAATGTTGTAACCGTTATTGCTTTTCAATCTGTATTATACATATACGTTCAACCTAAGTAAATAATATTGATTAACATAAATTTACATTGTAGGTCTTAATATTGCTTGTGTCACTATACCCATGTACAGATTGAATGATGTTCAATGTGTGACTTGCTCTCAATGCATCTGTTAATGTACATTATGTTGCTATATGTTAAAGCTTGTGCAATGATGCAATGTGTATATTGTTACTGTGTGCCAGTGTAATTCATTGGAAATTGTTTTGGATAAATTAGTGTACCAGTGGTTATGTGATACAGGTTTCGGCACATTGATGATGATGTGTCAGTAATGTGGTGTGTGTGTGTGTGTGTGTATGGATGATTTTTGTTGGCTCATTTTAACCATGCTTGAATTTTATAAAGGTCATCTTTTCAAACTGAAACGTGTTCTGTGTCATCGTACCTAAAGTATTTAGTAGTAAATAACTGTGTATTATGTATTGTGTATATTTTTTTATTTGTTGTTGTTGTAATGTTTACCATGTACTTTGTCACTTGCCTTTAGGGCTCCCTTGAAAAGTAGGCCTTACAGCTCTGAAGGGACTATCCTGTATTTCAAAGAATAAATATTAAAATAATAATACATAAGTAAATAAAGGAAAGCAAAGACGTGGTATCCAGGGTATTGTAAGAGAGGGTCACACAAATGTCATTAAATCTTGAGGGCTTTTTTAAACAAATTATTCCATTCACCCGTTGCGAATAATTTTAGTTCAATAGGTATCATGGGAATTGCCAAAATGTCGTGCTGTTAGGTAGGGCAAGCCATAATGTTTGTCCTACAATGCAACAATTAATGTCTACAATTCTCATGTTGACTATTAAAATACAACTCTTTGTAACAGGTTAATGAAATAATTTGTAACATGGCACTTAACAAAGATGTATGCATCTAATTTGAATAATTAGAAAAATGGTCTATTGAGATGTGACCATGGCATTAGTGATATTTATTTATTTATTTATTCAAAATAAAATAGGGTAGCCCATTCAACAATAATTTGGTGTCCCATGGGGCCCTGTGAGAATATACAAATAAAAGCATAATTGATCAATCAACATAAACATAAACATAAGAAGAGAAAAATGGCAAGTAAACAACAGAAAAAAGAACAACAGATGGGAAAACACAACAAAAAACAAAATAACAAACATTATGTAAACATTAGACCTTAAGCAATATGGAAACATTGGGAAATATTGCATGTGGCCGTATGGCGGACGCAAGAAAAATACTAAAGTAACGTAGGGAATGAATTTAAAATAATCATTCAAATTACTGGTCAGAGCTATACATTTAGAAAAGCATTTAAAAGTGAAATTTAAAGGAATTAAGGGTATCTTTTGTTTTTACTTCAATCGGCTAATTATTCCATAGGAAAGGGCCGCCGTAGCATAATGAATACTTACCATACTGGGTATGGCATTTAGGGATTGCGACATCACGTCTAATAGGTTGCCTCGTATTAAATTTGTGGAATTCAGTGAGTTCTTTGAAGAAATATTTAAAATAACCAGCGGATAGGCTATGACTACATGTATCAATAAAAACACATCTGAAATATTTAACGCGTTCATTGAAGGGTGTCCGTTTCAACCGAGAGAGCATATCTGTAGAGGGTGTATAAATGTTACAATTTAGAATAATTCTTGCCGCCCTCTTTTGTAGCTTTATGATACGGTTGGTCTGTGTTTTTAATCTATTGCCCCAGATTTCACAGCAATAGTCCATTTGCGATTGGATCAATCAATTATATAATAATTTGAGTGTCTCATTATCTACAAATGACCGAATTCGTTTCAACATTGTCAAACCGGCAAACACTTTTTTACATACAAAGTTAACATGATCATTCCACAATAAGTATTGGTCGATGACTACTCAAAGACATTTTATAATCTTACATTGCTCAATATTTACTCCATTGGATACTATTTCAGTCATTTTGTATTTTTTTAAAAATTTATTTCGCTAATAGAGGAACCTGAACAATATATTGTTGTGTCATCAGCATACATGATAAGACGCCCTTCTTTCAATACTTTCACCATGTCATTACTGTGGTTCTAGGACACCTCCCCCTGGACAACCACCCCCGGATAACCACCCTCTAGGACAACTACCCCCTAGGGCAACCACCCTCGACGATCCCCTTGGACAACTACCCCCGGACAACTACCCCCATACAACTACCCCTAGGATAACTACCCCTAGGACAACTACCCCCAGGACAACTACCCGAGACCACTACCCTCTACGACAACAATCCTCTAGGACAACTTCCCCCGGACAACTATCCTAGGGGGTAGTTGTCCTATGGGTAGTTGTCTGGGGGTAGTTGTCCGGGGGTAGTCGTCCTAGGGGGTTGTCGTCCTAGAGGGTGGTTGCCCTAGGGGGTAGTTGTCCTAGGGGGTAGTTGTCATTAGAGGGTGGTTATCCTAGGGGTGGTTATCCGGGTGGGGGGGGGGGGTGGATGTCCAGGGGGTAGGTGTCCGGATAAGCATTAATGTATATCAGAAATAAAAGGGGCCCTAATATTGACCCTTGAGGCACACCTTGGTTAATAGAAAGTGGATTCGAATGTGATTGCCTAATTACAACATGTTGTTTCCTATTCGTTAAGTATGATTTGTACCAAGACAATGCATTATTGAATGAATTGAATTGAAATGAATTGAATTATTGGACATACCTATATCCTGTAGTTTATCTAACATTATTGACGTATCTACTGTATCAAACGCACGTCTCAGGTCTATAAAGAGAGAACCGACTATTAATCGAGCGTCGATGGCATGTTGCCATGACTCAGTTAATGCACCAAGTGCTAAGGCAGTCGAGTGACAGGGTCTGAACCCAAACTGTACTTACATAAATACATCATTAAGAATTAAACAACCATAAAGCTGCTTGTGAACAATTCTTTCTATGAGTTTACTGACAGCTGGCAGTATAGAAACCAGGAGTTCTTCTTATGATTTCCTTGCCTTGATATACTCACATAAGCAACAATGATCAAAACATCAAGCAAAGAGATGTCACATATAACGGTAAAATCCTAGATTTTCAGCCGCTTTTTCAAAATTTGTATCATCTAGCTTGTTGTTGCCACGGCTGGAGATGAAAATTAATATTACACGGTATGGAAATCTTTTGGTGATAAATACTTGATAAGTTTCAAGGATAATAGTAGCTGTTGATGATGATTGGTCTTATTCGTGAGAAAAGTAATAGTATTGGTATGGATAATAGTGGTGCAATTTACCTGATAGCTAGCATTATTTCATATCATTTTACACAGAGTTAACACCCTTCTGGCTCCAAACAGACCAAATTAAAAACTCATCTTCACCATGGGCATGCATTGCGAAAATGTTTTACTTTCTGAATTTCGAATCTTCCGATGCATGCACGAAAGGTCGGAATAACGATCGTTATCGTGATGGTGATTGTTATTGGAGCGTGGGCCCAGCGATATTGTAGACCATATCCGTAAAGTAATCAAATTTAATGCATAAATCTTTTTTAAAGTGCTATGTTACCAATTATTTCATCCACCTGTTACAAACAATTGTATTTCAATAGTCAGAATGCAAATTGCATACATTCCGTGTTGTTAAGTAGGTCAAGCCATAATATTTGTCCTACCTAGTAACAATTAATGTCTACAATTCTCATGTTGAATATAGAAATACAACTATTTGTAACAGGTTAATGAAATCATTTGTAACATGGCACTTGACAGAGATGTATGCATCTAATTTGATTAAGTACAAAAATGGTCTATTGAGATGTGACCATGGCATTAGGGATATTGGAAGCTGGAGATGAAAATTAATATTTCCCGGTGGTGATGGCAATTTTTGGTGATAAATACTTGATGATTTTCAAGAATGATAGTAGCTGCTGATGATGATTGGTTTTATTCGTGAGGAAAGTGATGGTATTGGTATGGATAATAGTGGTGGCAATTTACCTGATAGCTAGCTCACGCGGAAAATCATCCTCGGAATATGAAACGTAACTCATATTCGCACTCGTCTGATTTGGAGCCATAAGGGCTTTATTTCATATCATTTAACACAGAGTTAAAAAAACTCAACTTCACCATGGGTATGCATTGCGAACATTTTTAACTTTCTGAATTTCGAACCTTCCGATGCATGCACAAACTTTCGGCATAACGATCATTATGGTGATGGTGATTGTTATTGTGAATAAGAGCGTGGGCCAATCGATATTATAGACCATATTCGCAATGCAATCAAATTTAATGCATAAATCTTTTTTTAAGTGCCATGTTACAAATTATGTCATCCACCTGTTACAAATAATTGAATTTCAAAAGTCAGTTCGCGAATTGCATCCATTAATTGATGCTAGGTAGGAAAAACATTATTGCTTGTCCTACCTAACAACACGTAATGTATGCAAGTCGCATTCTGACTATTGAGATACATTTAATTGGGTAACGGGTGAATGAAATAATTCGCATCGAGGCAATTCACAAAGTAATATGCATAAATTAGGTTATTTTACGAAAAAAACATATTAAAGGAGGGTGGAGAAGAAAAACAGTACAATCACTAAAATTCAACAAATTTAGAATATAATGCCAGTTTAACACTTCATAAACAAGATTCAATTAAATTAATAATTTAAAAACACCACTGACACTAAAAAAAAAAATATTGAAACAAGCCGCCACGAGCGACTCGAAGAAAGAATGTGAGACGATCATTTTCGGCCTAAGGGCTGTGACGTAAGAGGGAAGACACGATCTCATCATAATATTATGCAGCGATGGAGGTGCTACACAAATAGCCTTTGTTCCCCTTAGTAATATGCATAAATTAGGTTATATTACGAGAAAAAAAAACATATTAAAGGAGGGTGGAGAAGAAAAACAGTACAATCAATGAAATTCAACAAATGTAGAATATTATGCCAGATTAACACTTCATAAACAAGATTCAATTAAATTAAAAATTTGAAAACACCACTGACACTTAAAAAAACAATAATTTAAACAAGCCTCCACGAGCAACTCGAAGAAAGAATGCGAGACGATCGTTTTCGGCCTAAGGGCTGTGACGTAAGAGGGAAGACACGATCCCATCATAATATTATGCGGCGATGGAGGTGCTACACAAATAGCCTTTGTTTCCCCTTTTCAAAGAATACTTCCACCTGTGTATCATGGAGTGCACTGCTTGTGCATAAATGAATAATAATTACATAACTTTCAGTAACACGTATCCAGTCTTTTGTCTCCGTGTATTTTACAATTTGGTCTGCAATGACCTTTATCTGCTCATGCTCAGACTGCAACTATGAACTGGCTTATTAGCGGCGGGTCTTCCCTCTTACGTCGCACAAGTCCGGATGTAAAAACAGAGTTGCACAGCGGACAAAAATTTAGAGTTGCAAATTGGTCACTTCAAACGGCCGGATGACAATGTTTGGCTTTCATACTTACTTTATTTCATTTATAAGACTCTCTTCTTTATATAAATGCAAAATTTATCAAAATCTGACAACATTTCCAACCTTTGCCATCCTCTTTTAAGCGAATGCTGGCATCGGGGGTGGTGAGGGTGTGCTCTGGTCGTAATGGTTGGATGAATTTACAAGGCCATAGGGAAATGGTGGGGGAGTTCTCTTCCGTCCTCTTCAAATGTATCTACCCCTCATACTTTCTCACCCCCTCCATATGATATAATACCATCCCCACTATTCGAGGTGTGGGAGTTGGGGCACAGAGCTTACAAACACCTAGGTATATAGATATTAGCAAAAATTGATTCAATAAAATGTCTGAAACTTTGAATTTCCGCCAAAAGGCTTCATCAGGGAGTGTATATACATATGCATATATATGCATATTTATATACATATAAATTTGCATTTCTATTGCAGGTGTGGCACGATGTGTGTATATAGTGGAAGGCAATATACCTGATGTACTCCGGGTTTGCCATCACTATTCGATAGGAGCATCATTACAATATATAAAAAAAGATGATCACGTTTCTCTGAACCCATTAACTTTTCATCTATCATGAAACTTTATAAAGTCCATGTAATTGATTTCATTAATAATTGATCAATTAAGTAATTTCGATTCATTACTTTTGCAACCGAATAGTACTTTTTTATCTTTTTGATTAAGAATCTTCTGCAACATGACGCTAAGTTCATCACCCTTTACACGTGTCTATCTGTCTATCTGTCTCTGTCTCTGTCTCTCTCTCACTCACACACGCACACACACACTTTCTGTCTGTCTGTCTGTCTCTCTCTCTCGGCCGGCACTCTCTGTGGATCTCTCTGTCTCACTAGTTATCTCCTTCTCTCTTTGTCTCTCTCTCTCACACACACAAACACACACCTTCTCTCTCTCCCTCTCTCAGCCAAAATGTTTTTCCCCGTAACATGTAATTTATTAAATGCACATGTATAGCATCACATTCGCCCATTATTCCCTGCCCGTCATTCGTCATTCTATCTTATCAAATTCTGAAACAGAGTCGAGCAGTTGAGGGGGAAGAAAACGAAAGAGAGCAAGGAAGTGAGGTAGAGCGAGAAAGAGAGAGAAATATTGAAAGAAGGAAAGAGATAAGATGACAGAAAAACATAGAAAAGATTAAACAAGAGTCAGAGAAGGGAGTGAAAGAAAAAGAAAGAGATTGATGGAGGAGGCACATTGAGTAAGAAAATGAATAGAAAGCAAATAAAAGCATAAATATTGTTTGCAAACTGTAACAGAATCTATATTGAGAAAGCAAGTAATAGTTATGCTGAATCTTACAGACCCTTTCTAATTATTAATGAGAGATCCGCTATTTAATTTCTATTTTTCATACATTAGTATTGTGTACAGTACAAATCCATGGAGGTTGGTAAAGGTATACACAGACTGCTTTTGTTACAACCATCTTGATGCCATGATGAATTTATCCGTAATCTTCGTCATCTAATTCCTTTCTATTTAAGCCTATTTATGATCGAGTACCCGTTGCTAGTTTTAGGCTTCGTGCTGATACGTAGCGGCAAAACAGTAGAAGTGCTTATTATGATAGAGTAAACTGTACTGCATTTGACATTTCTGTATGTCATAAAACAGAGCTAAGTATACACGCGTGGGACTGTTGTTGCTCGCAGTTGCCATACATTTACATGCCCACAAAAAAAAAGACCCGGGGTTATTATTTTTATAAGGAAAATATCCGAGTACCCACTTACTACACCTGGGTCAAGTTTAGTAAATGCAGAATAATATCTTGTGAAATGATTTAGTGATGCGGCAGGGGTTCAAACCCCGTACTTTGTGGAGTTTTGTTTCACGGTCCGGAGACTTAGCCAATAGCCCAAAGCACCTCTAGAGCAGAGCCGTGGACACAATGAATTAAAAGCAAAATAATGTTGTAACCGTTGCGTCGTAGGAGCTTTAACAACTCAGATGGCAGTTTGCAGATGAGACTATTTGCAGCAATTCTCCTCATCTCTGGCCACCAGACGTCCTCATTGGTTACTGATTTGGTTTCCAAGGCAACAATGTCTCCGTTCGGAAGTGTGATGGTGCCGCCTCTAGCGTCATTTAGATTGACCATTTAAAAAACTGGAAATCGATGTATAAACAATTGGTGTCAAGATTCAGGATTTATCAAAATGGCTGAATCGTGACAATGTTTTACATATAATTATTTTTAAAATACAATATTCAAAATCGAGAAATACAGATATAAATACAATTTTAGCAAACTCAACCAATTGCTTTGTGAATACATTTATTTTATTTTATTTAATACAATAAAAAGTACGATTTAAACAGGTGAAACACAATACAAAAATAAAAGACATATTTGTTTTTATTAGTTTAAGAGTAGTAGTAGTGGTTATTTTACCTGACTATAAGAAAGCATAAATGCTTGTAATTAAGACAAAATTGGTTATTCATTTGCAAGGATAAAAATGAAATGAAGAAATGGCCCTCAACCAATCCTTAAACCTCCTTTAAATAAGAAAATGTTGATTTAAGCTACAAAGAATATTATATCTAATGGTATGTTCAGTGAAAATCTGTCTTGCAGTCGTTACGATGACAAGTAGACATTTTTTCAGATAAAAACATAATATAAACAAGAACAAATAGCAAAAGTGTAACAGCATAATATAAGGGTACAAACGTTTAAAGCAATATGCCATTGTAAAAGGGAATCTATTGTTATTATATTATTATTATGCGGTAGTATATTTCTCCTCTGATAGTCTCATAGCAAGATTAATATCCTTCTATTATGATAAAAAACATTATTCCTTTAATAAATCCGAAGCACAGAAATTATTGTAAAATGAATTCAAATTATTTTTCAGTCCTTTATGTCCTTCTCTCTCTCTCTCTGTCTCTGTCTGTCTATCTCTGTCTCTTGCATTCGTTAACTACTGCTTTTTGTTAATGTGACAATATTCATCACAAAATGTGTAATTTTCTTAAACATTCTGCCGGTACCAAACAGATCTTAGGTGTATACAGATTGCTTTATTAATGTTCCGAACACTGATTTTAAAATAATAAATACAAGAAGACATGTAAACAGCCTACATATTTTCTTTGTGGAGAAATGTGTTTAAATTTGTTATAAAATGCAGCCCTGTTCGTTTGTCGCGTACGCTGGACTCCGGCAAATGAAATTAAGAGTAAACTCTTCCAGAGGGGAAATATATGGAAAAGGAAAATTTCTTCAGTGTACCTACCCCGCCCCCTCTATTCTTGAAAGTACACCCCCGCCCGCCACCCCCCATCGAAAGAAGTCAAGTAGATGGCATGCATGAAAGGCAGTTATTTGAATTTCATCAGTCTATTGATTCGAAACAGCTTAATCCCAATACACGTCCTTCTTCTACATCGTTTAATAACAGGTAGGTTCAAAGGAAACACATTGCTTGCGATTCAAAATTAAATTACATGTATATCCAAATTAATCCAAATGCAAGGCAAGATCGAAGTTGACAATTATTTGTTTCCCTTCTTTTTTCCATGATTATGATAATCATAATAGGAAATGTAGGGGAAAGATACTTTTTTGGGGGCTGAGGTTTACTTTTACTTTTATTGTGTATAATAACCCCCCTTTTTTCTCCATTTAATCTGGAAAGGGCGTTAGAATGATCGTAATTAGTTCTACATCTTACGTAGATCGATTCTATCTGCCGAGTGAGGGCTTAATGGTAAGATATAAAGCGGTAAACTACCGAAAAAACGCCTTGATTTTGCCGAGTCATATCTGAACGAGGCTTAACCGACAGTAATATCTTTTGTAAAACGCAAGTTCCTCCTACCATTCCTTCAACTTAAATCTAAATTGAGAAATAGGTGTGACCAATAAAATAATGTACCTTTTAACTTCAAGAGATCAAACGTATACATTTTGTTCTCTATGTGCCGTTCCCTTTTATGGTACTCAGTGATGAATATTGTCTTATGATCCAATGACAGGGACGTTGGTAGACGAATAAAAGACAGCGATAGAGAAAACAAAATATAGGCAGGAGAACGACATACAGTGAAAGGTATATATATAAAAATAATTTATAGGAGGTACAATGTAAGAAAGTAAGAGAGATAGAGAAGAAAGGTAAAATGTAGGAAATAGAATAAGAGAAAGAATACGATCGCAACTAAATGTATTTTTTGAAATTTTAACTTAAGGGCAATTTCAATACCCTATTGCATGTCCCATAGATATCATGATCGGATTACGTAATACATCATTGTAATGTTCGCACAATCATTTCGAAATGTGACACAAACGGCTATTTAAATTTCTTTGATTTTCGAAGTAGTTTGTATCGTGTTAATTGAGAGATAATGATAAATATGATAAATATTTTGCGAAAGATTCGACAGTGTTGTGTTCTTGCTAGGACGCTCCTGGTTCGCCATCTTATAGATATAACCCTAGCAAATGAACAACGATCATGCACTGTCTATGCTGCTCCTTCTCTTTCGCTCTTGATTTTTACCTCTTTTACATCTTTTCTTTTGATAAATTCATCTTTTTCGCTATTTCATACCTCCTTTTTCTTTCCTCTTTGCACCATTGACGTTTCATTGGCGGGTGAGGGGGGACTGGAACGATTGGGATAGGGAATGGGCACCGGTCTTACTTAGAAAATGATAACAAATTAACAAGGCTACTGATTGGGGTGGGGGAGGTAGTCCAGGCGTCTTCTTTATCTTTCTATTCCCTTATCAATTTTCCTTTTTTAAGATCTTTTTATGAAAAGTTTTAATCCCCTTCTTTCTCTCTCTCTCTCTTTGTCTCTCGATCTATTTACTTTCTCACTAAAAGTTCTGATCCTTCTATACCCAAACACGAATGAACTATTCCATTTTCTCTTTACTCTTGCTTTCCTTTCATCTGTCTCTCTCTCCCGCTCTTTCTATATGTCTTTTTTTTCTCAGGCGACATATTGCTCCGGGTTTTATTTCGTCAAAAGTATAGAGTTAGGGCTATATATGGCTCCTACTAAGTTTCAGGTTAGGTTTAGTGTTAGGGTTACCGGTAGGTACACTATTAGGTAAAGAGTTAAAGTTAGGAATTCGGTTAGTGAAGGAAATTGTCCTTGAGTAATTGTCGCAGGAGGATGTGTTATAGATTACTTTTCACCCCACCCACCTTCTTTCACTAGTCACCTTGCAACCAAAACAAAACAGTTGAAACCTGAAAAAGACTTGAGGGATTGGAATTAAACAATTAAATTTAATATAACTATTTCATAAGAAAATTACATAATTCTTAACTGAAAATTGGTCCCACGAACATGAACGCTAAACCGTCTCGTGACTTTCCGACTAGTTGTCTGGAACTCCACATGACCAATTAAAAGTGTCGATCGGTATCCTATTGAGTCCGGGACTGTGGCTGTCGGTTTCGTTGAGTGTACCGAACTTTTCATGGTTTTGTGACCTCCACAAAATTTTTTGGATATTCAGGCTTGACGTATATATGCCTTCGGTCTCGTGAACCTAAATCGAGTTCTAGTTTTCATAATAAAGGTCGATCGGCTGCAATGGTTCCGTGGTCCTAAACAGTTAGAATCAACACAAAGCACGAATTTAATATAGATATGAATACAATACGCATTTCTAAATTACGTGTAAATGCTCGTTCAGATATGATGCTTCACATTCTGCATCTTTAAACACATAGCTCAATGAATAGACGCGCAGGACTTTTATTGCGCGCAGATGCCATTCAATTACACGTTTTGCGGCGGTTTACCGCGTCATTTCCGAAAGAGGCTGGATTTATTCTGAACACATTTCATAATATCAAGGCTAAAGATATTGAACAGATAAAAAAAGCTCAATGTATTTTCCTGTGCAGGGCGTATCACTAAAAAGTTACCCAACTTTGGTAGCTCCTAATTGAATAGCCATAACCAACATGACTTTGAAATTGCTTTCATGATGAAGAGTAACCTATTTCCTGTCTAATGATATCCTATTTATAATATTTCTGCCACGGGTGAATGAGCACCAGGGTCTTTAAAAGTATTGTCAAAATTGCCTTGTTCCAAGTTTGGGCTTAAGAAACCAATGTGGGTCAGGCCATATGCATGTGCCTCTTTAGTCTTAAATCCTTTTAGAAGTTAAATTGTGCCTCGTGCTTCAGTGCTTCATTGTTTAACATGATGTATTGTAACTAGGCTTTCACAAACATTTTTTAAATCGACAGGATAACCTTTAACTATTTTAGACAGCCTACTAACTTCTTGTCTCATGATATCTAAGTTCCCTCTGGTCACTTGTCCACTGCACTATTACACACGCGTAAGGAGCATAAGGTGTTTATTTGGAATAGCGATCGAAAACTCAAAGGTTACTTAACCCAAATGCAATTTATTCAACATTTATAATGATAAATATTGAATAAATTGACAGTAGACTTTCATTAAAAATTGACATCCCAGATAAACTTCATCCTATTTGTATCAGTCAATGAGAAGGTTACATTAAACAAGGGATGCAAATGAAGTCAAGATTGTAATCATCCTAACGAATAGGATATCATAAACGTTGCTTGTACTAAGCATTTCTTTCAGTTTGAGTTGATGTTAGCACCTTTTTTGAACTGCCTAATAGTCGATGTAAATAAAATAGCAATTGTTTTTGAATGAGATAACACACAAATAATGGCTTTTGACCCACATTCATTGCTTCAGCCCTAACTTGGTACATGATGATTTTGACAATACTATTGAAAATCCTGCTGTTCAGTCACCCTTGGTAGCACAATCTTGAAAATGGTATCATTAGACAGGGTATTGGTGCTTCTTTACAATATGATATGATCGAAGGTCACACAAGTTAAAATATTTTAATTAGAAGCTACCAAAGTTGGGTAAACTATATTTTGGTACACACTCCATAGCAATAAAGAATATTCAATGTACAAATGATTTTAATTATATATGATTCACACAAAAACTATCAATTATCTTCATGTAATGTTGTATTTCAATTAACAAACTTGATTCTAAACATATATTTTCTTTCACGAATATAGTAAAATACATCTTCTACAATGGTCCAATTTTCAGAGTGTAGTCTATATAAAAACAAATAAACATCGCAATCAAAAAGACGGTATACTAAAACAGTATATCATTATAATAATAAAGGTATTATTGTAACGTCTCTTTCTCTTCCTTTCTGCATTTAGAGTTGTTTCATTTTCTGTATGATTTAGGAGATATTACATGATATCCCACAATTACGATTTGTGTGTACATATCATCTCTAAAGGAACTATCAATGACTTCATAACGGGTATTTAATGTGGATATAAATGATTTGAAGTGATTTGATTTTTTCGTTAAATCATGCTTGAACAATCTAACACAAATCTAAGCCCCTAATCTCGCATCTGAGAGGTTTTCAGATTGTCGTCCTTGGTTTTCAGATTCTCGTCTTTCTCCTTCAAGTCATCCAGCATGGTCTTCACAAACTCCCGCTGATCGGACAAGTGGTTGTTGAGGTTTGAGGATTTGTTGCTTGGTTGCAGTAGACGCTGGACATCCTTGGCGTTGTAGACAACAAAGAATGCCTGGCGGACATCCCCTCCAGAACTCTGAATATGAGCAAAAGTAAAGAAAAGATGAAAGAATTCCTTGACGTTTCTGTTTAATTGTAAATCCCCTATGTTGAAGTAAGATGGATCTTTTCAATACGAAAGGGACCTCCCTAGACTTCATGGCATGCTTAGATATACCCGATGCAATATGGAACTTTGTAGAGTGCCCACATCAACTGCAGTTGGCTAATCAAAAGCATCGAGTTCCTGATTGGGTCGTGGCCCTATATTGTGGGTGAACGGCACGCCCAGTCAGGGATTTTTGTTTATTTTTTATTATCCTTATTTTTCTTTGTTTGGGGGAGACACAACGACCACCAGAGATAGTATTTTTTTGTTTTGTTATATACGTGAGAGTTCTTTGTACTTTATTTTGTCTACGAAAGGAATAAAAAGAGTTCCTTACCTTAGAATATATGTATTTTGCATTAAAGAAACATATAGTCTATATATTACTTCAAAGTGTTTTCATTATATTATACAAAATAAAATAAACTGCAAACAAAGAAGGTAGGTCAGATATATCTCCTGGAAATATGTATTTACCAACTGCACCGCTATCTTCTCCTCAGCTGGCTCTAAATCGACCACACCCTTGGACTTCAGGTGTGACAAGGCCTTAGTGATATCCCGTCGTATTAGGGCGCTGTCCACCACGGAAGGCATGGTCCCACGCTGGTTGATATACTCAGTGAGGGTTTGGATGTGGGTGTTTGTACCAAGCTGGGTAAAGGGAGTCAATACGCAATGTTTTGCCAGGCTGGCATACAGAGGGTTGATGTTTTGTTGACCGGGTTCGTCGGAACTACTGTTGTCCAGATTCTGATCGATGGAGATCTCGGTTTCTGGATGGATCAAGAATCAAATAGAAGTTTTGATGATAGAGGCTTAAGAGGTAACGGTTAGCGCTGGTCTTGGTTTCTGGCTCTAATACAGATCATGCACGAAAATACGAAGTATACGAACTAAAGATAACAAATGTAGCCTGAGGTGAATCTGTGTATTTGAATTTTATTAATTTTCCACCATTGTATAAATCATATTGCCCTAAGATATTTATTACAATCGTATACATAGAACAAGAAACGCATAAATGGGTCAATTAGATCAAACGGTATATATTTTCAACCAATAGACTTACAACTAATCCAAGGAAAAGTAACTCTGGGAACACGAACCTAATTAAGACCACTATCCCTAGACAACTTAAAGGGCAATCTAACCCTTGTAATAAGTTCATTTGCATGAAATCAGAAAAATAAGAGAAATATATCGGCGACAGTTTAAACTATTTCTGACCAATAATAAGAGAATTATGTATGTGCAAAATATGAGATCGCTAGTTATGCGAATATCAAATTGGCATATTTTATCAGTGGATTGTGACGTACTTACGGACAACTCTCCCGTTTGTCTTGTACACAAAATACCATTAATTTCGAATATTCTCCCAAGTGCCTTTTCCGTTGGGGACTATACTGAAGTATAAATTATTATGGGTAGTATATATCAATATAAGTCCTCTGCGCGCTTCGCGAAAATATAACCCTTGGGGAAATTATACATTGTATCTCAATGTCTGTATAATATATAATCATTACTCGTATTGACGTCTTGCATGCTCATATTTGTTGCCAGTGCCTTGGTTCTCAGTCTCTGCTTCCTGCGCTGCTGGAGGCTAGAGAGCGTGTAGAGATACGGATTGATGGCCGAGTTGATAGGGAGTAGGATAACGGCTGACCAGACGTACATATCAGCTGGGATCTGGGCAGCACCGGTCTTCGCTAGGAAACCTGAGAATGAGATATTGAGAAACACACATAAAATACAAAAATGTGTCTAATCATCAAAGAGATTTTCGTTAAAAAGAAGAAGAAACAGGAGGACAACAAGAAAGGCCTTTGGTGACACTGTGCCATCGAGGTACAGCAGAGGTGTCGTGGTCTAGTGAATACGTCACCGGGCCGTGGATCACATTGTTCGAGGTGCGAGTCTCGCCGCGGCAGTAATATCCTTTGGCAAGACATTAATCTACCTCTCCACCCTGGTGAAGTTAATGGGTACCCGATAGGAAGAAATTACTTGAATCATTTAGCGCCTTATCATGGCGCCTCAGATAAAACCGGGGTAATAATATGATGATATGATACTTTGTATTAAGCGCAGTAGAGTAAATTCGTATAGTACCTGCACTATATAAACGGACCTATCATTACTAGGTACCTAAAGAAAGGCAAATTTCTTATCTTTCCCACATGGGCCAATGAACAGAGCCTCATTATTGTTTGCTTTGATTTAGCATCTTACATATTCTACCTGAGAAATTGTTCCTCGATGTCTGATGTATCAGAGTTTTAGCTTGAAAAATAAAATGTGTTGAAAGCATCTTTGAAATGAAATATTCAAAATTGATCAAGATTAGATTAGGCCTATACTCTGCCTTTAAACAGCGGACATTTCGAGCGCTTGATTGAGTCATTATTCATTTATTTGCAATCAATAAACTGTATATCAATAAGTTACCCATGATAATGACGGGCATCCAACAACAGAAATCAGTGCCCACAATCATCGCCATCTTGGATGCCAATTTGATCTGACCGTTCATCCGTCTGCTTTGCGAGGTTTGCTGCTTTCGTCCAGCCATGCGCGCTGACGACCGATACACCTCAGCAAAAATGGCAACATAACAGGCGAGAGTCACCATAAAGCTGAGGAAGTTGATGCCCAAGAAGATAAAGACCGAGTACTCCCAACCGGGTGCTGTGTCTGCTGTCAGTGGCAGGGCCAAGCAGACGCTAGACTGCCCGTAGAAATGTCCAACGTAGGTTGGGACCAAAAGCGGGACTAGACTAAGCAAGAACGAAAAGATCCAGGTCGCGACGATAACGATCAAAGACTTCTTAGGAGTCAGGTGGAGACTCTGCCGGAAGGGAAAGACGACGCAGAAGAGACGATCCAAGCTGATGATCATGACTAGAAACACAGAGACCTCACTGGACAGCATTGATAGAAACCCTGCCGTCCTGCAGAGTAGACCACCTCTCCAGGATTCAGAGTGGAGGTAGTATTGACCGCGGTAAGTCTCGTCTGTTGAAGCAATGATCATCATGTAGACACCCATCATGAGATCAGAAACCGCAAGATTTGAGATCAAGTGGGATTGAACCTGGAAATAGAAGACAATGAGAATAGAAAAACACATATTCATTTGGTGGTAAAATCCTTTCAAATATTTGGAATAGATCAATGATTACAGAGTTCTTGAAATGTTGAATTACAGAAATGTTAAGGTATTTTAGCGATGATGTTAGCTTGTCAAACCAATTTAAAAAGCCCTTGGTCAATACAATTGTACTTTATATGGCCTTAACAAACGGCCATTACCGTGAAGAATTATTTTGATACAAAACAACGTTATCCAAACGTAACGTAGCTTTAGGCAATACAGCTCAACATGGCGTACAAATCCTACCTCATTATGCAAGATATATTAAAGATGATGAGGAAAAGGGACCTTGCTTCCTATACTTTCGTTATCAGAGAGAATGCTTTCTGAATGAGAATTGACTTCTTCTCGTTTTTTCTTCGTCTTCTTCACCTTCTTATAAGAGCAGGCCACCGTCGGGTGTATTCTCGTAATGTTGTAGGCGCTTCTTCTACAAATTTTGAAAGAGCTAAGCAGCTTGTCGCGAAGATTAAACATTGCAAGTTTCATGAGGAAAGACAAATGCGATTTTATTTAAGGGCATTAGATGCCTCAGGGTGTAGTCCCTGGAATTTCTCTGAATTGTCAACATGCAGTGATAGGCTGTTCCATTCCATGATAGAGCGTTGGGCAAAACAAATTTGTCCATGTTGTCCCTTGCCTGGTACATCTGGAGGGTTTTGTCTTTGAATTGTTTACTTTATAAAATCACCAGGGCTCCGTGTTATAAATAGTTGCGATTGATCCAAATCAATCGCAAGTCCTCTAATCAATCGCAAGTTTGCATTTCCCTTTCTCTTATGTACATAGTTGCGATTAGTATCAAATCTTTATAACACGGGGCCCAGACAGAAACAACTATTACCATTTCCTACCTGACTGTTCTCAACTCGTTTGCGTTGCAGGATACGATAGCAGACTACAAAGGAGTTGCCGATAAGAGCACTGATACCTAAGATCCACATGAGGATACGTAGCAGCTCATTCTGAAGCAGGTTGTCGCAGGAAGAGAAGCGGTCTTTCTCTGTTTGGCAATCCACGTGGTCGCCAAGAAGGCAGCAGAACACGAAATTGTCGGCGTACCTGAAAAATAGATAAAAAGAATGCTCTTGTTCAGAAAAAAGAATTGGCCTAGAAGGCTATCAAAGCAGCTCACTATTATTCGTTACACATTGACTCTGATCAGTCTGATGTACTGCTTCGAAACTGACTTTCCTCTATCGGAAGAAGACGCTAAAGGTAAGTTCCCCAAACGTTAATAATCATATCTGATTTTAAAAAAAAAGAAAGAAAAAAAAAATTCGTCGGCAAAAAAATAAACTCACAAACCTACCCACCCACCCACAACCCCACACGCGCACATGCACATACCCACATCCATTACATTAAATTATGAATTATCCGATGTAATCCGATGTGGTTATTTGTACTTTGTCGAGCGCCAATATCTAGTTGCCTTGACAACTTAAGACACTAAGTGTGTTCGGAAGAGTAAAATGCTGCATAGGCTTATACTCCTATAAGGTATCTATGATACAAGAGATGATGGTTTGATTGTAATTGACTGCTATTGCATGCTTGTTTAAACTATACAACCAGGGGACCGATGGATGTAAGTCCCCTCCGAGTGACGTGGTAATGAGGATTAATGCCTACCAAAGGGCACTAGCGTATCCAATTGTGTAGCTCTTGTATAGCTCCAATATCCAGCATATTGCCACTCCTGGCGCTTCATTATTATTACCTCGGCCTTAGTACAGACTGCTGCCATAACAGCACTCGAGCATTTTGAGGAATTACTTCCTACTCACAATTCTGTCAGAGTGTCGTTGACTCCCTCGAAGAGATCTTTGTTTTTAGGTCCAGGATCTACTGAAGTGTTGGTGATATCTCTATTGAGATAGGACACAAACAAATATGAAGGATTAAATGAAGCATATTGCGGAATATCAAGGATACTGCTGAACTAGTACTCTACATCTCTTTAGGCCCATGGAAATGAATACAAATGTACTTCTCTTTTTTCCCCTTGTTTATACTTTAATGTACAATGGTGATTTTCTTTGTATAAGTATTGCTTTCTCCGGGTCACCAAACCATCATTGTGTTCTGTTACATTTTTGATGTAACTTATTTTGATTGTAAATATATTTTGCTGGTTGAATAAATAAATGAATTAAATTGCATTGAATTGAAATGTAATAACGATTCATACAATATGTCGTTCGTTCAGAGCCAGAAGGGCGTTAAATCTGTGTTGAAACATTATTAGTTAATGCCCTTCTGTGTCCAATCAGACGATGTAGTGTCATCAAACACCAATAAGGGATAAAAGATACTAGATTTACTGTCATGCTTTGTTTTTTATTGTCCAACTAAATGAATTTATATTAATATCTAAGACTGATCTAATCATGAAGAGAGGTTGCCAGGCAGAGTATTGAAACCTAAATGGCCACAATAGACTGAGCCCTAGATACATTTCCGAAGGGGGAACTCATAGCGTATTGAGAGAGATAGTCTCTTCGTAGATATGACCAGAGATCCTCTTGACGCCACCCCTTCTAGCTAGTCGATGAATTGCAGGCCTAATGAATTATACGCGTACGCGAGATGGGTCTTATAACCACGTATAATCTCTATCAGAGGAAATTATTTTGAGTTTCATGAAATGCTTAAAGGCCAGGTTCATTGAAATTTGGAAAAAAGGCAAATCACACCTCTACAGATTGCTGAGAACATTAACAAAATGATTAAAGTACTTTTAAAGCCCTCACTATTGTGAGGAATAAATTAATTGCAATTTTGATACCCTTTCCAAAACCCACTCACAAAGTGAAATGACGGCGTTATTTACATGCGATAAAATGACGTCACATTATGAACAACTTGCAATCACACATTCGGGACAATGTTGGATACCCATTGCATTTTTAGATATGGGTTAACGTTGTTTGTATATTTACCGCCAGTTGTGATATTTCCTTTATTTTAGGCACTTTCAATGAGATACACTGAATAAATAATACTTTCTACAAATGTGTATTCGATTTTTATGTTATTTACCGTCACATTTGACCATAAAAATCGGAAAATAATCACATATTCTGAGGGCAGCTCAGCGTGTATGTGTCGGATCTGGGAGTGCCTAAGACATTTTGCATGCTGAACTAACGACTCTTCTGGGGCAAAATATGCGACAAGTTTACATATAATTGTCCAAATATTCATTACGAAAATGTCTGATTAGGCCGATTAGTTTAGATTTTTGATAGATAAATGGGGAGAAGT
>CP137684.1:6848853-6880956 GCA_037976565.1 Mesocentrotus franciscanus
CAGTCTGTACTAAGGCCGAGGTAATAATAATGAAGCGCCAGGAGTGGCAATATGCTGGATATTGGAGCTATACAAGAGCTACACAATTGGATACGCTAGTGCCCTTTGGTAGGCATTAATCCTCATTACCACGTCACTCGGAGGGGACTTACATCCATCGGTCCCCTGGTTGTATAGTTTAAACAAGCATGCAATAGCAGTCAATTACAATCAAACCATCATCTCTTGTATCATAGATACCTTATAGGAGTATAAGCCTATGCAGCATTTTACTCTTCCGAACACACTTAGTGTCTTAAGTTGTCAAGGCAACTAGATATTGGCGCTCGACAAAGTACAAATAACCACATCGGATTACATCGGATAATTCATAATTTAATGTAATGGATGTGGGTATGTGCATGTGCGCGTGTGGGGTTGTGGGTGGGTGGGTAGGTTTGTGAGTTTATTTTTTTGCCGACGATTTTTTTTTTCTTTCTTTTTTTTTTAAATCAGATATGATTATTAACGTTTGGGGAACTTACCTTTAGCGTCTTCTTCCGATAGAGGAAAGTCAGTTTCGAAGCAGTACATCAGACTGATCAGAGTCAATGTGTAACGAATAATAGTGAGCTGCTTTGATAGCCTTCTAGGCCAATTCTTTTTTCTGAACAAGAGCATTCTTTTTATCTATTTTTTCAGGTACGCCGACAATTTCGTGTTCTGCTGCCTTCTTGGCGACCACGTGGATTGCCAAACAGAGAAAGACCGCTTCTCTTCCTGCGACAACCTGCTTCAGAATGAGCTGCTACGTATCCTCATGTGGATCTTAGGTATCAGTGCTCTTATCGGCAACTCCTTTGTAGTCTGCTATCGTATCCTGCAACGCAAACGAGTTGAGAACAGTCAGGTAGGAAATGGTAATAGTTGTTTCTGTCTGGGCCCCGTGTTATAAAGATTTGATACTAATCGCAACTATGTACATAAGAGAAAGGGAAATGCAAACTTGCGATTGATTAGAGGACTTGCGATTGATTTGGATCAATCGCAACTATTTATAACACGGAGCCCTGGTGATTTTATAAAGTAAACAATTCAAAGACAAAACCCTCCAGATGTACCAGGCAAGGGACAACATGGACAAATTTGTTTTGCCCAACGCTCTATCATGGAATGGAACAGCCTATCACTGCATGTTGACAATTCAGAGAAATTCCAGGGACTACACCCTGAGGCATCTAATGCCCTTAAATAAAATCGCATTTGTCTTTCCTCATGAAACTTGCAATGTTTAATCTTCGCGACAAGCTGCTTAGCTCTTTCAAAATTTGTAGAAGAAGCGCCTACAACATTACGAGAATACACCCGACGGTGGCCTGCTCTTATAAGAAGGTGAAGAAGACGAAGAAAAAACGAGAAGAAGTCAATTCTCATTCAGAAAGCATTCTCTCTGATAACGAAAGTATAGGAAGCAAGGTCCCTTTTCCTCATCATCTTTAATATATCTTGCATAATGAGGTAGGATTTGTACGCCATGTTGAGCTGTATTGCCTAAAGCTACGTTACGTTTGGATAACGTTGTTTTGTATCAAAATAATTCTTCACGGTAATGGCCGTTTGTTAAGGCCATATAAAGTACAATCGTAATGGCCAAGGGCTTTTTAAATTGGTTTAAACATCTAACAATCATCGCTAAAATACCTTAACATTTCTGTAATTCAACATTTCAAGAACTCTGTAATCATTGATCTATTCCAAATATTTGAAAGGATTTTACCACCAAATGAATATGTGTTTTTCTATTCTCATTGTCTTCTATTTCCAGGTTCAATCCCACTTGATCTCAAATCTTGCGGTTTCTGATCTCATGATGGGTGTCTACATGATGATCATTGCTTCAACAGACGAGACTTACCGCGGTCAATACTACCTCCACTCTGAATCCTGGAGAGGTGGTCTACTCTGCAGGACGGCAGGGTTTCTATCAATGCTGTCCAGTGAGGTCTCTGTGTTTCTAGTCATGATCATCAGCTTGGATCGTCTCTTCTGCGTCGTCTTTCCTTCCGGCAGAGTCTCCACCTGACTCCTAAGAAGTCTTT
The DNA here is from genome assembly GCA_037976565.1 of Mesocentrotus franciscanus. Lineage (NCBI taxonomy): Eukaryota > Metazoa > Echinodermata > Echinoidea > Camarodonta > Strongylocentrotidae > Mesocentrotus > Mesocentrotus franciscanus. Next base: position 6,850,932 of record CP137684.1, read on the forward strand.
GATCGTTATCGTCGCGACCTGGATCTTTTCGTTCTTGCTTAGTCTAGTCCCGCTTTTGGTCCCAACCTACGTTGGACATTTCTACGGGCAGTCTAGCGTCTGCTTGGCCCTGCCACTGACAGCAGACACAGCACCCGGTTGGGAGTACTCGGTCTTTATCTTCTTGGGCATCAACTTCTTCAGCTTTATGGTGACTCTCGCCTGTTATGTTGCCATTTTTGCTGAGGTGTATCGGTCGTCAGCGCGCATGGCTGGACGAAAGCAGCAAACCTCGCAAAGCAGACGGATGAACGGTCAGATCAAATTGGCATCCAAGATGGCGATGATTGTGGGCACTGATTTCTGTTGTTGGATGCCCGTCATTATCATGGGTAACTTATTGATATACAGTTTATTGATTGCAAATAAATGAATAATGACTCAATCAAGCGCTCGAAATGTCCGCTGTTTAAAGGCAGAGTATAGGCCTAATCTAATCTTGATCAATTTTGGAATATTTCATTTCAAAGATGCTTTCAACACATTTTATTTTTCAAGCTAAAACTCTGATACATCAGACATCGAGGAACAATTTCTCAGGTAGAATATGTAAGATGCTAAATCAAAGCAAACAATAATGAGGCTCTGTTCATTGGCCCATGTGGGAAAGATAAGAAATTTGCCTTTCTTTAGGTACCTAGTAATGATAGGTCCGTTTATATAGTGCAGGTACTATACGAATTTACTCTACTGCGCTTAATACAAAGTATCATATCATCATATTATTACCCCGGTTTTATCTGATTCAAGTAATTTCTTCCTATCGGGTACCCATTAACTTCACCAGGGTGGAGAGGTAGATTAATGTCTTGCCAAAGGATATTACTGCCGCGGCGAGACTCGCACCTCGAACAATGTGATCCACGGCCCGGTGACGTATTCACTAGACCACGACACCTCTGCTGTACCTCGATGGCACAGTGTCACCAAAGGCCTTTCTTGTTGTCCTCCTGTTTCTTCTTCTTTTTAACGAAAATCTCTTTGATGATTAGACACATTTTTGTATTTTATGTGTGTTTCTCAATATCTCATTCTCAGGTTTCCTAGCGAAGACCGGTGCTGCCCAGATCCCAGCTGATATGTACGTCTGGTCAGCCGTTATCCTACTCCCTATCAACTCGGCCATCAATCCGTATCTCTACACGCTCTCTAGCCTCCAGCAGCGCAGGAAGCAGAGACTGAGAACCAAGGCACTGGCAACAAATATGAGCATGCAAGACGTCAATACGAGTAATGATTATATATTATACAGACATTGAGATACAATGTATAATTTCCCCAAGGGGTTATATTTTCGCGAAGCGCGCAGAGGACTTATATTGATATATACTACCCATAATAATTTATACTTCAGTATAGTCCCCAACGGAAAAGGCACTTGGGAGAATATTCGAAATTAATGGTATTTTGTGTACAAGACAAACGGGAGAGTTGTCCGTAAGTACGTCACAATCCACTGATAAAATATGCCAATTTGATATTCGCATAACTATAGCGATCTCATATTTTGCACATACATAATTCTCTTATTATTGGTCAGAAATAGTTTAAACTGTCGCCGATATATTTCTCTTATTTTTCTGATTTCATGCAAATGAACTTATTACAAGGGTTAGATTGCCCTTTAAGTTGTCTAGGGATAGTGGTCTTAATTAGGTTCGTGTTCCCAGAGTTACTTTTCCTTGGATTAGTTGTAAGTCTATTGGTTGAAAATATATACCGTTTGATCTAATTGACCCATTTATGCGTTTCTTGTTCTATGTATACGATTGTAATAAATATCTTAGGGCAATATGATTTATACAATGGTGGAAAATTAATAAAATTCAAATACACAGATTCACCTCAGGCTACATTTGTTATCTTTAGTTCGTATACTTCGTATTTTCGTGCATGATCTGTATTAGAGCCAGAAACCAAGACCAGCGCTAACCGTTACCTCTTAAGCCTCTATCATCAAAACTTCTATTTGATTCTTGATCCATCCAGAAACCGAGATCTCCATCGATCAGAATCTGGACAACAGTAGTTCCGACGAACCCGGTCAACAAAACATCAACCCTCTGTATGCCAGCCTGGCAAAACATTGCGTATTGACTCCTTTACCCAGCTTGGTACAAACACCCACATCCAAACCCTCACTGAGTATATCAACCAGCGTGGGACCATGCCTTCCGTGGTGGACAGCGCCCTAATACGACGGGATATCACTAAGGCCTTGTCACACCTGAAGTCCAAGGGTGTGGTCGATTTAGAGCCAGCTGAGGAGAAGATAGCGGTGCAGTTGGTAAATACATATTTCCAGGAGATATATCTGACCTACCTTCTTTGTTTGCAGTTTATTTTATTTTGTATAATATAATGAAAACACTTTGAAGTAATATATAGACTATATGTTTCTTTAATGCAAAATACATATATTCTAAGGTAAGGAACTCTTTTTATTCCTTTCGTAGACAAAATAAAGTACAAAGAACTCTCACGTATATAACAAAACAAAAAAATACTATCTCTGGTGGTCGTTGTGTCTCCCCAAACAAAGAAAAATAAGGATAATAAAAAATAAACAAAAATCCCTGACTGGGCGTGCCGTTCACCCACAATATAGGGCCACGACCCAATCAGGAACTCGATGCTTTTGATTAGCCAACTGCAGTTGATGTGGGCACTCTACAAAGTTCCATATTGCATCGGGTATATCTAAGCATGCCATGAAGTCTAGGGAGGTCCCTTTCGTATTGAAAAGATCCATCTTACTTCAACATAGGGGATTTACAATTAAACAGAAACGTCAAGGAATTCTTTCATCTTTTCTTTACTTTTGCTCATATTCAGAGTTCTGGGGGATGTCCGCCAGGCATTCTTTGTTGTCTACAACGCCAAGGATGTCCAGCGTCTACTGCAACCAAGCAACAAATCCTCAAACCTCAACAACCACTTGTCCGATCAGCGGGAGTTTGTGAAGACCATGCTGGATGACTTGAAGGAGAAAGACGAGAATCTGAAAACCAAGGACGACAATCTGAAAACCTCTCAGATGCGAGATTAGGGGCTTAGATTTGTGTTAGATTGTTCAAGCATGATTTAACGAAAAAATCAAATCACTTCAAATCATTTATATCCACATTAAAAACCCGTTATGAAGTCATTGATAGTTCCTTTAGAGATGATATGTACACACAAATCGTAATTGTGGGATATCATGTAATATCTCCTAAATCATACAGAAAATGAAACAACTCTAAATGCAGAAAGGAAGAGAAAGAGACGTTACAATAATACCTTTATTATTATAATGATATACTGTTTTAGTATACCGTCTTTTTGATTGCGATGTTTATTTGTTTTTATATAGACTACACTCTGAAAATTGGACCATTGTAGAAGATGTATTTTACTATATTCGTGAAAAAAAATATATGTTTAGAATCAAGTTTGTTAATTGAAATACAACATTACATGAAGATAATTGATAGTTTTTGTATGAATCATATATAATTAAAATCATTTGTACATTGAATATTCTTTATTGCTATGGAGTGTGTACCAAAATATAGTTTACCCAACTTTGGTAGCTTCTAATTAAAATATTTTAACTTGTGTGACCTTCGATCATATCATATTGTAAAGAAGCACCAATACCCTGTCTAATGATACCATTTTCAAGATTGTGCTACCAAGGGTGACTGAACAGCAGGATTTTCAATAGTATTGTCAAAATCATCATGTACCAAGTTAGGGCTGAAGCAATGAATGTGGGTCAAAAGCCATTATTTGTGTGTTATCTCATTCAAAAACAATTGCTATTTTATTTACATCGACTATTAGGCAGTTCAAAAAAGGTGCTAACATCAACTCAAACTGAAAGAAATGCTTAGTACAAGCAACGTTTATGATATCCTATTCGTTAGGATGATTACAATCTTGACTTCATTTGCATCCCTTGTTTAATGTAACCTTCTCATTGACTGATACAAATAGGATGAAGTTTATCTGGGATGTCAATTTTTAATGAAAGTCTACTGTCAATTTATTCAATATTTATCATCATAAATGTTGAATAAATTGCATTTGGGTTAAGTAACCTTTGAGTTTTCGATCGCTATTCCAAATAAACACCTTATGCTCCTTACGCGTGTGTAATAGTGCAGTGGACAAGTGACCAGAGGGAACTTAGATATCATGAGACAAGAAGTTAGTAGGCTGTCTAAAATAGTTAAAGGTTATCCTGTCGATTTAAACAATGTTTGTGAAAGCCTAGTTACAATACATCATGTTAAACAATGAAGCACTGAAGCACGAGGCACAATTTAACTTCTAAAAGGATTTAAGACTAAAGAGGCACATGCATATGGCCTGACCCACATTGGTTTCTTAAGCCCAAACTTGGAACAAGGCAATTTTGACAATACTTTTTAAAGACCCTGGTGCTCATTCACCCGTGGCAGAAATATTATAAATAGGATATCATTAGACAGGAAATAGGTTACTCTTCATCATGAAAGCAATTTCAAAGTCATGTTGGTTATGGCTATTCAATTAGGAGCTACCAAAGTTGGGTAACTTTTTAGTGATACGCCCTGTACAGGAAAATACATTGAGCTTTTTTTATCTGTTCAATATCTTTAGCCTTGATATTATTAAATGTGTTCAGAATAAATCCAGCCTCTTTCGGAAATGACGCGGTAAACCGCCGCAAAACGTGTAATTGAATGGCATCTGCGCGCAATAAAAGTCCTGCGCGTCTATTCATTGAGCTCTGTGTTTAAAGATGCAGAATGTGAAGCATCATATCTGAACGAGCATTTACACGTAATTTAGAAATGCGTATTGTATTCATATCTATAATAAATTCGTGCTTTGTGTTGATTCTAACTGTTTAGGACCACGGAACCATTGCAGCCGATCGACCTTTATTATGAAAACTAGAACTCGATTTAGGTTCACGAGACCGAAGGCATATATACGTCTAGACTGAATATCCAAGAAATTTTGTGGAGGTCACAAAACCATGAAAAGTTCGGTACAGCCAACGAAACCGACAGCCACAGTCCCGGACTCAATAGGATACCGATCGACACTTTTAATCGGTCATGTGGAGTTCCAGACAACTAGTCGGAAAGTCACAAGACGGTTTAGCGTTGATGTTCGTGGGACCAATTTTCAGTTAAGAATTTTGTGATTTTCTTATGAAATAGTTATATTAAATTTAATTGTTTAATTCCAATCCCTCAAGTCTTTCTCAGGTTTCAATTGTTTTGCTTTGGTAGCAAGGTGACTAGTGAAAGGGTGTGGGGTGAGGTGAAAAGTGATCTATAACACATCCCCCTCCGACAATTACTCAAGGACAATTTCCTTCACTAACCGAATTCCTAACTTTCACTCTTTACCAAATAGTGTACCTAACCCTAACACTAAACCTTACCTGAAACTTATAGGATCCCTATATAGCCCTAACTCTATACGTTTGACGAAATAAAGCCCGGAGCAATAGGTCGCCTGAGCAAATAAGAGACATATAGAAAGAACGGGAGAGAGAGACAGATGAACGGAAAGCAAGAGTAAAACGAAAGTGGATTTATAGTTCATTCGTGTTTGGGTATAGAAGGATGAAAACTTTTAGTGAGAAAGAAAATAGATTGAGAGACAAAGAGAGAGAGAGAAAGAAGGGGATAAAAACTTTTCATGAAAAGATCTTAAAAAAGGAAAATTGATAAGGGAAAAGAAAGATAAAGAAGACGCCTGGACTACCTCCCCCACCCCAATCAGTAGCCTTGTTAATTTGTTATCATTTTCTAAGTAAGACCGGTGCCCATTCCCTATCCCAATCGTTCCAGTCCCCCCTCACCCGCCAATGAAACTTCAATGGTGCAAAGAGGAAAGAAAAAGGAGGTATGAAATAGCGAGAAAGATTAATTTATCAAAGGAAAAGATGGTAAAAGGTAAAAATCAAGAACGGAAGAGAAGGAGTAGCATAGACAGTGCATAATCGTTGTTCATTTGCTAGGGTTATATCTATAAGATGGCGAACCGGGAGCGTCCTAGCAAGAACACAACACTGTCGAATCTTTCGCAAAATATTTATCATATTTATCTTTATCTCTCAATTAACACGATACCAACTACTTCGAAAATCAAGGAATTTAAATAGCCTTGTGTGTCACCTTTTAAAATGATTGTGCGAACATTACGATGATGTATAACGTAATCTGATCAGAATATCTATTGGACAAACACTAGGGTATTGAAATTGCCCTTGAGTTAAAATATTTTTTTTTAAATGTAGTTGCGTTCGTGTTCTTTCTTTTCTTTTATTTCCTACACTTTATCTTTCTTCTTTATCTCTCTTACTTTCTTTTAGTCTACCTCCTATAAATTATGTCGTTCTCCTGCCTATATTTTGTTCTCTATCGCTGTCTTTTATTCGACTGCCAACGTCCCTGTCATTGGATCATAGGACAATGTTTATCACTGAGTACCTTAAAAGTGAACGGCACATAGAGAACAAAATTAATAAGTTTGATCTCTTGAAGTTAAAAGGTACATTATTCTATTGGTCACACCTATTTCTCATTTCAGATTAAATTTGAAGGATTGGTAGGAGGAACTTGCGTTTTACAAAAGATATTACTGTTGGTTAATCCTCGTTCAGATATGACTCGGCAAAACCAAGGCGGTTTTTCGGTAGTTAACCGCTTTATATCTTACCATTAGGCCCTTACTCTGCAGACAAAATCGAATCTACGTAAGATGTAGAACTAATTATGATCATTCTAACGCCCTTTCCATAGGCTTACTTCGGACTATCGGATCGTCGTGTTCGGGTCTTCGCGTCGGGTACACGAACTTGAAATTGAAAACATATCTCCTTATTCACGAAAGATCATGTAACGAACTTATCCGACCCTAGCCGATTCCATTCGATTCAAATCAATTTAATTCGTCCAAATGAGATAAACGGAAATTTTACGACGAATTTTTGTTTAAAAAAAACAATACAAACAAGAAGAACAGTAATGATCGAAATACATAAGTGATGAATATACATAAAAGTTGACATAGACATTAGAGTAGAATAACACATAACCTAATTAATAACATTAATAACATATTAAAGAGTGAGGGGCATCCACAAAATTTGAAAGCACAACGAGAGGGTAAAAGGAGACAGAAATTGATAGAGGAATAATGGCAGTAGATCTAGATGGGAGAGAGAAGGGAATAAGTCATAAGAAGGGGAAGGATATAATATATATAGAAAGAAAGGGAAAGAGAGCTGAATGCGAGGTAAAGAACTGAGAAGTAAGGACAGTTGTAGGAAGATGGAGAGAATATCATGAAATGATAAAGGTATTGAACAAGAAGATTATGAAATACCACTATCAAATTTGTAACACCTTCGTAGCATCAATACAATCAGTTAGGACCAAAATGGACTTCAGCTGTCGCCGAAAAATAACGTCCTAGCACTGTTAGCCGACAGGGAATGCAGGGGTGCATTCACCAACATCGTGTCATCACTTGTTACGGCAATAGGGAGACTTACATTGTGATAAAATGCCTTTGTAGCGTAGGGTGAATGAGTAAAATCAGCAATGAGAAAACTGTGGGAATGATCTACCTAGACATTGCCAATAAAGGCATTTTATTGATAACATATGTTATTTTCCTTATTTCCAAAAGACGCTGTGACATCTTTGCACCCCCTGTCGGCAGGGCTGTGCTAATAGCGACAATCTGCTATTTTGGGTATTAGCGGAAAGTCGATGTTGGTCCTGACTGAAGTACATGTACAAGAACAGACAACAGCTCAACGTGCAGCCAACGTTGCTCCTTTCTATAATATTGTTATCTAGGTTTTATGGGCAAGTAATGCAATGACTGTAAAATAATACACTGCTGTCCATAAAGTTGATATAATCTTGTTCTTACCTCTTTTTGTGTAATGATTGTGACAATGTGATTTATTCTTGATTGGCAAAGTTGTTATCTTCTCAGAACTTAGAAAATCACTCTAAAGAGTCATTAAGATTGATCTGTAATGTAATAAGAAGATGTAGTTGTATCTATCAAGAATAAATCATACTGTCAAAATCATTTCATTAAAAGAAGTACGAAAAGTTTATTCCAACTTTATGGGCAGCAGTGTACATTAGAAAATCGTACTTTCTTGTGAATGGGTATCTTGTAAAAAGAGACTATTTGATATGACATGAAAGATTAAATGGAAAAAAGGGGAATAAAGTTTATTGTACACGATTATTGTAAGAAGTCCGCGAAAGTGATTTAGGTGCACGTACTAAAAAAAAAGGTTTATAATACACAATTATGATAAGAAGTCCGAAAATGATTGAGGTACACGTACTTTAAGAAAAGTAAACCTCAGCCAAAAAAATAATGTACATCTCCTTCTTCATTTCCTATTATGATTATCATTATAATGGACAAAGAAGGGAAATTCTCAGGGAAAAACCGAATCATTATCAATTTCAATCTAGCCTTGCATTTGGATTAATTTGGATAAAATTTAACTTTGAATTGCCAGCAATGTGTTTCCCCTGAACCTTCCTGTTTTGGCACGATGTAAAGGAAGTATTATGGTTAAGCTGTTTTGAATCAATAGACTGGTGCAGTTCAAATGAAGGCCTTTTCCTGCATGCTCTCTTCTTGACTCCTTTCAATGGAAGGGGAGTACTTTCATAAATAGAGGGGCGGGGTAGGTAGACCGAAGAAAATTGCCTTTTCCATATCTTTTCCCTCTTGAAGACCCAAGATTTCTTTATAGCCATTATTATCAATGATTTAACTCTTGATTTGCCGGAGTCCAGCGTACGCAACAAACGAACAGGGCAAATTTAAACACATTTCTCAACTAGGAAAACATGTAGGCTTTTTGTTGTCTTCTTGTATTTATCATTTTAAAATCAGTGTTCGGAACAATCTTAACACCTAACATCTTCATGGTACCGGAAGAATGTTTGAGAAAATTACACATTTTGTGATGAATATTGTCACATTAAAAAAAGCAGTAGTTAACGAATGAGAGAAAAACAGAGAGACAGACAGAGAGACAGACAGAGAGACGGACAGAGAGAGACAGACAGACTGACAGACAGAGAGGGAGGGAGAGAGAGAGAGAGAAAAAAAACGTAAAGGACTGAAAAATAAACTCGATTTGATTTTACAATATTTCCTGTGCTTCGGATAATATTTAAAGGAATAATGTTTGGTATCATACTAGAAGGATATTAATCTTGCTATGAGACTATCGGAGGAGAAAGATACTACCATACAATCGAATCGCCAGCAATGTGTTTCACCTGAACCTTCCTGTTATTAACTACCATTTAATAGTAATAGAATGATAATAGATTCCATTTTGCAATGGCATATTGCTTTCGACTTTAATACCCTTATATTATGCTGTTATACTATTGTTATTTGTTCTTGTTTGTATTTTATTTTTATCTGAAAAATGTAAACATGTCATCGTAACGGTTGCAAGACAGATGTTCACTGAACATGCCATTTAAGACATCGTTTAACAATGTTAAATCTGAAATGCACGGCCCTACGTGTTATCAGTATCTGTGATATGGTGTAATATTGAAGCCCTAAAAAATGGCGCTTCAAAATGATCAAGAAGTGCCTCAAAAGTGACCGGTTTTACCATACTCATTTTCCCCAATAGACTGTAGTGTTATGAAAACCGTTAGGAAAACGCAAAATTTTATTTCGATTTCCAATCATAAATATCTTGATAATCAGACCGGCGATCGGCTTGTAAAAGTCATGGGGTTCCTGACTGACCTAAAGGTTTATAATTATCATTGCATCATGATCTAAATCCAGGATTTTGTTTCAGAATCTGAGACAAAGTTACCCAATCCCTTTAAATATAATATTCTTTGTAGCTTAAATCAACATTTTCTTATATAAAGCATGATCAAAGAATGCAAAAGTTGAAAAGTAAAGTATCCATTATGTTTTGATAACATCTCGAAACATCCAAACCCATTGTTATAGTACCCCCCCCCCCCCCCTCCACTCGGATGTGTTTGGAGGTTGGTGAGCGGCTGAAGCCTCTAAACCCATACCCTGTTTTATAGTAAGGGTGATTTTAGCAGAAAATAGTACCCATTATTAAGACTATTGATGAAATAGCAAAAATGATTAAATGTTTTTGCATCTGGGATTCGCACCTTAGCGAGAACAAGGGTGATTGTATTCTTTTTGAAGAAAAGACTAAAACATGTTTAAGGTCAGGATCTACTGGTGGGGTCATTTTAGGGATTTCCGAACACAAAATCATACCCGATATTTCAGGGGGGTGGGTTTCTTTTATTTTAAAGTGACCCATTAGTACATACCGTAGGAGGCGAGTAACTTCCCCCACCGCAGGGACGGTAAGATGTAAATCATAGCCTAATTATCATCCCACTTAGCTCCCTCATGCTAATATTGTCTGACATTTGGAACCTTTTTTTATAAAGAGATGCCATTGATCCAAATCAATCGCAATTTCTCTAATCAATCCCAAGTTTGTATTCTCCTAATTCTTATGTAAAAAAATCAATCGCAAATAGTAGGCCTAATGATTAATAAGAGTAATAATAATACGTCAATAATAGCGCAGCTACTATCATGAATATACTCTACTGCGCTTAATACAAGGTATCATATTATTACCCCAGCGTGTGTGTGTATTGGGTTTTTACAGACATGTATCAATCAGATGTGATTATTTACGTCTAGGGACCGACCTTTAAACGTCACCATCCTAAAGACGTGACTCAGTTTCGAACCTGCGTCCTCGGCTGAATCAGTTTGTAACTTCTACTGTTAGCTGGATTACAGGCGCACGCCACAACGCCTAAGCTGTAGTTTAGCTGTCATAATAAGCTGCTAAAGCATTCAAGGAATTTCTTCTTACCGGGTACCCATTTACTTCACCTGGGTGGATAGTGACAAATGTATATTAATGTCTTGCCAAAGTACATTAGAGTCGCGGCGGAACTCGAACCGCGATCCATGTGATCCACAGTAGTCCGGCGACGTAAACGCTAGACCACGACACCTCTATACATTTTATTTCCTCAAAGTATTTCTTTGTTTGCAGGTCTTGTTTGGCAGTTGATTCAGATTCAGATTCAGATTCAGATTAATTTCATTGGTCCATTTGGAAATTCATTTTGTCGGCATTACAAAGAGCACATGAACAATATAAAATAGAAAATATAATACACAAATAGATAATCACAGTAGCAAATTTACAATGGCATGAGTGAACCTTTATGAATTTTTTGGTGTCACTATTGTGGGCCATCGATTTCTCTCTCTCTCTCTCTATCCCTGTACTAGCTATTCGAAAGAATGGAAAGTATCCGGCATACGCTACTGAATGTATTTTGATGCAACAGCCTCCCCTTATCTCGATTTATTTCTCTTCCTTAGCCCCTCCTTCTCTCCTCTCTCTCTCTCTCTCTCTATTCGTATATGTCCCCTCTCTCACACTCTCTTCATCTCCCTTCTTTCCCTTTTAATTTATAATTTTTGGTACCTCTCTATTAAGTTTTACTTCATGAAAAATGTGTCGGTTTTCCTTCAAAACAAGCTTACTGAAATCTCGAACGTTACGGTAGACTCAAGTCATACAACGATTCAATTCAATTCATTTTATTTCACGCATTCATGGAAGAAAGATTAAGCTGAATGTACAAAAAGTAAAAGAATTAAAGGATAAAACAAAAATAATGAAAAACATTACTGGCAAATACCCAAGTGTCTTCTTTACTCGTCCTCGACCCCCCTCCCCCTCTCTCTCTCTCTCTCTCTCTCGATCTCTCGATCTCTCTCCTTTTCATTCTTTTCTTTTCACTACTCGATGGGGCGGCATGCATTTCCCCCCGTAATCGCTGAAGCTACGCCATTGCGGAAATTTATCACGATTTCTCAGGCTATACGCTATATAGCCTGTCTCCTAGTCAGAATTTATTCACTGTTATTAATGGAATTGACTTTTAAGGATTCTAGAGTAGGTATATAACTAAACTAGTATGTTTTAGACGTAGACACAGTTTCATTGAGAGCAGGAGAACGATTATTGATTGAGATCTCTAAAGTCAATTAGGAGCTACATAAACACACACACACACACCCGCGCGCGCGCGGCCAAATCCTCAAACTGTCCGCTCTTGTTCTATTAGGCCTACATATCCAATATAAGTTCGATTAAGCAATGTTTATACTATATATATAACGACTAGAAAATATATGATCGCGCGTGTTCCAGTTATCTTAGCATCATCAGGAGCAATTGTAGTTCCATATTTAAGACAAATGGTTTAAATGGTACACACAGCACATGTGAGCTCATAGCCGTTCACATATGGGCCACACTGTATCCCTCCTGCAGAGCACCGAGCTTCTACCATGTAGAAAAGGGCCCCATGCTGATTGCCAGTCGTTCCAGGAACTCCCATGGCATCCTCGTCCATGCAGACGAAATTTGTCCTGGTCGTATGCGTGTACAAACTCGACATGAGATACCCCTTGTATTCCAGACGCCATTTTGAAGATGGGCATTCGTTACGACCGGGAATCATGAGCTTCGTGAAGCGGGTTGGCGGGGCACGGCAGACAGCACAGGCTGGTGTTTGATCGTGGAGGCTCTGCAGGGCTTGAGCCGTGCTTGTTTCGTATTCAGCAGCGTAAAGCAGGGATCTAGTCGCGTGGGCAGATGTCTCAATGTCACTGTAAATGGGCTCGTGGGGGAGACAGAGGTAGTTTACACCACCGCCGGTGTGAGAGTAGTAGGCACCTGTAGCCATTCCTGTGTTTTAATTAAACAAATTGAATGCAAAGTAACCTAAAAGGATCAGAGCGATTCTAGAATAGCCCGGAGTAGCAATAAATTTCTGTCAGTGTTAATTTTCTCTTTAAAAACATGAATTCTTGTGGACGTTTGCATGGCCACTTTACCGTTGATCTCTGGAACATTCGTTTTATTAACTCTCAGTCCAATCTATATGGACTTGAGAACCTTCCTAAAGTCAATTTTGGTCTCATGACACCTCGGTCCATAAAAAACTGATATCGAGACCCTACACCAAGTAAACCTATATGGTCCCGCGATCTAACCCTTCGTCCATGAACCTTTAAGCATGTTAGTCGTGAACCTTCATAATTTTAACCTTTGGACTCGGGAGTCTTCGTAACCTGAACTTTTGATCTCGGTAATCTTCGAAACTTAATACTTTTGATCTCAGGAACCTTTGTGACTTGAAACTTTGGTCTCGCGGAAACCTTTGGAATATAAAGGTTTGATCTCGAGAACCTTCGTAATTTCATCTATTGGTCTCGCAGGAACCTTTGGAACGTGAACCTTTGGTCTCAAGAGCCTCCGCCCAATTATGGGGGAGAGAGGCTCGAGGGAACGTGCCCCTCTATATCTATGCCTTTGAATGATGTCATGCATGTATGCAGACCTACCTGTATAGACCAGTTCGGATCCATCAACACAGTCGTCTCTTCCCAGTGCGTATAAACCGCGCCACCTATAAGAAAATAGTAACATGAAGATAAAAGCTTTTTCGCATTCAATTTTGAAAAGAGAAAGAATTGAATCTCTTAGAAAACCCCCCATGTGCCGTCATTATTTTTACATATTATTTCTACGATATGTAATTTTGCGTCTTCATTAATGTGTTCATAATAATTGATTGTCAGGTAGAGGTGTCGTAGTCTAGTGGATAAGACTCCGGACTGTGAACCACAAGGTACGGGGCTTTTTTCCTTTGGCAAGACATTCATCTACAATTGCCACACTCGACCAAGGTGAAGTAAGATGAATGCACTGAGTGCTACCAGGGATAGTGTAAGAGATGGAGATACCGTCTCGAAAGAATTTCCCGAGGGAAATATATTCAGGATTAACTTAGCTTAATAACAAGAAATGTAACCCTCTCCAGCCATCAAATCCATCAACAGCTGCCCTCATCCAAACAAATTATCCCCGCTGGTATTTCTAAAAATTAAGAAATGTTACGCAACGCCGTCTGCTTCCATAAGTTCTCTATTCACTCGGTCGTTAAAAAAAAAAGCTTAGAAGTCATCCGTGGGACCGCAAAATGGACGTCATGTTCAGTGAAGATGTATATAGCTATAACATATAAAATACAGAATCCAAAACATATGACTAATACAACTTTCTAGTGGTTATCAAATGCTTTTTTTTTTCATGCTCGAATAACTCTACTGAAGACCTATCCATTTGAACCAGCGAAATCGACCAAGGAAATCGTGAGTTAGAGAGAATGTAAGGTTCTCATCATAATTTTCTCATTTAATTATTGACATTTTCCACAAATTTCCGCAATTTGTAGATAGCTAAAAAGGTAGTCCAAAGGTTTATCTCCCAAAAGAATTAAAAGAAATTGTGTTATATGATTGCGCATTTGTTGGATGAGTGTTAGAAGTTGTCAATTCATCACCAATTTACGGGCCGGCAACGCGTAAAGACGCCGTGCTCGCTGGGCTGGGCTGTGGGTGGAAAGGGAGGCTTAGTGCTACTGCAGTCCCGGAGGGGGATTACGGGGATTACGGTAAGGAAAACAAAAGACGCGCGGTGCTACGGATGACTTCTAAGGGGCCTCTTGGACGGTATCTCCATCTCTTACACTCTCCCTGGTGCTACAGTTGTCAGAGGTGAAGCCGGTGTAATATTATCCAAAGTCGTTGAAGCGCAAAGAGACGTACGATATAATCATAATGTGATGTGCGCTTTACGAGAACGGCATATTATTGGGCCTATTAGTAGTAGAAGTAGTAGTAGTAGTAGTAGAAGAAGTAGGAGGAGGAGTAGGACTAGAAGTAGTAATATTGGTAGTAGAAGTAGGCCTATACTAGTATTATCATGTATAGATAAAAGAAAAAGTCAGAAAACTCCATAAAGAAGGCCTAACTCTGATCTAAATAGGGTTTAGTAATATTATACGGGTATAACGTGCCGGAAACGTCAAATGAGATGGGAGGACTGTGACTCTACCTGTTTTGTTATGCATGTTCGAAGTTGAAACGAATTTTTCAAACCAAATCGTTTGGCCTTTTTTCTTTCTTAGCTAGGTCGCTCGGAGTTTTTAGGGGAATGGGATGAAGGATGGTAGTTGATAAAACATACCCCATCTAAATTATGTATCCAGTTGGAATTGCTCTTGTTATAGGACTGACAAGGAATGCCGATGGGGTCGTACGGCCCAAACATTACAAATACATCTACCTGTAGTCTTCGAACGAAAGAAAGAAACTATATCTTACCAGATGGTGGGTTCGTATGATAGGTGAGGAGAGTACTGCTCAGGTCTTCGGACGAAGCTACAGAACTGTTGTTCAAGGAGAGGGCGCTTCGTCTGTTTCGGAGCAAATATTTCGCAACAAAATCGCGTACGTTTTGAGCGTGCTGTTGTCCTCCTGTTTCAGATCCATCCTCGGGCGTAATGATGCGGTTCTGTGATGTATTGGAGTACAACGAAATTAACGAAATTGATACAAAATATTTCAGATGCTTCTTTTCATTAAAAGGCAGGGTTCGATTAAGGGACATATACAACAAAAGGTTGCTCTTAGTCGCTTTAAATTAGGGGCACAATTTATGGGGAAAGTAAAAGGGGAATTATCCAAAAGGAAAAGGACTTTTATTAGAAAAGAAAAAGAGCACGTGTCAATGTAAAAAGGGCAATTATCAACGGTGACATTGGGGCACTTCTCGCTCCTGAAAAGGGGCACTCACCATTGATGGAAAAATGCACTAATGAGAATGTAAAAGGGGCACCTATCAGATGATAATGATGAAAAGGGGGCATTTAGATAGGATAAGGGGTCATGTGCCAAAATAAAAGGGGCAATTTTCATTGAAAGGGAAATTTTTTATTAAGTGGCAGTCACTTCAATTATTATTTGTATGAAGAATAAAAATTAGAGAAACACAATGTTATCAAGTCAAACATATGCAACTTTATAATTCTTTCCTTTTTATTTTGATTTTATCCGGAGAGCTAAATAAAAATTATAACAATTTAGGAACTATTTCTTTTCCCAATAAGCTGCATGAAGGAATCTAGAATAATTATCAAAAGAATTACAAGAAATCAGACTGACCAAATATTTACCTGAAGCAATGCGACAATATCCTTCAAGTAAGCAAACTCCTTGCGAAAATCTGTCACCAAATCCTCTAAATTCGGCTTTCCAGTCTCATCTAAAACAAAATTTAGAATTCAAAATGAAAAAAACAATCATTTAATCATGAGGACTATATAGTCCATGTATGCATCTATTAGAGAACAGATTACTAAGATGAATACTGAGAGGTAAATAGCTGCATTGACTACAGGGAGAGACTATTTTTCTTCAAAATTGGTAAAGAAAAGGGACAGGTTAGTGAAAATTATATACCTCACTTTAGAAATATAGCCATCTGATTGGTCGAAATTGGAGTCGTGATTTTAGCCATGCCCGCCTACCAGTCAATAGTCTTTTAAAAAGTGCCCTCATATACCCGCCTACCAATCAATAGTCTTTTTAAAAAATGCCCTCATGCTGCGATCCCCATTAGTTTACGTGTTAAAATTTTCTTTGTGCGAGCGCGGATACCATTCACTGCTTTGTTGTCTGCGATTCCCAAATGATTGTAAGATTCAGTCATCTTCAGTTTCCAGCGAAAATTAACATACAGTGTCTCAGATTTTCTGTGCTGTTTTATCCAATCTTTACCCAAGAAAAGGATAAGGTAAGAATTCTTGGTAGATTTTTGTGTCAATTCGGTAAATAAAAGACATAATGACTGCTTTAATATTCAAGGCATGTTTGTTTTTATAGGCTCTCGTGGACGTTACACCCCCTTGAGCCTATAAAAACAACTATCTCTCTCATAGCAGTCATTATATCTATAGTATTTGACAGCAAGTGCCTCAACAAGTAGTCAGGACAAAAACAACATTGGTGATGATTTTTCTAATTCATATGTATGCATGCAGACAAAATTGTGACGTCACAAAGAATACATATGACACGATAAAACTTGGAACAAGAGGAAGAGATAATGAGAAAGAGGGCGAGAGAGCGCGAATAGCGAGGAAGAGAGAAAGAGAGAGATAATGAGAGAGAGAGAGGGGTGGCACAAACATACATTTTACGACAAATTAAAAATGAGACAAGGTAATAGATAGCAACATTAGTATCATTTTTTAAACCAATGAGGCAACAAAGCGCTGACGCTCGAATATTTACCTGGAGCAATTGTTGTAGATGCCAGGGATGGTGACACAACAGAGAACAGAAATGGAGCAAATAAGCAGATAAGCAAGTGTAATGCTGCCATGGTGTCTAAAAATTAACCGGAGACCGTTAAACTTTAACCAGCTTCTGGTCTGCTGTTGAGTTGAATGATATCAAGTTTGTGAAGACCGTGGTATCACTGCGTTTCACTTCTCTACAAAATGACTGACTCGATCCCTCGGTGGTGCGATTTATATCAATATAACGTCATACCCCCCACCCCCTCCTCCACAACCACCACGTCCGAAACAAGGGTGGAGGTGTTGATTCGACTGCACGACGTCATCAGCAGCGATGGGATCCACTAGAAATACAGCATAGTTAAACATGCGCAGTGCCGTTTGAATGGTGGTTGGGCAAATCCAGGGGTATGTGATTGAGTGGCATGGCTACCCAGGGAAAATTTACCACCCTCCCTTCAAACAGAAAGGAATAGAAGGATGAAGACAGGTGAAAGGGGAACGGAACATTATAAAAGACCCCTTCTCACTCTTTCTCTCTCTTTCTCTCCTCTCTGTTTCCGCGCTCCATTTCTCTCTCTCTCTCTCTATCTCCCCTTTCTCTGTCTTACTCTCTGGCCTACGACTCCTTATATTTGCATCATTCTCTCTAATAAGTCCTCCTTCATGCAAAGATGCCGAGTTAATGTTGGTTGTTGAACAAAAGACAAGTACTTGCATAATTTAGTGTCTGACACGATTTAAAAAAAATCATATTCAATGAAAAGTCACAACTTTCCTTTTTCAAGTTAAAATTAAAAAATCAATATGGGACATGGGTTATGAATAACATTTAGGGTGGGGGAGGGGGCTTCAAGGGACAAAGTTCTTCAATCCCCCTATTTTATCTTGATTATAGATGACTTTAAAGGGACAGTTGAGTTCTTGTTTAAGACTGCAAATGCCTTCAAACTCAAAGTGCCTGGTTATTGCTCGTATTCCTTTTATGACATTTCTAGTGTCATTTTAGGACCTAAAATGCTATGAAGATAATTTTAGACCCCAAAATGTGTGAAATTTAGATTAAATCCGATCATACCAATTCAGCTCCACTTTCAAAAAAAAATACGGTGACCGTTAATTTAATAATTTAATGATACACTGCAAAAACCAGAGTGTTAAATTTAACACTTTCTTGGTATCTATATCGTGCAACTCCTCTGGTGTTACTTAACACCATTTTCTGGAATTAGATAATTTCAATTCCACTTTTGGTGTTAATATTTGACAACTCCTACTGGTGTAGATTAACACCAATATCTGGAATCATAACAAATTCAATTCCACTTTTGGTGTTTATATATTTGTTGATCCATTAGAGATTTTTCTATGTATGTCTAATGGTCCCACATTCCATATTCCCTATTATCGACCATTATCGACCAGGGTAGAGGAACCAGTGGTAAACTGATAATTCATAATCGATGTTGGCAACTGTCCACCAATAGGTATATTCTAATCTCCATTGCATTAACTCCATCACATAGATCATTTGAAGTAAATTTAAGATTAACATGTATGTGGTACAGGCTGGTACACATATATATATAATAAACATGCATGTTGTTTCTTGGTTAGTAATCATATAATCAATATATCTATTGCTAAAACGTTAATATAATTGTAACAAGATCGGACATATAATCTATTGGTCAATAATTGCCAAAGGAAAATACAAATCACAAAATTGATGTGCATTGTCATAATTTGCTTAACAAATCATGATAAATGTATTTTTCTGTGAACACGTGTAAAGTAATCACTAAGCGCGCGTACACTTTGTGAAAACTTATTCGACCAATCAACCGCCTTAAACGAAATCACGTGATGATACTTTCAACACCAAGCATAAAACAACACCATGTTACTTAACACCCAGTAATTATTAATGCATGCTTAAATCTGACCGGTGTTAAAAATAACACCAATGGTGTCAAAAAAATTCAATACCATACTGGTGTTAGAAATTTAACACCCTGGTTTTTGCAGTGTAATAACAATACACGGGCCAGGTGGTTGTGCGTATTATAACTAACACGAGAAAGCCAACAAAAAGCGAACATTGGCATTGGCTGGAATAAAACATATAAGGCGCTATCTCGTTTTTTCAACGTCTGGTTTAAAATTATCGAATAATTGTGGGGCCCCACAAATATTAGAAGTTTATATATATATGGATATTTCAGCCGTCTCTGAACCGATTCGGATCAAAAGATGATTTTGTCATTTAAATTGTATGCTCTTTCAAATTTGACACTCAGTCTTTCATTATCTCACCAAAAAATTATTTTGTGTAGCACCCTCTAGACAAAAAGCTATCCCTTTAACCTATAGTACACGAAAATCTATAGGATTTCGCCCCTTTTGAGATCATAACTTTAATTTTGTTTTGCTTGTCAGAGAATTCTGGAAAAAGCCCCCAAAAAAAAAAAAAAAAGAAAAACAAAAGTGACGAAATGTTGGATACGTCCCTGCTCAAACCCCCGCCCCTTTCCTCCACCAAGTCATTTTTTTTGTTTATATGCCACACTCATTATCTCACTGTGTATCATGGGATAAATATACCAAGGCTTCAAGACCATTTTACTGTTTTTCAGTGGAATATGAATTTATACCGGTGTTAAAAGGGTTGTCCAGGAGCTAGTCGACACCACACATGAGTAATTTTGCAAAGCCAATGTGTTGCACATAGCCATCCCTCCATCAATTGGTCCTATTGTTTTGTGCAAAATTTCACATGTGGCCAACGAGCGACCGTGCAGAATGACGAAGAAAGCAGCCAAGGTGTTAACGATCGCTGCACCCTTACTGCGCCCCGACCCCCTCTATGATTGGCCCACACGCTACGCCCTTATTCCTTATCATAGCGCAACCAACATGCAATATCAGGGCCCTGTTAAGTACTATGACAAATATGCTCTCAGCCAATCAAATGCCAAGATTTCAGCAGCTTTAAACAGTTATTGTAAACTGTCACTAATAACAAGTATTCACGAAACAAGGCCAGTAGCGGAAACATATAGCACAAGCTTCCCTGTGTCCTTCCGTATAATTATTATGATACATGATCCGGAATGAAATAGGAAAAATCCCTAAAAAGCGAACAAGTTTAAGGTTGGAATACATGACTGTCCGTGACTGTCGGTGACGTACGTATACAGACCTTGCCTTTGGGGGAGGGTTTCGAAACGAAAAATCACTTTTCCGGGGCCTAATATCAGAGGGAGAGGTTAGAGGAATTAGCGGGGCGCCAGATATTTCCTTTATTCTTATTTTTTGTTCCAACAATCTTCAATTCAATTCAAATTTTGTATAGATTATAATCCAAAAAAATAGGATTATTCTCATTTCTTTTTTATAGGCGTAACAATGGATAACTAATTTCAAATTAATGGTGTAACATAGATAATTGAGGGCAACAGTCAAAATTACACAAAATTACAATAACCAGGAGTGGCAAAATTAGCGTACTACTGCAATTCTCTTGTGGAATATAATACAGAGATAAAAAAATAATTTAATTTAATTTAATTGTAAAAAGATACAACATGATAGTACATGTATAATATATGTATATATGTTTACAAATTCAAATTCGAATTGAATTGTGTTGCTTAAGATACAAGCACGTAGCGTCATTTTCGATATTCTGTTAACGAACGATAATTATCAAGGATATATAGTATATAAATATAGTAACACAAA
Source organism: Mesocentrotus franciscanus (assembly GCA_037976565.1). Lineage (NCBI taxonomy): Eukaryota > Metazoa > Echinodermata > Echinoidea > Camarodonta > Strongylocentrotidae > Mesocentrotus > Mesocentrotus franciscanus. The sequence continues at coordinate 6,872,009 of CP137684.1, forward strand.
TGTTAAAGTACAAGTGTGAAAATATCATTCATCAGAAAGCATAAATGATCCCCGAAATTACGTACGACTATGGGCCTCTTCAGGAACATAATACACTGTTGCACACAGAGCAGGGATTGTTATTTTCTGTTTTCCCTCTCCTTTTCTCCGTCGTTTTTATTTTCTTTTTGTTTGTTCTTTTTTCTTCTTTACCAAGCCCATCCCACGAGATGACCCCGACAGTACGACCCTATCCCGACATATACTGTCCATATTATCTCGAAGCTTCATTAATCAATAAAGTTTGATCGATAAAACCTCGGGAATCATTGCCAAGAGGTGTATGTAGATAATCCATATTTTGATATGTAGAGTATTAATAGAGTGGGATAGGGGCATTTGCCCCTGTGCCCCTTCATAAACACAGGACAGTAAATACCTTAGATTGGCTGTCATAAATCCATGATTATAAAAAGGATTTCGGGATACGCTTCCTATGGCTTCGCGATTCTTGTTATTCAATTATTGACAGGATATATGCTTCTGGTTTATTTATTTAGGAGCAGCAGTTTTGGGTAATGGTATTCCCCCTTTTTTCTTTTCGTTTCTTGGAGCGGCAGAGTGGTGTTGTGAAAAGGGAGGGATGGGTATAGGGGAGACGGTTCTAGGTGTCAAGTCCCGTTCAGATATGGTGCGGTAACCCTCCGCAAATAAAGCCGCCACGGTTTTTTTTTAACGTTTAAATGGATGCCAACCGCCCGAAACTAAGGTGCTGCGCGAATTTACTGAGCTCGATCTGTGTTATAAATAACAGAAATGTGAGTGCGGGATGCGTATTACATACACTTTACGTCATCATTTAACAACAACAAATAACAACCGCATCGGTTTTGCAACGTCATATCTGAATGAGGCTTAACACGGTAGCCTCTAATTGGGCACATTTACAAAGAGGTCATGAATCTGCATGTTAATGACGTCGTGTCATGCAGTTTCATGAATATTTATGTCTTGACCGCGCGCCGCACGTAGGCCTACGTACGTGCAGATTGAGGTCATGTATGAAGGTGGCACTTGCAGCACGGTGTTTGAACATTAGGCCAAAAAAAAAAAGTTGTTTGGTTGTCCTCGATTGCTTTTCTGGAGTAGGGGCGGGCGGGCGGATTTTTTTTTTTTTTTTTTTTCTCCATTTGTTTTCTTCTTCATATGTCATATGGACTCATTTCTTCCTATTTATTTTCATTTTTTGTTCAAATCATGAAGCCAATATTATTATTATTTAAACACAAAAGAATCCCGGCCAAAAATCATGAATTGCCATGTCAATATTCATTTTCATTTTCGCTGTTTCGGAGGTAGTTTTCGGCTATAGCGAGGCAGTTTTCGTCTGTATGTAAAACGTACGTACGTCTATAGGAGCGCGCACGCGCGTCGTTTGTTCGTACGGCCGGAGCAGGTATCCCACGCCAGAGCTCGCGGCGCCAAAAACTATCCCTGTGGTGATCCGACTGCAATGATTTAATACGTGCGGGGAGACACTATTGATCTTGCGATACACGAAAAATAGTGATCTAAATCTGAAAAATACTTGAAATACAGCTCAGGTTTTGGTACCCATCTTCCTTACAGACACGCGTAAGATATTCGATTTTTCAGATTCAGGTAGCGGGACTGCCGATTACATCGCTAAAATGTGATATTTAAGGATACATTTTCTATTGCAAATGTGGTTCTCCTGTGACTCTGATATGTTTTGTATGTGTGTGATATGTGTATTATGCTGTGTATTTTAAAGTGATTTTACCACGCATACAACGCATACAACGGACCCACCGAAAACTGCCACCAGGCCGAAAACTCCCTCTTCTCTATTAAAGACATAATTGCGTACTAAAAGGACCAAATTGGCGACGGGACACATTTTGATCCTTGCAACATGCATAAAATGGTATGTTTGGCGTTTAAAATTGCTCCAAAATAAATGTATGTTCTTTAAAAAAAAATTAAAAAAATCTTTAAAAAAAAAAAAAATACGAGCGGGCCGAAAATGAGGAGCGGGCGGTCGAGGACAACCAAATGATTTTTTTTTTTGGCCTTATACATGTATTGTCTGTGATGATGCGGTGGTAGTATTTGAGTGTTAGTGTATTATTGAGTTTTTATTTTATTTCGTGTTTATATATATATAAGCTAATTAAGCCTTATACAAACCAATGGCGTGCCTTTTCTGTATGTGAGCTATCTAGACGAATTAAGATGCTGAACTGTATAAGAAATAAAGCTGCAAATCCTCAAAAAACAATTTCACTGCTATAATATTTCACTTGAAATTTTTTTTCATTTTTTTTTCATTGAGTACCTCTGATATTTTTACAACGAACCGCTCATCTAATCATTACTGAATGTACATTTGTACTTTGTATCAGTGCTTGATTTGTTTACAATACATGTATAATATACAGTTGATGAGAGATATGATCATTTCATCCATTAAGAGCAACAGAGAAGTGAAAGCAATTTGCTTTAAGATTCTCGTCCTTAAAAGTTAAAATCTCTACGAAATAGAAGATCGTAAACGGACTCTGTTTTATGAGGATTTTTACCTTACCATTAATTGTAGTTCAGGATGGAACATAATCCGAAAAATAAGACTTGTATCTTCCAAGTCTATATATCGATGTTTTTTCTGCATGGACCATAATGCTACAGCTGACCTGAGATGGCGCTAGAAGGGATTGCTACAGTACTTCCTGTGCAGTATATTATATGGCTTCAACAAGAAGTAAAGTATATTATTTAAATCTTTAATCCACCCCCCTTACATATTACGTCAATTATGTTGTGTTCATAAAATGGTTGTTTGCTATTGCTTTTATAAGTTAATCCATGTACAATGGCAATGGTTCTTGTATTTCATTCTGACAAATATACTTTATAGTTTACTGTATATAATGTCTTTCAGAATTCCACCTTACAATAAATGCACTGCTCTCGTATCGTGAACAAGAAAATTTACTACAGATATATATATGCTTGTGTTAATCTTTGTCTCTTTCATTGATTTTTCATTTTCAGTGGCTTTCGTTTTATTCCCCCATCTCTGTTCCCCTTCTCTCCTTTTCCCCTCCCTTTTTCTTCACCCCCCTTCCTTCACTCTCTATTTCTCTCTTTCTTTTCCTACTCCTCTACTCTCTTTCTTATATATTGGTTTAGTATTTGCATGCAGATGTTGCTTAGTTTACGTATACAGTTGCAAATCGCCCTCTTCCTGTTCATGTTATGTTATGATCAGCTAGGTTCTGACATGTCCATTGGTTTCTTTTTCTCTTTCGCCAGTCAATATACAGTCAAACCTGTCTATAGCGACTGCCCATGGGAAACACAAAAAGTGGTATTTGTAGACAGGTGGTCACTAAAGCAGGTTTGACTGTACTAGCAATTAATTCCTGTTAACATCTTGCTGTTCTTCGCAGTTTATTAATGTTAAGTCACGTGGATTGGAAAAGAAGACATTCGGGTTAAAGGGCAATCCAACCCTTGTAACTAAAGTTGATTTGTATGAAAGCAGAAAAATGACAGAAACAGAATGGCAAAAGTTTAAAATGAATCGGACCAATAGTAAGGAAGTTGTGAATGTTTTAAATATGAGATCACTAAATCTATGCGAATCTCAAATTGGTAGTTCGGTCAGTGGATTGTGACGTACGACGTGGATATTAACTCTCCCATTTGCCGTGTACAAAAATATCATTAATATCTGTTTTTCCTCGTAAGTTCTTTCTCCCTTGGGGCACTACTCAAAATATATTATAGATAGCATATTATTATAGGTCCTCTAAAAAGAATAGGCCCTCCGAGCAATGAATTTTTGACAAATTTAAATTTTAGTAATGTTATATGTTGGAACAGATGGGAAAGTAGTCCGGCACTACATCGCATCGACATTACCGCTTCGGCCGATTTGTAGTGCCCACACGTATAGTGATAACAACTTTCAAAAGTTCATAACTTTCTTATATTTAGTCAGAATTAATTGAAACTTTCCTCAGTTTGCTTCTCTGATTTTTCTGCTTTTTGTTAGAGTCTTAGTGGGTTGGATTTTCCTTTAAAGGCATAATTGTTTAACAATGCCAAATCTGAGATGCATGGCCCTACGTGTTATCAGCGTCTCGTAATATGGTGTAATATCATGGACCTATTACGGATGGACATTCGTCGTTTTCTTAACGAATTCATTGTGATTGTCTCCGTCAATGTCGTCTCAATAACATTCCGTACATGTTTCTTCACTTTGATCTCATGAGGTCCACCGCCAAAAAGCCGGGACAGAATCAAGATAGTGATTTCACACATGTTAATCACCATGCGCAGAAGATAATAACTCGCTTAAATCATGGAAAATCGATGTGCAGTTCTGGTTTATAATCGGAAATTGTTGTTTCGTGTACTGTATTTTATTTTGAAAAACACGTTTATATTTCCAGATAGAGGTTATATTTGGATTGGTTGTGATTTAAAATCCCGTTTCCCCCGATTTCCTCATAATATTCCAAAGTTACAATGCACAGGGCTTATAAAGATCATGGCCTTCTAATTGTTTTTTAAGGTCATGGGTGTGTGCGAAAGTGTGCGAATCAGTAATAATACATTTTCATATCACCAAAATCGTCTGCTTTTCCACTTTGCTGCTCCCATTGGGGATGTTTTTTTTTAAGACACACTCTTACAGAGCACACCATCCAAACAAAACCCAAAAGAGGGAAACTGCTCCCTTGTCAATGACCGATAATGCTTGGGCAGTCTTTATTGTTAGAACAGCTGAATGTTCTCATTAAGATGCACATAATAAGAAGGCGGTGGATCTAAGAAAGAATCACGTCGAATGTCCATCCGTAATAGGTCCATGGTAATATGAAGCCATAACAAAATTGCGCTTCAAAATGTCATGAAGTGCCTCAAAAAAGTAAAAGTCTTTGAGTGACCGGTTTTACCATACTCATTTTCCCCAATAGACTGTAGTGTTATAAAAACCGTTGGGAAAACGGTTTTTGAAATTTCGATTTCCAATCATAAATATCTTGATAGTCAGACGGGCGATCGGCTTGACTGACCTAAAGGCTTATAATTATGATTGCAGCATGAGTTAAATCCAGGATTTTGTTTAGATCTGAGACAAAGATACCCAATCCCTTCAGGCGCGGATCCAGGATTTCTTAGACGGGGCACAATTTTTTCTCCCGCAAATTTGAAAATCGCGCTGGCCGAAAATTCGCTCAGTGGGGGTAGTGAGCACACTTTTTTTTTGGGAACCCGAAAATTGGAAAATTTGAAAAATCGCGCCGGCCGGCCGGCACAGGGGATCCGCCAATGCCCTTTAAAGTTATTTAGTTAAGGTTATTTAGTAAATCTTTTTTCTTTCCCCGGCATCCAGTGACCGATTTCAAATCTTACTGTTGTTTTTTATTCACTGTATCTTGATCTTGTCTTCGCCGAATAAAATAATAATAATAGTCATAATAATAATAATAATAATAATAAAGATAATAATATTAGTAATAATAATAAAATAATAATGATAATAGTGAGGCCATTAAAAAAATCATGTTAAGCGTCCACGCCCTTCCTTTGGAGGCCGCCTGCTTTTTTTTCAATTTTTTTTAAATGAAAAACATGAAAAACATATTGCTAAACTGATCTTTTCCTGAATTTTAAAAAAAAATAAAACGTAAATGCTGGCGGCCATCTTGAAAAAAAGCCCGACTCGCTGACTGGACGTCAGGAAAAATGTACCGAGCGGCCATTTTGAAGAAGAAGAAAAAAAGAAAAAAGGGCCTCCTCCTTCCCATTTTTCAAAAAGGCAGGACGCTAAACATGTTTTTTTTTAATGGCCTAATAGGCCTACTGGTAGTAATAGTAATAAAAGTAATAATTATAATAGTAATAATTATAATAACAGTATTAATAATATAACGGTAACAATAATAAATATAATAATAATAATAATGATATTAATAATAATAATAATAATAATAAAATTAAAAATAATGATAATGATTTAAAAAAAACTCTCTTCCATATTATGTCCAATGTACATAGCAGGATTGTGAATGAACAAAAATGACAGCAAATTCCCTGAAGTAGTTTTATTAGAAACCGTTCACCTATAAATTTAACTCGGTTTAAGGTCATATCTCACATTCGGGAGCAATGATAAAATGCCAACGAAAATAATTTGGGCACAAACCCAAGCAATAAAACACTACTGTGTCTGTCTCTCAAGAAATAAAATCTCTAAAAAGATAACCTTCGAGGTATATTTCTTCAATGTGCATTTACAAAATAAATGCAGAATATATATGTCTCTTCTAGTTCACTAAAATACCTTGCACAAAACACTTTTTATGTGCTTCTAAAGCTGTAATTAATATATTTACTCAAAATAAAATAAAATTTTATTCAAATTGTAATTCTATTACAAAAGGTTAAGTGGTACAAACATGTAAAACGGTGATGTTAATATAAGACGCACCAATATAAGGCGTAACAAAAAAGATGTTGTATTGCCCTTTGCAACCGACCCAAAAATCTTGAAATATACGGTCGGCTTTTTTTTAAGGGTCTAATGAATAAAAATATCTATTAAAGCATTCAAAATTGAGAAATATCAGCCCAAAGAGGGAGAAGAGAAAACAATATTAAAAAAACAAGATTTTCAAACGACCGACCAATGTTTTGGCACCTAAATACAACATTGTTATTTTCTTTCTACGGACTCTTTACTTTCTACGACTCTCTTGAAATAGAGACTTTTTTTAGAAATGAAAGTGAGAGAATAATGGTACACACCATTTTCATTTCTCAAAATTATATATAGGCAGTATGCATAGTATCTTGAAAGACATATTGAAAGATAATGCTGGTTTAGTTTGAAAGACAAAAACACACTGATATACCTGTATTTGTATGGTACATAAACATAGCATGAAATACAACAAGAGCTATTAGACTGCGTGCAATTGACAATAATGCCTCCACCCTCCATACAATTCTCACTTCCGCACATTCAACCAGAAGCTTATTAATATAAGTGATGTGAAATTGTATAACAATACATACTTCATCCTAGTTTGGTTTGACTCGCTTAAACGTAATTGTTATTACGGAAACAACATATTTGTTTGTATTTTTAACACTTTTATAACACTGTGACCTTTACACCCAAGCTTACACCCAAAATCTAATCACTTCATCATTGTATGTTCACACATGCCTGACCCACGTTTCGTTAAAATCCGTTCAATGATTCTCGAGTTATCATGGTAACGAAAAGCAGGACAGAGGGACGGAAAATAATGCTCTTGTGAAGTACTGTAGTTAAAGGGATTATAGGCACCAGAATAATCTATGTCTCTTATGAAGTACTGGAATGGGCGAGGATTTAAATATTGGCATAAAAAAATGTCCCGTTACATGACTTCAAATAATGTCTCTTATGAATTAAGTACTGTAATTGGTAAATATATTTTCCCTTTTATGACGTCAAATACTGTATCTTATGAAATACTGTAGTTGAAGGGATTATAACTTTATTAAGCACACAAATACTCTTCCCTCTAATGACGTCAAATAATCAGCGTGTCCACACACAAAACAATTCATCCCGAAACTCTATAACGATACGTCGTATAAAGAATCATCGTATAAATTCCAGGGTGTCCACACACAAGAAACGTCGTATAAAGAATCATCGTATAAATTCCAGGGTGTCCACACACACAAGAAAGTTATCCCAAAACTCTACAGCGAAATGTCGTATAGGTGCGCAGTTTGATACTGCGGTCATGAAATGGAAGCGGAAATGAGAGGTCAGGTCTCCTTTCGCGCGCGATCCGACGTTAAGCCCCGCCCAGTTAGACTAGTTCCGTCCACACACAAAATTTCCGTGATTAAGCGTGATTAGGCGTGATTAGTTATTGAGTTCTAGTTCGAAACGATGCCCAAACCTGCGTTTCGTTATACGACGTATCGTTAGTAAGGGTCCACACACACAATTTCATCATATAACTATCGCGAAACCGTATAACTATCGCGAAACGGTATAACTAATCACGCCTAATCACGGAAAATGTTGTGGACAGGGGGAATGTCTCTTATGAAGTAATGTAATTGTTAACAATACTTTTCCCTTTTATGACGTCAAATAATGTGTCTCATGAAGTATTGGAATTGGCGAGGGTTATTGGCATAAAAAATTATCTCCTGTTACATGACGTCAAATAATGTCTCTTATGAAGTACTGGAATTGGTGAGGGTTATTGGCATAAAAAATAATCTCCTGTTACATGACGTCAAATAATGTCTTTATTAGGTACTGTAATTGGTAAAAAATACTTTTACCTCTTATGACGTCAAATAATGTCTCTTATGAAATACTGTAGTTGAAGGGATTATAAGCACACAAAAAATACTCTTCCCTCTGATGACGTCAAATAATGTCTCCTATGAAGTATTGTGATTGGCGAGGGTTATTGGCATAAAAATACTCTCCCATTACATGAGGTCAAATAATGTCTCTTATGAAGTACTGTTGTTGAAGGGATTATAGGCACAAAAATCTTCCTTTTAATAATGACATCAAATAATGTCTCTTACATGATTTACATGATTGATGGAGGGCCCCATGGAGAACAGTATTAATACTGATGAGGCTCTTATGACAAAATATACATATCATTCGTTTGTGTAATATCATAATGCTACATCACATACAGTAGTTGAATTCGAATTTGAAAGCCCAAAATGAAATCAAATGCACTGTACATATATTTGTATGTAAGACAACACGATATAAGATTAGAGCCCTTTGCGAGGTAGAATTATAGCGATTATTTCTACAACTTTAAAATTGTATGTATACATTACAAGAATCTCTCGTCTATTAAACATTGACCCACCACTATTACACAGGA
>CP137684.1:6881456-6913462 GCA_037976565.1 Mesocentrotus franciscanus
CTACTGGTGGGGTCATTTTAGGGATTTCCGAACACAAAATCATACCCGATATTTCAGGGGGGTGGGTTTCTTTTTTTTTTAAGTGACCCATTAGTACATACCGCAGGAGGCGAGTAACTTCCCCCACCGCAGGGACGGTAAGATGTAAATCACAGCCTAATTATCATCCCACTTGGCTCCCTCATGCTAATATTGTCTGACATTTGGAACCTTTTTTAATAAAGAGATGCCATTGATCCAAATCAATCGCAATTTCTCTAATCAATCCCAAGTTTGTATTCTCCTATTTCTTATGTAAAAAAATCAATCGCAAATAGTAATGATTAATAAGAGTAATAATAATACGTCAATAATAGCGCAGCTATACTATCATGAATATACTCTACTGCGCTTAATACAAGGTATCATATTATTACCCCAGCGTGTGTGTGTATTGGGTTTTTACAGACATGTATCAATCAGATGTGATTATTTACGTCTAGGGACCGACCTTTAAACGTCACCATCCTAAAGACGTGACTCAGTTTCGAACCTGCGTCCTCGGCTGAATCAGTTTGTAACTTCTACTGTTAGCTGGATTACAGGCGCACGCCACAACGCCTAAGCTGTAGTTTAGCTGTCATAATAAGCTGCTAAAGCATTCAAGGAATTTCTTCTTACCGGGTACCCATTTACTTCACCTGGGTGGATAGTGACAAATGTATATTAATGTCTTGCCAAAGTACATTAGAGTCGCGGCGGAACTCGAACCGCGATCCATGTGATCCACAGTAGTCCGGCGACGTAAACGCTAGACCACGACACCTCTATACATTTTATTTCCTCAAAGTATTTCTTTGTTTGCAGGTCTTGTTTGGCAGTTGATTCAGATTCAGATTCAGATTCAGATTAATTTCATTGGTCCATTTGGAAATTCATTTTGTCGGCATTACAAAGAGCACATGAACAATATAAAATAGAAAATATAATACACAAATAGATAATCACAGTAGCAAATTTACAATGGCATGAGTGAACCTTTATGAATTTTTTGGTGTCACTATTGTGGGCCATCGATTTCTCTCTCTCTCTCTCTCTATCCCTGTACTAGCTATTCGAAAGAATGGAAAGTATCCGGCATACGCTACTGAATGTATTTTGATGCAACAGCCTCCCCCCCCCCCTTATCTCGATTTATTTCTCTTCCTTAGCCCCTCCTTCTCTCTCTCTCTCTCTCTATTCGTATATGTCCCCTCTCTCACACTCTCTTCATTTCCCTTCTTTCCCTTTAATTTATAATTTTGGTACCTCTCTATTAAGTTTTACTTCATGAAAAATGTGTTGGTTTTCCTTTAAAACAAGCTTACTGAAATCTCGAACGTTACGGTAGACTCAAGTCATACAACGATTCAATTCGATTCATTTTATTTCACGCATTCATGGAAGAAAGGTTAAGCTGAATGTACAAAAAGTAAAAGAATTAAAGGATAAAACAAAAATAATGAAAAACATTACTGACAAATACCCAAGTGTCTTCTTTACTCGTCCTCGACCCCCCTCCCCTCTCTCTCTCTCTCTCGATCTCTCGATCCCTCTCCTTTTCATTCTTTTCTTTTCACTACTCGATGGGGGCGGCATGCATTTCCCCCCGTAATCGCTGAAGCTACGCCATTGCGGAAATTTATCACGATTTCTCAGGCTATACGCTATATAGCCTGTCTCCTAGTCAGAATTTATTCACTGTTATTAATGGAATTGACTTTTAAGGATTCTAGAGTAGGTATATAACTAAACTAGTATGTTTTAGACGTAGACACAGTTTCATTGAGAGCAGGAGAACGATTATTGATTGAGATCTCTAAAGTCAATTAGGAGCTACATAAACACACACACACACACCCGCGCGCGCGCGGCCAAATCCTCAAACTGTCCGCTCTTGTTCTATTAGGCCTACATATCCAATATAAGTTCGATTAAGCAATGTTTATACTATATATATAACGACTAGAAAATATATGATCGCGCGTGTTCCAGTTATCTTAGCATCATCAGGAGCAATTGTAGTTCCATATTTAAGACAAATGGTTTAAATGGTACACACAGCACATGTGAGCTCATAGCCGTTCACATATGGGCCACACTGTATCCCTCCTGCAGAGCACCGAGCTTCTACCATGTAGAAAAGGGCCCCATGCTGATTGCCAGTCGTTCCAGGAACTCCCATGGCATCCTCGTCCATGCAGACGAAATTTGTCCTGGTCGTATGCGTGTACAAACTCGACATGAGATACCCCTTGTATTCCAGACGCCATTTTGAAGATGGGCATTCGTTACGACCGGGAATCATGAGCTTCGTGAAGCGGGTTGGCGGGGCACGGCAGACAGCACAGGCTGGTGTTTGATCGTGGAGGCTCTGCAGGGCTTGAGCCGTGCTTGTTTCGTATTCAGCAGCGTAAAGCAGGGATCTAGTCGCGTGGGCAGATGTCTCAATGTCACTGTAAATGGGCTCGTGGGGGAGACAGAGGTAGTTTACACCACCGCCGGTGTGAGAGTAGTAGGCACCTGTAGCCATTCCTGTGTTTTAATTAAACAAATTGAATGCAAAGTAACCTAAAAGGATCAGAGCGATTCTAGAATAGCCCGGAGTAGCAAATTTCTGTCAGTGTTAATTTTCTCTTTAAAAACATGAATTCTTGTGGACGTTTGCATGGCCACTTTACCGTTGATCTCTGGAACATTCGTTTTATTAACTCTCAGTCCAATCTATATGGACTTGAGAACCTTCCTAAAGTCAATTTTGGTCTCATGACACCTCGGTCCATAAAAAACTGATATCGAGACCCTACACCAAGTAAACCTATATGGTCCCGCGATCTAACCCTTCGTCCATGAACCTTCTAAGCATGTTAGTCGTGAACCTTCATAATTTTAACCTTTGGACTCGGGAGTCTTCGTAACCTGAACTTTTGATCTCGGTAATCTTCGAAACTTAATACTTTTGATCTCAGGAACCTTTGTGACTTGAAACTTTGGTCTCGCGGAAACCTTTGGAATATAAAGGTTTGATCTCGAGAACCTTCGTAATTTCATCTATTGGTCTCGCAGGAACCTTTGGAACGTGAACCTTTGGTCTCAAGAGCCTCCGCCCAATTATGGGGGAGAGAGGCTCGAGGGAACGTGCCCCTCTATATCTATGCCTTTGAATGATGTCATGCATGTATGCAGACCTACCTGTATAGACCAGTTCGGATCCATCAACACAGTCGTCTCTTCCCAGTGCGTATAAACCGCGCCACCTATAAGAAAATAGTAACATGAAGATAAAAGCTTTTCGCATTCAATTTTGAAAAGAGAAAGAATTGAATCTCTTAGAAAACCCCATGTGCCGTCATTATTTTTACATATTATTTCTACGATATGTAATTTTGCGTCTTCATTAATGTGTTCATAATAATTGATTGTCAGGTAGAGGTGTCGTAGTCTAGTGGATAAGACTCCGGACTGTGAACCACAAGGTACGGGGCTTTTTTCCTTTGGCAAGACATTCATCTACAATTGCCACACTCGACCAAGGTGAAGTAAGATGAATGCACTGAGTGCTACCAGGGATAGTGTAAGAGATGGAGATACCGTCTCGAAAGAATTTCCCGAGGGAAATATATTCAGGATTAACTTAGCTTAATAACAAGAAATGTAACCCTCTCCAGCCATCAAATCCATCAACAGCTGCCCTCATCCAAACAAATTATCCCCGCTGGTATTTCTAAAATTAAGAAATGTTACGCAACGCCGTCTGCTTCCATAAGTTCTCTATTCACTCGGTCGTTAAAAAAAAAAGCTTAGAAGTCATCCGTGGGACCGCAAAATGGACGTCATGTTCAGTGAAGATGTATATAGCTATAACATATAAAATACAGAATCCAAAACATATGACTAATACAACTTTCTAGTGGTTATCAAATGCTTTTTTCATGCTCGAATAACTCTACTGAAGACCTATCCATTTGAACCAGCGAAATCGACCAAGGAAATCGTGAGTTAGAGAGAATGTAAGGTTCTCATCATAATTTTCTCATTTAATTATTGACATTTTCCACAAATTTCCGCAATTTGTAGATAGCTAAAAAGGTAGTCCAAGGTTTATCTCCCAAAAGAATTAAAAGAAATTGTGTTATATGATTGCGCATTTGTTGGATGAGTGTTAGAAGTTGTCAATTCATCACCAATTTACGGGCCGGCAACGCGTAAAGACGCCGTGCTCGCTGGGCTGGGCTGTGGGTGGAAAGGGAGGCTTAGTGCTACTGCAGTCGGAGAGGATTACGGGGATTACGGTAAGGAAAACAAAAGACGCGCGGTGCTACGGATGACTTCTAAGGGGCCTCTTGGACGGTATCTCCATCTCTTACACTCTCCTGGTGCTACAGTTGTCAGAGGTGAAGCCGGTGTAATATTATCCAAAGTCGTTGAAGCGCAAAGAGACGTACGATATAATCATAATGTGATGTGCGCTTTACGAGAACGGCATATTATTGGGCCTATTAGTAGTAGAGTAGTAGTAGTAGTAGTAGAAGAAGTAGGAGGAGTAGGACTAGAAGTAGTAATATTGGTAGTAGAAGTAGGCCTATACTAGTATTATCATGTATAGATAAAAGAAAAGTCAGAAAACTCCATAAAGAAGGCCTAACTCTGATCTAAATAGGGTTTAGTAATATTATACGGGTATAACGTGCCGGAAACGTCAAATGAGATGGGAGGACTGTGACTCTACCTGTTTTGTTATGCATGTTCGAAGTTGAAACGAATTTTTCAAACCAAATCGTTTGGCCTTTTTTCTTTCTTAGCTAGGTCGCTCGGAGTTTTTAGGGGAATGGGATGAAGGATGGTAGTTGATAAAACATACCCCATCTAAATTATGTATCCAGTTGGAATTGCTCTTGTTATAGGACTGACAAGGAATGCCGATGGGGTCGTACGGCCCAAACATTACAAATACATCTACCTGTAGTCTTCGAACGAAAGAAAGAAACTATATCTTACCAGATGGTGGGTTCGTATGATAGGTGAGGAGAGTACTGCTCAGGTCTTCGGACGAAGCTACAGAACTGTTGTTCAAGGAGAGGGCGCTTCGTCTGTTTCGGAGCAAATATTTCGCAACAAAATCGCGTACGTTTTGAGCGTGCTGTTGTCCTCCTGTTTCAGATCCATCCTCGGGCGTAATGATGCGGTTCTGTGATGTATTGGAGTACAACGAAATTAACGAAATTGATACAAAATATTTCAGATGCTTCTTTTCATTAAAAGGCAGGGTTCGATTAAGGGACATATACAACAAAAGGTTGCTCTTAGTCGCTTTAAATTAGGTGCACAATTTATGGGGAAAGTAAAAGGGGAATTATCCAAAAGGAAAAGGACTTTTATTAGAAAAGAAAAAGAGCACGTGTCAATGTAAAAAGGGCAATTATCAACGGTGACATTGGGGTACTTCTCGCTCCTGAAAAGGGGCACTCACCATTGATGGAAAAATGCACTAATGAGAATGTAAAAGGGGCACCTATCAGATGATAATGATGAAAAGGGGGCATTTAGATAGGATAAGGGGTCATGTGCCAAAATAAAAGGGGCAATTTTCATTGAAAGGGAAATTTTTTATTAAGTGGCAGTCACTTCAATTATTATTTGTATGAAGAATAAAAATTAGAGAAACACAATGTTATCAAGTCAAACATATGCAACTTTATAATTCTTTCCTTTTATTTTGATTTTATCCGGAGAGCTAAATAAAAATTATAACAATTTAGGAACTATTTCTTTTCCCAATAAGCTGCATGAAGGAATCTAGAATAATTATCAAAAGAATTACAAGAAATCAGACTGACCAAATATTTACCTGAAGCAATGCGACAATATCCTTCAAGTAAGCAAACTCCTTGCGAAAATCTGTCACCAAATCCTCTAAATTCGGCTTTCCAGTCTCATCTAAAACAAAATTTAGAATTCAAAATGAAAAAAACAATCATTTAATCATGAGGCTATATAGTCCATGTATGCATCTATTAGAGAACAGATTACTAAGATGAATACTGAGAGGTAAATAGCTGCATTGACTACAGGGAGAGACTATTTTTCTTCAAAATTGGTAAAGAAAAGGGACAGGTTAGTGAAAATTATATACCTCACTTTAGAAATATAGCCATCTGATTGGTCGAAATTGGAGTCGTGATTTTAGCCATGCCCGCCTACCAGTCAATAGTCTTTTAAAAAGTGCCCTCATATACCCGCCTACCAATCAATAGTCTTTTTAAAAAATGCCCTCATGCTGCGATCCCCATTAGTTTACGTGTTAAAATTTTCTTTGTGCGAGCGCGGATACCATTCACTGCTTTGTTGTCTGCGATTCCCAAATGATTGTAAGATTCAGTCATCTTCAGTTTCCAGCGAAAATTAACATACAGTGTCTCAGATTTTCTGTGCTGTTTTATCCAATCTTTACCCAAGAAAAGGATAAGGTAAGAATTCTTGGTAGATTTTTGTGTCAATTCGGTAAATAAAAGACATAATGACTGCTTTAATATTCAAGGCATGTTTGTTTTTATAGGCTCTCGTGGACGTTACACCCCCTTGAGCCTATAAAAACAACTATCTCTCATAGCAGTCATTATATCTATAGTATTTGACAGCAAGTGCCTCAACAAGTAGTCAGGACAAAAACAACATTGGTGATGATTTTTCTAATTCATATGTATGCATGCAGACAAAATTGTGACGTCACAAAGAATACATATGACACGATAAAACTTGGAACAAGAGGAAGAGATAATGAGAAAGAGGGCGAGAGAGAGCGCGAATAGCGAGGAAGAGAGAAAGAGAGAGATAATGAGAGAGAGAGAGGGGGTGGCACAAACATACATTTTACGACAAATTAAAAATGAGACAAGGTAATAGATAGCAACATTAGTATCATTTTTTAAACCAATGAGGCAACAAAGCGCTGACGCTCGAATATTTACCTGGAGCAATTGTTGTAGATGCCAGGGATGGTGACACAACAGAGAACAGAAATGGAGCAAATAAGCAGATAAGCAAGTGTAATGCTGCCATGGTGTCTAAAAATTAACCGGAGACCGTTAAACTTTAACCAGCTTCTGGTCTGCTGTTGAGTTGAATGATATCAAGTTTGTGAAGACCGTGGTATCACTGCGTTTCACTTCTCTACAAAATGACTGACTCGATCCCTCGGTGGTGCGATTTATATCAATATAACGTCATACCCCCCCCCCCTCCCTCCACAACCACCACGTCCGAAACAAGGGTGGAGGTGTTGATTCGACTGCACGACGTCATCAGCAGCGATGGGATCCACTAGAAATACAGCATAGTTAAACATGCGCAGTGCCGTTTGAATGGTGGTTGGGCAAATCCAGGGGTATGTGATTGAGTGGCATGGCTACCCAGGGAAAAATTTACCACCCCTCCCCTTCAAACAGAAAGGAATAGAAGGATGAAGACAGGTGAAAGGGGAACGGAACATTATAAAAGACCCCTTCTCACTCTTTCTCTCTCTTTCTCTCCCCTCTCTGTTTCCGCGCTCCATTTCTCTCTCTCTCTCTCTATCTATCTCCCCTTTCTCTGTCTTACTCTCTGGCCTACGACTCCTTATATTTGCATCATTCTCTCTAATAAGTCCTCCTTCATGCAAAGATGCCGAGTTAATGTTGGTTGTTGAACAAAAAGACAAGTACTTGCATAATTTAGTGTCTGACACGATTTAAAAAAAATCATATTCAATGAAAAGTCACAACTTTCCTTTTTCAAGTTAAAATTAAAAAATCAATATGGGACATGGGTTATGAATAACATTTAGGGTGGGGGAGGGGGCTTCAAGGGACAAAGTTCTTCAATCCCCCTATTTTATCTTGATTATAGATGACTTTAAAGGGACAGTTGAGTTCTTGTTTAAGACTGCAAATGCCTTCAAACTCAAAGTGCCTGGTTATTGCTCGTATTCCTTTATGACATTTCTAGTGTCATTTTAGGACCTAAAATGCTATGAAGATAATTTTAGACCCCAAAATGTGTGAAATTTAGATTAAATCCGATCATACCAATTCAGCTCCACTTTCAAAAAAATACGGTGACCGTTAATTTAATAATTTAATGATACACTGCAAAAACCAGAGTGTTAAATTTAACACTTTCTTGGTATCTATATCGTGCAACTCCTCTGGTGTTACTTAACACCATTTTCTGGAATTAGATAATTTCAACTTTTGGTGTTAATATTTGACAACTCGTACTGGTGTAGATTAACACCAATATCTGGAATCATAACAAATTCAATTCCACTTTTGGTGTTTATATATTTGTTGATCCATTAGAGATTTTTCTATGTATGTCTAATGGTCCCACATTCCATATTCCCTATTATCGACCATTATCGACCAGGGTAGAGGAACCAGTGGTAAACTGATAATTCATAATCGATGTTGGCAACTGTCCACCAATAGGTATATTCTAATCTCCATTGCATTAACTCCATCACATAGATCATTTGAAGTAAATTTAAGATTAACATGTATGTGGTACAGGCATATATATTTAATAAACATGCATGTTGTTTCTTGGTTAGTAATCATATAATCAATATATCTATTGCTAAAACGTTAATATAATTGTAACAAGATCGGACATATAATCTATTGGTCAATAATTGCCAAAGGAAAATACAAATCACAAAATTGATGTGCATTGTCATAATTTGCTTAACAAATCATGATAAATGTATTTTCTGTGAACACGTGTAAAGTAATCACTAAGCGCGTACACTTTGTGAAAACTTATTCGACCAATCAACCGCCTTAAACGAAATCACGTGATGATACTTTCAACACCAAGCATAAAACAACACCATGTTACTTAACACCCAGTAATTATTAATGCATGCTTAAATCTGACCGGTGTTAAAAATAACACCAATGGTGTCAAAAAAATTCAATACCATACTGGTGTTAGAAATTTAACACCCTGGTTTTTGCAGTGTAATAACAATACACGGGCCAGGTGGTTGTGCGTATTATAACTAACACGAGAAAGCCAACAAAAAGCGAACATTGGCATTGGCTGGAATAAAACATATAAGGCGCTATCTCGTTTTTTCAACGTCTGGTTTAAAATTATCGAATAATTGTGGGGCCCCACAAATATTAGAAGTTTATATATATATGGATATTTCAGCCGTCTCTGAACCGATTCGGATCAAAAGATGATTTTGTCATTTAAATTGTATGCTCTTTCAAATTTGACACTCAGTCTTTCATTATCTCACCAAAAAATTATTTTGTGTAGCACCCTCTAGACAAAAAGCTATCCCTTTAACCTATAGTACACGAAAATCTATAGGATTTCGCCCCCTTTTGAGATCATAACTTTAATTTTGTTTTGCTTGTCAGAGAATTCTGGAAAAAGCCCCCCAAAAAAAAAAAAAAAAGAAAACAAAAGTGACGAAATGTTGGATACGTCCCTGCTCAAACCCCGCCCCTTTCCTCCACCAAGTCATTTTTTTTGTTTATATGCCACACTCATTATCTCACTGTGTATCATGGGATAAATATACCAAGGCTTCAAGACCATTTTACTGTTTTTCAGTGGAATATGAATTTATACCGGTGTTAAAAGGGTTGTCCAGGCTAGTCGACACCACACATGAGTAATTTTGCAAAGCCAATGTGTTGCACATAGCCATCCCTCCATCAATTGGTCCTATTGTTTTGTGCAAAATTTCACATGTGGCCAACGAGCGACCGTGCAGAATGACGAAGAAAGCAGCCAAGGTGTTAACGATCGCTGCACCCTTACTGCTGACCTCTATGATTGGCCCACACGCTACGCCCTTATTCCTTATCATAGCGCAACCAACATGCAATATCAGGGCCCTGTTAAGTACTATGACAAATATGCTCTCAGCCAATCAAATGCCAAGATTTCAGCAGCTTTAAACAGTTATTGTAAACTGTCACTAATAACAAGTATTCACGAAACAAGGCCAGTAGCGGAAACATATAGCACAAGCTTCCCTGTGTCCTTCCGTATAATTATTATGATACCGGAATGAAATAGGAAAAATCCTAAAAAGCGAACAAGTTTAAGGTTGGAATACATGACTGTCCGTGACTGTCGGTGACGTACGTATACAGACCTTGCCTTTGGGGGGGGGGAGGGTTTCCGAAACGAAAAATCACTTTTCCGGGGCCTAATATCAGAGGGAGAGGTTAGAGGAATTAGCGGGGCGCCAGATATTTCCTTTATTCTTATTTTTGTTCCAACAATTTTCAATTCAATTCAAATTTTGTATAGATTATAATCCAAAAAAAAATAGGATCATTCTCATTTTTTTTTTATAGGCCTAACAACGGATAACAAATTTCAAATTAATGGTGTAACATAGATAATTGAGGGCAAAAGTCAAAATTACACAAAATTACAATAACCAGGAGTGGCAAAAATTAGCGTACTACTGCAATTCTCTTGTGGAATATAATACAGAGATTAAAAAAAATAATTTAATTTAATTTAATTTTAAAAAGATACAACATGATAGTACATGTATAATATATGTATATATGTTTACAAATTCAAATTCGAATTGAATTGTGTTGCTTAAGATACAAGCACGTAGCGTCATTTTCGATATTCTGTTAACGAACGATAATTATCAAGGATATAGTAACACAAATGTTAAAGTACAAGTGTGAAAATAACATTCATCAGAAAGCATAAATGATCCCCGAAATTACGTACGACTATGGGCCTCTTCAGGAACATAATACACTGTTGCACACAGAGCAGGGATTGTTATTTTCTGTTTTCCCTCTCCTTTTCTCCGTCGTTTTTATTTTCTTTTTGTTTGTTCTTCTTTTCTTCTTTACCAAGCCCATCCCACGAGATGACCCCGACAGTACGACCCTATCCCGACATATACTGTCCATATTATCTCGAAGCTTCATTAATCAATAAAGTTTGATCGATAAAACCTCGGGAATCATTGCCAAGAGGTGTATGTAGATAATCCATATTTTGATATGTAGAGTATTAATAAAGTGGGATAGGGGGCATTTGCCCCTTTGCCCCTTCATAAACACAGGACAGTAAATACCTTAGATTGGCTGTCATAAATCCATGATTATAAAAAGGATTTCGGGATACGCTTCCTATGGCTTCGCGATTCTTGTTATTCAATTATTGACAGGATATATGCTTCTGGTTTATTTATTTAGGAGCAGCACTTTTGGGTAATGGTATTCCCCCTTTTTTCTTTTCGTTTCTTGGAGCGGCAGAGTGGTGTTGTGAAAAGGGAGGGATGGGTATAGGGGAGACGGTTCTAGGTGTCAAGTCCCGTTCAGATATGGTGCGGTAACCCTCCGCAAATAAAGCCGCCACGGTTTTTTTTTAACGTTTAAATGGATGCCAACCGCCCGAAAGTAAGGTGCTGCGCGAATTTACTGAGCTCTGTGTTATAAATAACAGAAATGTGAGTGCGGGATGCGTATTACATACACTTTACGTCATCATTTAACAACAACAAAATAACAACCGCATTAGTTTTGCAACGTCATATCTGAATGAGGCTTAACACGGTAGCCTCTAATTGGGCACATTTACAAAGAGGTCATGAATCTGCATGTTAATGACGTCGTGTCATGCAGTTTCATGAATATTTATGTCTTGACCGCGCGCCTACGTAGGCCTACGTACGTGCAGATTGAGGTCACGTATGAAGGTGGCACTTGCAGCACGGTGTTTGAACATTATACATGTATTGTCTGTGATGATGCGGTGGTAGTATTTGAGTGTTAAGTGTATTATTGAGTTTTTATTTTATTTCGTGTTTATATATATATAAGCTTATTAAGCCTTATACAAACCAATGGCCTGCCTTTTCTGTATGTGAGCTATCTAGACGAATTAAGATGCTGAACTGTATAAGAAATAAAGCTGCAAATCCTCAAAAAACAATTTCACTGCTATAATATTTCACTTGAAATATTTTTTTCATTTTTTTTTTCATTGAGTACCTCTGATATTTTTACAACGAACCGCTCATCTAATCATTACTGAATGTACATTTGTACTTTGTGCTTGATTTGTTTACAATACATGTATAATATACAGTTGATGAGAGATATGATCATTTCATCCATTAAGAGCAACAGAGAAGTGAAAGCAATTTGCTTTAAGATTCTCGTCCTTAAAAGTTAAAATTTTGACAAGATCTCTACGAAATAGAAGATCGTAAACGGACTCTGTTTTATGAGGATTTTTACCTTACCATTAATTGTAGTTCAGGATGGAACATAATTCGAAAAATAAGACTTGTATCTTCCAA
This sequence comes from Mesocentrotus franciscanus, assembly GCA_037976565.1. Classification (NCBI taxonomy): domain Eukaryota; kingdom Metazoa; phylum Echinodermata; class Echinoidea; order Camarodonta; family Strongylocentrotidae; genus Mesocentrotus; species Mesocentrotus franciscanus. Next base: position 6,893,815 of record CP137684.1, read on the forward strand.
GTCTATATATCGATGTTTTTTCTGCATGGACCATAATGCTACAGCTGACCTGAGATGGCGCTAGAAGGGATTTTGCTATAGTACTTCCTGTGCGCATATGGCTTCAACAAGAAGTAAAGTATATTATTTAAATCTTTAATCTACCCCCCTTACATATTACGTCAATTATGTTGTGTTCATAAAATGGTTGTTTGCTATTGCTTTTATAAGTCAATGGTTCTTGTATTTCATTCTGACAAATCTACTTTATAGTTTGCTGTATAGAATGTCTTTCAGAATTCCACCTTACAATAAATGCACTGCTCTCGTATCGTGAACAAGAAAATTTACTACAGATATATATGCTTGTGTTAATTTTTGTCTCTTTCATTGATTTTTCATTTCCAGTGGCTTTCGTTTTATTCCCCCATCTCTGTTCCTCTTCTCTCCTTTTCCCCTCCCTTTTCTTCACCCCCCTTCCTTCACTCTCTATTTCTCTCTTTCTTTTCCTACTCCCTCTACTCTCTTTCTTATATATTGGTTTAGTATTTGCATGCAGATGTTGCTTAGTTTACGTATACAGTTGCAAATCGCCCTCTTCCTGTTCATGTTATGTTATGATCAGCTAGGTTCTGACATGTCCATTGGTTTCTTTTTCTCTTTCGCCAGTCAATATACAGTCAAACCTGTCTATAGCGACTGCCCATGGGAAACACAAAAGTGGTATTTGTAGACAGGTGGTCACTAAAGCAGGTTTGACTGTACTAGCAATTAATTCCTGTTAACATCTTGCTGTTCTTCGCAGTTTATTAATGTTAAGTCACGTGGATTGGAAAAGAAGACATTCGGGTTAAAGGGCAATCCAACCCTTGTAACTAAAGTTGATTTGTATGAAAGCAGAAAAATGACAGAAACAGAATGGCAAAAGTTTAAAATGAATCGGACCAATAGTAAGGAAGTTGTGAATGTTTTAAATATGAGATCACTAAATCTATGCGAATCTCAAATTGGTAGTTCGGTCAGTGGATTGTGACGTACGACGTGGATATTAACTCTAGCTCCATTTGCCGTGTACAAAAATATCATTAATATCTGTTTTTTCCTCGTAAGTTCTTTCTCCCTTGGGGCACTACTCAAAATATATTATAGATAGCATATTATTATAGGTCCTCTAAAAAGAATAGGCCCTCCGAGCAATGAATTTTTGACAAATTTAAATTTTAGTAATGTTATATGTTGGAACAGATGGGAAAGTAGTCCGGCACTACATCGCATCGACATTACCGCTTCGGCCGATTTGTAGTGCCCACACGTATAGTGATAACAACTTTCAAAAGTTCATAACTTTCTTATATTTAGTCAGAATTAATTGAAACTTTCCTCAGTTTGCTTCTCTGATTTTTCTGCTTTTTGTTAGAGTCTTAGTGGGTTGGATTTTCCTTTAAAGGCATAATTGTTTAACAATGCCAAATCTGAGATGCATGGCCCTACGTGTTATCAGCGTCTCGTAATATGGTGTAATATCATGGACCTATTACGGATGGACATTCGTCGTTTTCTTAACGAATTCATTGTGATTGTCTCCGTCAATGTCGTCTCAATAACATTCCGTACATGTTTCTTCACTTTGATCTCATGAGGTCCACCGCCAAAAAGCCGGGACAGAATCAAGATAGTGATTTCACACATGTTAATCACCATGCGCAGAAGATAATAACTCGCTTAAATCATGGAAAACCGATGTGCAGTTCTGGTTTATAATCGGAAATTGTTGTTTCGTGTACTGTATTTTATTTTGAAAAACACGTTTATATTTCCAGATAGAGGTTATATTTGGATTGGTTGTGATTTAAAATCCCGTTTCCCCCGATTTCCTCATAATATTCCAAAGTTACAATGCACAGGGCTTATAAAGATCATGGCCTTCTAATTGTTTTTTAAGGTCATGCTATGGGTGTGTGCGAAAGTGTGGGAATCAGTAATAATACATTTTCATATCACCAAAATCGTCTGCTTTTCCACTTTGCTGCTCCCATTGGGGATGTTTTTTTTAAGACACACTCTTACAGAGCACACCATCCAAACAAAACCCAAAGAGGGAAACTGCTCCTTGTCAATGACCGATAATGCTTGGGCAGTCTTTATTGTTAGAACAGCTGAATGTTCTCATTAAGATGCACATAATAAGAAGGCGGTGGATCTAAGAAAGAATCACGTCGAATGTCCATCCGTAATAGGTCCATGGTAATATGAAGCCATAACAAAATTGCGCTTCAAAATGTCATGAAGTGCCTCAAAAAAGTAAAAGTCTTTGAGTGACCGGTTTTACCATACTCATTTTCCCCAATAGACTGTAGTGTTATAAAAACCGTTGGGAAAACGGTTTTTGAAATTTCGATTTCCAATCATAAATATCTTGATAGTCAGACGGGCGATCGGCTTGACTGACCTAAAGGCTTATAATTATGATTGCAGCATGAGTTAAATCCAGGATTTTGTTTAGATCTGAGACAAAGATACCCAATCCCTTCAGGCGCGGATCCAGGATTTCTTAGACGGGGCACAATTTTTTCTCCCGCAAATTTGAAAATCGCGCTGGCCGAAAATTCGCTCAGTGGGGGTAGTGAGCACACTTTTTTTGGGAACCCGAAAATTGGAAAATTTGAAAAATCGCGCCGGCCGGCCGGCAGGGATCCGCCAATGCCCTTTAAAGTTATTTAGTTAAGGTTATTTAGTAAATCTTTTTCTTTCCCCGGCATCCAGTGACCGATTTCAAATCTTACTGTTGTTTTTATTCACTGTATCTTGATCTTGTCTTCGCCGAATAAAATAATAATAATAGTCATAATAATAATAATAATAATAATAAAGATAATAATATTAGTAATAATAATAAAATAATAATGATAATAGTGAGGCCATTAAAAAAAATCATGTTAAGCGTCCACGCCCGCTTCCTTTTTGGAGGCCGCCTGCTTTTTTTTTTCAATTTTTTTTTTTAAATGAAAAACATGAAAAACATATTGCTAAACTGATCTTTTCCTGAATTTTAAAAAAAAATAAAACGTAAATGCTGGCGGCCATCTTGAAAAAAAGCCCGACTCGCTGACTGGACGTCAGGAAAAATGTACCGAGCGGCCATTTTGAAGAAGAAGAAAAAAAGAAAAAAAGGGCCTCCTCCTTCCCATTTTTCAAAAAGGCAGGACGCTAAACATGTTTTTTTTTAATGGCCTAATAGGCCTACTGGTAGTAATAGTAATAAAAGTAATAATTATAATAGTAATAATTATAATAACAGTATTAATAATATAACGGTAACAATAATAAATATAATAATAATAATAATGATATTAATAATAATAATAATAATAATAATAAAATTAAAAATAATGATAATGATTTAAAAAAAACTCTCTTCCATATTATGTCCAATGTACATAGCAGGATTGTGAATGAACAAAAATGACAGCAAATTCCCGAAGTAGTTTTATTAGAAACCGTTCACCTATAAATTTAACTCGGTTTAAGGTCATATCTCACATTCGGGAGCAATGATAAAATGCCAACGAAAATAATTTGGGCACAAACCCAAGCAATAAAACACTACTGTGTCTGTCTCTCAAGAAATAAAATCTCTAAAAAGATAACCTTCGAGGTATATTTCTTCAATGTGCATTTACAAAATAAATGCAGAATATATATGTCTCTTCTAGTTCACTAAAATACCTTGCACAAAACACTTTTTATGTGCTTCTAAAGCTGTAATTAATATATTTACTCAAAATAAAATAAAATTTTATTCAAATTGTAATTCTATTACAAAAGGTTAAGTGGTACAAACATGTAAAACGGTGATGTTAATATAAGACGCACCAATATAAGGCGTAACAAAAAAGATGTTGTATTGCCCTTTGCAACCGACCCAAAAATCTTGAAATATACGGTCGGCTTTTTTTTTTAAGGGTCTAATGAATAAAAAATATCTATTAAAGCATTAAAATTGAGAAATATCAGCCCAAAGAGGGAGAAGAGAAAACAATATTAAAAAAACAAGATTTTCAAACGACCGACCAATGTTTTGGCACCTAAATACAACATTGTTATTTTCTTTCTACGGACTCTTTACTTTCTACGACTCTCTTGAAATAGACTTTTTAGAAATGAAAGTGAGAGAATAATGGTACACACCATTTTCATTTCTCAAAATTATATATAGGCAGTATGCATAGTATCTTGAAAGACATATTGAAAGATAATGCTGGTTTAGTTTGAAAGACAAAAACACACTGATATACCTGTATTTGTATGGTACATAAACATAGCATGAAATACAACAAGAGCTATATTAGACTGCGTGCAATTGACAATAATGCCTCCACCCTCCATACAATTCTCACTTCCGCACATTCAACCAGAAGCTTATTAATATAAGTGATGTGAAATTGTATAACAATACATACTTCATCCTAGTTTGGTTTGACTCGCTTAAACGTAATTGTTATTACGGAAACAACATATTTGTTTGTATTTTTAACACTTTTATAACACTGTGACCTTTACACCCAAGCTTACACCCAAAATCTAATCACTTCATCATTGTATGTTCACACATGCCTGACCCACGTTTCGTTAAAATCCGTTCAATGATTCTCGAGTTATCATGGTAACGAAAAGCAGGACAGAGGGACGGAAAATAATGCTCTTGTGAAGTACTGTAGTTAAAGGGATTATAGGCACCAGAATAATCTATGTCTCTTATGAAGTACTGGAATGGGCGAGGATTTAAATATTGGCATCAAAAAAATGTCCTGTTACATGACTTCAAATAATGTCTCTTATGAATTAAGTACTGTAATTGGTAAATATATTTTCCCTTTTATGACGTCAAATACTGTATCTTATGAAATACTGTAGTTGAAGGGATTATAACTTTATTAAGCACACAAATACTCTTCCCTCTAATGACGTCAAATAATCAGCGTGTCCACACACAAAACAATTCATCCCGAAACTCTATAACGATACGTCGTATAAATTCCAGGGTGTCCACACACAAGAAACGTCGTATAAAGAATCATCGTATAAATTCCAGGTTGTCCACACACACAGAAAGTTATCCCAAAACTCTACAGCGAAATGTCGTATAGGTGCGCAGTTTGATACTGCGGTCATGAAATGGAAGCGGAAATGAGAGGTCAGGTCTCCTTTCGCGCGCGATCCGACGTTAAGCCCCGCCCAGTTAGACTAGTTCCGTCCACACACAAAATTTCCGTGATTAAGCGTGATTAGGCGTGATTAGTTATTGAGTTCTAGTTCGAAACGATGCCCAAACCTGCGTTTCGTTATACGACGTATCGTTAGTAAGCGTCCACACACACAATTTCATCATATAACTATCGCGAAACCGTATAACTATCGCGAAACGGTATAACTAATCACGCCTAATCACGGAAAATGTTGTGGACAGGGGGAATGTCTCTTATGAAGTAATGTAATTGTTAACAATACTTTTCCCTTTTATGACGTCAAATAATGTGTCTCATGAAGTATTGGAATTGGGGAGGGTTATTGGCATAAAAAATTATCTCCTGTTACATGACGTCAAATAATGTCTCTTATGAAGTACTGGAATTGGTGAGGGTTATTGGCATAAAAAATAATCTCCTGTTACATGACGTCAAATAATGTCTTTTATTAGGTACTGTAATTGGTAAAAATACTTTTACCTCTTATGACGTCAAATAATGTCTCTTATGAAATACTGTAGTTGAAGGGATTATAAGCACACAAAAAATACTCTTCCCTCTGATGACGTCAAATAATGTCTCCTATGAATTAAGTATTGTGATTGGCGAGGGTTATTGGCATAAAAATACTCTCCCATTACATGAGGTCAAATAATGTCTCTTATGAAGTACTGTTGTTGAAGGGATTATAGGCACAAAAATAATCTTCCCTTTTAATAATGACATCAAATAATGTCTCTTACATGATTTACATGATTGATGGAGGGCCCCCATGGAGAACAGTATTAATACTGATGAGGCTCTTATGACAAAAATATACATATCATTCGTTTGTGTAATATCATAATGCTACATCACATACAGTAGTTGAATTCGAATTTGAAAGCCCAAAATGAAATCAAATGCATTGTACATATATTTGTATGTAAGACAACACGATATAAGATTAGAGCCCTTTGCGAGGTAGAATTATAGCGATTATTTCTACAACTTTAAAATTGTATGTATACATTACAAGAATCTCTCGTCTATTAAACATTGACCCCACCACTATTACACAGGAACCTATGTAATTCAGGTGGGGTATCACGACCCCGATTTCGTTTTCTCTGTTTAAACTCTGTCAGAGCCTTGCAGCTCTGCATGATAGGTTAAGGTATTGGATTGCAGCTGTACTCTTCATCATCTTACGTAATAGTGTAAACAAACTCTGCCTGAAAGGAAATGAGAAGTCGGAAATACATATTCTACTTGTTTTAAGATATTTTCATGTCCAAAGTCACTCATAATTTAGATGAAGACCAAAATGAACGTTTGAAACAAAGCAAAATGACCCAGAATTGGCGATATAACAACAATTTTAACTCTGAAAACTAGCACTCTTTCTCCCTTCCTCGATCATCTCTCCCTCTATCATGCATGCTTATCTCTAGCTCTCTCTATCACGCCGGTGTCACGGGCCAGAGTGTCCGGGTGGCGATCTGTGTCCGCAGACACAGGTCGCCGAAAATTGGGTGGCGAGACGCGTCTTACGTCGGCGATATGTGTCTTAGCTAGGTCGGACACATGTCGCCGCTTAAGTCACGGCGAGATGTGTCCACTGGCGAAATGCGTCCTGAACCCTACAACTTAAAAAATCGACTTAAAATGTATATACCTCCACTCTGCTCCACTTGATTGTATCTTACCATTAATATTGTATTTTTATGTAACATAAGACAAGAGAGATGTACTGTTTACTCCCAAATCGTTTGTTGGCTACAATTTATATCAAATTAATAACACCATAAAAATGGCTAAACGTACGAGTCTAGCCCCAAACGGAACAGTACTTCACCATACAATTGGCTGTACGTACGAGACTAGCCCTTGACACTAGCGACCAATAAGCCTGCGACCAATACGTTGGAAGCCCACAATGTTAGCGCTTAATGAGGAAGCCAGCCACCAAACGGGGTTGTAGTGTTTCCAAATCGTCTAATCGAAAAGGAAAAAATACCGGTTTGAGCCCAACTTCAATCTGAAACGGTGAAACCCGGAAAAAACTGTCGGCATGTGACACATGTTTGGCAGTAAAGAACAACTTTACCGCTTTTACATGGTGTGGATCAATATGTAACGGAAACGTCATACGATTTTTTTTTGAAAGACTTCAAACTTAAAGCCGAATTGTTGCCATTATTGTGTAGATAAGCCCTCGATATGCCGGTTTGAGCCCTAACTTCAATCTGCAGAAGACAAAAAAAATATTGGCACGTGACAAACATATGCGCCCTAATTAGGAGTAATGATCAAAAACATTTAATTTGAAAAGCTCTTTATCTTATTGAAATATTATACAATACTTTATATGGCCTTTAAATCTAAATACTGTTAATTTGAGTTATATATTTTATTAAACGTTATGCGTTAATTAATGGCCGATTTCCATCTGAAGCTCTAATATAATTTACCAACTGTGAAAACCTGGCCAAAAAAACTTGAAACTCAAGTATTTCATATTTTGTTTAGTTCAATCTTTTATTTAGCAATAGTTTGAAAATGCTTAAAATTACCTACATCTATTTGTTTAAGTTTCTAAACTCAATAGAATTGCATGTTCCTATAAAAAGGGCGTATTATATAACCTCAACTTGAAATTGAAATGTCAAAATTCGATAGAAATGCGTGTTCCTAAAACTAAAAGGGCATATTATAATCTCAAATCGCTATTCGGGTCGCTATTCATACAAATTAGATAAGCAATGAACAAAATGGTAATAACAAAGGAAATATTGGATGGGGACGCCCGCGGCTGTGGCGTAGCTGCGGGGCGGGGGCTACACATGGCCCCGAATATTTGTCTCTTTAAGAAGTATATTTTACCTTTTATCTTTGATAATTATATAGAGACATCCCCATAATCTAGCTAATATATTTCCCCGCTCCTGCGGTGACGAAAAAGTAGTAAAACATCTTATCATATCATAATTTGTCCGCCTTATGGGAAATGTTGCCCCACTACCCTGCCCCGACTAATCTTATCCAGGCTTTGCCACTGAGACATTAAGTAGAACAAGCAGGCCCACTATCACTGAGTTTGCTATTTCAGAAACTAGTAATTGTTTATAAACGAAAATAATGTTTTTGTAGCAAGTAGGTTTAAGTAGGACTTATGGACCTACAAATCATTATAGCCTCAGCCATATCCAGGCATCCAGAAGCTCTTCAATTAATAGCCAATGAAGACTGATAGATTTTCGTTTTCCAGGAATTATCATACCTCAGGATACGAGTAATCATATTGATTAACCTAACTTCATTTATCCATAATCTTCAAATTTTTTTTTTTGGGGGAGGGGGCTTGAACACTTTCGGACCTTGAAGGGTTTTCGCGTCATGTAGCGTAAAAATTGGGGTAGGATATATATAGCCCAGGCGCGGATCCACGTGGGGGGCGAGGGCGCCCGACGGGCCCGCCCCCACCTGGCAAAAAAAGTTTAGAGAAAAGATGGTAACTACAAATTTTCCTTTTCGTTTGCTCAATGGGAGGGGTTTTGAGTTTTTTTTGTTTCTTTGTTTATTTTACTTAGTGCTCACACTACTCCCCCACTGAGCGAAATATCGATCGGCGCGATTTTTACATTTCAGGCCGCCCCTATTGGAAAATCCTGGATCCGCCCTGCTAAAGCCCTCGTAACATCAATAGCCCTCGTAGCATGATTATAAATGGATTTGAATAATTATTACATCATTACATGTATATTTTCTGTGTTTGCTTTGAATTTATGTCTCGAATTAATTAATGTTTACCTTTTTCTGAACCTGATTGCATATTTATGTTTAAATTCCGTATTTTTCCTGTGTTTGTTCTGTATTTATCATTATATCCTGCCTCCTTGTCGCTACGAGGCTATATCGCACCCTAAATAAAAATAAATAAATAAAAAAATCTCTCACGCCCCTCACCGCGGCTACGCCACGGCCGTGGGGTGTCCCATATTCATTATTTCGCTTTCTTATCATTTTGTTCATTGCTTATTTCATATTCATTTTTGAATGAATAGCGACCCTCGATCACCCCGTATTATATAGCGACCCTCATTTCGTATTATGAATATAATATAGCGACCCTCATTTCGTAATATGAATAGCGACCCTCATGTCCTATTATGAATAGAGACCCTTTTCTCAAATTATGAATAGCGGTCCTTATGAAAAGCGAGGTTACCCCTCGTGTTTTGCTATGATATGAAATCTGTTATTTTGCTGTGACATTGGAGACTCTGGTGAAAGCTTTTGTCCAATCTTTCTTCTCTTTATCAATATCATCCATGTTACATTTTCACTTTTTGTTTTTTTATTTCGAAGACACCATAGCCTGAATTCTATCATTCTTTTGTTGCGCTAACTACGACCAAAGTCTTATTGGTCGCTTGATCGAAATATAGAAGAGATCTTTCTGTGCGGTGAACTCTGAGTCTAAGACCCAAGAAACTCGAAGGTGAGTCGTGCTATAATTATCCATATATTTAATATATTCCGCTACAATCATGACTGCCATGTACTTTAGATACATTTCTATTTTCTAGTGCTTTCATACTATTTCAGGATTTCATACTAGATCTAGATGTTTTGGAAATAACATACTGTGCAATCTACTCTCGAACTTTTCAGTTTTTGTCGTCATGAGCTAGTTTTCAGCCTTACCCCTTACCTCCCGGAAAGTCTTCCCAGACTTTAGGGGGACAATCTCGGGGAATTTCCGTGCAAATTAAAGAATAAGAAGAAGTTCGAACTCATAGACCTAATTACATTTTTAAGTTAACCGTTCAATTTCGTAAGTTTCTTGCATCAGTGATCAGAATAAATTCGAGTTATACTGCAACAGATTACCCTATTCCAATCTAGGTGGGTCTTAAATGGTGGATCTATTCTGAAAAGTGAAATGAGTCGTTAATTATACAATGGCAATGGCACTGCTACTGCTACTACTAGTACTAGACTCTATACTATACTATAGACTTTGTATGTAGGCCTACAGTATAGTGCTAGTGCTATCCTGCTACATGCCGTACGCATGCATGCATATCTGTGTGTGTTTAAAATAGTCATCGAAGTATAGTCATCGAAGTCAAAGTAGTCTAGATCTACTGCATGTTGCCTGCCCGGTTTCCGGTCACATGAGCAGTTTTTCACAGATAACTTCTCTGGCAATGAATTATATAGGCGCTAATATATTCTACTACTACATCACTTTGTCGCGAAAATTCTAACAAATCATGCGATGCCATTCTTTCTCGTGAAGTTCCAAACATTAAATGTCCCTAGTTCGCCGTCTGCGTGGAGCATTTTCCTGCCCTTTTCCACTCTCAGAGTCGGACTCGAGATCAAGGCTTTTAGATAAATCTCAAATAATTTGTCTTGATGAATTAATTTGTTCAATTGCAGTGTTTCTATCTCCCTGATCCAAGTGTTATTATTAATGCCACTCTATAAAGTATGTGTTCATGGCATGCCAAAGTGGATGAGGTATTGAGTTGTACTGAACGAAACAAGATGACTGTCATTTATAATAATAATACATAAGATTTGTAAGGCACCAAATCCACTTGACAATCAAATGCTCAAGGTGCAGCTTGTGCAAAAGATGAAATACATGATAAATAGACAAAAGTACAATAGGAAAGGTATGATGGTTGTTGACAAATTCAGTTGGTCATGTCAGTTCTCATTTGCGAATATGTAGAACTGTGATGGGCTAATGTAGCTTTACAAGCTCAATTGATGAGATAAACTGAGCACAGCATAAAGGTATATTTTGTGGGGCAGTTTTTAAACAAGAGCGCTGTCTTTTCGTTAAATTAGTTGTCTGTGAACTGTGAAAGATAACAATAATAAGACAATTATTAAAGATGACCAATTTTTCTATCGAATGCGAAAACATGTCAAAATGCGGATAGGGCCTATAGATGTAGGGAAAATTATGAGAAAGATTTTATCTTTCGTTTCGATATCTTTTCCTCAGATTAACTTTAACAGAAGAACCCAACTCATGGAACTTATTATAGACATTGCCACAAATGTTGAAGATGCAAGATGGTATGGACACCTAAAGATTTCACATAAAAATTGACAGGTATAGGCCTACATGTACGTCTATTTATAAACATGATGGTGTAATATTCAGTGATCTTGAAATTGATTTTCCTTAATATATGTAGGTAAACCATGAAAAGATATATAAAAGAGATACAGTCAAACCTGTCTATAGCGACCGCCTAAGGAAACACAAAAAGTGGTCTTTGTAGACAGGTTCCTTTAGTACATGTTTCAATGAGAAACCATTTTCAAGGGAAACAAAAATGTGGTCCTTGTAGACAGGTGGTCTTTGTAGACAGGTGGTCACTAAAGCAGGTTTGACTGTATATGAGTACAATTGTGGAGTAAATGTGATAATTTTGGATTGTTTTCAAAATGTTTTAAACATTTGTAAATAGAATGTATGGAAGTGATTCATTTCTAGGATGGACTAATGTGGCCACAGTAAAGTGGTATCATTTGAAAAAATTTTATATTGTGGGGTGTCAGGAAGAGTTTGGAAACAATGTTTCCAAAGTCAGTAGATTTACAAATTTGTCAGAAACAAGTTCTGTAAATGACCTGTCACAAATTTGTATGAGGAGGGAGGGGGACAGAAGAGGTAAAATCTTGATCATCAAACACTGCCCCACGTGAACATGTATTCTTGTTGAGAAGACTTAATGATGAACATTAGTGCAATTATAATTTGTGTATACTGCTTTTACATATTTAATTTTCATTTTTTTTTCTTCTTCATTTTTAGGATGATGCTTTCCCATAGGAGATGAACGCCGATGGAGCAAGATGACAACTTGAGGAGACAAAGGCAGAACAACAAAATAATGGGCCGTTTTGGAGAGGTACATGGTTATGAAAGTTTCCTTCTACCCTGACAACAATCTCTTTTCAAATTTTCCTTTTTCTGTTTGTTGAGACCATTGGAGTCCAGATTACAGGGACTCCATGTGTATACAGACAGAAATGGGGAAATCTAACCATGATAACAAGTTGATTTGAATCATAGTAGAAATATCATCAAAAAACAAATGAAGGTTATAGAGTACCGAAGTGTGATGTATTGGCCAAGTTGTCAAGGGTGCTGGTTCCAAACAATTTTGTGCTAAACAATGGCGTGGTGATAACACCAGCGCCACACACTGAATTTGCCCAGGTCCATCCCGTTGCTTGAATGATTTTGCGGTGAACCTCATGCGCAGGCTCTGTTGATTGGAACCAGTAACCAAGACGACGATGAAATATGGCATTTATAGCCCTTCGGTACTATTAAGTTTGACAGTTTGGTTCATTTAATAAATACATGTAGATGAAAATCTAAGAAATTATTTATTAGCTCACCTCAGCAAAATGCTCAACTTGACAGGAATCGTCCTTGGGAAAGGAAGTATCTAAAGTTGTTGATATGAGGTAACCATCTGGCATGGGGCAGCCCCAGGTGCCCCAGGGTCATATTTTGATATACTCTTACTTCTATAAAAGGATTGCTGGAATTTAAGCAAACTTGATAGGAATTATCCTTGGGTGAAAGGGATCTAACTTTGTGAGAATGAGTCTCTCTGACATGTGGGCAGCCTCTCCCCAAAATTGCCCCAGGGACTACGGTTATAAAATTTCAATGTCTTCCTTAAAAAAAACTACATATAACTTTCACAAATGTATTTTTCTAGAGAGAGGAAGGGGATGGTACTGGATGTGGATTGACATACTACCTCTCATGTAAGCATAATGTCCGCGAAACTCTTGATTCAATTTTTCAACTCACACTGAAATAGCTACATGTGGTTATAATGGTTTAATTGCCCTAACCAACCCCGACCCCCCCTAAAAAAAAAGAAGTTTTTTTCATCCTACTACGAACACTGCCCCCAGCTGAACATATGTATCCTTGTTCAGAAGACTGATCAACATGAGGGCAATTATAATTTGTGTATAATGCTTTTGCATTATTTTAAATTTTTAGGATGATGCTTCACCATAGGAGATGAACGCTGATGAAGCAAGATGACAACTTGAGGAGACAAAGGCAGAACAACAAAATAATGGGCTGTTTTGGAGAGGTACATGGTTATGAAAGTTTCCTTCTCTAACAATCTCTTTTAAAATCATCCCTTTTCCGTTGTTGAGACCACTGGAGTCAGATTACAGGGAATCCATGTGTATACAGACAGAACTAGGCAAATCTAACCTAATCTAACATTTATTTGTCAAATAAACCCAACTGTCAACCTTAAAGGGAGTGTAGACTGACGAGACTAAGTGTCTTTCCCATGGCCTGACTCGGGGCTAATCGAGATTAAGTCGCTGACTACCGTTAATCCAGTCCATTCGTTTACGTGCAGTTGTCCAAAAGAAGACGTAGATGGCATTAACCAGTATTTGCCAAGCTACACGGCCTTTAATAAAAATTGGATTTGGTAATTCTCAAAAAAACATATTTAAATATTACATGTACTTTCTATTAACGGATGGTTCCAGTCAAGTATGGTTAACCTCACATTTTCAGAGATTTCGCTGCAAGTCTTATGCACATTCTGATACCATTTTCGTCGAAATCCGATATACCTGTAAGGTGTAACAATTACAATTAGTATGCGCATGTCATCAAAAAGTGCAATACTTGCATATATTCATGTACAAGCAGAAATGTGTAGCGCATATCACATTTTAAACATCTCTATGCGCTTCCAAATTTAGAAATTATTAACCGGCTTTAGCTGTGCCACCATTACGGCGCTCTAGCATTTCAAGGAATTAATTCCAGCCATTTACCTCACCCAGGTCGAGTGTGGCAAATGTAGATTAATGTCTTACTAAAGAACATTGGTGATGCAGCGGAACTCGAACAGCGGACCTTGTGATCCGCAGTCCGATGACATATCCACATATACAGGTTTAGATGTATTTCTTCATAAGTGGGAGCTTTGAGCTTCTCTAGTTCTGGTAGCAAAAAAGGAAATTGGAATGTTACTTGTTGAATATGTCCTTATACATGTAATGTTCCAAATTGCATCAAAAGATGTCAATTGTATCAAAATGTGCCAGACATGTTCTTGTTCCGTGCATGATTTCTGATGAATTTGAATTTTCTTTTTCTTTTCATGCAGCATTCAAATGGACTTCCAATCCAGCTCTTTTCATTGGTAACTAGGCCCAGGCTTTGACGGCTGTAGAAGGAGGAGGCATCAATCGTCAGACGATAGCAGTTTGCACCTTTTTCTTTTCATGCAGCATTCAAATGGACTTCCAATCCAGCTCTTTTCATTGGTAACTAGGCCCAGGCTTTGACGGCTGTAGAAGGAGGAGGCATCAATCGTCAGACGATAGCAGTTTGCACCTGTGCTCGGGCTGCCCCGTCATTTAAAATGTGGGCATGTACCGTTGATCTAAATACAGTGGAACCTCGTTATAATAAACACTATAATTATCCAAATGTAATTTTGATGGTCCCACTTCTTTGTATTCTGGTTTTGGGCCCTCATATAACAAGGCTCCAATATAACTACAATGTAGGTAATTTCCTTGTGACTTCTCTTTACCAATCATTAGTCATTATATAAATGCACCATTTTCTATGAAAACTTAATTTACCACTGCACATGTGCAAGGAATTACGCAGTCAAAGATGTACATATTATATTATAATTTGTGTTTCAATCTATCACTTCCAGTTTTATATTGCACATTTTTTGCATACAAAGCCATTTTTATTACAAAAATTCAATCTCGTTTTCTAAATTAAATATCAATACCATTAAGTAATTGTTGTACTTTTCTATTAAATGTAATTAGGGATGAATACATGATTGATACGGTATAATTTGCCATCATTATTTCACATAAATATGTCTTGGTAGTTAAAGGTACATGTAGTCCAGAATGTGTGGTGAAGAATATAGACCAAAGGAAGAGTGTAGGGTGGGTTGTGAAAAATTGTTGGGTGAAACGTATGATTGTGAAAGGCAGAATGGAAGGCCCATAATGAATATGTGATTGTGAAAGGATGAGAAAAAAGGAAGGGAATACAGGAAGTAGATTGAATGCACTGATTTATAGTAGATGTCATTAATGAATTACAAATGAATGAGTTAGGATAACATGTGTGAATGAAAGTTGACCGAAGGATACGAGAGCTGAATAAACACGTACATGTATAATACATTCATTCACATTCCTCCATATATTACCCAGGGCAAACTCCCATATTTTGGAGGAACTCGCATGTCGAGATATAAAAAGTAGTCCTATATAAGTGCATCATATGACCACTTCGCAACATCCCTATGGTGGACTACTTTTATAGCAAATGCATGGTGGGCCCTTCCAGAGAGTGCCTAATGTGTTTGTGTGCTGGAAAAGGGTATGGTGGGGGGACAAAAATCTGCATCACCCCACTCTTACATGCAGGCCCGCTGAATGCTTTTCATAGTGGGTGGGGAGGCTATATATGAGTATATATGATCAGGTAGAGCGTAGCGTAAATTGGCGGGGTCAGGGTGGAGCCCCGGAAGCTCAGGGGTATGGGCATTTAATTCAGTCAGATGAGCATATTTTGATACCTTATTTGTGACACTGGCAGGACACTAATTGGCGTGGGGTCCAGGGGCGGAGCCCAAGCTAGGGTTTTAGGGAATAAATGAGGTCAGATGAGCATCCATGCAGGGGCCCACCTTAGTGCCATTGGTTGGGTCGTGTGGGCAAAGCCCCCGGAAGCTCAGGGGGTTTAAGCGTTTAATTAAGGTCAGATGAGCATATTTTGATACCTTATTTTTGACACTGGCAGGACACTAATTGGCGTTGGGTCCAGGGGCAGAGCCCCAGAAGCTCAGGGTTTTAGGCATTTTATAACGGTCAGATAAGCATTCAGGGGCCCGCCTTAGGCCCTAGGTGGAATCCAGGGGCAGAGCTACCGGAAGCTCAGGGTTTGAGGCTTTAATCAAGGTTAGATGAGCATATTTTTATGTATTTTGTGACACTGGCAGGTCACTTTTCTTTCTTTCTTTTCTCTTTCTTTCTATTTCTCGTTAATATACTTTTTCAAAAAGGTGGGGGGCTCGAGGGAGCCCCCGTTCCTCGGGCCTTGACATTTAGGCCTCTAAATAAGCATATTTCTTGCCTGACTGTAAATATAGGAATTTGTCATTTTCCAACAAACGCATAAACAATTATAATTTACTAAAAAGTGAGGAAAAATCTCGGAAAACTATGTCGATCATTTCAGCAACATTTGTAAATCACCGGTATCGAACTAGAAATAAACCATGTTTGAATTATATTGCCCCCCCCATAAGTGCGCCATATGCAGTGCCCCCCTCGAGCCTCACCTTGTTGCATGGCGGGAAAAAACGCAATTGATCTCTCCTACCTTTCTTCTTTCTCTTTTTTTTCTTCACTTTCTCTCCTCTTTCCCATTCCATTTCCTTACTTCTCTCTCTTTAGGTTTGCTGGGGGAGGAAGCCTGTTGCCCCTGATCGATCCACACGTTGTTGGCGGGATTCATCGCAACTGATCTCCCCTTCTTTCTAATCACCTTTCTTTTCTTCTTCCTCTTTTTGTTCCCTTTTAGCTCTCCTCTTTCCCTTCCTTCTCTCTTTTTTTTGGCGGGGGGGGGGAGGGGGAGGGGGAGAGGCAAGGGCCTTTGCCCCCGATCCACAACTTGTTGGCGGGAAGATTGCAACTGATATCCCCTTCTTTTCTTTTCTAATTCTTCCTCTTTTTTCTCCTTCCCTTTATCTCCTCTTTTCCTTTTTTTATTTCCCTTTCCTTCCTTCTCTCTTGTTTTTATGGGGGGTAACAGCCTAGGAGGTAAGGCCCTTTCGCCCCCATCTCCTTCTTTTCCCCTTTTTCTTCTTCCTCTTCTAACTTTCCCTTTCTCTCCTTCCCTTTCCCTTCTTTTCCTTTCTCTCTCTCTCTATTTGGCGGGAGGCCCACTCGGCCCCTGGATCCACGCCTGGGGGGTCTGAGTTGGAGCAGTACAATTCATTAAAATATATAATGTGTTAGGTATCATATTTCATTAAATTTTTGCAAACATATTATGATCTTTATAATTCGATATTCATGTCCTGTAGGTAGCAAGTAGTGCTATTTATTAAGCTTCAGGATTAATTTTTTTTAAGTCGTAATGACCCGTAGCACAGAAAGACTCGCATCACAGTGGACCAGGAAATGCTAAGTAATAAACATGATATAGCAACATTGTATCGGAAAAGCCCACGATATTCAAATAAAAACATAATGTGGTACAAGGGTGGCGGAGCGTCTTTAAAAGTTGGGGCACCATAAAGGGCACTTTCTTGAAGAAAGAGGCACTTAAAAGATAACCTCAAAGCAAAAATATACAATTTTCAAACATTGGTATACACATGTACCCTTATAATTATTGTGATTGATACATTTCAATATCAGGGATGATTTCACTGTTTATTATGATTTTGCGGCTGGGTGTGATGGTCTGAATTTCCATTTTCGAGTGAGCAATGAGAGCGAGCAAAAATTGTAAGATTTATGAGGACACAATTAAAGAGGACAAATCCAATCCTGATGGGGTTTTAACCACAATCTCATCATGAAAGACTGAAAAGATTTGTAAATACATGATGTAGTTACATAATTTACAGCAACTGAAAATATGCGAGAACATGGCAATGAGTTTGAGGGTGAACACTCGAGAAAAAATGCTATTAGTCGCTTTAAATTAGGAGCACATGTTACATAGAAAGGAAAAAGGGGCACTTATTACAAAGGAAAGAGGCATGCATCTATCAGATTTTAATAAGGGCATTATTCTATCAGAGGTTAAAAGGGGTATTTATGAGACGTGGAAAGGGCTCTTAATAAAAGGAACAAAGGCACTTGTAAGAAAGGAAAAGGGATCACTTGTGAATAGTAAAGGAGCACTAATCAGAGATTAAAAGGAGCACTTATTAAAAGGAAAACGGGCACATGTCAGATTTGAATAGGGGCATTTACACAGTTGAAAAGGGGCATTTGTAAGAAGGGAAAAGTGTCACTTATCAGAAGGACAAAAGGCAATTATATGAACAAGGAAAAGGTCATATGTCAAACTAAAGGGCTATTTATTTGAAGAGGAAGTAAAGGGACATTTTCCTCTGTAAAGGGAACTTTGGGGTACTTGAAAAAGTGTTGGGGCGTGCCCCGGAGATCAAACATATTTGTTTCTAAACAGGGGCACCGTATCTGAAGTAAAAGGGGCACTCGAAAACATGGGGGCATTTTTGTGTTTTTGTTTCTAATTTTTTGTTCTAAATCTTGCCTTTTAAGTACAGTCATCAAAGGTGTTTCAAATATCAACATTGCATCCTCTCTTTCTCTCTCACCCTCTCCTCTCTCTCTCTCTCTCTCCTTTCCCCCTCTTCCCCCTCCTGTCATATAACTTTTTGATATCTTTGTATAGAATAATCATTTTACAAAATATTATAAAGGAAACATTTCACAAATCAGCAGTCATTCTTTTCGCACATCACATGATTACGCCTCGTCAAATGCTCTGCAGTTTAGACATTCAAAATTTTAATATATACAATAACAGTTGAGTTATGTATTATATCATATTCTCACTGTCATATAGGCAGAAAATATTTAATAAATACAAGATAATATAATACAATTTAAAAAAAAGTTTTCCCCATCACCTGTTACATTTTTTGTTTAACTTCAAAGTTTCTAGGAATAGTAAGTAATGATATCTGCCTCAGCAGCGTGCATAGTTATTTTTTAAATGGTTAAATTATGATGCAATAAATGCACTTGCATTTCACGGGTTTAGGAACATTATTAAATATATTTTTAGACAATATCATCATCATGTAAAAAAAAAAACATCTAGTTCCTTTAGATGGGACACGAAAGTAAAACAAATCGGCCAGTACTGCAGTAGACACTTTTCGCCAATCGCTAGCAGACTCATCTCGCCGATCGGCCAGTGGACACTTTTCGCCAATCGCAGACTCATCTCGCCGATCTAGGAGACACATCTCGCCGGGGGAATGCGGCAAGATGTCTGTAAGACGCAGCTCGCCAGGCGAGATGCGTCTGTACAGATGATTTCGCTAAGACACATCTCGCCACGACACCGGCAAAGGGGATTACATTGCACAGCCCTATGTTTACTATAGGCAAAGGCATTGTTTAACAATGCCAAATCTGAGATGCATGGCCCTACGTGTTATCAGCGTCTTGTGATATGGTGTAATATTGAAGCCCTAAAAATTGCGTTTCAAAATGATCACGAAGTGCCTCAAAAAGTAAAAATCTTTGAGTGACCGGTTTTACCATACTCATTTTCCCCAATAGACTGTAGTGTTAATTATAAAAACCGTTGG
>CP137684.1:6913962-6943096 GCA_037976565.1 Mesocentrotus franciscanus
TTTCAGTTTTGTCGGGTTTGCACGATATGGTGCCTGTTTGATTGGGGTCGTATTCTCCCACATCAACATCATGCTCAACAGCATCAGTTCGGGAGGGAACATCAGCAAATAATTGTGGATATTCACTCAACAGCTCTTTCACATCGCTCCTCTCCTTCACAGACAAATGGGTTAGTTTATTATCTATGTGTGCTAGAACCTCTGAATTTTTCAATTTCACACATGGGTTCTCTCTTTCAATCTTGCACACTTCTTTCTCAACTTCACCCTGTGAGTCACATTCAACAGCACTCAACACTGGTTGTGCTTTACTCGTCATCTCTCCGGATATATGGCTTAAGCATATTCACATGACACACACGTCTCTTCTTCTGCCTATCTGGAGTATTGAAAACATAGTCGACATCACCAACTTTCTCAGCAATAGTGTATGGCCCAGAAAATCTAGCCTGCAGAGAATGACCAACTATCGGCAGTAAGACCAAGACTTCATCTCCTACCTCGAAATTTCTTTCTTTGGATTTCCTGTCATACCATGACTTCATCCTCTCCTGAGAATCAGACAAGTTCTGTCTGGCAACCTCCCACGCCTTAATTATGCATTCTCTCACGGAAAGTACTCACATACTCCAACACATTTGCTTGTGCATCATCACACAACAGTCTCTCTTTCAGCAACTTCAATGGTCCACGTACTGAGTGACCGTACACCAACTCAAAAGAACTGAACCCAAGCGACTCTTGTACAGCATCTCGCACAGCAAACAACAACAAGGGAACTCCCTCATCCCATTGTTTCTCTGATTGCATACAATACGTTTTCAACATATTCTTCAAAGTTTGGTGGAATCTCTCCAGTGCTCCCTGGGATTCTGGGTGGTACGCACTCGAAACGACATGCTTTATGCCCAGTTCCTTCAACACCTGATTGAACACCTTAGACATAAAATTCGACCCTTGATCAGATTGTACAGTTTTCGGTAGCCCAACAGTAGTGAAAAATTTCACTAACGCCTTTGTCACATTAGTCGCTGTAATGCGTCTCAGTGGTATCGCTTCTGTATATCTTGTCGCAGCGCACATGATTGTCAATAAGTATTCAGTACCTGCCTTTGTCTTTGGCAGAGGACCTACGCAATCCACTATGATTCTAGAAAATGGCTCATCGAACGCCGGTATTGGCTTCAATGGTGCTGCCGGTATTTTCTGATTCGGTTTGCCTACAACTTGACATGAATGGCAACGTCTGCAAAAATTTGCTACATCCTTTTGCATACCTGGCCAAAAGAAATGAGAAAGAATTTTCTCCTGGGTTTTGTGAACCCTAAGTGACCCGCAAGTGGAGCTTCATGAGCAAGGCTAATTATGTCCTGCCTGTATGTAGAAGGGACTACGATTTGGTGGACTTCTTTCCACACGTCATCTGCAGGGACATCTGCTGGCCTCCACTTTCTCATTAGCACACCTGATTTCTTGTAAAAACAAACAGGCACAGCCAATGCCTCCTCCTCAGAAACAGCTCTCTCATTCAAAGAAATCAACTGAGGATCTGTCTGTTGTCCTCTAGCAACTTTCTCTCGTTCAAAGATAGTGGTTCAGATTTTTCACTATTTCCTACACTATGAACCTTTCTTGCACTATCACCCACGTTTGAATCAGACTCATCCTCAACCGAACGACAAAAGAAAGAATCTCCTAAGTCAACATCTATCCCATTAGACTTCTTCTCTGACTCACTTTTCTTTGCCATTGAACGAGTTACAGCACATGCTGGGAACACAACGGGAAATTCTGCAACCAACTCATCTGTTTCAGAACGCTCACAAGGACTAGAACTCACTACTGGACATGGAACAACTCTTTCACCAGCGAGATCATTGCCTAATATGATGGATACCTCTTCCACAGGAAGTGATGGTCTAACTGCCATCTTCACCATACCAGAAACAAGGTCTGACTTCAAGTCTACCACATCAAGGGGCGCTTCCACAAAGCCGTCTCCAATGCCTTTGAGCAAAACACTAGCACCAACAGAATAACTATCACTAAAGGGCAACGCACTTTCCAAAATCAAGGACTGAGAAGCACCAGTAACTCGCACTACTTTCACTTTTCTTGCTATATCACTCCCGGTACAGACACATATCCTACAGACACAAACGGTTCATACTCTTTCTGAATTTTTTCCATGTTTGCAGGTTCAATTCTACTTTGCGAGTTTGACATGGTTTGTACAAATGCATTAGGATGTGCACCAACTTCCTTTTCTTTGCTTGAATTAAGCGAAGGACACTTTGACTTTAGGTGCCCATACTGTTTGCACGCATAGCACATTCTTTCCTCTGTTGCCTGTCCTTGCTGGGACTGCGGTTTTATGTCATCTTTCACCTGTGATGAACTAGTTTTCTGGCTTTTGCTCCAGTTTCCTTTTTTTCTTAGGTTCTACGTTTGCTTTGTTCGAGTTTTTGTGCGTGAGCACGTAATCATCTGCAATTCTTGCTGCTTCACCCAGCGAATTGACACGCTGCTCCTCTAAATGTATACGAACATCCAGTCGCATGCTGCGCTTGAATTCTTCAAGTAGAATAATTTCACGCAATTTATCATAATCATGATCTACATGGAGAGATGAGCTCCATCTGTCAAACAATTGCTCTGTTTGTTTAGAAAACTCCATATGAGTTTGCGATTCATCCTTTCGCGCTTTGCGAAATCGCTGTCTGTACGCTTCGGGTACAAGTTCGTAAGCTTTCAGCACGCTCGATTTTACTTTATCATAATCCGACACGTCGGCCATCGACATTGCTAAATAAGCATCCCTAGCCTTACCGCTAAGCTTACTCTGAATCAGGTGAGCCCACATTTCCCGAGGCCACCCCATGCTTTGAGCTAACTTCTCAAAGTGTGGAAAGTACTTTTCCACCCCTTCCTCCTCGAATGGAGGGACCATTCTGACATTTTTAGCAACGTCAAAATGCCTATCAGCACTTCTGCTCTCTTTTCTGTTCACGGCAACAAGTTTCTCTCTCCAACTCTACTCGCCCTCTCTAATTCCAGCTCCTTCATCCTCACTTCATCCGAAACTGAAGACCTAGCCTGAGAATCTACTTCAGGAGACCGAGACCTTGGAGGAGTCACACTGATACTACCTGCCGCCTCTGAAGACAATACCTCTTCAGCAACCATAAACTCGACAATCTTGTTCAAAATTGCAGACTTCAGCATGTAGCGTTTGATACCTACAACCTCATAATGAGTTGCTACATCCAACAATTCAACTTTAGTCAATGAGCTTAACCGCTCCGCAGACGGATCCCTAACAAACTCTCCCAACGAGAACTCGCTAGCCATCATGCAAAAAAACCTAGCCTCCTAAATAACCTAGAAAGAACTAGAACCTGGCTGTTATAATCCCCAGCCAACCTGACAACACCTAGATTCTACAATAACCGAGAAATCTAGACAACCTGACTGTTATAAGTAACCCTCAGTCAAACCCTGCAAATCCATGCAGAAAAGTGAGAAGACAACAATTTTTTTCTCACCACACACACACCAGTATTGCTCGAACCTGAAACGGCTACCCCAGCGGTGCCCGACGAGATCATCATAACAAACGCAACGACATCGACAAGACACACACAGTACACACCGAACAGTCCGCTCATAAGTAACGTGTATGAAACCCGTCGCACGCAATGTAACATGCCAGCGCTCATATCACGACGAAAATCGCCTGAAAATCCAACTTTTCACTGTATATAACTACCTGGCCAAGCCCCCATTTGTTACGAATGATGTCCTCCACCCGTTGCCCCCAGGTCCTTACGTCACTCAACAGACGACAAAGTTACACAAAGTGGTTTGATTTCAGGAACTGATCTTATTCAATCGTCATTTCGAGCTTCGTTCTTCAACTCCAAAACTAAACTAACTCGTCCTCAGGACAAGTACGTACATTGTATCTCGATACATTCGATACACCCATCACAACATCTCACTCTTTTCTTCTCTCACTAGTCGAATCTCAGTCTCTCAGATCCACTCCATTCCTCCTCACTTTACGACCTTCTCTTTCTTTGTAAACAAAATGGCAGGATGTTTTATGCAGTTGATATGTGTTATTATTCAGTTGTTATGGTTGCATGATTCATTTTGGTGTTCATAAATTAATTTACATGCATGCTGTTCTCTTTTGATTCTTCTATTGATCTTTATTCTTGTTTCTATTCCTGAAAACACACTTCTGGTGATATGTGCTTCAAAAATGCGTTAATTGTTATCATTAATATTGTTTTCATTATTAATTTTTTATTACAGTAGTAATAACACGCGTACGCGCGTCACAATTATCCCATTAAGCCCTGGTTTCACCAACCTTACTTGGAACAAACAATGTATTCCATTATCTCCAATCTTGATTTCCCAATTTGCGATTTTTGTTTAAAGTGATGAAAACATTTATTGGCTCCTCGAACCGGGCCCTGATTCATTATGATTGAGGACACCCCATGCTATCGAGAAAAGGGGGTAACGTAACAAACGGGAGAAACAGAGGGCAATATATAAATATATTTATTATTTATATATATATATACCAACCATAGAGATATATATACTAACGCTAGAGGGCGTACTCGCTCAAATTGCTGTGCCGACCTGGAGCGTTGGCCGCCATTACTAAGAAGGGCAGAAAAACGAACGACCCAACAAGATACTGTGCACAACATACGGGGGAAATCTACATATCCTTCTATATTCTATCTATCTATCCATGTATTTATGTGCCTAGCTATCTACGTATCCACCTGGCTCTCATGTTCCTGTCAGTCCCAATAACTGAATTAGAAAGACATTGGCCCTGTTGCATAAAACTTTGTTTGATATCATGATATAAAAATCAAACACAAGTCCCAAATGCTTGATTCTGATTGGTTGAAAGTCAAGTAATATTTGATGTAATACTCATAATATCAAATTTTATGTAACGCACAGTAACGGCGCCATTGTGTGACGTTCTGCTAGGTCTCACTCTGACTTTAAATTATTCAAAAATATTTCTTTACTCGTATGAAATAAAAATAAACAGTTTCTTTGCATGAAATCACGAACTGATGTAGATTGACAAAGAGGAACCCAAATTGTATTTGTAGATATACTGCAATACAAATAGCTTTCTGTATCCCTTTACCTCACCATAACACCCGTAATTAAACTTGACCTACACCAGTCACCATGACTGAGGCATGAGTAGGGTTCATGCATTATGCAAAATACCACAATTATTACGTTTCATACTCGAAAACCGATAAATCAACCCGAAAAATAAAGCATAACATTGCACAGTTTCGAATGGGACATCCGGGTATTTCTCGATGTTTTGCCCTTCTCAGTAATGGCGGACCGCCCTCCATGCCCGCACAGAGCTTTGCACGGGCGCGTACGCCGAGTCCGCGCTCTAGCCTTATTAAATATATATCTCTATGATACCAACTTGTTAGTATTAACAGGACATCTATATATAACCCTACATGTTACACTAACCGGACATCATGCACAACTGGTATATTAACCCTTACCCTAGATTCAAAGTAATATACCTAATTAAACTAATGACTAATGATTAAACCTTTTATTTCTTTGGAGGCCTTTGAGTTTCCTCTGCCTGCAAGCGTACGTAGAGGGCAGTACTTCTTTTTTTTCAATCGTTAACAGGACGCGAAAATGTTCTGGTAACGACCATGTGCATGTCTACTAAATGACTCTTTGTTTCACTACATGTGTCCGTCTAATGACGCAGTGAGGTAAATATATATATAGTGGGAGAGAGAAAGAGAGTAAGATAAAGCAAGAGAAAGCGAGAGAAAAGGAGGGAAATGGGAGGAGAGAGTGAAACAGAAAGAATGACAGAGACAGATACAGAGAGCGAGAGAGAGAGAGAGAGTAGTAAAAGGCGTGGACATGGAACTTTTCACCTCCAAGCTATTTTGTTTTATCTCAGAAATATAACGAGAAATCATACCCTTCTAGGCTTATTTGAAGAAAAGTTTAGGCTTATCATTTTTTTGTTGTGTTCGAATTTGCCTAAACAAGTTTTGAATCGATACGGTATTTTGTTGCACTAAAAACAAACACACATTCAAAGCCCCGGAGGTGGTTAAACATGATGCTTTTTAAAGTACCTGAGCGAAGAAATGTCACAACATGTCACAAAATGGACAAATTATACATGTACTGAAAGCTAATTACACCAATATGAACACAAATCATCTGCTCTACAGTATTATAAAAATAAATGAAACGCGACAAGATGCTTTTTCCAAGACCCTTCTCAGAACTTCTTTTCCTGGCTTGAAAAATAAAATTACGGAGTACAGACTTATGACGTCAGAGGTTGGGCACGATCGAAATTCCTAGGCCTCTAGCTAGCTCGGCTCTCGATCGCGCGCTCAGCTCGCGTACGGTATTTTGCATTCAGTATACATTATCCAGACTTCGAATGATTATACCTAAGCCAGCTTTGATGAAAGTGGAATAACAATCTCTCGAAATCATGCAATTACATTTATTAATGCATATTAAATTAAGCAAATTTTGTAATGTAATACGAGGGGGTGAATCGTGCAGATCGATTTGTCCAAATATTCTTCCGTTTTGTGTAATTTGCTGTGAAGCTTTGCTGTTGAGTGTTGATTATACGGAGACCATGATGATCATGCAGTGAATCGCGAGGGTCCCTTTGGCTTTGCATTTTTATGATGTCGTGCAGTTCCACTATTGTGCATATATGTAAATGGTATTCGCAAGATATCATAATCTCACTGTTCTCACATCTATTCTTCTTTGTATTTTTATCCGTGAAATTTGCCAAAATAGCCCTACACTTTCTAAAAATGAGAAAATGTCTCGCCCAGTCACCCCAGTGCATGACGGATCGATCGCCTGTTCAGCGGGGCCTGTGCGGCGGGGCAGCTCGGCTCAGCCAGCTCGACCTTGGGCATTTCACGTACGGCGCTAGTGTACTTTCGTATCCATTT
This sequence comes from Mesocentrotus franciscanus, assembly GCA_037976565.1. Taxonomy (NCBI): domain Eukaryota; kingdom Metazoa; phylum Echinodermata; class Echinoidea; order Camarodonta; family Strongylocentrotidae; genus Mesocentrotus; species Mesocentrotus franciscanus. Next base: position 6,921,000 of record CP137684.1, read on the forward strand.
TTGACCCGTAACTCCGGCGTGGAGCCTACTAAAACATACAAATAATCAAATAAATCTTCATCAATTGTTCAAATAATGGTCATGATTTAAAATTCGCAGTGCATGTGCACCAAGTGCAGTGCAGTACTATCATGTAGCAAGTTAAATTTTGATAGGATATTTCGCGTTCGAGTGGCTTTCGTATACGTATAATGCATGCAGCGGACAGAGCTGTGTGAGGGGGCTTGGGAGCACTCTCGCTCATGTGCCCAACTTATTACGTCACACATCGTACCAGCGAACAGCGGGCCGATCGAGGCCGGACAAAACGGGTAGCAAATTCATCATTTTTAATAGCAGATTAGTCAATTCTGTAACAATTTTTGAAAAGTAAATATGAATTATTAGAAAGATTGTAACATTACCTTTGCAATGATACCAACATTATTAAGGATAAAAGCATTTTAAAACCTTCGCTCTGGTACTTTAACAATATTTTTTGTATAGGTATCATCATGTACAGCTTCAATGATGAATTCATCTGGAACTTCATCTACCGTAGGAATGATTACTACGTCAGCGTCTACACCTACAATTGAAGGTACGGGTTATATGACAATTGCCCCCGGTTTAGACAGTTACCCCCCGATGAAAATTACTCCCCACCCCTAAAAATTACCCACTCAGACAACTACCCCCGTGGACAATTACCCCCGAGAACAATTACCACCCCTCCAAACCCCCCTGTTTATTAAAGGGGAAGTTGGTTTTAATAAAAGCAGAATTTTGTTCAGGGGGTAATTGTCCTCGCGGGCGGGGAGGTGGGTTGAATTGGGGTAATTTTCGGGGGGTAATTGTCTTTGGGGGGAAGGTAATTGTTCATGGGGAGGGTGGTAATTTCAGGGGTTATTTATTTATTAAGAGTAACTGTCCTGAAACGCATTGGGTTCTTTCTATTGGCCAGTTTCACACCGCATTCCATATGAATTGACTTCACTGAATGTTCGTGGATATATGTCACGATAGAAGTGATGCGTCCTGTAAGGCATATGAATAGCATTAGAAAACAAAACTTATACAGAAATAAAGCCAGGAAATCATCGCCATAATTGGATTCGATCCGTTTTTATTAAGTTTTATTTTGACCGGGTAGCCCCATCCGTATTTAAAATACAGTTCTTCCTGAGAGCCCTGTATTCAATTAAATATACATTCCACAGTTCAAATTACAAATACACTGTTGCTCATAAAGTTGGATTTTTTTTTTAAAACCCCAATTTATCGAATTATTTTGACAATGATTTATTCCTAATAGATGTCGATAATAGTATACATTCTCAGATTTTATTGAATAATAATTTGCGAGTGTTTGTTTTACGTGACTGCTAAAGCATGTGTAAGCTACTATGCTTATCAACTAGGGGACCTACGCCCTAAAGTCATAAATGACAGTAATGAGGATTAATGCCTCACAAAAGGGCACCAATATAACACATCGACTAGGTTTTGGTCCTGGGGCCTCACAGTTACGAGGCCATTGCTTTGCCACGGAATCATGACTGTATGCAGACTGTATCAAATCATGGCCCATTTCTCTGATGCTAGTCTTTTTTTCCAGACATTTTACTTTGTCCAGCTATTCAGCCCAGGTATATGCAATGTTTACGTCTCTCTCACGGACATTTAATTGTTTACATGACTATAACTTCTCTCTTTCTCTATAGAGTAAATATTCAATTCTATTTATGCTGGAATTATTGAATGCATCGATCTCCATTGCATATCTTTCTCCCTCTCTTCTCTTCTCTCTCTTGCTCTGTTCTTTTCCCCTCTCTTTGAGAGTTTGAGATAGGATTTCATGTCTCATTTAGCCTTTAAGTAAATCGTGGCATTATCATAATGACCTTGGAACTCAAAATACGAATTTGCATATTATGACGTCAGCATATTTATGGAAAATTGATTGTATCTCTGTAAATATTGATCGATTTTCTTCCAAATTTTGATATGTTGTAGCTATAAAGACAATATCCTACAAAATGTCTCACCCTCTCGCTTTCTCGCCTCTGGCTCCTGTTCTCTCTCCTTTTGTCTTAGTACGTTCCTTAATTTTCTCTAGCTCTTTCCTTTGCTCTTTGTATTCTTAGTTCATCCCTACCATGTTTCCTTATACTATCCTCTCTCCTTCTAAGCGCATGCATTCTGATTCCTTTTATCCCTCTGTCCAGCTCATGTATTTTTTAACATGACTATACCCCGTCTCCCTCTCTCCTTAATAACTATCTACTGCCATACATCTCTCCATATCAGATCCTTAACAAACGTCCAGACCACCTCATTCGTCTCAGTGACGAATTCTTATCTCGTTTCTTATTGGTACAGATGGTGAGGTACGTCTTGTGGGAGGCATCTCGGATTCTGAAGGCCGTGTAGAAGTCAGCTACAACGGAGAATGGGGAACTGTTTGTGATGATGCTTGGGATACAAACGATGCCAGTGTGGTTTGTCGATCTCTCGGTTTTGCTGGTGCTCTTGAAGCTGTCTCATCGGCAGGATTCGGCCAAGGCACTGGAACCATTGTCCTTGATGACGTCAATTGCTCTGGAAACGAATCGAGTCTCTTTGAGTGCTCCAATCGTGGTCTTGGAGTCAATAACTGTGGCCATTCAGAAGATGCTGGGGTTCGTTGTCTAGTGCTTGAAGGTATGTTTAGATGAGTTATTGTTAATAATGTCATTTTGGTCGATTCCGCTAACTAAACTTCGAATGAAATTACCGTGCTCTTTATGACATGTTGTGTATCATGATAGTGATATTACTTAGTATATCACGAAATTTGAGTAGAGCAACTTGTAGTGAAACAAGCAGTACTGGACTTGACATACAGGTGTACGTTCTAAACAGTAATGATTACAAATAGCTATCATTCAGATGAAACAATCGAGATTAGCCATAATTATCTGAACAAGAAAATATCGATCAATAAGAACAAATTATTTCTTCTTGTTACAGATGGTGAGGTACGTCTTGTGGGAGGCACCTCGGATTCTGAAGGCCGTGTAGAAGTCAGCTACAACGGAGAATGGGGAACTGTTTGTGATGATGCTTGGGATACAAACGATGCCAGTGTGGTCTGTCGATCTCTCGGTTTTGCTGGTGCTCTTGAAGCTGTCTTATGGGCAGGATTCGGCCAAGGCACTGGAACCATTGTCCTTGATGACGTCAATTGCTCTGGAAACGAATCGAGTCTCTTTGAGTGCTCCAATCGTGGTCTTGGAGTCAATAACTGTGGCCATTCAGAAGATGCTGGGGTTCGTTGTCTAGTGATTGAAGGTATGTTTAGATTAATTATTGTTAATAATGTCATTTTGGTCGATTCCGCTAACTAAACTTCCAATGTAATTATAGTGCTTTATAACATGACATGCTGTGTATCATGATAGTGATATTTCTTAGTATATCACGAAATTTGAGTAGAGCAACTTGTAGTGAAACAAGCAGTACTGGACTTGACATACAGGTGTACGTTCTAAACAGTAATGATTACAAAAGCTATCATTCAGATGAAACAATCGAGATTAGCCATAATTATCACAACAAGAAAATATCAATCAATAAGAACAAATTATTAGGTGGTCTCTCATAGACAGACCACATATTGATTTCGTCAAAATTTTCTTTCTTTATTTCTTTATTAGGTGGTCTGTCATAGACAGACCACCTATTGATTTCGTCAGAATTTTCTTTCTTTCTTTTTATTTCTTTCTCACCTTGTATTGTGCCGGTAATAACTTAAGATCGGTGCAGTCAATTTCTTTCAATTTTGGCCCAGTCATAGGTCCTTGTCATGAGACATAACAATAACATTTCCAAGGTCATCAGGTCTTCATGACGCCATCCAGTCGCCATTTTGTGGTTTTTGGGGACATTCAAGTTATTGTCATATCTTCATAACGGAAAGTAATTTCTCATTCATATTTATCATGATCAAGGTCAATATCCGTCCGGTCAATTTCACGTCAAAATACGTGCGTCAGTGCTCGCGCAAAATTTCAAAATGCTCAAAATCACTTTTTAATTAAATTAGAGTACGTTTCAGGCCATTTTAAGCATTTCGCAATAAAACGCGCACACGCGAATGCTCGCGCGTTTTTGTTAGTGACGGCCGAACGCAAAACAATTCCTCCTCTTTTTTGACATGATATTCCTCATTCCTTTCCGAACAATTTGATACCATTTTTATCTTTTTATGACCATTAATAATCAAATGAGCGTCCGTTCAAGAAACATGTCCATGCGCGCGAACTCTTGTTATACATAGCATATATGGGCAAAAACATGCCTATACAAAATCCATTATAGCTCTTTGGGATGCACAGGGACCCCAATTTTTTCATATTTGGATAGAGTATGAGTTTGAGATAGGATTTCATGTCTCATTTAGCCTTTAAGTAAATCGTGGCATTATCATAATGACCTTGGAACTCAAAATACGAATTTGCATATTATGACGTCAGCATATTTATGGAAAATTGATTGTATCTCTGTAAATATTGATCGATTTTCTTCCAAATTTTGATATGTTGTAGCTATAAAGACAATATCCTACAAAATGTCTCACCCTCTCGCTTTTTCGCCTCTGGCTCCTGTTCTCTCTCCTTTTGTCTTAGTACGTTCCTTAATTTTCTCTAGCTCTTTCCTTTGCTCTTTGTATTCTTAGTTCATCCCTACCATGTTTCCTTATACTATCCTCTCTCCTTCTAAGCGCATGCATTCTGATTCCTCTTTTATCCCTCTGTCCAGCTCATGTATTTTTTAACATGACTATACCCCGTCTCCCTCTCTCCTTAATAACTATCTACTGCCATACATCTCTCCATATCAGATCCTTAACAAACGTCCAGACCACCTCATTCGTCTCAGTGACGAATTCTTATCTCGTTTCTTATTGGTACAGATGGTGAGGTACGTCTTGTGGGAGGCATCTCGGATTCTGAAGGCCGTGTAGAAGTCAGCTACAACGGAGAATGGGGAACTGTTTGTGATGATGCTTGGGATACAAACGATGCCAGTGTGGTTTGTCGATCTCTCGGTTTTGCTGGTGCTCTTGAAGCTGTCTCATCGGCAGGATTCGGCCAAGGCACTGGAACCATTGTCCTTGATGACGTCAATTGCTCTGGAAACGAATCGAGTCTCTTTGAGTGCTCCAATCGTGGTCTTGGAGTCAATAACTGTGGCCATTCAGAAGATGCTGGGGTTCGTTGTCTAGTGCTTGAAGGTATGTTTAGATGAGTTATTGTTAATAATGTCATTTTGGTCGATTCCGCTAACTAAACTTCGAATGAAATTACCGTGCTCTTTATGACATGTTGTGTATCATGATAGTGATATTACTTAGTATATCACGAAATTTGAGTAGAGCAACTTGTAGTGAAACAAGCAGTACTGGACTTGACATACAGGTGTACGTTCTAAACAGTAATGATTACAAATAGCTATCATTCAGATGAAACAATCGAGATTAGCCATAATTATCTGAACAAGAAAATATCGATCAATAAGAACAAATTATTTCTTCTTGTTACAGATGGTGAGGTACGTCTTGTGGGAGGCACCTCGGATTCTGAAGGCCGTGTAGAAGTCAGCTACAACGGAGAATGGGGAACTGTTTGTGATGATGCTTGGGATACAAACGATGCCAGTGTGGTCTGTCGATCTCTCGGTTTTGCTGGTGCTCTTGAAGCTGTCTTATGGGCAGGATTCGGCCAAGGCACTGGAACCATTGTCCTTGATGACGTCAATTGCTCTGGAAACGAATCGAGTCTCTTTGAGTGCTCCAATCGTGGTCTTGGAGTCAATAACTGTGGCCATTCAGAAGATGCTGGGGTTCGTTGTCTAGTGATTGAAGGTATGTTTAGATTAATTATTGTTAATAATGTCATTTTGGTCGATTCCGCTAACTAAACTTCCAATGTAATTATAGTGCTTTATAACATGACATGCTGTGTATCATGATAGTGATATTTCTTAGTATATCACGAAATTTGAGTAAAGCAACTTGTAGTGAAACAAGCAGTACTGGACTTGACATACAGGTGTACGTTCTAAACAGTAATGATTACAAAAAGCTATCATTCAGATGAAACAATCGAGATTAGCCATAATTATCACAACAAGAAAATATCAATCAATAAGAACAAATTATTAGGTGGTCTCTCATAGACAGACCACATATTGATTTCGTCAAAATTTTCTTTCTTTATTTCTTTATTAGGTGGTCTGTCATAGACAGACCACCTATTATTTCGTCAGAATTTTCTTTCTTTCTTTTTATTTCTTTCTCACCTTGTATTGTGCCGGTAATAACTTAAGATCGGTGCAGTCAATTTCTTTCAATTTTGGCCCAGTCATAGGTCCTTGTCATGAGACATAACAATAACATTTCCAAGGTCATCAGGTCTTCATGACGCCATCCAGTCGCCATTTTGTGGTTTTTGGGGACATTCAAGTTATTGTCATATCTTCATAACGGAAAGTAATTTCTCATTCATATTTATCATGATCAAGGTCAATATCCGTCCGGTCAATTTCACGTCAAAATACGTGCGTCAGTGCTCGCGCAAAATTTCAAAATGCTCAAAATCACTTTTTAATTAAATTAGAGTACGTTTCAGGCCATTTTAAGCATTTCGCAATAAAACGCGCACACGCGAATGCTCGCGCGTTTTTGTTAGTGACGGCCGAACGCAAAACAATTCCTCCTCTCTTTTTTGACATGATATTCCTCATTCCTTTCCGAACAATTTGATACCATTTTTATCTTTTTATGACCATTAATAATCAAATGAGCGTCCGTTCAAGAAACATGTCCATGCGCGCGAACTCTTGTTATACATAGCATATATGGGCAAAAACATGCCTATACAAAATCCATTATAGCTCTTTGGGATGCACAGGGACCCCCAATTTTTTCATATTTGGATAGAGTATGAGTTTGAGATAGGATTTCATGTCTCATTTAGCCTTTAAGTAAATCGTGGCATTATCATAATGACCTTGGAACTCAAAATACGAATTTGCATATTATGACGTCAGCATATTTATGGAAAATTGATTGTATCTCTGTAAATATTGATCGATTTTCTTCCAAATTTTGATATGTTGTAGCTATAAAGACAATATCCTACAAAATCAGTTGCCATCATTATTCATTTTGATGACGTTATCATATTGAAAACTTCAATTAAAGGCGACATGTCAGAATGTTCTTGATTTGCGTGTTATGCCTACGGGAGGTGTCTTTCATCATGAATCTACATGACATTGTTCTTTGAGCAGTATCTCGCTTGTTTTTGCTCTTTTTTCTCCCTAATTTTGATATTATATAGCTGAGACTTTGGGCTATAGGAGACGTGCCTTTATCTGATGTTGGGATCATGTCGAAATTTGCAATTGAAAGTTGAAATTGTGACTATATGCCAAGGCCGTTTGTCAGCTTTGCATGTAAAGTCTATGAGAAATATTTTGGTCCATTCGTTAAAGCATTTGCCTCCCATTCAATCGTCCCAGGTTCGAAGGTTCGATTCCCGATGGGTCAATTTTTTTTTTTTTTTTTTGGGGGAAGGGGTTCCTTTTTACATTTGATTTTATCACCTTCTTCGACTATCATAACATATACAGTCACAAGCAATGTATGAAATCCATAATTTTGCGTGTTATAGCTATGGGAGAGGAATGTCGATAGTTTGTGTATAAACCTATGGGAAATCTGATTCCTTGTCGTTGATTAAACCTATAGGCTTAATTTCCAAAGTCTAAAAAATATAAAATCGTCCCATTTCTCTGATGCTAGTCTTTTTTCAAGACGTTTATACTTTGTCCAGCTATTCAGCCCAGGTATATGCAATGTTTACGTCTCTCTCACGGACATGTTATTGTTTACATGACTATAACTCCTCTCTTTCTCTATAGAGTAAATATTCAATTCTATTTATGCTGGAAATATTGAATGCATCGATCTCCATTGCATATCTTTCTCCCTCTCTTCTCTTCTCTCTCTTGCTCTAGGAGAATGGACAGTTGATCTGTCTCTCTATTTATATTCTAGTACATCTCTTTCTTTCTCTCTACTCTTTCACCCTCTCCTTCTCTCGATCTGTCTCCCTCTCACTCTCTTGCTCTATTGCATCCCTCTTCTTCTATTGCTCTGTCTCCCGAACTCTGTCTCTGCCTCTGTAGCCTTTTCTCTACTCTCTCACCCCTCTTACCCTCTCGCTTTCTCGCCTCTGGCTCCTGTTCTCCCTATTTTTGTGTTAGTACGTTCCTTAATTTTCTCTAGCTCTGTCCTTTGCCCTTTGTATTCTTAGTTCATCCCTACCATGTTTCCTTATACTATCCTCTCTCCGTCGAAGTGCATGCATTCTGATTCCTCTTTTATCCCTCTGTCCAGCTCTTGTATTTTTAACATGACTATACCCCGTCTCCCTCTCTCCTTAAAAACTATCTACTGCCTTACATCTCTCCATATCAGATCCTTAACAAAAAGGTCCAGACCACCTTATTCGTCTCAGTGACGAATTCTTATCTCGTTATTATTATTATTATTATTATTATTATTATTATTATTATTATTATAGGTAAATACAAATCTGCATGTCAGAAAATCGTGTGAGCGAACCATATTATGAACACAGATCATAGTATTGTCTTTCTTTAGATTGTGGATTTATCAGGTACACGAATGACTATTTTGTTTACAATGGAGTAATGCTTTCAGTCACACATGCATACCGAAAACCGATAAAAAAATGTCCGGTAATTTGATTAAGAACAGGAGAACGAAACCGAGGCTGTGTCTTGTGGATGTGTGTTTTGTGGCTCTTGATTCCTCAGTCTGAATGAAATGTTAATTTCTCGACAAACTGAATCAATTATCCAACGCTAGTAAGACCAAATGAAATCATGATTTTAACGCATTGTTTTCATTAAAACTGATGATGGGTGAGAATATTATAAGCACGTACATTTATTCATTATCTTTATTCCTCTCATCCCAAGACGAAAATCCTATTGAAACCAATTGAACACCAATTGAATTTTCAATTGGTTTCAATTGGTTTCAATTGGTTCCAATTGGTTTCAATTGGTTCCAATTGGTTTTAATTGGTCTCAATGGCACTTTAATCGGACTTCAGTTGGTTTCAATTGGTCCAATTGGCCCTATTTTGGACTTCAATTGGTCCAATTGAAATCCCATTGAAGTCTAATGGGGCCAATTGAAATCTTTTTAAAAAGTCTAATGGGGCCAATTGGACCAATTGAAACCAATTGAAATCCCATTAAAGTCTAATGGGGCCAATTGAAACCAATTGAAATCATTTTGTAAAGTCTAATGGGGCCAATTGGACCAATTGAAACCAATTGAAATCCCATTAAAGTATAATGATGCCAATTGGTCCAATTGAAACCAATTGAAATCCCATTAAAGTCTAATGGGGCCAATTGGTCCAATTGAAACCAATTGAAAATTCAATTGGTGTTCAATTGGTTTCAACCAATAGGACCCATAGAAACCAATAGCACCATCAATAGAAACCAATTGGACCAATATAAATTAGGATCAATAGAAACCAATTAGACCAATAGAAACCAATAGGACCGATATGATCAATAAGACCAATAGAACCCAATGGGACCAATAGAAACCAATAGGACCAATAGAAACAGTCCAATAGAAACCAATAAAAACCAACAGATCTTTGTATCTCATGAATATTCATTAGTATACTCTACACGTGTCACAGAAAAATACATTTATCATGATTTGTTAAGCAAATTATGACAATGCACATCAATTTTGTGGTTCAATTGTATTTTCCTTCAGCAATTATTGACCAATAGATTATTTGTCTGATCATGTTACAATTACATGTACGTTTTAGCAATAGATATATTGATTATATGATTACTAACCAAGAAATAACATGTATGTTTATTATATATGTTTGTACGAGCCTCAATCTTTTCTACAGTCAATCTTAAATTCACTTCAAATGAACTTTGTGATGGAGTAAATGCATTTAGGATCAGAATATACCTATTGATGGACAGTTGCCAACATTGATTATGAAGTATCGATTTATCAATAGTTCTCGATTTACCAATTGCCAGTTGGTTTCAATGGGGACCAATAATTCCTAGTTGGTTTCAATGGGGACCAATTGCCTTTCGGTTTCAATGGGGACCAATTGCTAATTGGTTTCAATAGGTACCCATTGTTTCACTTTCCATGTACTCCAAATTTGCAACTGGTATTCAATGGGGACATTCAATGGGGATTCAATTTGATTTTCGTCTTGGGATTCCACACATCTTTAACCTGGTTCAGTAATTAATAAGGAAATCAAAACAATTTTTTCTTTTCATAATTTTTTTTTCTTGACTGCATGGAGAGGTTGAGCAATGTATACACTCAGATGGAAAGGGGAAACTGGAGGACACATAACCTCTTGGAAACGACTTCTAGACCAAAACCCTTAAAGAACAGAGATGTAGACACTCATAGATTATCCAGTCATAGAGGAGAAAAGAGCATCCTTATATTAACAGTAGATAATTATGCATATCTATTCTAATTGCGTTTACCATGTGTCGGGGTGTGTTATTTATGAAATATATTACAATTATTGTAATGAGAATAATCGGTAGTTGGCCGAGAACTGGTAGAATTTGCAATGGTTGTATTGAATACGTTTTCCCGCCTGGGGCATCCGATAATAAGTGAAAGTGTCGTGATCTAGTGGATGAGTTTTCAGACTATGAAACACAAGGTAAGAGGTTAGAATCCCTGACGCGGCACTAGTGTACTTTTGCAAGGCTTTAATCTACATATGCAACTCTCCACCCAGACGATGTAACTGGGTAACCAGTAGGAAGAAAGTCCTAGAATATCACAGCGCCTCGTCAGGGTATCTCCGCTAAAGCCGGCGTAAAATTATGACAGCCCTTTGATAGAAACATTTCTATTAAGCGCTTACTAAATGCAAATTTTTTTTTCAATAATATTTTCTTTATCCTTACTATTTAAAATAATTATTGTTATTTTTCGTGTTATCATTATTAACGCGTTTTTTTCGCATCGAGATCCTCTACAACTGAACATTTTTTTGAAAACACAAAATAAATATAACTATAACATGTAAATGATATGAACGAAACTACTACTGTAACATCCTTAATATCTGCTAACAGCCTGTTTAATGTTCATCTTTCCCCCCAGTTATACCACCAGCACCTATAAACGGATCCTGCTCAGAAAGCTGCTGTGTGAACTCCGATAATTCTTGCTATCCTGATGGTTGTTTCTGTGACAGCTTGTGTGTTAATTATGGAGACTGCTGTGACGACTACAATGAGGTGTGTTCCTACCAACGGAATGGAACTGCACAGCCTCCAACACAGTTTACTCGCCCCTCGTTGAGTTTCAATGGTAATTGGCTTTCAATATTTGATCATCGTGGTCCTTAACCCTATTTCTAATCTTTACAGTTGATGTAACATTTCTGAGTAATTGTATAGGAGACAAAACTGAAATGACGCATTTTTATTCTCGGCTATGCAATCTACTATCGTAAATTGTATTCATTTGTTGCCAGTAGGATGTATTTTGGGGACTGCTGTACCAATTCATGATTTGTGTCATATTAATTGAACGAATTTTAGGTTGGACAAATCCTCCACCTCCACTTCTCAGCAAAGTGTAACACAAATCTATTGAGATCAATTCTTTTAAAGAACAGTTGATTTGAAAAATTTAAATAATGATTCAGTTGCAAAATTGGTAATGTCTAAAACTAATTTAGAATATAGCAATAACTTAGAGGATGAACATTTCAAGTATTGAATTTTTGATCTAACGCTGATAATTGTTGTTCTTGTATAATGTACTAAATTGAATCAATAATTAACAGCTGTTGGGTCTCATTCATGAAATTGTAATAAGTGTACAACATGAGGAAAATACATTGCGTATTTCATGGTTTACGATACAGGGATCTAAAATGTTACGATTGATAACGTTGCTGTTATCAATTCAAAAACACGTATTCTGCTATACCAGATATACTAATAATCCATTCTTTGCAATTCTTAATCTAGCTCGATAGTTACCAATTTTGAAAAATACACAAGCAGTAAGCATATTTATTCGATTTATTAGACAGTTTTAACTGTACCTAGATGATAATCCATAAGGCAGCTTATGGATAGCTCAAGTCGCAAACCGTGTACTCTCATAACCTCACATGCGCTACAAGTTCAAGACAAGGAAAAAGTTATGAAGGCGGCCACTTTCGACAGGTGGCCTTGGAAGATAGATGGCTGCTAAGACTACACACGTTAGGTACATCTGTATGATAAAACTCACTGTCTGATGAAGAGGCGGTGTATCCATTTACATCTACCTTGACGTCATATCGTCCACATGTAAGGTTATGTTTTGAACTTTTCATAATTTGGCTTATGGATTCTCCTCTAGGTACAGTTAAACCTATGATTTGTTTCATTATACGGTACATTATACTACTGTATGAAATTGGTTAATCTGCTGTTAATCTTCATTTGTCATACTCGACCCAGGTGAGGTAAATGGGTACCTGGCAGGAATTAAATCCTTGAATTAATGTTAGAGCACCATTATGGCAGCCATGCTGCAGCTGCAAAAGCCAGGGAAATAATTATGGAGCGCCAGGATCGAGTGTCAAGTCTGACACACACGAGCGCTATACAAGAACCAACAATAATTATTAGTATTATTACAATTATTATTATTATTATTATTATTATTATCATTATTATTATAGGTAAATATAAATCTGCATGTCAGAAAATCGTGTGAGCGAACATTATTATGAATTAAGATCATAGTTTTGTCTTTCTTTAGATCATCCGTTTTGTTCTACGAACTATTATGCCCTTCTATTTGAAAACAGGAAAGTCCGATGCATTCTATGCAGGAATTATGATATATTAATTTGCTTTCCAGGATGTTTCCATTGGTCTTACAAAAGCATAATTTAAAAAATGTTTTCTCTCTTTTATCTGCGAATCTTATATCCCCCTTTTATCTGCGATAGTTACTATTCATTTGGAAAGTGGTGATACGACAGAAATAACATCACCAAACTATCCTGACCATTACTACAATGATGCTTCGATATTCTGGGCGGTCTCTGCTCCATCGGGGTATGGCCTGACGGTGCACTTCTCAGATTTCAGCCTGGAGGAGAGTTACGATTACCTGATTGTTAACGAAGGTCTCACCCTCATTTCGAGGAGAGTTTAGAGTTGGCCCGCCTAACAGGCACGCGGGTTCCAGGGAACGCGACATCTCATGGACCTTACGTATGGCTCAGGTTCACTAGTGATGGTAGTGTGACCGATCGAGGGTTCAGATTGATCCTGGGTGTCGTGGATATATCAGGTACACGAATGCCCATACTGCTTCTAATTGAGTAATTTTTTTCAGTCACACACGTATACCGAAAACCGATAAAAAATGTCGGGTAATTTGATTAAGAACAGGAGAACGAAATCGAGGCTGTGTCTCCAGCACATGCAATTCAATGATGGAATCATACTTTTCTATCACTCACTGAGTATGTGGGTGTTTCGTTTCTTTTGTTTGTTTTATGGATGTGTGTTTTGTGACTCTAGAATCCTCAGTTTCAATGAAATTATAATTTCTCCACATTAAACTGAATCAATTATCCAACGCTAGTAAGACCAAAGGAAATCATGATTTTAACGCATTTTTGTCATTAAAACTGATGATGGCGGAGAATCGAATAAACACCTTCACTTACGTAGTATCTTTATTCCTCTCGTGAATATTTTTTTGTAAAAAAAAAATAAATATATCTATAATATGTAAATGATATGAACGAAATTACTACTGTAACATCCTTAATATATTCTTAAAGTCTGTTTAATGTTCATCTTTCCCCCCAGGTATACCACAAGCACCTACAAACGGATCCTGCTCAGACAGCTGCTGTGTGAACTCCGAGAATTCTTGCGATCCTGAGGGTTGTTTCTGTGACAACTTGTGTGTTGATTTTGGTGACTGTTGTGACGACTACAATGATGTGTGTTCCTACCAACGGAATGGAACTGCACAGCCTCCAACACAGTTTACTCCCCCATCGCTTATTTTCAATGGTAATTGGCTTTCAATATTTGATCATCGTGGTCCTTAACCCTATTTCTAATCTTTACAGTTGATGTAACATTTCTGAGTAATTGTATAGGAGACAAAACTGAAATGACTTTTTTTTATACTCGGCTATGCAATCTACTATTGTAAATTGTATTAATTTGTTGCCAGTAGGATGTATTCTGGGGACTGCTGTACCGATTCATGATTTGTGCCAGATTAATTGAACGAATTTTAGGTTGGACAAATCCTCCACCTCCACTTCTCAGCAAAGTGTAACCCAATTCTATTGAGATCAATTCTTTTAAAGAACAATTAATTTGAACAATTTAAAAGTCTGACAGACATGAGCGCGCTATACAAGAACCCACTATTATTATTATTATTATCATTTTTATTATTATCATTATCATTATTTTTATAGGTAAATATATATCCGCATGTCATAAAATCGTGTGAGCGAACCATATTATGAAATAGGATCATAGTTTTGTCTTTCTTTAGATTATCCGTTTTGTCCTACGAACTATTATGCCCTTCTATTTGAGAACAGGAAAGTCCGATGCATTCTATGCAGGAATTATAATATATTAATTTGCTTTCCAGGATGTTTCCATTGGTCTTACAAAAGCATAATTTAAAAATGTTTTCTCTCTTTTATCTGCCAATCTTATATCCCCCTTTTATCTGCGATAGTTACTATTCATTTGGAAAGTGGTGATACGACAGAAATAACATCACCAAACTATCCTGACCATTACTACAATGATGCTTCGATATTCTGGGCGGTCTCTGCTCCATCGGGGTATGGCCTGAAGGTGCACTTCTCAGATTTCAGCCTGGAGGAGAGTTACGATTACCTGATTGTTAACGAAGGTCTCACCCTCATTTCGAGGAGAGTTTAGAGTTGGCCCGCCTAACAGGCACGCGGGTTCCAGGGAACGCGACATCTCATGGACCTTACGTATGGCTCAGGTTCACTAGTGATGGTAGTGTGACCGATCGAGGGTTCAGATTGATCCTGGGTGTCGTGGATATATCAGGTACACGAATGCCCATATTGCTTCTAATGGAGTAATTTTTTCAGTCACACACGCATACCGAAAACCGATAAAAATGTCGGGTAATTTGATTAAGAACAGGAGAACGAAATCGAGGCTGTGTCTCCAGCACATGCAATATTCAATGATGGAATCATACTTTTCTATCACTCACTGAGTATGTGGGTGTTTCGTTTCTTTTGTTTGTTTTATGGATGTGTGTTTTGTGACTCTAGAATCCTCAGTTTCAATGAAATTATAATTTCTCGACATTAAACTGAATCAATTATCCAACGCTAGTAAGACCAAATGAAATCATGATTTTAACGCATTTTTGTCATTAAAACTGATGATGGCGGAGAATCGATTAAACACGTACACTTACGTAGTATCTTTATTCCTCTCCTGAATATTTTTGTGAAAACATAAAATAAATATATCTATAATATGTAAATGATATGAACGAAACTACTACTGTAACATCCTTAATATATGCTAAAAGCCTGTTTAATGTTCATCTTTCCCCCCAGATTTACCACAAGCACCTACAAACGGATCCTGCTCAGACAGCTGCTGTGTGAACTCCGAGAATTCTTGCAATCCTGAGGGTTGTTTCTGTGACAACTTGTGTGTTCATTTTGGTGACTGTTGTGACGACTACAATGATGTGTGTTCCTACCAACGGAATGGAACTGCACAGCCTTCAACACAGTTTACTCCCCCATCGCTGATTTTCAATGGTAATTGGCTTTCAATATTTGATCATCGTGGTCCTTAACCCTATTTCTAATCTTTACAGTTGATGTAACATTTCTGAGTAATTGTATAGGAGACAAAACTGAAATGACTTTGTTTTATACTCGGCTATGCAATCTACCATTGTAAATTGTATTAATTTGTTGCCAGTAGGATGTATTCTGGGGACTGCTGTACCGATTCATGATTTGTGCCAGATTAATTGAACGAATTTTAGGTTGGACAAATCCTCCACCTCCACTTCTCAGCAAAGTGTAACCCAATTATATTGAGATCAATTCTTTTAAAGAACAATTAATTTGAACAATTTAAAATGTCTGACAGACATGAGCGCTATACAAGAACCCACTATTATTATTATTATTATCATTTTTATTATTATCATAATCATTATTTGTATAGGTAAATATATATCCGCATGTCATAAAATCGTGTGAGCGAACCATATTATGAAATAAGATCCTAGTTTTGTCTTTCTTTAGATTATCCGTTTTGTTCTACGAACTATTATGCCCTTCTATTTGAGAACAGGAAAGTCCGATGCATTCTATGCAGGAATTATGATATATTAATTTGCTTTCCAGGATGTTTCCTTTGGTCTTACAAAAGCATAATTTAAAAATGTTTTCTCTTTTATCTGCCAATCTTATATCCCCCTTTTATCTGCGATAGTTACTATTCATTTGAAAAGTGGTGATACGACAGAAATAACATCACCAAACTATCCTGACCATTACTACAATGATGCTTCGATATTCTGGGCGGTCTCTGCTCCATCGGGGTATGGCCTGAAGGTGCACTTCTCAGATTTCAGCCTGGAGGAGAGTTACGATTACCTGATTGTTAACGAAGGTCTCACCCTCATTTCGAGGAGAGTTTAGAGTTGGCCCGCCTAACAGGCACGCGGGTTCCAGGGAACGCGACATCTCATGGACCTTACGTATGGCTCAGGTTCACTAGCGATGGTAGTGTGACCGATCGAGGGTTCAGATTGATCCTGGGTGTCGTGGATATATCAGGTACACGAATGCCCATATTGCTTCTAATGGAGTAATTTTTTCAGTCACACACGCATACCGAAAACCGATAAAAATGTCGGGTAATTTGATTAAGAACAGGAGAACGAAATCGAGGCTGTGTCTCCAGCACATGCAATATTCAATGATGGAATCATACTTTTCTATCACTCACTGAGTATGTGGGTGTTTCGTTTCTTTTGTTTGTTTTATGGATGTGTGTTTTGTGACTCTAGAATCCTCAGTTTCAATGAAATTATAATTTCTCGACATTAAACTGAATCAATTATCCAACGCTAGTAAGACCAAATGAAATCATGATTTTAACGCATTTTTGTCATTAAAACTGATGATGGCGGAGAATCGATTAAACACGTACACTTACGTAGTATCTTTATTCCTCTCCTGAATATTTTTGTGAAAACATAAAATAAATATATCTATAATATGTAAATGATATGAACGAAACTACTACTGTAACGTCCTTAATATATGCTAAAAGCCTGTTTAATGTTCATCTTTCCCCAGATTTACCACAAGCACCTACAAACGGATCCTGCTCAGACAGCTGCTGTGTGAACTCCGAGAATTCTTGCAATCCTGAGGGTTGTTTCTGTGACAACTTGTGTGTTCATTTTGGTGACTGTTGTGACGACTACAATGATGTGTGTTCCTACCAACGGAATGGAACTGCACAGCCTTCAACACAGTTTACTCCCCCATCGCTGATTTTCAATGGTAATTGGCTTTCAATATTTGATCATCGTGGTCCTTAACCCTATTTCTAATCTTTACAGTTGATGTAACATTTCTGAGTAATTGTATAGGAGACAAAACTGAAATGACTTTGTTTTATACTCGGCTATGCAATCTACCATTGTAAATTGTATTAATTTGTTGCCAGTAGGATGTATTCTGGGGACTGCTGTACCGATTCATGATTTGTGCCAGATTAATTGAACGAATTTTAGGTTGGACAAATCCTCCACCTCCACTTCTCAGCAAAGTGTAACCCAATTATATTGAGATCAATTCTTTTAAAGAACAATTAATTTGAACAATTTAAAATGTCTGACAGACATGAGCGCTATACAAGAACCCACTATTATTATTATTATTATCATTTTATTATTATCATAATCATTATTTGTATAGGTAAATATATATCCGCATGTCATAAAATCGTGTGAGCGAACCATATTATGAAATAAGATCCTAGTTTTGTCTTTCTTTAGATTATCCGTTTTGTTCTACGAACTATTATGCCCTTCTATTTGAGAACAGGAAAGTCCGATGCATTCTATGCAGGAATTATGATATATTAATTTGCTTTCCAGGATGTTTCCTTTGGTCTTACAAAAGCATAATTTAAAAATGTTTTTCTCTTTTATCTGCCAATCTTATATCCCCCTTTTATCTGCGATAGTTACTATTCATTTGAAAAGTGGTGATACGACAGAAATAACATCACCAAACTATCCTGACCATTACTACAATGATGCTTCGATATTCTGGGCGGTCTCTGCTCCATCGGGGTATGGCCTGAAGGTGCACTTCTCAGATTTCAGCCTGGAGGAGAGTTACGATTACCTGATTGTTAACGAAGGTCTCACCCTCATTTCGAGGAGAGTTTAGAGTTGGCCCGCCTAACAGGCACGCGGGTTCCAGGGAACGCGACATCTCATGGACCTTACGTATGGCTCAGGTTCACTAGCGATGGTAGTGTGACCGATCGAGGGTTCAGATTGATCCTGGGTGTCGTGGATATATCAGGTACACGAATGCCCATATTGCTTCTAATGGAGTAATTTTTTCAGTCATACACGCATACCGAAAACCGATAAAAATGTCGGGTAATTTGATTAAGAACAGGAGAACGAAATCGAGGCTGTGTCTCCAGCACATGCAATATTCAATGATGGAATCATACTTTTCTATCACTCACTGAGTATGTGGGTGTTTCGTTTCTTTTGTTTGTTTTATGGATGTGTGTTTTGTGACTCTAGAATCCTCAGTTTCAATGAAATTATAATTTCTCGACATTAAACTGAATCAATTATCCAACGCTAGTAAGACCAAATGAAATCATGATTTTAACGCATTTTTGTCATTAAAACTGATGATGGCGGAGAATCGATTAAACACGTACACTTACGTAGTATCTTTATTCCTCTCCTGAATATTTTTGTGAAAACATAAAATAAATATATCTATAATATGTAAATGATATGAACGAAACTACTACTGTAACGTCCTTAATATATGCTAAAAGCCTGTTTAATGTTCATCTTTCCCCCCAGATTTACCACAAGCACCTACAAACGGATCCTGCTCAGACAGCTGCTGTGTGAACTCCGAGAATTCTTGCAATCCTGAGGGTTGTTTCTGTGACAACTTGTGTGTTCATTTTGGTGACTGTTGTGACGACTACAATGATGTGTGTTCCTACCAACGGAATGGAACTGCACAGCCTTCAACACAGTTTACTCCCCCATCGCTGATTTTCAATGGTAATTGGCTTTCAATATTTGATCATCGTGGTCCTTAACCCTATTTCTAATCTTTACAGTTGATGTAACATTTCTGAGTAATTGTATAGGAGACAAAACTGAAATGACTTTGTTTTATACTCGGCTATGCAATCTACCATTGTAAATTGTATTAATTTGTTGCCAGTAGGATGTATTCTGGGGACTGCTGTACCGATTCATGATTTGTGCCAGATTAATTGAACGAATTTTAGGTTGGACAAATCCTCCACCTCCACTTCTCAGCAAAGTGTAACCCAATTATATTGAGATCAATTCTTTTAAAGAACAATTAATTTGAACAATTTAAAATGTCTGACAGACATGAGCGCTATACAAGAACCCACTATTATTATTATTATTATCATTATTATTATCATAATCATTATTTGTATAGGTAAATATATATCCGCATGTCATAAAATCGTGTGAGCGAACCATATTATGAAATAAGATCCTAGTTTTGTCTTTCTTTAGATTATCCGTTTTGTTCTACGAACTATTATGCCCTTCTATTTGAGAACAGGAAAGTCCGATGCATTCTATGCAGGAATTATGATATATTAATTTGCTTTCCAGGATGTTTCCTTTGGTCTTACAAAAGCATAATTTAAAAATGTTTTCTCTCTTTTATCTGCCAATCTTATATCCCCCTTTTATCTGCGATAGTTACTATTCATTTGAAAAGTGGTGATACGACAGAAATAACATCACCAAACTATCCTGACCATTACTACAATGATGCTTCGATATTCTGGGCGGTCTCTGCTCCATCGGGGTATGGCCTGAAGGTGCACTTCTCAGATTTCAGCCTGGAGGAGAGTTACGATTACCTGATTGTTAACGAAGGTCTCACCCCTCATTTCGAGGAGAGTTTAGAGTTGGCCCGCCTAACAGGCACGCGGGTTCCAGGGAACGCGACATCTCATGGACCTTACGTATGGCTCAGGTTCACTAGCGATGGTAGTGTGACCGATCGAGGGTTCAGATTGATCCTGGGTGTCGTGGATATATCAGGTACACGAATGCCCATATTGCTTCTAATGGTGTAATTTTTTCAGTCACACACGCATACCGAAAACCGATAAAAATGTCGGGTAATTTGATTAAGAACAGGAGAACGAAATCGAGGCTGTGTCTCCAGCACATGCAATATTCAATGATGGAATCATACTTTTCTATCACTCACTGAGTATGTGGGTGTTTCGTTTCTTTTGTTTGTTTTATGGATGTGTGTTTTGTGACTCTAGAATCCTCAGTTTCAATGAAATTATAATTTCTCGACATTAAACTGAATCAATTATCCAACGCTAGTAAGACCAAATGAAATCATGATTTTAACGCATTTTTGTCATTAAAACTGATGATGGCGGAGAATCGATTAAACACGTACACTTACGTAGTATCTTTATTCCTCTCCTGAATATTTTTGTGAAAACATAAAATAAATATATCTATAATATGTAAATGATATGAACGAAACTACTACTGTAACATCCTTAATTATGCTAAAAGCCTTTTAATGTTCATCTTTCCCCCCAGATATTCCACAAGCACCTACAAACGGATCCTGCTCAGACAGCTGCTGTGTGAACTCCGAGAATTCTTGCGATCCTGAGGGTTGTTTCTGTGACAACTTGTGTGTTCATTTTGGTGACTGTTGTGACGACTACAATGATGTGTGTTCCTACCAACGGAATGGAACTGCACAGCCTCCAACACAGTTTACTCCCCATCGCTGATTTTCAATGGTAATTGGCTTTCAATATTTGATCATCGTGGTCCTTAACCCTATTTCTAATCTTTACAGTTGATGTAACATTTCTGAGTAATTGTATAGGAGACAAAACTGAAATGACTTTTTTATACTCGGCTATGCAATCTACCATTGTAAATTGTATTAATTTGTTGCCATGTATTCTGGGGACTGCTGTACCGATTCATGATTTGTGCCAGATTAATTGAACGAATTTTAGGTTGGACAAATCCTCCACCTCCACTTCTCAGCAAAGTGTAACCCAATTCTATTGAGATCAATTCTTTTAAAGAACAATTAATTTGAACAATTTAAAAAGTCTGACAGACATGAGCGCGCTATACAAGAACCCACTATTATTATTATTATTATCTTTTTATTATTATCATTATCATTATTTTTATAGGTAAATATATATCCGCATGTCATAAAATCGTGTGAGCGAACCATATTATGAAATAAGATCATAGTTTTGTCTTTCTTTAGATTATCCGTTTTGTTCTACGAACTATTATGCCCTTCTATTTGAGAACAGGAAAGTCCGATGCATTCTATGCAGGAATTGTGATATATTAATTTGCTTTCCAGGATGTTTCCATTGGTCTTACAAAGCATAATTTAAAAAAATTTCTCTCTTTATCTGCGAATCTTATATCTCCCTTTATCTGCGATAGTTACTATTCATTTGGAAAGTGGTGATACGACAGAAATAACATCACCAAACTATCCTGACCATTACTACAATGATGCTTCGATATTCTGCGGTCTCTGCTCCATCGGGGTATGGCCTGAAGGTGCATTTCAGATTTC
>CP137684.1:6943596-7100469 GCA_037976565.1 Mesocentrotus franciscanus
TATTATTATTATTATTATTATTATTATCATTATTATTATAGGTAAATATATATCCGCATGTCATAAAATCGTGTGAGCGAACCATATTATGAAATAAGATCATAGTTTTGTCTTTCTTTAGATTATCCGTTTTGTTCTACGAACTATTATGCCCTTCTATTTGAGAACAGGAAAGTCCGATGCATTCTATGCAGGAATTATGATATATTAATTTGCTTTCCAGGATGTTTCCATTGGTCTTACAAAAGCATAATTTAAAAATGTTTTCTCTCTTTTATCTGCGAATCTTATATCCCCCTTTTATCTGCGATAGTTACTATTCATTTGGAAAGTGGTGATACGACAGAAATAACATCACCAAACTATCCTGACCATTACTACAATGATGCTTCGATATTCTGGGCGGTCTCTGCTCCATCGGGGTATGGCCTGAAGGTGCACTTCTCAGATTTCAGCCTGGAGGAGAGTTACGATTACCTGATTGTTAACGAAGGTCTCACCCCTCATTTCGAGGAGAGTTTAGAGTTGGCCCGCCTAACAGGCACGCGGGTTCCAGGGAACGCGACATCTCATGGACCTTACGTATGGCTCAGGTTCACTAGCGATGGTAGTGTGACCGATCGAGGGTTCAGATTGATCCTGGGTGTCGTGGATATATCAGGTACACGAATGCCCATATTGCTTCTAATGGAGTAATTTTTTTCAGTCACACACGCATACCGAAAACCGATAAAAAATGTCGGGTAATTTGATTAAGAACAGGAGAACGAAATCGAGGCTGTGTCTCCAGCACATGCAATATTCAATGATGGAATCATACTTTTCTATCACTCACTGAGTATGTGGGTGTTTCGTTTCTTTTGTTTGTTTTATGGATGTGTGTTTTGTGACTCTAGAATCCTCAGTTTCAATGAAATTATAATTTCTCGACATTAAACTGAATCAATTATCCAACGCTAGTAAGACCAAATGAAATCATGATTTTAACGCATTTTTGTCATTAAAACTGATGATGGCGGAGAATCGATTAAACACGTACACTTACGTAGTATCTTTATTCCTCTCCTGAATATTTTTTGTAAAACATAAAATAAATATATCTATAATATGTAAATGATATGAACGAAACTACTACTGTAACATCCTTAATATATGCTAAAGCCTGTTTAATGTTCATCTTTCCCCCCAGATATACCACAAGCACCTACAAACGGATCCTGCTCAGACAGCTGCTGTGTGAACTCCGAGAATTCTTGCAATCCTGAGGGTTGTTTCTGTGACAACTTGTGTGAATTTTGGTGACTGTTGTGACGACTACAATGATGTGTGTTCCTACCAACGGAATGGAACTGCACAGCCTTCAACACAGTTTACTCCCCCATCGCTGATTTTCAATGGTAATTGGCTTTCAATATTTGATCATCGTGGTCCTTAACCCTATTTCTAATCTTTACAGTTGATGTAACATTTCTGAGTAATTGTATAGGAGACAAAACTGAAATGACTTTGTTTTATACTCGGCTATGCAATCTACCATTGTAAATTGTATTAATTTGTTGCCAGTAGGATGTATTCTGGGGACTGCTGTACCGATTCATGATTTGTGCCAGATTAATTGAACGAATTTTAGGTTGGACAAATCCTCCACCTCCACTTCTCAGCAAAGTGTAACCCAATTATATTGAGATCAATTCTTTTAAAGAACAATTAATTTGAACAATTTAAAAGTCTGACAGACATGAGCGCTATACAAGAACCCACATTATTATTATCATCATCATTTTTATTATTATCATTATCATTATTTTTATAGGTAAATATATATCCGCATGTCATAAAATCGTGTGAGCGAACCATATTATGAAATAAGATCATAGTTTTGTCTTTCTTTAGATTATCCGTTTTGTTCTACGAACTATTATGCCCTTCTATTTGAGAACAGGAAAGTCCGATGCATTCTATGCAGGAATTATGATATATTAATTTGCTTTCCAGGATGTTTCCATTGGTCTTACAAAAGCATAATTTAAAAATGTTTTCTCTCTTTTATCTGCCAATCTTATATCCCCCTTTTATCTGCGATAGTTACTATTCATTTGGAAAGTGGTGATACGACAGAAATAACATCACCAAACTATCCTGACCATTACTACAATGATGCTTCGATATTCTGGGCGGTCTCTGCTCCATCGGGGTATGGCCTGAAGGTGCACTTCTCAGATTTCAGCCTGGAGGAGAGTTACGATTACCTGATTGTTAACGAAGGTCTCACCCCTCATTTCGAGGAGAGTTTAGAGTTGGCCCGCCTAACAGGCACGCGGGTTCCAGGGAACGCGACATCTCATGGACCTTACGTATGGCTCAGGTTCACTAGTGATGGTAGTGTGACCGATCGAGGGTTCAGATTGATCCTGGGTGTCGTGGATATATCAGGTACACGAATGCCCATACTGCTTCTAATGGAGTAATTTTTTTCAGTCACACACGCATACCGAAAACCGATAAAAAATGTCGGGTAATTTGATTAAGAACAGGAGAACGAAATCGAGGCTGTGTCTCCAGCACATGCAATTCAATGATGGAATCATACTGTTTTATCACTCACTGAGTATGTGGGTGTTTCGTTTCTTTTGTTTGTTTTATGGATGTGTGTTTTGTGACTCTAGAATCCTCAGTTTCAATGAAATTATAATTTCTCGACATTAAACTGAATCAATTATCCAACGCTAGTAAGACCAAATGAAATCATGATTTTAACGCATTTTTGTCATTAAAACTGATGATGGCGGAGAATCGAATAAACACCTACACTTACGTAGTATCTTTATTCCTCTCGTGAATATTTTTGTGAAAAAATAAAATAAATATATCTACAATATGTAAATGATATGAACGAAACTACTACTGTAACATCCTTAATTTTTTGCTAAAAGTCATTATAATGTTCATCTTTCCCCCCAGGTATACCACAAGCACCTACAAACGGATCCTGCTCAAACAGCTGCTGTGTGAACTCCGAGAATTCTTGCGATCCTGAGGGTTGTTTCTGTGACAACTTGTGTGTTGATTTTGGTGACTGTTGTGACGACTACAATGATGTGTGTTCCTACCAACGGAATGGAACTGCACAGCCTCCAACACAGTTTACTCCCCCATCGCTTATTTTCAATGGTAATTGGCTTTCAATATTTGATCATCGTGGTCCTTAACCCTATTTCTAATCTTTACAGTTGATGTAACATTTCTGAGTAATTGTATAGGAGACAAAACTGAAATGACTTTTTTTATACTCGGCTATGCAATCTACCATTGTAAATTGTATTAATTTGTTGCCAGTAGGATGTATTCTGGGGACTGCTGTACCGATTCATGATTTGTGCCAGATTAATTGAACGAATTTTAGGTTGGACAAATCCTCCACCTCCACTTCTCAGCAAAGTGTAACCCAATTCTATTGAGATCAATTCTTTTAAAGAACAATTAATTTGAACAATTTAAAAAGTCTGACAGACATGAGCGCTATACAAGAACCCACTGTTATTATTATTATTATCATTTTTATTATTATCATTATCATTATTTTTATAAGTAAATATATATCCGCATGTCATAAAATCGTGTGAACGAACCATATTATGAAATAAGATCATAGTTTTGTCTTTCTTTAGATTATCCGTTTTGTCCTACGAACTATTATGCCCTTCTATTTGAGAACAGGAAAGTCCGATGCATTCTATGCAGGAATTATAATATATTAATTTGCTTTCCAGGATGTTTCCATTGGTCTTACAAAAGCATAATTTAAAAAATGTTTTCTCTCTTTTATCTGCCAATCTTATATCCCCCTTTTATCTGCGATAGTTACTATTCATTTGGAAAGTGGTGATACGACAGAAATAACATCACCAAACTATCCTGACCATTACTACAATGATGCTTCGATATTCTGGGCGGTCTCTGCTCCATCGGGGTATGGCCTGAAGGTGCACTTCTCAGATTTCAGCCTGGAGGAGAGTTACGATTACCTGATTGTTAACGAAGGTCTCACCCTCATTTCGAGGAGAGTTTAGAGTTGGCCCGCCTAACAGGCACGCGGGTTCCAGGGAACGCGACATCTCATGGACCTTACGTATGGCTCAGGTTCACTAGTGATGGTAGTGTGACCGATCGAGGGTTCAGATTGATCCTGGGTGTCGTGGATATATCAGGTACACGAATGCCCATACTGCTTCTAATGGAGTAATTTTTTTCAGTCACACACGCATACCGAAAACCGATAAAAAATGTCGGGTAATTTGATTAAGAACAGGAGAACGAAATCGAGGCTGTGTCTCCAGCACATGCAATTCAATGATGGAATCATACTTTTCTATCACTCACTGAGTATGTGGGTGTTTCGTTTCTTTTGTTTGTTTTATGGATGTGTGTTTTGTGACTCTAGAATCCTCAGTTTCAATGAAATTATAATTTCTCGACATTAAACTGAATCAATTATCCAACGCTAGTTAGACCAAATGAAATCATGATTTTAACGCATTTTTGTCATTAAAACTGATGATGGCGGAGAATCGAATAAACACCTACACTTACGTAGTATCTTTATTCCTCTCGTGAATATTTTTGTGAAAAAATAAAATAAATATATCTATAATATGTAAATGATATGAACGAAACTACTACTGTAACATCCTTAATATATGCTAAAAGTCTGTTAATGTTCATCTTTCCCCCCAGGTATACCACAAGCACCTACAAACGGATCCTGCTCAGACAGCTGCTGTGTGAACTCCGAGAATTCTTGCGATCCTGAGGGTTGTTTCTGTGACAACTTGTGTGTTGATTTTGGTGACTGTTGTGACGACTACAATGATGTGTGTTCCTACCAACGGAATGGAACTGCACAGCCTCCAACACAGTTTACTCCCCCATCGCTTATTTTCAATGGTAATTGGCTTTCAATATTTGATCATCGTGGTCCTTAACCCTATTTCTAATCTTTACAGTTGATGTAACATTTCTGAGTAATTGTATAGGAGACAAAACTGAAATGACTTTTTTTATACTCGGCTATGCAATCTACCATTGTAAATTGTATCAATTTGTTGCCAGTAGGATGTATTCTGGGGACTGCTGTACCGATTCATGATTTGTGCCAGATTAATTGAACGAATTTTAGGTTGGACAAATCTCTCCACCTCCACTTCTCAGCAAAGTGTAACCCAATTCTATTGAGATCAATTCTTTTAAAGAACAATTGATTTGAACAATTTAAAAAGTCTGACAGACATGAGCGCTAAACAAGAACCCACTGTTATTATTATTATTATCATTTTTATTATTATCATTATCATTATTTTTATAAGTAAATATATATCTGCATGTCATAAAATCGTGTGAGCGAACCATATTATGAAATAAGATCATAGTTTTGTCTTTCTTTAGATTATCCGTTTTGTCCTACGAACTATTATGCCCTTCTATTTGAGAACAGGAAAGTCCGATGCATTCTATGCAGGAATTATAATATATTAATTTGCTTTCCAGGATGTTTCCATTGGTCTTACAAAAGCATAATTTAAAAAATGTTTTCTCTCTTTTATCTGCGATAGTTACTATTCATTTGGAAAGTGGTGATACGACAGAAATAACATCACCAAACTATCCTGACCATTACTACAATGATGCTTCGATATTCTGGGCGGTCTCTGCTCCATCGGGGTATGGCCTGAAGGTGCACTTCTCAGATTTCAGCCTGGAGGAGAGTTACGATTACCTGATTGTTAACGAAGGTCTCACCCCTCATTTCGAGGAGAGTTTAGAGTTGGCCCGCCTAACAGGCACGCGGGTTCCAGGGAACGCGACATCTCATGGACCTTACGTATGGCTCAGGTTCACTAGTGATGGTAGTGTGACCGATCGAGGGTTCAGATTGATCCTGGGTGTCGTGGATATATCAGGTACACGAATGCCCATACTGCTTCTAATGGAGTAATTTTTTTCAGTCACACACGCATACCGAAAACCGATAAAAAATGTCGAGTAATTTGATTAAGAACAGGAGAACGAAATCGAGGCTGTGTCTCCAGCACATGCAATTCAATGATGGAATCATACTTTTCTATCACTCACTGAGTATGTGGGTGTTTCGTTTCTTTTGTTTGTTTTATTGAAGTGTGTTTTGTGACTCTAGAATCCTCAGTTTCAATGAAATTATAATTTCTCCACATTAAACTGAATCAATTATCCAACGCTAGTAAGACCAAATGAAATCATGATTTTAACGTAATTTTTGTCGTTAAAACTGATGATGGCGGAGAATCGAATAAACACCTTCACTTACGTAGTATCTTTATTCCTCTCGTGAATATTTTTGTGAAAAAATAAGATAAATATATATATAATATGTAAATGATATGAACGAAACTACTACTGTAACATCCTTAATATATGCTAAAAGCCTGTTTAATGTTCATCTTTCCCCCCAGATATACCACAAGCACCTACAAACGGATCCTGCTCAGACAGCTGCTGTGTGAACTCCGAGAATTCTTGCGATCCTGAGGGTTGTTTCTGTGACAACTTGTGTGTTGATTTTGGTGACTGTTGTGACGACTACAATGATGTGTGTTCCTACCAACGGAATGGAACTGCACAGCCTCCAACACAGTTTACTCCCCCATCGCTTATTTTCAATGGTAATTGGCTTTCAATATTTGATCATCGTGGTCCTTAACCCTATTTCTAATCTTTACAGTTGATGTAACATTTCTGAGTAATTGTATAGGAGACAAAACTGAAATGACTTTTTTTAATACTCGGCTATGCAATCTACAATTGTAAATTGTATTCATATGTTGCCAGTAGGTTGTATTCTGGGGACTGCTGTACCGATTCATGATTTTGTGCCAGATTAATTGAACGAATTTTAGGTTGGACAAATCCTCCACCTCCACTTCTCAGCAAAGTGTAACCCAATTCTATTGAGATCAATTCTTGAAAAGAACAATTAATTTGAACAATTTAAAAAGTCTGACAGACATGAGCGCTATACAAGAACCCACTATTATTATTATTATTAACAATTTTATTATTGTCATTATCATTATTTGTATAGGTAAATATATATCCGCATGTCATAAAACCGTGTGAGCGAACCATATTATGAAATGAGATCGTAGTTTTGTCTTTTTTTTAGATTATCCGTTTTGTTCTACGAACTATTATGCCCTTCTATTTGAGAACAGGAAAGTCCGATGCATTCTATGCAGGAATTGTGATATATTAATTTGCTTTCCAGGATGTTTACATTGGTCTTACAAAAGCATAATTTAAAAAATGTTTTCTCTCTTTTGTCTGCCAATCTTATATCCCCCTTTTATCTGCGATAGTTACTATTCATTTGGAAAGTGGTGATACGACAGAAATAACATCACCAAACTATCCTGACCATTACTACAATGATGCTTCGATATTCTGGGCGGTCTCTGCTCCATCGGGGTATGGCCTGAAGGTGCACTTCTCAGATTTCAGCCTGGAGGAGAGTTACGATTACCTGATTGTTAACGAAGGTCTCACCCCTCATTTCGAGGAGAGTTTAGAGTTGGCCCGCCTAACAGGCACGCGGGTTCCAGGGAACGCGACATCTCATGGACCTTACGTATGGCTCAGGTTCACTAGTGATGGTAGTGTGACCGATCGAGGGTTCAGATTGATCCTGGGTGTCGTGGATATAACAGGTACACGAATGCCCATATTGCTTCTAATGGAGTAATTTTTTTCAGTCACACACGCATACCGAAAACCGATAAAAAATGTCGGGTAATTTGATTAAGAACAGGAGAACGAAATCGAGGATGTGTCTCCAGCACATGCAATTTAATGATGGAATCATACTTTTCTATCACGCACAGAGTATGTGGGTGTTTCGTTTCTTTTGTTTGTTTTATGGATGTGTGTTTTGTGACTCTAGAATCCTCAGTTTCAATGAAATTATAGTTTCTCGACATTAAACTGAATCAATTATCCAACGCTAGTAATAAGACCAAATGAAATCATGATTTAAACGCATTTTTGTCATTAACACTGATGATGGTAGAGAATCGAATAAACACGTACACCAACGTAGTATCTTTATTCCTCTCGTGAATATTTTTGTGAAAACATAAAATAAATATATCTATAATATGTAAATGATATGAACGAAACTACTACTGTAACATCCTTAATTTTTTGCTAAAAGTCATTATAATGTTCATTTTTCCCCCCAGATATACCACAAGCACCTACAAACGGATCCTGCTCAGACAGCTGCTGTGTGAACTCCGAGAATTCTTGCGATCCTGAGGGTTGTTTCTGTGACAACTTGTGTGTTAATTTTGGTGACTGTTGTGACGACTACAATGATGTGTGTTCCTACCAACGGAATGGAACTGCACAGCCTCCAACACAGTTTACTCCCCCATCGCTTATTTTCAATGGTAATTGGCTTTCAATATTTGATCATCGTGGTCCTTAACCCTATTTCTAATCTTTACAGTTGATGTAACATTTCTGAGTAATTGTATAGGAGACAAAATTGAAATTACTTTTTTTATACTCGGCTATGCAATCTACCATTGTAAATTGTATTAATTTGTTGCCAGTATTCTGGGGACTGCTGTACCGATTCATGATTTGTGCCAGATTAATTGAACGAATTTTAGGTTGGACAAATCCTCCACCTCCACTTCTCAGCAAAGTGTAACCCAATTCTATTGAGATCAATTCTTTTAAAGAACAATTAATTTGAACAATTTAAAAAGTCTGACAGACATGAGCGCTATACAAGAACCCACTGTTATTATTATTATTATCATTTTTATTATTATCATTATCATTATTTTTATAGGTAAATATATATCCGCATGTCATAAAATCGTGTGAGCGAACCATATTATGAAATAAGATCATAGTTTTGTCTTTCTTTAGATTATCCATTTTGTTCTACGAACTATTATGCCCTTCTATTTGAGAACAGGAAAGTCCGATGCATTCTATGCAGGAATTGTGATATATTAATTTGCTTTCCAGGATGTTTCCATTGGTCTTACAAAAGCATAATTTAAAAATTTTCTCTCTTTAATCTGCGAATCTTATATCTCCATTTTATCTGCGATATATAGTTACTATTCATTTGGAAAGTGGTGATACGACAGAAATAACATCACCAAACTATCCTGACCATTACAACAATGATGCTTCGATATTCTGGGCGGTCTCTGCTCCATCGGGGTATGGCCTGAAGGTGCATTTCTCAGATTTCAGCCTGGAGGAGAGTTACGATTACCTGATTGTTAACGAAGGTCTCACCCCTCATTTCGAGGAGAGTTTAGAGTTGGCCCGCCTAACAGGCACGCGCGTTCCAGGGAACGCGACATCTCATGGACCTTACGTATGGCTCAGGTTCACTAGTGATGGTAGTGTGACCGATCGAGGGTTCAGATTGATCCTGGGTGTCGTGGATATAACAGGTACACGAATGCCCATATTGCTTCTAATGGAGTAAATTTGTTCAGTCACACACGCATACCGAAAACCGATAAAAATGTCGGGTAATTTGATTAAGAACAGGAGAACGAAATCGAGGCTGTGTCTCCAGCACATGCAATATTCAATGATGGAATCATACTTTTCTATCACTCACTGAGTATGTGGGTGTTTCGTTTGTTTAGTTTGTTTTATGGATGTGTGTTTTGTGACTCTAGAATCCTCAGTTTCAATGAAATTATAATTTCTCGACATTAAACTGAATCAATTATCCAACGCTAGTAAGACCAAATGAAATCATGATTTAAACGCATTTTTGTCATTAAAACTGATGATGGCGGAGAATCGAAAAACACGTACATTTACGTGGTATCTTTATTCCTCTCGTTCCACACATCTTCAACTTGGTTCAGTAATAAATTAGGAAATCAAAAGATTTGTTTTCATAATTTGTTTTTCGTGAATGGAGAGATTGAGCAATGTATGCAGATGGAAAGGGAAATGGAGGACACATAACCTCTTGGAAACAACTTCTAGACCAAAACTCTTAAAGAACAGAGATGTAGACACTCATAGATTTTCCAGTCATAGAGGAGAAAAAAGCGTCCTGATATTAACAGTAGATAATTATGCATAACTATTCTAATTGCGTTTACCCTGTGTCGGGGTGCGTTATTACAATATATTACAATTATTTGAATAAGAATAATCGGTAATTGGCTGATAACTGGTAGAATTTCGAATGGTTGTATTGAATACGTTTTTCCACCTGGGGCATCCGATAAATACGTGAAAGTGTCGTGGTCAAGTGGATGAATTCCCGGACTATGAAACACAAGGTAAGAGGTTAGAATCCCTGAGCCGGCACTAATGTACTTTGGCAAGGCTTTAATCTACATATGCAACTCTCCACCCAGGCGATGTAACTGGGTACCCGGTAGGAAGAAAGTCCTTGAATATCACAGCGATCGTCAGGGTATCTCCGCTAAAGCCGGGGTAATATTATGACAGCGCTTTGATAGAAACACTTCTATTAAGCGCTTACTAAATTCTACTGTTATCATTATTATTTTCATTATCCTTACTATCTTTTTGTAATAATTATTGTTATTTTTCGTATTATCATTATTATGTTTCTATTATATTCAATACAGACAAGCTTTTTTTGCGCATTGAGATCCTCTACAACTGAATAATTTTGTGAAAACACTAAATAAATATATATCTATAATATGTAAATGATATGAACGAAACTACTACTGTAACATCCTTAATATATGCTAAAAGCCTGTTTAATGTTAATCTTTCCCCAGATATACCACCAGCACCTACAAACGGATCCTGCTCAGACAGCTGCTGTGTGAACTCGGAGAATTCTTGCTATCCTGATGGTTGTTTCTGTGACAACTTGTGTGTTGATTTTGGTGACTGTTGTGACGACTACAATGATGTGTGTTCCTACCAACTGAATGGAACTGCACAGCCTCCAACACAGTTTACTCCCCCATCGCTGATTTTCAATGGTAATTGGCTTTCAATATTTGATCATCGTGGTCTTTAACCGTATTTTTAATCTTTACAGTTGATGTAACATTTCTGAGTAATTGTAAAGGAGACAAAACTGAAATGACTTTTTTTATACTCGGCTATGCAATCTACCATTGTAAATTGTATTAATTTGTTGCCAGTAGGATGTATTCTGTGGACTGCTGTACCGATTCATGATTTGTGCCAGATTAACTGAACGAATTTTAGGTTGGACAAATCCTCCACCTCCACTTCTCAGCAAAGTGTAACCCAATTCTATTGAGATCAATTCTTTTAAAGAACAATTAATTTGAACAATTTAAATAGTCTGACCGACATGAGCGCTATACAAGAACCCACAATTATTATTATTATTATTATCATTTTTATTATTATCATTATCATTATTTGTATAGGTAAATATATATCTGCATGTCATAAAATCGTGTGAGCGAACCATATTATGAAATAAGATCATAGTTTTGTCTTTCTTTAGATTATCCATTTTGTTCTACGAACTATTATGCCCTTCTATTTGAGAACAGGAAAGTCCGATGCATTCTATGCAGGAATTGTGATATATTAATTTGCCTTCCAGGATGTTTCCATTGGTCTTACAAAAGCATAATTTAAAATTTTTTTCTCTCTTTAATCTGCGAATCTTATATCTCCATTTTATCTGCGATATATAGTTACTATTCATTTGGAAAGTGGTGATACGACAGAAATAACATCACCAAACTATCCTGACCATTACAACAATGATGCTTCGATATTCTGGGCGGTCTCTGCTCCATCGGGGTATGGCCTGAAGGTGCATTTCTCAGATTTCAGCCTGGAAGAGAGTTACGATTACCTGATTGTTAACGAAGGTCTCACCCCTCATTTCGAGGAGAGTTTAGAGTTGGCCCGCCTAACAGGCACGCGCGTTCCAGGGAACGCGACATCTCATGGACCTTACGTATGGCTCAGGTTCACTAGTGATGGTAGTGTGACCGATCGAGGGTTCAGATTGATCCTGGGTGTCGTGGATATAACAGGTACACGAATGCCCATATTGCTTCTAATGGAGTAAATTTGTTCAGTCACACACGCATACCGAAAACCGATAAAAATGTCGGGTAATTTGATTAAGAACAGGAGAACGAAATCGAGGCTGTGTCTCCAGCACATGCAATATTCAATGATGGAATCATACTTTTCTATCACTCACTGAGTATGTGGGTGTTTCGTTTGTTTTGTTTGTTTTATGGATGTGTGTTTTGTGACTCTAGAATCCTCAGTTTCAATGAAATTATAATTTCTCGACATTAAACTTAATCAATTATCCAACGCTAGTAAGACCAAATGAAATCATGATTTAAACGCATTTTTGTCATTAAAACTGATGATGGCGGAGAATCGAAAAACACGTACATTTACGTGGTATCTTTATTCCTCTCGTTCCACACATCTTCAACTTGGTTCAGTAATAAATTAGGAAATCAAAGATTTGTTTTCATAATTTGTTTTTCGTGAATGGAGAGATTGAGCAATGTATGCAGATGGAAAGGGGAAATGGAGGACACATAACCTCTTGGAAACAACTTCTAGACCAAAACTCTTAAAGAACAGAGATGTAGACACTCATAGATTTTCCAGTCATAGAGGAGAAAAAAGCGTCCTGATATTAACAGTAGATAATTATGCATAACTATTCTAATTGCGTTTACCCTGTGTCGGGGTGCGTTATTACAATATATTACAATTATTTAAATAAGAATAATCGGTAATTGGCTGATAACTGGTAGAATTTCAAATGGTTGTATTGAATACGTTTTTCCACCTGGGGCATCCGATAAATACGTGAAAGTGTCGTGGTCAAGTGGATGAATTCCCGGACTATGAAACACAAGGTAAGAGGTTAGAATCCCTGAGCCGGCACTAATGTACTTTGGCAAGGCTTTAATCTACATATGCAACTCTCCACCCAGGCGATGTAACTGGGTACCCGGTAGGAAGAAAGTCCTTGAATATCACAGCGATCGTCAGGGTATCTCCGCTAAAGCCGGGGTAATATTATGACAGCGCTTTGATAGAAACACTTCTATTAAGCGCTTACTAAATTCTACTGTTATCATTATTATTTTCATTATCCTTACTATCTTTTTTGTAATAATTATTGTTATTTTTCGTATTATCATTATTATGTTTCTATTATATTCAATACAGACAAGCTTTTTTGCGCATTGAGATCCTCTACAACTGAATAATTTTGTGAAAACACTAAATAAATATATATCTATAATATGTAAATGATATGAACGAAACTACTACTGTAACATCCTTAATATATGCTAAAAGCCTGTTTAATGTTCATCTTTCCCCCCAGATATACCACCAGCACCTACAAACGGATCCTGCTCAGACAGCTGCTGTGTGAACTCCGGGAATTCTTGCTATCCTGATGGTTGTTTCTGTGACAACTTGTGTGTTGATTTTGGTGACTGTTGTGACGACTACAATGATGTGTGTTCCTACCAACTGAATGGAACTGCACAGCCTCCAACACAGTTTACTCCCCCATCGCTGATTTTCAATGGTAATTGGCTTTCAATATTTGATCATCGTGGTCTTTAACCGTATTTTTAATCTTTACAGTTGATGTAACATTTCTGAGTAATTGTAAAGGAGACAAAACTGAAATGACTTTTTTATACTCGGCTATGCAATCTACCATTGTAAATTGTATTAATTTGTTGCCAGTAGGATGTATTCTGGGGACTGCTGTACCGATTCATGATTTGTGCCAGATTAACTTAACGAATTTTAGGTTGGACAAATCCTCCACCTCCACTTCTCAGCAAAGTGTAACCCAATTCTATTGAGATCAATTCTTTTAAAGAACAATTAATTTGAACAATTTAAATAGTCTGACCGACATGAGCGCTATACAAGAACCCACAATTATTATTATTATTATTATCATTTTTATTATTATCATTATCATTATTTGTATAGGTAAATATATATCTGCATGTCATAAAATCGTGTGAGCGAACCATATTATGAAATAAGATCATAGTTTTGTCTTTCTTTAGATTATCCATTTTGTTCTACGAACTATTATGCCCTTCTATTTGAGAACAGGAAAGTCCGATGCATTCTATGCAGGAATTGTGATATATTAATTTGCTTTCCAGGATGTTTCCATTGGTCTTACAAAAGCATAATTTAAAAAATTTTCTCTCTTTAATCTGCGAATCTTATATCTCCATTTTATCTGCGATATATAGTTACTATTCATTTGGAAAGTGGTGATACGACAGAAATAACATCACCAAACTATCCTGACCATTACAACAATGATGCTTCGATATTCTGGGCGGTCTCTGCTCCATCGGGGTATGGCCTGAAGGTGCATTTCTCAGATTTCAGCCTGGAAGAGAGTTACGATTACCTGATTGTTAACGAAGGTCTCACCCCTCATTTCGAGGAGAGTTTAGAGTTGGCCCGCCTAACAGGCACGCGCGTTCCAGGGAACGCGACATCTCATGGACCTTACGTATGGCTCAGGTTCACTAGTGATGGTAGTGTGACCGATCGAGGGTTCAGATTGATCCTGGGTGTCGTGGATATAACAGGTACACGAATGCCCATATTGCTTCTAATGGAGTAAATTTGTTCAGTCACACACGCATACCGAAAACCGATAAAAAATGTCGGGTAATTTCATTAAGAACAGGAAAACGAAATCGAGGATGTGTCTCCAGCACATGCAATTCACTGATGGAATCATACTTTTCTATCACTCACCGAGTATGTGGGTCTTTCGTGTCATTTGTTTGTTTTATGGATGTGTGTTTTGTGACTCTAGAATCCTCAGTCTCAATGAAATGGTATTTTCTCGAAAAACTAAATCAATTATCCAACGCTAGTAAGACTAAATGAAATCATGATTTCAACGCATTTGTGTCATTAATGCTGATGGTGGCAGAAAATATTAAAAACACGTACAATTATGTAATATTTATATTCCTCATGTTCACCACATCTTAAACTTGGTTCGATAATAGTTTGTTTCCATTAAATATTTTTGCTTGAATGGAGAGATTTAGCTATATATCAAGACATAAACGGGCGATGTGGGGATACATACCCCTGGAATGTGACCCCTAGACAAAAACCGCTAAAAACAGAGATGTAGCTAAATAATCCATGTATACGGGAGTGGGGGGGGGGGCGGCATTCTTATATTTACAGTAGATGATTATGCAGTTCTATTTTAATGGCTTTAACCCTGACACGGGGTGTGTTATTACAATGGTATGATCCCAAGGCTTTTTGTCACGGCATATAAATAAAACGCATCAAAACACGTAAAAGTTTGTTACTTAACATTCTGAATTGACATTAACAATCACTTACTTTCGAAGGCGTTATATGTTGATCCGTTACTCATTGTTGTAACTTGCTGTGATAACGACGTATATTATCCTATATTGTAACCATGGCGACGGCTTTCAATGCCCGGATGGTTAATGTATATCTACTGATTTTGAATGCAATGGCTGCGGAGACTTTGCAGATGAAAGTGTTAACATAAACCAAGGAATAATGTCACATGTTTAAAAATATTGAAGTGTGGGTTATCAAATGAGATACATTACGGTTAACCTATCATATTTCTCTCTTTTGTTGTTTTTAATTTTTAATTGCTGGTGGACCCACACCTGATGTACCTCCTACTACTGACCAATTCACAGCAACTGCAAATACAACTTCATCAACAGGTATGGGGTAAAGTGTTGTGAACAGAAACCACATGTCATTCGTTTAGAATTAACGAGTTATTTGAATTAAATAGATGCGTTCGTAATTATTGGATAGAATTCGACACTATATCTTATACAAATTTGATTTGCGTTTCTAGTCAGCAAACGTATATCTATAATCCGCGACAACATGTTGTGGTTACTGGAAATTACCGTGCGATATGGTCTTCTTATTCTTATCACAAAGAGAAACATTTGCGTTAAAATCAAATATTTGTTTAAATGGCAGGAGGAGTTTTCAACCTCAACCTGGGAGATTCTTGGATCTTCACGTCACCCTACTACCCAGACAATTATCCAGATTTCCAAAGCATCTCATGGACCGTCCATTCTCGACTCGGCAACGGCTTGATGATTACATTTATAGACTTCGATGTTGAGCAGAGCTATGATTTCTTATTCATCGAATCATTGAATGCTACGGACGGGAGAGTGCGAATCGCATCTTTGACGGGGTCGTTTCTTCCTAAAAATATCCACGTCAACTTCTCGCCGATACAGATCCGTTTTGCTAGTGATTTTGAAGTAACCCAAAAAGGTTTCAGCCTTCGAGTGACATCTATACCAGGTTGTTACATCACCTTTCCATTTGATTTTATCATCGTGAATTCCAGCTGCATTGACATTTACATATTTAAGAGATGTTAAACATTTAGAATTTTACGTAATCTTACGTGTTCATATTGGAGGGCATCCTTTTCATGTAGGTATCCCATTCGTAGAATGAGCAAGTAACTGGCACTACGTAGTATGCTTCCGGTTTCTTGGTTGGTAAATAAAGATAGCTTTGATGAGCCTCATTTAAAAGCACAAGTTGCTTCTCATGAGTCCTGGTCTATTATATATTCTGTTTTTATGATTTGTACTTGATTTTGTTTTAATGATACCAAAACAAATTAAATTGTAATATACCGGGATAACGATAACCAGTCCTTACGATGAGCATCCATCAATTCATGTGATATATTTAGGCAAAGCATGGTATTTCGTTGGTATATTGGTCGGCTTCTTAATCCGCCGATAAAGCCACTTATTGTTCGCGTCTTTCCGTTTAGATACACGTCTGTAAAAACCAAGCAATCTCCCACACGCGCTTGCTTCTACACACACATATATATAAACACACACACAAACGCACACACAAACACTATATCATAATCATCTCCATTACACATCTCCAATATACCAAACAATGATATGCATCAAACTTTATATGTATTCTTTCGAATCATTGTATAGTCTTGCTTGTTTATGTGGTAATGCAAAGTTTTGGGAAATTCTGAAATTGGATGTATAGTAATTTATTTAAATTTTCGATATATTTGGATACCCATGTGGATGTATTATAAGCACTAAAAAAAATAGCCCCTAAAACACTTCTGCTTTCGAGCAAATTGAATAATCAAAATTTACCGGTGCTCCTGGTAAATTTCAAATATTTTAAATAGCGCCTAGGGCCATTCTATGGTAGCTGTGACCATGAAAATCTCAGAATATGCAGTTCTGATATATAATTTCCAAACGGAAATAGCAAATCGGTCGATTGTAGTCAAGAAACATTGTTTTAAAGCTAAAGTAATATCAGTCTTGAGAGGGCGCTATACAACATAAAGAGTTTATTATTTACAATATCATCACTTTAGACTCGATTTCAACCGCGATAACGATCATTGAATATTGTAAAGTCGCATATGCTTCCAATATGTTCATTTGAACCAAATTCATGACCCCATACCAAAACTTTGTAATACCTTTAAGGTGTGTCCGGTATAGTTTTTGATGGATTTCGAAACGTAGCGCTGATCAATAATGGGCATGGCGTAATATATTTCCATTGTTATGATGATTATTGTTGATTATACTAGTATTGTTATCATGAATATTATTTTTGTCATTGTTTTTTTGTTTTGTTATTATTATCATTATTACTATCAATAATATTTGTTGTTTTTATACTTGTATTACTATCATTACCATCATCGTATTATTATCATGTATCATCATTTTATTATTATGATCAGTATTAACAGCATCATCGTCACACCATCATTATTGACATCATCTTCCTTTTAACTCATTACTCATATTATTTATCATTATTTCGCTATGTGCAGGAGGGTGTAATGACACAGAATGTTCAACAGGTGTATGCATAAGCCGGTATACGATGTGTGATGACTATAATGACTGCGGAGATTTCAGCGATGAAGAGTATTGCCGTAAGGATGTTTGCTATTATTTCCTTGATCAGTAACATACACTAATCAACAAGATACATATACGTCCGATATTCCCATGTCAGCTTTATTGACAAAACACAACTGCTCTCTCAAGGGGTTCTCTTTTGATCTTGTAAAAATATTAAAACATATATAGGGTATTGTTACAAAACAATATTTATATTGATCATACATGTATGACATCAAGCTCATTATTCCGAACCACATGCATAAAACGTGGTCTCCAATTTTCCAGGTGTGACTAGTGAACACTGGATAATAGTATTTCTAACATGTTTTTTGATTTCTTGTGTGCCTGGATAATAAATACCATTATATATTCATATTGCGATCCGCAATTACAAATGTTTCCCATTAAATCGTCGAACAGTTCCTTTCAATTTTGTAAAAACCTTATGGACGTCACACAATTGATAACACTTTAAATGTTTATCTTTGATTATCACTAACAGCTCCGTGTAATGAGATTCCTTCATCATGTAGCGGTATCTTACCTTACAACGAGACTTACTTCCCTCACAAATATGCTGAGAGTTTAGAGGCAGCTACGTATACAATGAACCAGGTAAATGTTATAGAGTTGCAAATGATACATTTCTCTCATTGCTTTAATATGTGATGATTGTATTGATGTAACTATTTAAATGCATTAAAGTCAGATATAGTAATGACGGTAATGACTTTTTGTGTATTTAAATATTTTTTGTCTTTACCTTATTTTTTTATCTTTCGATAACCAGGTTTTACTGGGATCTGTTTTTTTGCAAAATACTTCAATGTTCATACCAAAAATTGATTTCTTGCATACTTAGGTTTAAAGTTTTATTCATTATTTCAATATTTTATCCATGATAGAATGACATTAGAGGTAGCGCTTGAAGTTAACAGACGCATTGACTATATATCAATGTGTGCAAGTTTAATGTCTCGAAGTACTCTATCCGAGTTTTAAAAATTTGAACTAAACACAAATATTTGACTTAAAGTTTATATTGATAATATTTTTTTTGTTTTGAGATGGTGTTGTATACGGTGTCTAATTATCAGTTGCTGTGTGTTGTGATGGTATGTCACCAATTAGATCCAAAGTACACCTGGTACAGTCATGTCCTCTAGAATGCTTAAGACGTTATGTCGAACGTTTTACCCACAATGCATCCATCATGGACCCACCACGAGAGCCTGCCAATCGGCTTGTATGGAACTGGAAGAAGAATTTCGTGTCAACTACGAGACATACGTCGACGAAGATTGGCCTCTTGATTGCAATGACCTCCCAGACTCAATAGGCAGCTCCGATGGCTCGTGCACAGAACCCGATGGAGGTAGGATATTTACATTATTTATTGGTTGAAAATAAAGTGGTATAAAATGCAATAAAATAGTCTTAATTTGGCAACTAAGTAAAGAAGAACAAATAATACAATAATTAGCAAAGTAATGACCTGTACGAAAGAACAATTTTTTGTCACATTATCACCTGTTCGGGTGGAGTTCTTATGGTTTTACTAAGAGCTCATGCTAATGTGATGGATCCGGTGATGTGATCTGGTAAATTGATGCGTGTAATTCTGACGCCACCATGTATCGTGACAAATCCATATAAATATTAGTTGTACTGGTAGTTATAGATCCTCAAATGGAATTGTGATGTCATTGTAGATTTATAATTGAATACATTGATTCTTGTGTTATTTACAAAATAAAAAGGGACATTTGGCAACAGAATTGTACAAAACAATTAAGTGTACAAATATGATACGTCTATAAAAGATCATATACAAACACCCCCAAAAAAAAGACAATGACATTACAATACCAATGTGTATAATGTGTATATATAACATAACAAATATTCAACTCATTTACTCATCATTACTTCCTCCTGTAATATGTGAAGAGAATAGAATATGTAAGTAAGCATAATCACACCATTGTACATTTGGGCCTAATGAATCCAGGGCCTCGTCTTGCAAAGAGTTACGATTGATCCAAATCAATCGCAAGTCCTCCAATCAATCGCAAGTTTGCAGTCTCCTATCTGTTATGTACATAGTTGCAATTGATATCAACTCTGTGTAAGACAGGGCCCTGGTTGGCAACTTGGATGTATGGGGCTATTCTTTTGGCGTGCTTCATGTTTGTCGGAATCGTTATCGTTGGTTTGTTGTTTTGTCATAATACACTTTCCAATAATTATAACCTCTTCTTTTGGCCTTTCATATCCATTTTGAGAGGAAGAATGTTCACTTGAGTTGGTATGGAGCAAAACATAAGTCACTTTGCTTGGATGATCGTTACTGATCCAGATAATGCATAATCAGACAGGTTAAAGAGAAGGTTCATTGATTTTAAAAACTAATTTTATTGTAAATATTGCAAAGGTGAAACTTTGATTGGACAAGGGTATCAACATTCAATGCTTGGAAACATTCGAAGTAATGATTATTATCAATTACAAAACGCTTAAATACAGCCCCGGCATGGCACCTGAAAAGCTCTCCGATCGCTGCCGACATGTGTGACGTCACCTGTTTAACATAATTTGCACAAGCAGACGATGTCCCATGGCATCTCACACATTTTCAGTGCCTGTTTTGTCATCTTCTCTTCAGTTATTTTTATTACTTCACTAATGTCAGTCTAAATGTTTAATATATTGCCTCACTCTAAACCCCGCGCATGGTAATATTTTGATGAAAAATGCAGCGATAAAAAATAAACTTAATCCGTCGCTTGTAAACAAAATAAGACGCCATTGTATTTTCAGCTCCATACAACGAGGTATGTTTGGTGTTTCAAGAGGGAACAAATGCCGTCCATGCTATCATTCCGGGGGTTTTTCAATTTGAAAGTGTGGTTTCTTTGATTGTTCATTAACCCCTATCCTGTGTATTTACACACAAAATAATTTGGTTATCAGAATCGGTTTCATATCCCTTTTCGAATGGGGTAAAATTCCATCACATTTATAATTTGAGAAATAATAGCATTGCAATTATGTTCATTCACTTTTTATGGGATGTCGTCTGCTTGGGCACGATTGGTTCATATTGTGACGGAATTAAATCATCGTTATTTTTCTGGCGAATCTCTCGCATATCCCAGATGCTATGGAGGCGGTTTTATTTGTATTTGTATAAATCACCCGATATGTAGTTGACCTAAAACTTGTACGATGGCCATATGTTAGCTTACCAGTTTCTAGTGATACGTTATTTGCCATATTTGTGATTTTATTTGAACCGGCACTTTAACGGTCGTAATTTTAACCTTTTCATTCTGTCTATTGGCGACATCTTTATTTCAGTAGGTATACTTTTGTTTTCTTCGGCTGCTCCGCAACGTCTAAACGTTGAGTGTTTCGTTTATGTTTGTGTCTCACTTTTCATTGCAATGGGATGGATTGCAGCATCGTCTTAAATTAGCCGTTTGATATACATCTTTAGTTCGTTTAATCACGTACCAGTTTATTTCTTTTTATACAAACAACTGATCCTGTCATTCAGCAGTTCGCGTCGCGGTCATTTTGTTTTGTTTTCATAGGTTTTTATTATCTTCTCTCTTAAAGAAAATTGTACATAATTAATAACATTGTATACAAAATTGCAAACAATCTTCACATAGGTCTAAATAAATTTGCAAATGAACTTTTACATTTCCATACGAGGTTACAAATAAATGTTCATATAAAATATATTTATAAATGAAGTTACACATTTACAGATGACAAATATTCACATAAACAAGTCATAGTTAATTTGATTTATCGTTCCGTTGTACATCTCACTTGTGCATTATCCTTTAAATCTCAATTAACTTAGAAGTGTTGTCGTCTCTGAAGAAAGTATGTCATGTCTCCGCTTGACTGCTTCTGTAATGTCACATAGTTGTCGGACAGCATACCTGAGCGTCGTTGACCATATCATTCAGTGTCTAGCCAGCCATCATTCTCAGGGGTTACTATCAGAGCTAAATCACTTATTCAAACGAATTATATGAGCATTATGTTCTTTTTTTAATAATTTGCTTACCCATTCAAGGCGTAGTTTGTAGCGTGATTTTTTGCCTGGATTCCTGCATAGCTGGTCGATCATTGACAAAATTGGTTGATTATGTGTGATGTTGCCTGAAAAAAAAG
This sequence comes from Mesocentrotus franciscanus, assembly GCA_037976565.1. Classification (NCBI taxonomy): domain Eukaryota; kingdom Metazoa; phylum Echinodermata; class Echinoidea; order Camarodonta; family Strongylocentrotidae; genus Mesocentrotus; species Mesocentrotus franciscanus. Next base: position 6,965,844 of record CP137684.1, read on the forward strand.
ATTATTGGAGTAAACTGAAATATGCAGGAGATGAAACAAAATTAATCTTGTAGAAAATAGGTGTGGTTCGCAGTGTGGTTTATTGCAAACTCGCTATGTATCATGTCTTGCACGTGCATTCAGACATACATGTGTCTTTCATCGCTAAAATCACATGAATAAATTATGAGATGGTTTTCATATTTTCATTCACTGGCAGGTACAATAAATATGACTTGATTCTTGTTTGTCATTTTTGGTCATTGAGTGGAAGATGTCGTTTTAGCCATCCAAACCAGAGTCATGGATCAAACGAGCCGAAGTCACTCCAGGATTCGAGTTGAGCCAAATGCTTACTATGTAATAATAGTAAGAAGTGGACTGCAGGCACCGCAGCTGTTGAACTACTGAATATGACGGGCCGTCTTGGTTAATGTGCAATATTAATAACAGACCCCAAGAGTGAGGTTCGTAGCTGTAATGAGCAACGTATCAGGGTTCCGGTTTACTTATATAATCCATAATATGATTACTTATATCATGTAACTCCTAGACTGAACTACCACCACTGATGTTAATTTGCATGGTACAAACATGATAAGTTTGGATGTTTATCTTTTATTTGAAATGGACTTAGATCTCCTCAACACAACGATATGTGGCACCCGTCCAGCGTATACCCCGGACCAGTCTCGAGTGGTTGGCGGGGTCAACGCTAGAAGGGGAATTCCCCTGGATGGTGTACCTTCATGACCTTAGTCAGGGTCAGTTCTGCGGTGGTACCCTTATAGGACATGAGTGGGTCGTCACCGCAGCGCATTGCATGTGAGTCCCCGACTAGACCGATTAAGCTCACCTTAAAGATTGTCTGTACTGGTAATTGATCCACAAACATACACAATTAAAGAATACTAAAATTAATTGTCATCATTTTGCAGGTCACAGGACTGATATTGAGTCAATATACTCAGTCCTACCATCAAATAGTTTGATGAAATTTGTATCACTCTTGAGAGTGTAAATTTCTAACGAGGGAGGGGGATTTAAACGACGGAAACCTTGCTTTACATTTAAATGTGACACATTTGATTATAAGCGAATATCTTGAATAAAGACACATTGATGCACTTCTTCTTGATTTCGTTGGACAGAGACACTGCCTTCTCCTTGGATCGCATTGTGATAGGTGACCTACGTCTCTCGTCATCTACAGCGCATCATCGTAGCATCCCTCCAGAAGAGGTCATCCTTCACCCAGGCTACAGTGGAAACGATGCCGACATTGCACTCATCAGGTTGTCAGAGCGTGTTGAGTTCTCGGACTTTGTGAGGCCGGCATGTTTGGCAGAGTCTGTAAACGAGATTAAGGAATACCACAGGTGTATGGTATCTGGATGGGGAGACACTCGAGATGGTACGGGTTTAATATATAGATTGTGAGGAGCGAGCTGTGCAGTCGAAACCAGTGCAAATTATGCCGAAGAAATTAAAAACAGGACGTGTTCAGGCAATTAGGGAATTTGAATAATCTTTAAATAAATGATAAAATGAATTCTTGAAAAGTGGTGATATTTTCTTTTCATTTATTATCTTTAATTTTAAGAGGGCGAGAGTGTTGTTTTTACTATATAAACTCATAGTCTGTAGTTACTGCCATATCTAAGGATATTATTTGTCACCCACATGGTATCGAAAAAGATCTAGGAAGTTTATTATGTAAAGAACGATGCATATATTACAAATGGTCAGATGTCAAAACATGTCAAATTCCATTGCAGAAATCAGTGTATTACATAATTGCTTAATGATGGTTCTTTTAATATGCTGATGATCACATAGATACTAATATATTTTCAAGTTGTCATTTATAGTCGGTTACATCAGGAGCATTAGTGTTCCATGTGGCTTTTAACCATGTCAACCGTGCCAACCCGTTAATTTTCATGTTATAGACGTTGCTGATATTATACAGAAAGCAGTTGTTCGTCTGATTGAGAATGAGCTTTGTGGAAACCTTTTGGGTGAAGGTAGGATCACAGAGCGTATGATATGCGCTGGATACGATCGAGGTGGGATCGATACATGTCAGGTGAGTTGCCTTTTGATTGTTAAATTAACAAGAAAATCATGCCTTCTTTTAATACACCAATGTTACCATGTACGGCTGTACTTCAGGTACAAACTGTACAATCCACCTCTTTGTCCTCACTTCCACTCCGATTGCCTGTTTTAAGAAGAACTTAACCCTAATAAGGCCGGGCTATTTGAGTTCTTAATACGGCCGGGGGCATTATGGCCCCTTAAGATCTCGGCCGTGAAACGGCCGATCGCCGCGAAAATTTGCATGCATGTCAAGTGAAGTGTATAGTATAATATAGCACTTTCAATTTTTTAAAAAATTACTCATTTGCATATTTATGGTAAATTATGCAAATAAGGTCCAAAAATTCATATTTTTACCCATAAATCATATATTCTTCATATTTAAGCTTTCTTTTCCACAACATATATTTGTTAGACCATTTGGAATAATAATACGAACAAAAAATTTGGAAAGCTAGGTTATTCCTTATGTTATCTCTTGTTTTGATAATTTCTTATGTATTTCATTGTTTTTTTAACTTATGTATTTTATTGTTGTTGTTGTTTTATTTCATTTCTAACTATAATTTAACTATTTTGACCCCCAAAACAAACACCTAAACTTTAAACAAGACCAAATAACCAATGTTTTATCTCTTTTTAGGAAAAATGATATTTCCATATGTTTTGTACACAAATCACGAAAATGAGCGATGAGCGGGGCGTCATCCGTATGCGTTCCTGAACAATCAGAAAAATCGCGGAAGGGGGGCCATGATGGCCCCCGGCCTTATTAGGGTTAAAGGTATAGACCAGTTTTGGAAACGCCCCTCTCTCAAAAAATGAAATGGAAGCTCTCATTACCAATCATGTGAAAGAATATGTTTTGACTAATACGTGATGATACAAATTTTGCCGGGAAAGTCGGGAAACCACCTACGAATTGACATATTTGGTAAATTATTATATCTATTGGGACCAGATAGATATCGCACACGTGATCGCGTATTCCCATATACATCTTTCTGTGTACATGCAGTGCTTGTAACTTTACCAAGACTGGGCCAAATTTCTTATCATTTTTGATGATTGCAGTACACACCAATACTTATATGCTAGATGATCAACCTTTTCTGAACGATTCCACAACGTTTCTTTCACAATGCAATCGCATGACCAGAACTGCATGGTCTTTCTCTTTAAAGACACGCCTCTTCAATAGCTGAATGTCTATCGTGCTGTATGTCTAGCTACCATTAATTTGACATGAAAAGCGCATTGATAAATTTGTGTTATATTAAAATAATTGTATGATCATGTACGTACGAAAAAATGTCTTGATTTGATCCTTCGTGCTTTTTTTAGTTACAAACTCTTCATTATTGCTCTAGGGTGACAGTGGAGGACCAATGGTATGTGAAGGAGTCGATGGTAGATGGCATCTTGTAGGTGTGACCAGCTGGGGTGATGGGTGTGCCAACCCTAATTCTCCTGGGGTGTATGCCAGGGTCTCTCATCTGCTCCCTTTATCTACAGTGTTCTTGAAATAAGTAAGTACTGAGTTCTTATCATACCATGGAAAAGAAATATTGTTGTGGAACATGATATAGTGATCAGCCTTAATCATATGCTCAAGGATATGAGCAATGTATTTTTAATTTCATTTATTCATTTTATTATGAGATGTAGTAATCATAGTATTGCAAGTCGTATCAGGACGGATAGACCGCACCTTGGGCAACAATAACCCTTCGTTAAAGGTGGTTCCGGGGTCCCGGGGAGGACGAGCGGACGAGAGCACGGCCGGCGTTGTCCGTGCAAGGAGACGACGAACCCGCGAGAGTGAGGCAGCATGGCGTGCACCCGCCCTCTGTCTAATCAAGGAGATACACTTTTAAGAGACGATCCACTCCATAATGTGTTGTAGCAGATACACGCTGCAAAGGACCGGGCCTACCCCTTGTTAGGCATCTTGCTGTATGATATGCTTTGTAGGCACTTCACGGGAATGCCAGAGAAATACACAGCATACGACAATCCACTCAAGTCATGTGGCGTAGCAAGTACAAGGCGCAACGGGTTGGGCCTATATCCCGTGTTTAATTAGGCATCTTGCTATATATAGGCCTTTGCAGCAGCTAAACTGACGAGAACGTAATATGTTGGTTCTACGCTCACCACACACACAGTAGAGGTAATTCGTGCGATTGCAGCAATATATTGGCACAAATGGCCCTCGGGATAATATAATACGATTTGATGTTCCTTCGATGCGAATAGTTTTAGCTAAATCCTCGAGTCACTTCGAGTGTCATTGTATATTTGTATACTATTTTCATTGTAGGACTAAATTAACTTAGCAATGTGTGAAAATAACCAAAATGATATGGGAGTGAAGTGCATGAGAACAATATTCGTAGGCCTATCAGGGGAGGAGGAGGGGCAATCCATTATCCTGGGGGATGGGGACACGCCCCCACGAATTTTCAGGTAGTGAAATGTCCCCCACGATTTGGGGTTAAAATCTTCCTTTTTTTCTCTCTTTCTCTCTGTGTTGACTTCGCGCGGGAGGGGGGGGGGTAAGTTTATTCTAACAAGGATTAATATTCGAGAACGGTACTACGAAACGTCTTCTTTCTCTACAAATCTTATGAAACAGGGATTAAGAGTCGAGAACGGTACAACGAATCGTCTTCGTTCTCTAATATTTCAATGAAACGTCAAGCTTCCGCGCTACGCGCGAGAGGGTGGAAACTGAATCCAGGCAAGGATTAAGAGTCGATCGAGAACGGTACAATTACGAATCGTTTCTTTCTCTAATAATTAAATGAAACGTCACAGCTTCCGCGCTACGCGCGAGAGGGTGGAAACTGACTTCAAACAAGGATTAAGAGTCAAAAACGGTACAACGAATCGTCTTCTTTTTTAAATAATTGAATGAAACGTCAAAGCTTCCGCGCTTTGCGCGAAAGGGGGACTGAATTCAAACAAGGATTAAGAGTCGAGAACGGTACAATAAATCGTCTTCTTTCTGTAATAATTTAATGAAACGTCAAAGCTTCCGCGCTTCGCGCGGAGGGGAAACTGAATCAAACAAAGATCAAGAGTCAAGAACGTAGCCTACCTACAACGAATCGTCTTCTTTTTAAAATAATTTAATGAAACGTCAAAGCTTCCGCGCTTAGCGCGGGAGGGGTGAAACTGAATTAAAGCAGGGATTGAGAGTCGAGAACGGTACAACGAATCGTCTTCGTTCTCTTATAATTTAATGAAACGTCACAGCTTCCGCGCTTCGCGCGCGAGGGGGAAACTGGATTCAAACAAAGATTAAGAGTAAAAAACGGTACAACGAATCGTCTTCTTTTTAAAATAATTTAATGAAACGTGAAAGCTTCCGCGCTACGCGCGAGAGGGTGGAAACTGAATTCAGACAAGGATTAAGAGTCGAGAACGGTAGAACGAATCGTCTTCTTTCTCCAATAATTTAATGAAACGTCAAAGCTTCCGCGCTACGCGCGAGATGGTGGAAACTGAATTCAGACAAGGATTAAGAGTCGAGAACGGTAGAACAAATCGTTTTCTTTCTCTTATAATTTAATGAAACTTCACAGCTTCCGCGCTTCGCGCGGGAGGGGGAAACTGAATGCAAACAAAGATTAAGAGTCAAGAACGGTACAACGAATCGTCTTCTTTTTAAAATAATTTAATGAAACGTCAAAGCTTCGCGCTACGCGCGAGAGGGTGGAAACTGAATTCAGACAAGGATTAAGAGTCGAGAACGGTAGAACGAATCGTCTTCTTTCTCTAATAATTTAATGAAACGTCAAAGCTTCCGCGCTACGCGCGAGATGGTGGAAACTGAATTCAGACAAGGATTAAGAGTCGAGAACGGTAGAACAAATCGTTTTCTTTCTCTAATAATTTAATGAAACGTCAAAACTTAAGCGCTTCGCGCGGGAGGTGGGAAACTGAATTTAGACAAAGATTAAGAGTCGAGAACGGTACAACCAATCGTCTTCTTTCTCTAAAAATGTAATGAAACATCAAAGATAAAAAAAGACAATAAATGAACCGGTCACCAATGAAAGTACATGCGGTGAAACAGCATAACACTAGAGAGAGAGTGACATGTATATGTATCCCCCCAAGCTCAAACTCGATTGCAATGACGCCCTTGATTCGTATAGATAACGAGAGTGAGGATCCGGAAAAGGGATAGTGAGAATAATAGGAACGAAGTGACGACAATAATCGTAAATAACGAAAGTGAAAACGAAAGTAAAGTCTAAAATATCTGCATCAATTTTGATTACAAATGATTGATTTCACTGTTTTCTTCCAGTTTTCAAGTTTTATTACATAATTCAGATAAAAATTTTAAAAAATCAAAACGATACATGATGGGACAGCAAACAAAAGGTTGGTATTCTAACGAGTAAAATATTAATGAAAAGAAGAAGAAAAATTATAAAATGATAAAAAGTAGGCCTATACAATGAAAAGGAATAATATCATCTAGCACAGAAATATCTTTTTTTTTAACATAATAATAATTGTAATGAAAAATTATTATTAAAAAAATCAAAAAAAAAAATCGATAGCACATATCTATTTTAAAGTATTTACAACCCCTCCCACCCTCCTAGAATCCCGTGGATTTTCCACGGGCCCTGCTAGTTGTTTATATTACACATTCTCTAGACAATGCAATAGGCTACTGCAATTAAGGTGATTTTTCGAAAGCCTTTGTGATCGGGTTCAGGCTAAACGCTGGCATGTGGCTTCTAGCAAGGCTCACTAGCGTACCTCTGTAGGCATTGACGTTATAAGTGGAACGTGTTTTGGCTACAGCTAGAACAACTTGTAGTTTCTACGGGGCCATATTTTTGTGTAGAAAAGTTGGTCATACCTATTTTTTTAAATAATAGCGTGATTTCAGTATTTTGAATTTGAACGACCAATCGACATAGGTGGGATATATTGTTGTGATAATTTAAATGCATGTAATGTTAAAGGGCAATCCAACCCTTTTAATAAGTTGATTTGAATGAAAGCAGAAAAATTAAACAGAATGGCAAAACCTGGGAGATGCTTGGATCTTAACGTCACTATACTACCCATCCAATTACAAAATTTACCAAAACATCTCATTGACCTGTACCATAAAACAGTTTTCACTTTATTGTTTAGAATAGAACTCGTTCCTAGTTTCTCCGTTTTGGATGTTGATTAGGCTTTAAACACCAGTGAGTCAAGTATTGTCCAGTGTAATTGCAGAGTTTCTTTTTAAGGCGTGAACAATACAAACATTTCGTTTCAGATCCGACCAATCCTCAACCCCTGGAGTCAACTCCAGCCCCATCGCTGACAACTCCAGGTACGTAATCAATACTTGTCGAAAACTGTCATCGACATTTCTCAGCAATTATGAAAATTGCTGTACTTGTGTAGTGTAATAATTGAAATCAATAAGTAACAGTTGTTGGGTCCCAAGAATGAAATTGGAATAATTATATAACATGAGGAAAACACATCGGGTATTTCATGGTTTGCGATACAGAAATCCAAAATGTTCCGATCGATAACGTTGCTGTTATCATTAGTGTAAAACACGTAATTTGCTATTACGATATACTAATATTTCATTCTTAGCAATTTTTTATCTTGATCGATAATTACCAATTTTGAAAAATACACAAGCAGTAAGCATATTTATTAAATTGATTATACAGTTTTAATTGTTCCTAGATGATAATCTCTAAGGCAGCTTATGAATAGCTTAAGTCGCAAACAATGTACTATCATAACCTCACATGCGCTACAAGTTCTAGACAAAGAGCCACTTATGTAAGTGGTCACTTTAGACAGGTGGCCTTGGAAGATAGATGGCTGCTAAGACTAAACACGTTAGGTATATTTATATAACAAAAATCAGTGGCTGATGAAGAGGCGGTGTATCCATTTACATCTACCTTGATGAAATATCGTCAACATGTAAGTGACTTATTCATAATTTGGCTAAGGGATTTTACTCTAGGTACAGTTAAAACTATGAGTTTCTTCATTGGTGAATCGGGTGTTAATCTACATTTGTCACACTCGACCCAGTTGAGGTAAATGGCTATCATGCAGGAAATAATTCCTTAAAATGCTAGAGCACCATTATGGCAGCCATGCTAAAGCCGGGGAAATAATGATGGAGCACCAAGACTGTCAAGTCTGACAGACATGAGCACTATACAAGAACCCACTATTATCATTATTATTATTGTTATTATAGGTTAATATATTAATCTGCATGTCAGAAAATCATCAATTTTGTTATACGAACTCTGATGCCCTTCTCATTCAGAACAGGAAAGCCCGATGCATTCTGTGGAGGAATCGTGATATGTTCATTTGCTTTCCGGAATGTTTCCATTGGTCTTACAAAAGCATAATTTTAAAAATGTTTTCTCTCTTTAATCTGCGAATCTTATATCCCCCTTTTATCTGCGATACATAGTTAATATTCATTTGGAAAGTGGTGATACAACAGATATAACATCACCAAATTATCCTGACCATTACTACAATGATGCTTCGATATTCTGGGCGGTCTCTGCTCCATCGGGGTATGGCCTGAGGGTGCAAGAACAATTAATTTGAACAATTTAAAATGTCTGACAGACATGAGCGCTATACAAGAACCCACTATTATTATTATTATTAACATTTTTATTATTATCATTATCATTATTTGTATAGGTAAATATATATCCGCATGTCATAAAACCGTGTGAGCGAACCATATTATGAAATGAGATCGTAGATTTGTCTTTTTTTAGATTATCCGTTTTGTTCTACGAACTATTATGCCCTTCTATTTGAGAACAGGAAAGTCCGATGCATTCTATGCAGGAATTATGATATATTAATTTGCTTTCCAGGATGTTTCCATTGGTCTTACAAAAGCATAATTTAAAAAATGTTTTCTCTCTTTTGTCTGCCAATCTTATATCCCCCTTTTATCTGCGATAGTTACTATTCATTTGGAAAGTGGTGATACGACAGAAATAACATCACCAAACTATCCTGACCATTACTACAATGATGCTTCGATATTCTGGGCGGTCTCTGCTCCATCGGGGTATGGCCTGAAGGTGCACTTCTCAGATTTCAGCCTGGAGGAGAGTTACGATTACCTGATTGTTAACGAAGGTCTCACCCCTCATTTCGAGGAGAGTTTAGAGTTGGCCCGCCTAACAGGCACGCGGGTTCCAGGGAACGCGACATCTCATGGACCTTACGTATGGCTCAGGTTCACTAGTGATGGTAGTGTGACCGATCGAGGGTTCAGATTGATCCTGGGTGTCGTGGATATATCAGGTACACGAATGCCCATATTGCTTCTAATGGAGTAATTTTTTTCAGTCACACACGCATACCGAAAACCGATAAAAAATGTCGATTAATTTGATTAAGAACAGGAGAACGAAATCGAGGATGTGTCTCCAGCACATGCAATTCAATGATGGAATCATACTTTTCTATCACTCACAGAGTATGTGGGTGTTTCGTTTCTTTTGTTTGTTTTATGGATGTGTGTTTTGTGACTCTAGAATCCTCAGTTTCAATGAAATTATAATTTCTCGACATTAAACTTAATCAATTATCCAACGCTAGTAAGACCAAATGAAATCATGATTTAAACGCATTTTTGTCATTAAAACTGATGATGGCGGAGAATCGAATGAACACGTACACTTACGTAGTATCTTTATTCCTCTCCTGAATATTTTTGTGGAAACATAAAATAAATATATCTATAATATCTAAATGATATGAACGAAACTACTACTGTAACATCCTTAATATATGCTAAAATCTTGTTTAATGTTCATCTTTCCCCCCAGATATACCACAAGCACCTACAAACGGATCCTGCTCAGACAGCTGCTGTGTGAACTCCGAGAATTCTTGCGATCCTGAGGGTTGTTTCTGTGACAACTTGTGTGTTCAATTTGGTGACTGTTGTGACGACTACAATGATGTGTGTTCCTACCAACTGAATGGAACTGCACAGCCTCCAACACAGTTTACTCCCCCATCGCTGATTTTCAATGGTAATTGGCTTTCAATATTTGATCATCGTGGTCCTTAACCCTATTTCTAATCTTTACAGTTGATTTAACATTTCTAAGTAATTGTATAGGGACAAAACTGAAATGACTTTTTTATACTCGGCTATGCAATCTACCATTGTAAATTGTATTAATTTGTTGCCAGTAGGATGTATTCTGGGGACTGCTGTACCGATTCATGATTTGTGCCAGATTAATTGAACGAATTTTAGGTTGGACAAATCCTCCACCTCCACTTCTCAGCAAAGTGTAACCCAATTCTATTGAGATCAATTCTTTTAAAGAACAATTAATTTGAACAATTTAAAAATTCTGACAGACATGAGCGCTATACAAGAACCCACTATTATTATTATTATTAACATTTTTATTATTGTCATTATCATTATTTGTATAGGTAAATATATATCCGCATGTCATAAAACCGTGTGAGCGAACCATATTATGAAATGAGATCGTAGTTTTGTCTTTTTTTAGATTATCCGTTTTGTTCTACGAACTATTATGCCCTTCTATTTGAGAACAGGAAAGTCCGATGCATTCTATGCAGGAATTATGATATATTAATTTGCTTTCCAGGATGTTTCCATTGGTCTTACAAAAGCATAATTTAAAAAATGTTTTCTCTCTTTTGTCTGCCAATCTTATATCCCCCTTTTATCTGCGATAGTTACTATTCATTTGGAAAGTGGTGATACGACAGAAATAACATCACCAAACTATCCTGACCATTACTACAATGATGCTTCGATATTCTGGGCGGTCTCTGCTCCATCGGGGTATGGCCTGAAGGTGCACTTCTCAGATTTCAGCCTGGAGGAGAGTTACGATTACCTGATTGTTAACGAAGGTCTCACCCTCATTTCGAGGAGAGTTTAGAGTTGGCCCGCCTAACAGGCACGCGGGTTCCAGGGAACGCGACATCTCATGGACCTTACGTATGGCTCAGGTTCACTAGTGATGGTAGTGTGACCGATCGAGGGTTCAGATTGATCCTGGGTGTCGTGGATATAACAGGTATACGAATGCCCATATTGCTTCTAATGGAGTAATTTTTTTCAGTCACACACGCATACCGAAAACCGATAAAAAATGTCGGGTAATTTGATTAAGAACAGGAGAACGAAATCGAGGATGTGTCTCCAGCACATGCAATTTAATGATGGAATCATACTTTTCTATCACTCACAGAGTATGTGGGTGTTTCGTTTGTTTTGTTTGTTTCATGTATGTGTGTTTTGTGACTCTAGAATCCTCAGTTTCAATGAAATTATAATTTCTCGACATTAAACTGAATCAAATATCCAACGCTAGTAAGACCAAATGAAATCATGATTTAAACGCATTTTTGTCATTAACACTGATGATGGCGGAGAATCGAAAACACACGTACATTTACGTGGTATCTTTATTCCTCTCGTTCCACACATCTTCAACTTGGTTCAGTAATAAATTAGGAAATCAAAAGATTTGTTTTCATAATTTGTTTTTCGTGAATGGAGAGATTGAGCAATGTATGCAGATGGAAAGGTGGAAGTGGAGGACACATAACCTCTTGGAAACAACTTCTAGACCAAAACTCTTAAAGAACAGAGATGTAGACACTCATAGATTTTCCAGTCATAGAGGAGAAAAAAGCGTCCTGATATTAACAGTAGATAATTATGCATAACTATTCTAATTGCGTTTACCCTGTGTCGGGGTGCGTTATTACAATATATTACAATTATTTGAATAAGAATAATCGGTAATTGGCTGATAACTGGTAGAATTTCGAATGGTTGTATTGAATACGTTTTTCCACCTGGGGCATCCGATAAATACGTGAAAGTGTCGTGGTCAAGTGGATGAATTCCCGGACTATGAAACACAAGGTAAGAGGTTAGAATCCCTGAGCCGGCACTAATGTACTTTGGCAAGGCTTTAATCTACATATGCAACTCTCCACCCAGGCGATGTAACTGGGTACCCGGTAGGAAGAAAGTCCTTGAATATCACAGCGATCGTCAGGGTATCTCCGCTAAAGCCGGGGTAATATTATGACAGCGCTTTGATAGAAACACTTCTATTAAGCGCTTACTAAATTCTACTGTTATCATTATTATTTTCATTATCCTTACTATCTTTTTTGTAATAATTATTGTTATTTTTCGTATTATCATTATTATGTTTCTATTATATTCAATACAGACAAGCTTTTTATGCGCATTGAGATCCTCTACAACTGAATAATTTTGTGAAAACACTAAATAAATATATATCTATAATATGTAAATGATATGAACGAAACTACTACTGTAACATCCTTAATATATGCTAAAAGCCTGTTCAATGTTAATCTTTCCCCAGATATACCACCAGCACCTACAAACGGATCCTGCTCAGACAGCTGCTGTGTGAACTCGGAGAATTCTTGCTATCCTGATGGTTGTTTCTGTGACAACTTGTGTGTTGATTTTGGTGACTGTTGTGACGACTACAATGATGTGTGTTCCTACCAACTGAATGGAACTGCACAGCCTCCAACACAGTTTACTCCCCCATCGCTGATTTTCAATGGTAATTGGCTTTCAATATTTGATCATCGTGGTCTTTAACCGTATTTTTAATCTTTACAGTTGATGTAACATTTCTGAGTAATTGTAAAGGAGACAAAACTGAAATGACTTTTTTTATACTCGGCTATGCAATCTACCATTGTAAATTGTATTAATTTGTTGCCAGTAGGATGTATTCTGTGGACTGCTGTACCGATTCATGATTTGTGCCAGATTAACTGAACGAATTTTAGGTTGGACAAATCCTCCACCTCCACTTCTCAGCAAAGTGTAACCCAATTCTATTGAGATCAATTCTTTTAAAGAACAATTAATTTGAACAATTTAAATAGTCTGACCGACATGAGCGCTATACAAGAACCCACAATTATTATTATTATTATTATCATTTTTATTATTATCATTATCATTATTTGTATAGGTAAATATATATCTGCATGTCATAAAATCGTGTGAGCGAACCATATTATGAAATAAGATCATAGTTTTGTCTTTCTTTAGATTATCCATTTTGTTCTACGAACTATTATGCCCTTCTATTTGAGAACAGGAAAGTCCGATGCATTCTATGCAGGAATTGTGATATATTAATTTGCCTTCCAGGATGTTTCCATTGGTCTTACAAAAGCATAATTTAAAATTTTTTCTCTCTTTAATCTGCGAATCTTATATCTCCATTTTATCTGCGATATATAGTTACTATTCATTTGGAAAGTGGTGATACGACAGAAATAACATCACCAAACTATCCTGACCATTACAACAATGATGCTTCGATATTCTGGGCGGTCTCTGCTCCATCGGGGTATGGCCTGAAGGTGCATTTCTCAGATTTCAGCCTGGAAGAGAGTTACGATTACCTGATTGTTAACGAAGGTCTCACCCTCATTTCGAGGAGAGTTTAGAGTTGGCCCGCCTAACAGGCACGCGCGTTCCAGGGAACGCGACATCTCATGGACCTTACGTATGGCTCAGGTTCACTAGTGATGGTAGTGTGACCGATCGAGGGTTCAGATTGATCCTGGGTGTCGTGGATATAACAGGTACACGAATGCCCATATTGCTTCTAATGGAGTAAATTTGTTCAGTCACACACGCATACCGAAAACCGATAAAAAATGTCGGGTAATTTGATTAAGAACAGGAGAACGAAATCGAGGCTGTGTCTCCAGCACATGCAATATTCAATGATGGAATCATACTTTTCTATCACTCACTGAGTATGTGGGTGTTTCGTTTGTTTTGTTTGTTTTATGGATGTGTGTTTTGTGACTCTAGAATCCTCAGTTTCAATGAAATTATAATTTCTCGACATTAAACTTAATCAATTATCCAACGCTAGTAAGACCAAATGAAATCATGATTTAAACGCATTTTTGTCATTAAAACTGATGATGGCGGAGAATCGAAAAAACACGTACATTTACGTGGTATCTTTATTCCTCTCGTTCCACACATCTTCAACTTGGTTCAGTAATAAATTAGGAAATCAAAAGATTTGTTTTCATAATTTGTTTTTCGTGAATGGAGAGATTGAGCAATGTATGCAGATGGAAAGGGGAAATGGAGGACACATAACCTCTTGGAAACAACTTCTAGACCAAAACTCTTAAAGAACAGAGATGTAGACACTCATAGATTTTCCAGTCATAGAGGAGAAAAAAGCGTCCTGATATTAACAGTAGATAATTATGCATAACTATTCTAATTGCGTTTACCCTGTGTCGGGGTGCGTTATTACAATATATTACAATTATTTGAATAAGAATAATCGGTAATTGGCTGATAACTGGTAGAATTTCGAATGGTTGTATTGAATACGTTTTTCCACCTGGGGCATCCGATAAATACGTGAAAGTGTCGTGGTCAAGTGGATGAATTCCCGGACTATGAAACACAAGGTAAGAGGTTAGAATCCCTGAGCCGGCACTAATGTACTTTGGCAAGGCTTTAATCTACATATGCAACTCTCCACCCAGGCGATGTAACTGGGTACCCGGTAGGAAGAAAGTCCTTGAATATCACAGCGATCGTCAGGGTATCTCCGCTAAAGCCGGGGTAATATTATGACAGCGCTTTGATAGAAACACTTCTATTAAGCGCTTACTAAATTCTACTGTTATCATTATTATTTTCATTATCCTTACTATCTTTTTTGTAATAATTATTGTTATTTTTCGTATTATCATTATTATGTTTCTATTATATTCAATACAGACAAGCTTTTTATGCGCATTGAGATCCTCTACAACTGAATAATTTTGTGAAAACACTAAATAAATATATATCTATAATATGTAAATGATATGAACGAAACTACTACTGTAACATCCTTAATATATGCTAAAAGCCTGTTTAATGTTAATCTTTCCCCCCAGATATACCACCAGCACCTACAAACGGATCCTGCTCAGACAGCTGCTGTGTGAACTCGGAGAATTCTTGCTATCCTGATGGTTGTTTCTGTGACAACTTGTGTGTTGATTTTGGTGACTGTTGTGACGACTACAATGATGTGTGTTCCTACCAACTGAATGGAACTGCACAGCCTCCAACACAGTTTACTCCCCCATCGCTGATTTTCAATGGTAATTGGCTTTCAATATTTGATCATCGTGGTCTTTAACCGTATTTTTAATCTTTACAGTTGATGTAACATTTCTGAGTAATTGTAAAGGAGACAAAACTGAAATGACTTTTTTTATACTCGGCTATGCAATCTACCATTGTAAATTGTATTAATTTGTTGCCAGTAGGATGTATTCTGTGGACTGCTGTACCGATTCATGATTTGTGCCAGATTAACTGAACGAATTTTAGGTTGGACAAATCCTCCACCTCCACTTCTCAGCAAAGTGTAACCCAATTCTATTGAGATCAATTCTTTTAAAGAACAATTAATTTGAACAATTTAAATAGTCTGACCGACATGAGCGCTATACAAGAACCCACAATTATTATTATTATTATTATCATTTTTATTATTATCATTATCATTATTTGTATAGGTAAATATATATCTGCATGTCATAAAATCGTGTGAGCGAACCATATTATGAAATAAGATCATAGTTTTGTCTTTCTTTAGATTATCCATTTTGTTCTACGAACTATTATGCCCTTCTATTTGAGAACAGGAAAGTCCGATGCATTCTATGCAGGAATTGTGATATATTAATTTGCCTTCCAGGATGTTTCCATTGGTCTTACAAAAGCATAATTTAAATTTTTTTTTCTCTCTTTAATCTGCGAATCTTATATCTCCATTTTATCTGCGATATATAGTTACTATTCATTTGGAAAGTGGTGATACGACAGAAATAACATCACCAAACTATCCTGACCATTACAACAATGATGCTTCGATATTCTGGGCGGTCTCTGCTCCATCGGGGTATGGCCTGAAGGTGCATTTCTCAGATTTCAGCCTGGAAGAGAGTTACGATTACCTGATTGTTAACGAAGGTCTCACCCCTCATTTCGAGGAGAGTTTAGAGTTGGCCCGCCTAACAGGCACGCGCGTTCCAGGGAACGCGACATCTCATGGACCTTACGTATGGCTCAGGTTCACTAGTGATGGTAGTGTGACCGATCGAGGGTTCAGATTGATCCTGGGTGTCGTGGATATAACAGGTACACGAATGCCCATATTGCTTCTAATGGAGTAAATTTGTTCAGTCACACACGCATACCGAAAACCGATAAAAAATGTCGGGTAATTTGATTAAGAACAGGAGAACGAAATCGAGGCTGTGTCTCCAGCACATGCAATATTCAATGATGGAATCATACTTTTCTATCACTCACTGAGTATGTGGGTGTTTCGTTTGTTTTGTTTGTTTTATGGATGTGTGTTTTGTGACTCTAGAATCCTCAGTTTCAATGAAATTATAATTTCTCGACATTAAACTTAATCAATTATCCAACGCTAGTAAGACCAAATGAAATCATGATTTAAACGCATTTTTGTCATTAAAACTGATGATGGCGGAGAATCGAAAAACACGTACATTTACGTGGTATCTTTATTCCTCTCGTTCCACACATCTTCAACTTGGTTCAGTAATAAATTAGGAAATCAAAAGATTTGTTTTCATAATTTGTTTTTCGTGAATGGAGAGATTGAGCAATGTATGCAGATGGAAAGGGAAATGGAGGACACATAACCTCTTGGAAACAACTTCTAGACCAAAACTCTTAAAGAACAGAGATGTAGACACTCATAGATTTTCCAGTCATAGAGGAGAAAAAAGCGTCCTGATATTAACAGTAGATAATTATGCATAACTATTCTAATTGCGTTTACCCTGTGTCGGGGTGCGTTATTACAATATATTACAATTATTTGAATAAGAATAATCGGTAATTGGCTGATAACTGGTAGAATTTCGAATGGTTGTATTGAATACGTTTTTCCACCTGGGGCATCCGATAAATACGTGAAAGTGTCGTGGTCAAGTGGATGAATTCCCGGACTATGAAACACAAGGTAAGAGGTTAGAATCCCTGAGCCGGCACTAATGTACTTTGGCAAGGCTTTAATCTACATATGCAACTCTCCACCCAGGCGATGTAACTGGGTACCCGGTAGGAAGAAAGTCCTTGAATATCACAGCGATCGTCAGGGTATCTCCGCTAAAGCCGGGGTAATATTATGACAGCGCTTTGATAGAAACACTTCTATTAAGCGCTTACTAAATTCTACTGTTATCATTATTATTTTCATTATCCTTACTATCTTTTTGTAATAATTATTGTTATTTTTCGTATTATCATTATTATGTTTCTATTATATTCAATACAGACAAGCTTTTTTTGCGCATTGAGATCCTCTACAACTGAATAATTTTGTGAAAACACTAAATAAATATATATCTATAATATGTAAATGATATGAACGAAACTACTACTGTAACATCCTTAATATATGCTAAAAGCCTGTTTAATGTTAATCTTTCCCCCCAGATATACCACCAGCACCTACAAACGGATCCTGCTCAGACAGCTGCTGTGTGAACTCGGAGAATTCTTGCTATCCTGATGGTTGTTTCTGTGACAACTTGTGTGTTGATTTTGGTGACTGTTGTGACGACTACAATGATGTGTGTTCCTACCAACTGAATGGAACTGCACAGCCTCCAACACAGTTTACTCCCCCATCGCTGATTTTCAATGGTAATTGGCTTTCAATATTTGATCATCGTGGTCTTTAACCGTATTTTTAATCTTTACAGTTGATGTAACATTTCTGAGTAATTGTAAAGGAGACAAAACTGAAATGACTTTTTTTATACTCGGCTATGCAATCTACCATTGTAAATTGTATTAATTTGTTGCCAGTAGGATGTATTCTGTGGACTGCTGTACCGATTCATGATTTGTGCCAGATTAACTGAACGAATTTTAGGTTGGACAAATCCTCCACCTCCACTTCTCAGCAAAGTGTAACCCAATTCTATTGAGATCAATTCTTTTAAAGAACAATTAATTTGAACAATTTAAATAGTCTGACCGACATGAGCGCTATACAAGAACCCACAATTATTATTATTATTATTATCATTTTTATTATTATCATTATCATTATTTGTATAGGTAAATATATATCTGCATGTCATAAAATCGTGTGAGCGAACCATATTATGAAATAAGATCATAGTTTTGTCTTTCTTTAGATTATCCATTTTGTTCTACGAACTATTATGCCCTTCTATTTGAGAACAGGAAAGTCCGATGCATTCTATGCAGGAATTGTGATATATTAATTTGCCTTCCAGGATGTTTCCATTGGTCTTACAAAAGCATAATTTAAATTTTTTTTTCTCTCTTTAATCTGCGAATCTTATATCTCCATTTTATCTGCGATATATAGTTACTATTCATTTGGAAAGTGGTGATACGACAGAAATAACATCACCAAACTATCCTGACCATTACAACAATGATGCTTCGATATTCTGGGCGGTCTCTGCTCCATCGGGGTATGGCCTGAAGGTGCATTTCTCAGATTTCAGCCTGGAAGAGAGTTACGATTACCTGATTGTTAACGAAGGTCTCACCCCTCATTTCGAGGAGAGTTTAGAGTTGGCCCGCCTAACAGGCACGCGCGTTCCAGGGAACGCGACATCTCATGGACCTTACGTATGGCTCAGGTTCACTAGTGATGGTAGTGTGACCGATCGAGGGTTCAGATTGATCCTGGGTGTCGTGGATATATCAGGTACACGAATGCCCATATTGCTTCTAATGGTGTAATTTTTTTCAGTCACACACGCATACCGAAAACCGATAAAAAATGTCGGGTAATTTGATTAAGAACAGGAAAACGAAATCGAGGCTGTGTCTCCAGCACATGCAATTCAATGATGGAATCATACTTTTCTATCACTCACTGAGTATGTGGGTCTTTCGTTTGTTTTGTTTGTTTTATGGATGTGTGTTTTGTGACTCTAGAATCCTCAGTTTCAATGAAATTATAATTTCTCGACATTAAACTTAATCAATTATCCAACGCTAGTAAGACCAAATGAAATCATGATTTAAACGCATTTTTGTCATTAAAACTGATGATGGCGGAGAATCGAAAAACACGTACATTTACGTGGTATCTTTATTCCTCTCGTTCCACACATCTTCAACTTGGTTCAGTAATAAATTAGGAAATCAAAAGATTTGTTTTCATAATTTGTTTTTCGTGAATGGAGAGATTGAGCAATGTATGCAGATGGAAAGGGGGAAATGGAGGACACATAACCTCTTGGAAACAACTTCTAGACCAAAACTCTTAAAGAACAGAGATGTAGACACTCATAGATTTTTCCAGTCATAGAGGAGAAAAAAGTGTCCTGATATTAACAGTAGATAATTATGCATAACTATTCTAATTGCGTTTACCCTGTGTCGGGGTGCTATTACAATATATTACAATTATTTGAATAAGAATAATCGGTAATTGGCTGATAACTGGTAGAATTTCGAATGGTTGTATTGAATACGTTTTTCCACCTGGGGCATCCGATAAATACGTGAAAGTGTCGTGGTCAAGTGGATGAATTCCCGGACTATGAAACACAAGGTAAGAGGTTAGAATCCCTGAGCCGGCACTAATGTACTTTGGCAAGGCTTTAATCTACATATGCAACTCTCCACCCAGGCGATGTAACTGGGTACCCGGTAGGAAGAAAGTCCTTGAATATCACAGCGATCGTCAGGGTATCTCCGCTAAAGCCGGGGTAATATTATGACAGCGCTTTGATAGAAACACTTCTATTAAGCGCTTACTAAATTCTACTGTTATCATTATTATTTTCATTATCCTTACTATCTTTTTGTAATAATTATTGTTATTTTTCGTATTATCATTATTATGTTTCTATTATATTCAATACAGACAAGCTTTTTTTGCGCATTGAGATCCTCTACAACTGAATAATTTTGTGAAAACACTAAATAAATATATATCTATAATATGTAAATGATATGAACGAAACTACTACTGTAACATCCTTAATATATGCTAAAAGCCTGTTTAATGTTAATCTTTCCCCCCAGATATACCACCAGCACCTACAAACGGATCCTGCTCAGACAGCTGCTGTGTGAACTCGGAGAATTCTTGCTATCCTGATGGTTGTTTCTGTGACAACTTGTGTGTTGATTTTGGTGACTGTTGTGACGACTACAATGATGTGTGTTCCTACCAACTGAATGGAACTGCACAGCCTCCAACACAGTTTACTCCCCCATCGCTGATTTTCAATGGTAATTGGCTTTCAATATTTGATCATCGTGGTCTTTAACCGTATTTTTAATCTTTACAGTTGATGTAACATTTCTGAGTAATTGTAAAGGAAACAAAACTGAAATGACTTTTTTTATACTCGGCTATGCAATCTACCATTGTAAATTGTATTAATTTGTTGCCAGTAGGATGTATTCTGTGGACTGCTGTACCGATTCATGATTTGTGCCAGATTAACTGAACGAATTTTAGGTTGGACAAATCCTCCACCTCCACTTCTCAGCAAAGTGTAACCCAATTCTATTGAGATCAATTCTTTTAAAGAACAATTAATTTAAACAATTTAAATAGTCTGACCGACATGAGCGCTATACAAGAACCCACAATTATTATTATTATTATTATCATTTTTATTATTATCATTATCATTATTTGTATAGGTAAATATATATCTGCATGTCATAAAATCGTGTGAGCGAACCATATTATGAAATAAGATCATAGTTTTGTCTTTCTTTAGATTATCCATTTTGTTCTACGAACTATTATGCCCTTCTATTTGAGAACAGGAAAGTCCGATGCATTCTATGCAGGAATTGTGATATATTAATTTGCCTTCCAGGATGTTTCCATTGGTCTTACAAAAGCATAATTTAAAAATTTTTTCTCTCTTTAATCTGCGAATCTTATATCTCCATTTTATCTGCGATATATAGTTACTATTCATTTGGAAAGTGGTGATACGACAGAAATAACATCACCAAACTATCCTGACCATTACAACAATGATGCTTCGATATTCTGGGCGGTCTCTGCTCCATCGGGGTATGGCCTGAAGGTGCATTTCTCAGATTTCAGCCTGGAAGAGAGTTACGATTACCTGATTGTTAACGAAGGTCTCACCCCTCATTTCGAGGAGAGTTTAGAGTTGGCCCGCCTAACAGGCACGCGCGTTCCAGGGAACGCGACATCTCATGGACCTTACGTATGGCTCAGGTTCACCAGTGATGGTAGTGTGACCGATCGAGGGTTCAGATTGATCCTGGGTGTCGTGGATATATCAGGTACACGAATGCCCATATTGCTTCTAATGGAGTAAATTTGTTCAGTCACACACGCATACCGAAAACCGATAAAAATGTCGGGTAATTTCATAAAGAACAGGAAAACGAAATCGAGGATGTGTCTCCAGCACATGCAATTCAATGATGGAATCATACTTTTCTATCACTCACCGAGTATGTGGGTCTTTCGTGTCTTTTGTTTGTTTTATGGATGTGTGTTTTGTGACTCTAGAATCCTCAGTCTCAATGAAATGGTATTTTCTCGAAAAACTAAATCAATTATCCAACGCCAGTGGCGTAGACAGGTTCGTACACCTGGGGGATGACTGGGCTGCCAACGCTAGTGAGGGCGCGAAGCGCCCGAGCGAGGGAGCGAAGCGACCGAGGGGAGGTGTGGGAGGGGGTGTCCCCTCCCACGGTAGGGAGCTTTTGCAATTTTGAACTTGAAATCGTGCAATCTGATGCATACTTAATGAGGTAAAATAACACACACAAGCGTGCACGCACACACACACACATACTCACACACACACACACACATACTACGCCTTGAATGGACAGACATACATCGACAAGATCTACACACCGTGGCATACGAATACAGAATGGACTGACACATAGTATTGCATATTGAACCACACTACGTATATATTTATCTCTGTGAATTTTGCTGTTACACCTCTTCAGAAAAAACCAATGTCAACTGTGTACACGCAGGTATAGTCTTTGTTGTCTTGATAGGGGTATGTGGTTATGAATGAAAACAGCCTCTGTGGCCATTTGTGAATAGAACACATAAACAACAAACAAATAACGATTAAACTTTGAACAATATGTCTGTTCATTATAAAGCATAATGAATACGTACATACTATGCTTTTTTACCTCAAAGAAATAGGCATAGTATCCATAGATGGATATTGGCTGGCGGCTCATTAACATACAGATACAAAAACATAAACAGTATCACTATGATCCATGGAGTAACAATACTGCTTTGTAAGTTTGTGAAGAAATCGGAACCATAACGGCATTGCATCGTGTCAAATTAGGGCATTATTTGCGTCTATTTGATCTCAGTCTTATAATAGTAATAATAATAATAATAATAATAATAATAATAATAATAATAATAATAATAATACAAATAAAAAATAATACTAATACAAATAATAATGCTAATACTAATAGGTTCCTTTTATCTCGCATTTCAAGACAGGGTAAATTCACACTGCGCTTTACATGAAACAAACTTCTTTAAACATTTCAAACTTATGTCTTCATGCATCAATCAACATACTTTAAATGAATACAAAACAAAGTGCATCTTAAATAAAACAAAAATAAATAAATAGTTAACAATACAGAAAAGATGTAGCTGCTGCAAGCTTAACAACAAACTAATGTATACCAGTCAGTCCTGATATCAGTATTAGTGTAACAATAGTCATATAGTGGGAGCGTGAAGTTGAACAATTCATGATTATACATAATTATATATATTTGTTTGAATAATACTTGTTATAAAGATAGTAGTATGGTACTCTCTGTCACGAATTATTATGTATACTGTTGTATCACATTCATTTTCTATTCTGTTTTAGATTGCGCTGATGCATTTTGCACACAATGTATAATGCCTATAACACGAGTGGGCCAGACCACACATGTATTTCAATAAAAACCGACTTGAGAAAATAACGATAACAATAATGATGAGGATTATTATTATCATCATCATAATTATTATTATTATTAATATTATAATTGTTATCATTATTATTATTACTATTATTATCATCATTATGACTTATTAAGTAAGCAAATATCATTCCCCAAAACCTGGGGATGATTGTACATGCCATCCCCCCCCCCACCTTGTGAGGTGGGGGATGCATCCCCCTCATCCCCCGTTGTCTACGCCCCTGTCCAACGCTAGTAAGACTAAATGAAATCATGATTTCAACGCATTTGTGTCATTAATGCTGATGGTGGCAGAAAATATTAAAAACACGTACAATTATGTAATATTTATATTCCTCATGTTCACCACATCTTAAACTTGGTTCGATAATAAATTAGGTAATCAAAAGAGTTTGTTTCCATTAAATATTTTTGCTTGAATGGAGAGATTGAGCTATATATCAAGACATAAACGGGCGATGTGGGGATACATACCCTGGAATGTGACCCTAGACAAAAACCGCTAAAAACTAAAAGCTAAATAATCCATGTATACGGGAGTGGGGGCGGCATGTACAGTAGATGATTATGCAGTTCTATTTTAATGGCTTTAACCCTGACACGGGGTGTGTTATTACAATGGTATGATCCCAAGGCTTTTTGTCACGGCATATAAATAAAATGCATCAAAACACGTAAAAGTTTGTTACTTAACATTCTGAATTGACATTAACAATCACTTACTTCGAAGGCGTTATATGTTGATCCGTTACTCATTGTTGTAACTTGCTGTGATAACGACGTATATTATCCTATATTGTAACCATGGCGACGGCTTTCAATGCCCGGATGGTTAATGTATATCTACTGATTTTGAATGCAATGGCTGCGGAGACTTTGCAGATGAAAGTGTTAACATAAACCAAGGAATAATGTCACATGTTTAAAAATATTGAAGTGTGGGTTATCAAATGAGATAAATTACGGTTAACCTATCATATTTCTCTCTTTTGTTGTTGTTTTTAATTTTTAATTGCTGGTGGACCCACACCTGATGTACCTCCTACTACTGACCAATTCACAGCAACTGCAAATACAACTTCATCAACAGGTATGGGGTAAAGTGTTGTGAACAGAAACCACATGTCATTCGTTTAGAATTAACGAGTTATTTGAATTAAATAGATGCGTTCGTAATTATTGGATAGAATTCGACACTATATCTTATACAAATTTGATTTGCGTTTCTAGTCAGCAAACGTATATCTATAATCCGCGACAACATGTTGTGGTTACTGGAAATTACCGTGCGATATGGTCTTCTTATTCTTATCACAAAGAGAAACATTTGCGTTAAAATCAAATATTTGTTTAAATGGCAGGAGGAGTTTTCAACCTCAACCTGGGAGATTCTTGGATCTTCACGTCACCCTACTACCCAGACAATTATCCAGATTTCCAAAGCATCTCATGGACCGTCCATTCTCGACTCGGCAACGGCTTGATGATTACATTTATAGACTTCGATGTTGAGCAGAGCTATGATTTCTTATTCATCGAATCATTGAATGCTACGGACGGGAGAGTGCGAATCGCATCTTTGACGGGGTCGTTTCTTCCTAAAAATATCCACGTCAACTTCTCGCCGATACAGATCCGTTTTGCTAGTGATTTTGAAGTAACCCAAAAGGTTTCAGCCTTCGAGTGACATCTATACCAGGTTGTTACATCACCTTTCCATTTGATTTTATCATCGTGAATTCCAGCTGCATTGACATTTACATATTTAAGAGATGTTAAACATTTAGAATTTTACGTAATCTTACGTGTTCATATTGGAGGGCATCCTTTTCATGTAGGTATCCCATTCGTAGAATGAGCAAGTAACTGGCACTACGTAGTATGCTTCCGGTTTCTTGGTTGGTAAATAAAGATAGCTTTGATGAGCCTCATTTAAAAGCACAAGTTGCTTCTCATGAGTCCTGGTCTATTATATATTCTGTTTTTATGATTTGTACTTGATTTTGTTTTAATGATACCAAAACAAATTAAATTGTAATATACCGGGATAACGATAACCAGTCCTTACGATGAGCATCCATCAATTCATGTGATATATTTAGGCAAAGCATGGTATTTCGTTGGTATATTGGTCGGCTTCTTAATCCGCCGATAAAGCCACTTATTGTTCGCGTCTTTCCGTTTAGATACACGTCTGTAAAAACCAAGCAATCTCCCACACGCGCTTGCTTCTACACACACATATATATAAACACACACACAAACGCACACACAAACACTATATCATAATCATCTCCATTACACATCTCCAATATACCAAACAATGATATGCATCAAACTTTATATGTATTCTTTCGAATCATTGTATAGTCTTGCTTGTTTATGTGGTAATGCAAAGTTTTGGGAAATTCTGAAATTGGATGTATAGTAATTTATTTAAATTTTCGATATATTTGGATACCCATGTGGATGTATTATAAGCACTAAAAAAAATAGCCCCTAAAACACTTCTGCTTTCGAGCAAATTGAATAATCAAAATTTACCGGTGCTCCTGGTAAATTTCAAATATTTTAAATAGCGCCTAGGGCCATTCTATGGTAGCTGTGACCATGAAAATCTCAGAATATGCAGTTCTGATATATAATTTCCAAACGGAAATAGCAAATCGGTCGATTGTAGTCAAGAAACATTGTTTTAAAGCTAAAGTAATATCAGTCTTGAGAGGGCGCTATACAACATAAAGAGTTTATTATTTACAATATCATCACTTTAGACTCGATTTCAACCGCGATAACGATCATTGAATATTGTAAAGTCGCATATGCTTCCAATATGTTCATTTGAACCAAATTCATGACCCCATACCAAAACTTTGTAATACCTTTAAGGTGTGTCCGGTATAGTTTTTGATGGATTTCGAAACGTAGCGCTGATCCATAATGGTTATGATGATTATTGTTGATTATACTAGTATTGTTATCATGAATATTATTTTTGTCATTGTTTTTTTGTTTTGTTATTATTATCATTATTACTATCAATAATATTTGTTGTTTTTATACTTGTATTACTATCATTACCATCATCGTATTATTATCATGTATCATCATTTTATTATTATGATCAGTATTAACAGCATCATCGTCACACCATCATTATTGACATCATCTTCCTTTTAACTCATTACTCATATTATTTATCATTATTTCGCTATGTGCAGGAGGGTGTAATGACACAGAATGTTCAACAGGTGTATGCATAAGCCGGTATACGATGTGTGATGACTATAATGACTGCGGAGATTTCAGCGATGAAGAGTATTGCCGTAAGGATGTTTGCTATTATTTCCTTGATCAGTAACATACACTAATCAACAAGATACATATACGTCCGATATTCCCATGTCAGCTTTATTGACAAAACACAACTGCTCTCTCAAGGGTTCTCTTTTGATCTTGTAAAAATATTAAAACATATATAGGGTATTGTTACAAAACAATATTTATATTGATCATACATGTATGACATCAAGCTCATTATTCCGAACCACATGCATAAAACGTGGTCTCCAATTTTCCAGGTGTGACTAGTGAACACTGGATAATAGTATTTCTAACATGTTTTTTGATTTCTTGTGTGCCTGGATAATAAATACCATTATATATTCATATTGCGATCCGCAATTACAAATGTTTCCCATTAAATCGTCGAACAGTTCCTTTCAATTTTGTAAAAACCTTATGGACGTCACACAATTGATAACACTTTAAATGTTTATCTTTGATTATCACTAACAGCTCCGTGTAATGAGATTCCTTCATCATGTAGCGGTATCTTACCTTACAACGAGACTTACTTCCTCACAAATATGCTGAGAGTTTAGAGGCAGCTACGTATACAATGAACCAGGTAAATGTTATAGAGTTGCAAATGATACATTTCTCTCATTGCTTTAATATGTGATGATTGTATTGATGTAACTATTTAAATGCATTAAAGTCAGATATAGTAATGACGGTAATGACTTTTTGTGTATTTAAATATTTTTTGTCTTTACCTTATTTTTTTATCTTTCGATAACCAGGTTTTACTGGGATCTGTTTTTTGCAAAATACTTCAATGTTCATACCAAAAATTGATTTCTTGCATACTTAGGTTTAAAGTTTTATTCATTATTTCAATATTTTATCCATGATAGAATGACATTAGAGGTAGCGCTTGAAGTTAACAGACGCATTGACTATATATCAATGTGTGCAAGTTTAATGTCTCGAAGTACTCTATCCGAGTTTTAAAAATTTGAACTAAACACAAATATTTGACTTAAAGTTTATATTGATAATATTTTTTTTGTTTTGAGATGGTGTTGTATACGGTGTCTAATTATCAGTTGCTGTGTGTTGTGATGGTATGTCACCAATTAGATCCAAAGTACACCTGGTACAGTCATGTCCTCTAGAATGCTTAAGACGTTATGTCGAACGTTTTACCCACAATGCATCCATCATGGACCCACCACGAGAGCCTGCCAATCGGCTTGTATGGAACTGGAAGAAGAATTTCGTGTCAACTACGAGACATACGTCGACGAAGATTGGCCTCTTGATTGCAATGACCTCCCAGACTCAATAGGCAGCTCCGATGGCTCGTGCACAGAACCCGATGGAGGTAGGATATTTACATTATTTATTGGTTGAAAATAAAGTGGTATAAAATGCAATAAAATAGTCTTAATTTGGCAACTAAGTAAAGAAGAACAAATAATACAATAATTAGCAAAGTAATGACCTGTACGAAAGAACAATTTTTTGTCACATTATCACCTGTTCGGGTGGAGTTCTTATGGTTTTACTAAGAGCTCATGCTAATGTGATGGATCCGGTGATGTGATCTGGTAAATTGATGCGTGTAATTCTGACGCCACCATGTATCGTGACAAATCCATATAAATATTAGTTGTACTGGTAGTTATAGATCCTCAAATGGAATTGTGATGTCATTGTAGATTTATAATTGAATACATTGATTCTTGTGTTATTTACAAAATAAAAAAGGGACATTTGGCAACAGAATTGTACAAAACAATTAAGTGTACAAATATGATACGTCTATAAAAGATCATATACAAACACCCCAAAAAAAAGACAATGACATTACAATACCAATGTGTATAATGTGTATATATAACATAACAAATATTCAACTCATTTACTCATCATTACTTCCTCCTGTAATATGTGAAGAGAATAGAATATGTAAGTAAGCATAATCACACCATTGTACATTTGGGCCTAATGAATCCAGGGCCTCGTCTTGCAAAGAGTTACGATTGATCCAAATCAATCGCAAGTCCTCCAATCAATCGCAAGTTTGCAGTCTCCTATCTGTTATGTACATAGTTGCAATTGATATCAACTCTGTGTAAGACAGGGCCCTGGTTGGCAACTTGGATGTATGGGGCTATTCTTTTGGCGTGCTTCATGTTTGTCGGAATCGTTATCGTTGGTTTGTTGTTTTGTCATAATACACTTTCCAATAATTATAACCTCTTCTTTTGGCCTTTCATATCCATTTTGAGAGGAAGAATGTTCACTTGAGTTGGTATGGAGCAAAACATAAGTCACTTTGCTTGGATGATCGTTACTGATCCAGATAATGCATAATCAGACAGGTTAAAGAGAAGGTTCATTGATTTTAAAAACTAATTTTATTGTCATTATTGCAAAGGTGAAACTTTGATTGGACAAGGGTATCAAAATTCAATGCTTGGAAACATTCGAAGTAATGATTATTATCAATTACAAAACGCTTAAATACAGCCCCGGCATAGCACCTGAAAAGCTCTCCGATCGCTGCTGAGATGTGTGACGTCACATGTTGAACATGATTTGCACAAGCAGACGATGTCCCATGACATCTCACACATTTTCAGTGCCTGTTTTGTCATCTTCTCTTCAGTTATTTTTATTACTTCACTAATGTCAGTCTAAATGTTTAATATATTGCCTCACTCTAAACCCCGCGCATGGTATTATTTTGATGAAAAATGCAGCGATAAAAACAAAAACTTAATCCGTCGCTTGTAACCAAAATAAGACGCCATTGTATTTTCAGCTGCATACACAGCGGTATGTTCGGCGTTTCAAGAGGGAACAAATGCCGTCTATGCTATCATTCCGGGGTTTTTCAATTTGAAAGTGTGGTTTCTTTGATTGTTCATTAACCCCTATCCTGTGTATTTACACACAAAATAATTTAGTTATCAGAATCGGTTTCATATCCCTTTTGAATGGGGTAAAATTCCATCACATTTATAATTTGAGAAATAATAGCATTGCAATTATGTTCATTCACTTTATGGGATGTCGTCTGCTTGGGCACGATTGGTTCATATTGTGACGGAATTAAATCATCGTTATTTTTCTGGCGAATCTCTCGCATATCCCAGATGCTATGGAGGCGGTTTTATTTGTATTTGTATAAATCACCCGATATGTAGTTGACCTAAAACTTGTACGATGGCCATATGTTAGCTTACCAGTTTCTAGTGATACGTTATTTGCCATATTTGTGATTTTATTTGAACCGGCACTTTAACGGTCGTAATTTTAACCTTTTCATTCTGTCTATTGGCGACATCTTTATTTCAGTAGGTATACTTTTGTTTTCTTCGGCTGCTCCGCAACGTCTAAACGTTGAGTGTTTCGTTTATGTTTGTGTCTCACTTTTCATTGCAATGGGATGGATTGCAGCATCGTCTTAAATTAGCCGTTTGATATACATCTTTAGTTCGTTTAATCACGTACCAGTTTATTTCTTTTTATACAAACAACTGATCCTGTCATTCAGCAGTTCGCGTCGCGGTCATTTTGTTTTGTTTTCATAGGTTTTTATTATCTTCTCTCTTAAAGAAAATTGTACATAATTAATAACATTGTATACAAAATTGCAAACAATCTTCACATAGGTCTAAATAAATTTGCAAATGAACTTTTACATTTCCATACGAGGTTACAAATAAATGTTCATATAAAATATATTTATAAATGAAGTTACACATTTACAGATGACAAATATTCACATAAACAAGTCATAGTTAATTTGATTTATCGTTCCGTTGTACATCTCACTTGTGCATTATCCTTTAAATCTCAATTAACTTAGAAGTGTTGTCGTCTCTGAAGAAAGTATGTCATGTCTCCGCTTGACTGCTTCTGTAATGTCACATAGTTGTCGGACAGCATACCTGAGCGTCGTTGACCATATCATTCAGTGTCTAGCCAGCCATCATTCTCAGGGGTTACTATCAGAGCTAAATCACTTATTCAAACGAATTATATGAGCATTATGTTCTTTTTTTAATAATTTGCTTACCCATTCAAGGCGTAGTTTGTAGCGTGATTTTTTGCCTGGATTCCTGCATAGCTGGTCGATCATTGACAAAATTGGTTGATTATGTGTGATGTTGCCTGAAAAAAAAAGATTATTGGAGTAAACTGAAATATGCAGGAGATGAAACAAAATTAATCTTGTAGAAAATAGGTGTGGTTCGCAGTGTGGTTTATTGCAAACTCGCTATGTATCATGTCTTGCACGTGCATTCAGACATACATGTGTCTTTCATCGCTAAAATCACATGAATAAATTATGAGATGGTTTTCATATTTTCATTCACTGGCAGGTACAATAAATATGACTTGATTCTTGTTTGTCATTTTTGGTCATTGAGTGGAAGATGTCGTTTTAGCCATCCAAACCAGAGTCATGGATCAAACGAGCCGAAGTCACTCCAGGATTCGAGTTGAGCCAAATGCTTACTATGTAATAATAGTAAGAAGTGGACTGCAGGCACCGCAGCTGTTGAACTACTGAATATGACGGGCCGTCTTGGTTAATGTGCAATATTAATAACAGACCCCAAGAGTGAGGTTCGTAGCTGTAATGAGCAACGTATCAGGGTTCCGGTTTACTTATATAATCCATAATATGATTACTTATATCATGTAACTCCTAGACTGAACTACCACCACTGATGTTAATTTGCATGGTACAAACATGATAAGTTTGGATGTTTATCTTTTATTTGAAATGGACTTAGATCTCCTCAACACAACGATATGTGGCACCCGTCCAGCGTATACCCCGGACCAGTCTCGAGTGGTTGGCGGGGTCAACGCTAAAGAAGGGGAATTCCCCTGGATGGTGTACCTTCATGACCTTAGTCAGGGTCAGTTCTGCGGTGGTACCCTTATAGGACATGAGTGGGTCGTCACCGCAGCGCATTGCATGTGAGTCCCCGACTAGACCGATTAAGCTCACCTTAAAGATTGTCTGTACTGGTAATTGATCCACAAACATACACAATTAAAGAATACTAAAATTAATTGTCATCATTTTGCAGGTCACAGGACTGATATTGAGTCAATATACTCAGTCCTACCATCAAATAGTTTGATGAAATTTGTATCACTCTTGAGAGTGTAAATTTCTAACGAGGGAGGGGGATTTAAACGACGGAAACCTTGCTTTACATTTAAATGTGACACATTTGATTATAAGCGAATATCTTGAATAAAGACACATTGATGCACTTCTTCTTGATTTCGTTGGACAGAGACACTGCCTTCTCCTTGGATCGCATTGTGATAGGTGACCTACGTCTCTCGTCATCTACAGCGCATCATCGTAGCATCCCTCCAGAAGAGGTCATCCTTCACCCAGGCTACAGTGGAAACGATGCCGACATTGCACTCATCAGGTTGTCAGAGCGTGTTGAGTTCTCGGACTTTGTGAGGCCGGCATGTTTGGCAGAGTCTGTAAACGAGATTAAGGAATACCACAGGTGTATGGTATCTGGATGGGGAGACACTCGAGATGGTACGGGTTTAATATATAGATTGTGAGGAGCGAGCTGTGCAGTCGAAACCAGTGCAAATTATGCCGAAGAAATTAAAAACAGGACGTGTTCAGGCAATTAGGGAATTTGAATAATCTTTAAATAAATGATAAAATGAATTCTTGAAAAGTGGTGATATTTTCTTTTCATTTATTATCTTTAATTTTAAGAGGGCGAGAGTGTTGTTTTTACTATATAAACTCATAGTCTGTAGTTACTGCCATATCTAAGGATATTATTTGTCACCCACATGGTATCGAAAAGATCTAGGAAGTTTATTATGTAAAGAACGATGCATATATTACAAATGGTCAGATGTCAAAACATGTCAAATTCCATTGCAGAAATCAGTGTATTACATAATTGCTTAATGATGGTTCTTTTAATATGCTGATGATCACATAGATACTAATATATTTTCAAGTTGTCATTTATAGTCGGTTACATCAGGAGCATTAGTGTTCCATGTGGCTTTTAACCATGTCAACCGTGCCAACCCGTTAATTTTCATGTTATAGACGTTGCTGATATTATACAGAAAGCAGTTGTTCGTCTGATTGAGAATGAGCTTTGTGGAAACCTTTTGGGTGAAGGTAGGATCACAGAGCGTATGATATGCGCTGGATACGATCGAGGTGGGATCGATACATGTCAGGTGAGTTGCCTTTTGATTGTTAAATTAACAAGAAAATCATGCCTTCTTTTAATACACCAATGTTACCATGTACGGCTGTACTTCAGGTACAAACTGTACAATCCACCTCTTTGTCCTCACTTCCACTCCGATTGCCTGTTTTAAGAAGAACTTAAAGGTATAGACCAGTTTTGGAAACGCCCCTCTCTCAAAAAATGAAATGGAAGCTCTCATTACCAATCATGTGAAAGAATATGTTTTGACTAATACGTGATGATACAAATTTTGCCGGGAAAGTCGGGAAACCACCTACGAATTGACATATTTGGTAAATTATTATATCTATTGGGACCAGATAGATATCGCGCACGTGGTCGCGTATTCCCATATACATCTTTCTGTGTACATGCAGTGCTTGTAACTTTACCAAGACTGGGCCAAATTTCTTATCATTTTGATGATTCCAGAACCTTGCAGTACACACCAATACTTATATGCTAGATGATCAACCTTTTCTGAACGATTCCACAACGTTTCTTTCACAATGCAATCGCATGACCAGAACTGCATGGTCTTTCTCTTTAAAGACACGCCTCTTCAATAGCTGAATGTCTATCGTGCTGTATGTCTAGCTACCATTAATTTGACATGAAAAGCGCATCGATAAATTTGTGTTATATTAAAATAATTGTATGATCATGTACGTACGAAAAAAATGTCTTGATTTGATCCTTCGTGCTTTTTTTAGTTACAAACTCTTCATTATTGCTCTAGGGTGACAGTGGAGGACCAATGGTATGTGAAGGAGTCGATGGTAGATGGCATCTTGTAGGTGTGACCAGCTGGGGTGATGGGTGTGCCAACCCTAATTCTCCTGGGGTGTATGCCAGGGTCTCTCATCTGCTCCCCTTTATCTACAGTGTTCTTGAAATAAGTAAGTACTGAGTTCTTATCATACCATGGAAAAAGAAATATTGTTGTGGAACATGATATAGTGATCAGCCTTAATCATATGCTCAAGGATATGAGCAATGTATTTTTAATTTCATTTATTCATTTTATTATGAGATGTAGTAATCATAGTATTGCAAGTCGTATCAGGACGGATAGACCGCACCTTGGGCAACAATAACCCTTCGGACAACTACCCCCCATGACTAGGCCTTACGTGATACTGTGACTGACGCATGAACTTTGAATTATCCCATGCTTGAAAAAAGACTTCGTCAAATCAAGCTAAAGAATCTATATATTAATACGC
This sequence comes from Mesocentrotus franciscanus, assembly GCA_037976565.1. NCBI lineage: Eukaryota > Metazoa > Echinodermata > Echinoidea > Camarodonta > Strongylocentrotidae > Mesocentrotus > Mesocentrotus franciscanus. Next base: position 6,999,887 of record CP137684.1, read on the forward strand.
AAAATCGTCGCGGGGGGGGGGGGTAAAAACGGTTTATGAAAAACGTCTTTCCTCGACCGCGCCCCCCTTCGCCGTGGCGCGGGAACGGCGACATAATTCCACGAGGCATGTCTCCCGTATCCCGCGTGCCACGTCGACCCGCGGTCGCCGTCGATGTCGTTAAAGGTGGTTCCGGGGTCCCGGGGAGGACGAGCGGACGAGAGCACGGCCGGCGTTGTCCGTGCAAGGAGACGACGAACCCGCGAGAGTGAGGCAGCATGGCGTGCACCCGCCCTCTGTCTAATCAAGGAGATACACTTTTAAGAGACGATCCACTCCATAATGTGTTGTAGCAGATACACGCTGCAAAGGACCGGGCCTACCCCTTGTTAGGCATCTTGCTGTATGATATGCTTTGTAGGCACTTCACGGGAATGCCAGAGAAATACACAGCATACGACAATCCACTCAAGTCATGTGGCGTAGCAAGTACAAGGCGCAACGGGTTGGGCCTATCCCGTGTTTAATTAGGCATCTTGCTATATATAGGCCTTTGCAGCAGCCAAACTGACGAGAACGTAATATGTTGGTTCTACGCTCACCACACACACAGTAGAGGTAATTCGTGCGATTGCAGCAATATATTGGCACAAATGGCCCTCGGGATAATATAATACGATTTGATGTTCCTTCGATGCGAATAGTTTTAGCTAAATCCTCGAGTCACTTCGAGTGTCATTGTATATTTGTATACTATTTTCATTGTAGGACTAAATTAACTTAGCAATGTGTGAAAATAACCAAAATGATATGGGAGTGAAGTGCATGAGAACAATATTCGTAGGCCTATCAGGGAGGAGGAGGGGCAATCCATTATCCTGGGGGATGGGGACACGCCCCCCACGAATTTTCAGGTAGTGAAATGTCCCCCACGATTTGGGGTTAAAATCTTCTTCCTTTCTTTCTCTCTTTCTTCTCTCTCTGTGTTGACTTCGCGCGGGAGGGGGGGGGGTAAGTTTATTCTAACAAGGATTAATATTCGAGAACGGTACTACGAAACGTCTTCTTTCTCTACAAATTTTATGAAACAGGGATTAAGAGTCGAGAACGGTACAACGAATCGTCTTCGTTCTCTAATATTTTAATGAAACGTCAAGCTTCGCGCTACGCGCGAGAGGGTGGAAACTGAATCCAGGCAAGGATTAAGAGTCGATCGAGAACGGTACAATTACGAATCGTTTCTTTCTCTAATAATTAAATGAAACGTCACAGCTTCCGCGCTACGCGCGAGAGGGTGGAAACTGACTTCAAACAAGGATTAAGAGTCAAAAACGGTACAACGAATCGTCTTCTTTTTTAAATAATTGAATGAAACGTCAAAGCTTCCGCGCTTTGCGCGAAAGGGGGACTGAATTCAAACAAGGATTAAGAGTCGAGAACGGTACAATAAATCGTCTTCTTTCTGTAATAATTTAATGAAACGTCAAAGCTTCCGCGCTTCGCGCGAGGGGAAACTGAATCAAACAAAGATCAAGAGTCAAGAACGTAGCCTACCTACAACGAATCGTCTTCTTTTAAAATAATTTAATGAAACGTCAAAGCTTCGCGCTTAGCGCGGAGGGTGAAACTGAATTAAAGCAGGGATTGAGAGTCGAGAACGGTACAACGAATCGTCTTCGTTCTCTTATAATTTAATGAAACGTCACAGCTTCCGCGCTTCGCGCGCGAGGGGAAACTGGATTCAAACAAAGATTAAGAGTAAAAACGGTACAACGAATCGTCTTCTTTTAAAATAATTTAATGAAACGAAAGCTTCGCGCTACGCGCGAGAGGGTGGAAACTGAATTCAGACAAGGATTAAGAGTCGAGAACGGTAGAACGAATCGTCTTCTTTCTCCAATAATTTAATGAAACGTCAAAGCTTCCGCGCTACGCGCGAGATGGTGGAAACTGAATTCAGACAAGGATTAAGAGTCGAGAACGGTAGAACAAATCGTTTTCTTTCTCTTATAATTTAATGAAACTTCACAGCTTCCGCGCTTCGCGCGGGAGGGGGAAACTGAATGCAAACAAAGATTAAGAGTCAAGAACGGTACAACGAATCGTCTTCTTTTTAAAATAATTTAATGAAACGTCAAAGCTTCCGCGCTACGCGCGAGAGGGTGGAAACTGAATTCAGACAAGGATTAAGAGTCGAGAACGGTAGAACGAATCGTCTTCTTTCTAATAATTTAATGAAACGTCAAAGCTTCCGCGCTACGCGCGAGATGGTGGAAACTGAATTCAGACAAGGATTAAGAGTCGAGAACGGTAGAACAAATCGTTTTCTTTCTCTAATAATTTAATGAAACGTCAAAACTTAAGCGCTTCGCGCGGGAGGTGGGAAACTGAATTTAGACAAAGATTAAGAGTCGAGAACGGTACAACCAATCGTCTTCTTTCTCTAAAAATGTAATGAAACGTCAAAGATAAAAAAGACAATAAATGAACCGGTCACCAATGAAAGTACATGCGGTGAAACAGCATAACACTAGAGAGAGTGACATGTATATGTATCCCCCCAAGCTCAAACTCGATTGCAATGACGCCCTTGATTCGTATAGATAACGAGAGTGAGGATCCGGAAAAGGGATAGTGAGAATAATAGGAACGAAGTGACGACAATAATCGTAAATAACGAAAGTGAAAACGAAAGTAAAGTCTAAAATATCTGCATCAATTTTGATTACAAATGATTGATTTCACTGTTTTCTTCCAGTTTTCAAGTTTTATTACATAATTCAGATAAAAATTTTAAAAAATCAAAACGATACATGATGGGACAGCAAACAAAAGGTTGGTATTCTAACGAGTAAAATATTAATGAAAAGAAGAAGAAAAATTATAAAATGATAAAAAGTAGGCCTATACAATGAAAAGGAATAATATCATCTAGCACAGAAATATCTTTTTTAACATAATAATAATTGTAATGAAAAAATTATTATTAAAAAAAAAAAAAAAAAAAATCGATAGCACATATCTATTTTAAAGTATTTACAACCCCCTCCCACCCTCCCTAGAATCCCGTGGATTTTCCACGGGCCCTGCTAGTTGTTTATATTACACATTCTCTAGACAATGCAATAGGCTACTGCAATTAAGGTGATTTTTCGAAAGCCTTTGTGATCGGGTTCAGGCTAAACGCTGGCATGTGGCTTCTAGCAAGGCTCACTAGCGTACCTCTGTAGGCATTGACGTTATAAGTGGAACGTGTTTTGGCTACAGCTAGAACAACTTGTAGTTTCTACGGGGCCATATTTTTGTGTAGAAAAGTTGGTCATACCTATTTTTTTAAATAATAGCGTGATTTCAGTATTTTGAATTTGAACGACCAATCGACATAGGTGGGATATATTGTTGTGATAATTTAAATGCATGTAATGTTAAAGGGCAATCCAACCCTTTTAATAAGTTGATTTGAATGAAAGCAGAAAAATTAAACAGAATGGCAAAACCTGGGAGATGCTTGGATCTTAACGTCACTATACTACCCATCCAATTACAAAATTTACCAAAACATCTCATTGACCTGTACCATAAAACAGTTTTCACTTTATTGTTTAGAATAGAACTCGTTCCTAGTTTCTCCGTTTTGGATGTTGATTAGGCTTTAAACACCAGTGAGTCAAGTATTGTCCAGTGTAATTGCAGAGTTTCTTTTTAAGGCGTGAACAATACAAACATTTCGTTTCAGATCCGACCAATCCTCAACCCCTGGAGTCAACTCCAGCCCCATCGCTGACAACTCCAGGTACGTAATCAATACTTGTCGAAAACTGTCATCGACATTTCTCAGCAATTATGAAAATTGCTGTACTTGTGTAGTGTAATAATTGAAATCAATAAGTAACAGTTGTTGGGTCCCAAGAATGAAATTGGAATAATTATATAACATGAGGAAAACACATCGGGTATTTCATGGTTTGCGATACAGAAATCCAAAATGTTCCGATCGATAACGTTGCTGTTATCATTAGTGTAAAACACGTAATTTGCTATTACGATATACTAATATTTCATTCTTAGCAATTTTTTATCTTGATCGATAATTACCAATTTTGAAAAATACACAAGCAGTAAGCATATTTATTAAATTGATTATACAGTTTTAATTGTTCCTAGATGATAATCTCTAAGGCAGCTTATGAATAGCTTAAGTCGCAAACAATGTACTATCATAACCTCACATGCGCTACAAGTTCTAGACAAAGAGCCACTTATGTAAGTGGTCACTTTAGACAGGTGGCCTTGGAAGATAGATGGCTGCTAAGACTAAACACGTTAGGTATATTTATATAACAAAAATCAGTGGCTGATGAAGAGGCGGTGTATCCATTTACATCTACCTTGATGAAATATCGTCAACATGTAAGTGACTTATTCATAATTTGGCTTAGGGATTTTACTCTAGGTACAGTTAAAACTATGAGTTTCTTCATTGGTGAATCGGGTGTTAATCTACATTTGTCACACTCGACCCAGTTGAGGTAAATGGCTATCATGCAGGAAATAATTCCTTAAAATGCTAGAGCACCATTATGGCAGCCATGCTAAAGCCGGGAAATAATGATGGAGCACCAAGACTGTCAAGTCTGACAGACATGAGCACTATACAAGAACCCACTATTATCATTATTATTATTGTTATTATAGGTTAATATATTAATCTGCATGTCAGAAAATCATCAATTTTGTTATACGAACTCTGATGCCCTTCTCATTCAGAACAGGAAAGTCCGATGCATTCTATGGAGGAATCGTGATATGTTCATTTGCTTTCCGGAATGTTTCCATTGGTCTTACAAAAGCATAATTAAAAAAATGTTTTCTCTCTTTTATCTGCGAATCTTCTATCCCCCTTTATCTGCGATAGTTACTATTCATTTGGAAAGTGGTGATACGACAGAAATAACATCACCAAACTATCCTGACCATTACTACAATGATGCTTCGATATTCTGGGCGGTCTCTGCTCCATCGGGGTATGGCCTGAGGGTGCACTTTTAGATTTCAGCCTGGAGGAGAATTACGATTACCTGATTGTTAACGAAGGTCTCACCCCTCATTTCGAGGAGAGTTTAGAGTTGGCCCGCCTAACAGGCACGCGGGTTCCAGGGAACGCGACATCTCATGGACCTTACGTATGGCTCAGGTTCACTAGTGATGGTAGTGTGACCAATCGAGGGTTCAGATTGATCCTGGGTGTCGTGGATATATCAGGTACATGAATGACCATATTGCTTCTATCATTTTTGTAATAATTATTGTTATTTTTAGTATTATCACTATTATGTTTTTATTATATATATTCAATACAGACAAGCATTTTTGCGCATTGAGATCCTCTACAACTGAATATTTTTGTGAAAACATAAAATAAATATATCTAAAATATGTAAATGATATGAACGAAACTACTACTGTAACATCCTTAATATCTGCTAACAGCCTGTTTAATGTTCATCTTTCCCCAGATATACCACCAGCACCTACAAACGGATCCTGCTCAGACAGCTGCTGTGTGAACTCGGAGAATTCTTGCGATCCTGAGGGTTGTTTCTGTGACAACTTGTGTGTTGATTTTGGTGACTGTTGTGACGACTACAATGATGTGTGTTCCTACCAACGGAATGGAACTGCACAGCCTCCAACACAGTTTACTCTCCCATCACTGATTTTCAATGGTAATTGGCTCTCAATATTTGATCATCGTGGTCCTTAACCCTATTTCTAATCTTTACAGTTGATGTAACATTTCTGAGTAATTGTATAGGAGACAAAACTGAAATGACTTTGTTTTATACTCGGCTATGCAATCTACCATTGTAAATTGTATTAATTTGTTGCCAGAAGGATGTATTCTGGGGACTGCTGTACCAATTCATGATTTGTGCCATTTTAATTGAACGAATTTTAGGTTGGACAAATCCCCACCTCCACTTCTCAGCAAAGTGTAGCCCAATTCTATTGAGATCAATTATTTTAAAGAATAATTAATTTGAACAATTTAAAAAGTCTTACAGACATAAGCGCTATACAAGAACCTACTATTATTATTATCATTTTCATTATTATCATTATTATTTTTAGAGGTAAATATATATCCACATGTCATAAAATCGTGTGAGCGAACCATATTATGAAATAAGATCATAGTTTTGTCTTTCTTTAGATTATCCGTTTTGTTCTACGAACTATTATGCCCTTCTATTTGAGAACAGGAAAGTCCGATGCATTCTATGCAGGAATTTATGATATATTAATTTGCTTCCCAGGATGTTTCCATTAGTCTTACAAAAGCATAATTAAAAAAATGTTTTCTCTCTTTTATCTGCGAATCTTCTATCCCCCTTTATCTGCGATAGTTACTATTCATTTGGAAAGTGGTGATACGACAGAAATAACATCACCAAACTATCCTGACCATTACTACAATGATGCTTCGATATTCTGGGCGGTCTCTGCTCCATCGGGGTATGGCCTGAGGGTGCACTTTTTAGATTTCAGCCTGGAGGAGAATTACGATTACCTGATTGTTAACGAAGGTCTCACCCTCATTTCGAGGAGAGTTTAGAGTTGGCCCGCCTAACAGGCACGCGGGTTCCAGGGAACGCGACATCTCATGGACCTTACGTATGGCTCAGGTTCACTAGTGATGGTAGTGTGACCAATCGAGGGTTCAGATTGATCCTGGGTGTCGTGGATATATCAGGTACATGAATGACCATATTGCTTCTATCATTTTTGTAATAATTATTGTTATTTTTAGTATTATCACTATTATGTTTTTATTATATATATTCAATACAGACAAGCATTTTTGCGCATTGAGATCCTCTACAACTGAATATTTTTGTGAAAACATAAAATAAATATATCTAAAATATGTAAATGATATGAACGAAACTACTACTGTAACATCCTTAATATCTGCTAACAGCCTGTTTAATGTTCATCTTTCCCCCCAGATATACCACCAGCACCTACAAACGGATCCTGCTCAGACAGCTGCTGTGTGAACTCGGAGAATTCTTGCGATCCTGAGGGTTGTTTCTGTGACAACTTGTGTGTTGATTTTGGTGACTGTTGTGACGACTACAATGATGTGTGTTCCTACCAACGGAATGGAACTGCACAGCCTCCAACACAGTTTACTCTCCCATCACTGATTTTCAATGGTAATTGGCTCTCAATATTTGATCATCGTGGTCCTTAACCCTATTTCTAATCTTTACAGTTGATGTAACATTTCTGAGTAATTGTATAGGAGACAAAACTGAAATGACTTTGTTTTATACTCGGCTATGCAATCTACCATTGTAAATTGTATTAATTTGTTGCCAGAAGGATGTATTCTGGGGACTGCTGTACCAATTCATGATTTGTGCCATTTTAATTGAACGAATTTTAGGTTGGACAAATCCCCACCTCCACTTCTCAGCAAAGTGTAGCCCAATTCTATTGAGATCAATTATTTTAAAGAATAATTAATTTGAACAATTTAAAAAGTCTTACAGACATAAGCGCTATCCCAGGACCAAAATCCAATTGAAACCAGTTGAAATCTCCAACTGGTTTCAATTGGTTTCAACTGGTTTCAATTGGTTTCAATTGGTTTCAATTGGAATACAAAATTTCCAGTTGAAACCATTTACCGAACTGGAAAATATTGTTATGGGGTGTCATTTCCAGTTCAAACCAATAAGAAGTGCAACTGGAACCAGTAAGATAATTTTTCCAGTTACTCAATTGGTTCCAGTTAGAAGTCATTTCCAGTTACCCAACTGGTTCCAGTTAGCATTCATTTCCAGTTAGAAGTCATTTCCAGTTACCCAACTGGTTCCAGTTAGAATTCATTTCCAGTTAGAAGTCATTTCCAGTTACCCAACTGGTTCCAGTTAGAATTCATTTCCAGTTAGAAGTCATTTCCAGTTACCCAACTGGTTCCAGTTAGAATTCACTTCCAGTTAGAAGTCATTTCCAGTTACCCAACTGGTTCCAGTTAGAATTCATTTCCAGTTACCCAATTGGTTCCAGTTAGAATTCATTTCCAGTTACCCAATTGGTTCCAGTTAGAATTTATTTCCAGTTAGAAGTCATTTCCAGTTACCCAACTGGTTCCAGTTAGAATTCATTTCCAGTTACCCAATTGATTCCAGTTAGAATTCATTTCCAGTTACCCAACTGGTTCCAGTTAGAATTCATTTCCAGTTAGAAGTCATTTCCAGTTACCCAACTGGTTCCAGTTAGAATTCATTTCCGGTTAGAAGTCATTTCCAGTTAGAAGTCATTTCCAGTTACCCAATTGGTTCCAGTTAGAATTCATTTCCAGTTAGAAGTCATTTCCAGTTACCCAACTGGTTCCAGTTAGAAGTCATTTCCAGTTACCCAACTGGTTCCAGTAAGAATTCATTTTCAGTTACCAATTGGTTCCAATTAGAAGTCATTTCCAGTTACCCAACTGGTTCCAGTTAGAAGTTCAACTGGAACCAGTAAGATAATTTTCCAGTTACCCAACTGGTTCCAATTGGAAAATATTTCCAGTTACCCAACTGGATCCAATTGAAACCAGTTAATTTGCATATTATCTGCTTGTGTGCAGATCAATGTTTTTATGTAATTTATTTTGATTTACAAAGTATTTATTAATTAATTTTCATTTGCAAGTAATGCATTTGTTTTAGATACATATAAAGATTAATTAGCAATGATAAGCATGTTCATAAATAACATATTGTTTTAATTACAACAGATTAAAAGTTGATTAGTAAAACACTAACCATGGACAAAATACATCAAATACAAACATATAGGCCTATTTCCTTGCTAAGTATATTATATGAAATGGTATGCATATTATAATGCCCTTTACATTGTAATTAATGTAGACATATAACAATGCTTCTGTGTTGACATGAGCGATAATTAGTGCATGAGCTAATTAACTTATAACTAATTAAGTTTATGCCAACTGTAAGTTTCAATTGGATCCAGTTGAAACCAATTGAAACCAATTGAAACCAATTGAAACCAGTTGAAACCAATTGAAACCAGTTGAAGCCAACTGGTTTCAATAGGGAAATTGGAACAACTGGTTCCAGTTGAAACCAATTAGGCAACTGGAACCAGTTGGCAATTGGTTTCAACTGGTTTCAATTGGAACCAGTTGGCAATTGGTTTCAACTGGTTTCAATTGGAACCAGTTGGCAACTGGTTTCAATTGGAACCAGTTGTTCCAATTTCCCTATTGAAACCAGTTGGCAACTGGTTTCAATTGGTTTTGCTCCAATTGGTTTCAACTGGATTTTGGTCCTGGGATACAAGAACCTACTATTATTATTATCATTTTCATTATTATCATTATTATTTTTAGAGGTAAATATATATCCACATGTCATAAAATCGTGTGAGCGAACCATATTATGAAATAAGATCATAGTTTTGTCTTTCTTTAGATTATCCGTTTTGTTCTACGAACTATTATGCCCTTCTATTTGAGAACAGGAAAGTCCGATGCATTCTATGCAGGAATTTATGATATATTAATTTGCTTCCCAGGATGTTTCCATTAGTCTTACAAAAGCATAATTAAAAAAATGTTTTCTCTTTTATCTGCGAATCTTCTATCCCCTTTATCTGCGATAGTTACTATTCATTTGGAAAGTGGTGATACGACAGAAATAACATCACCAAACTATCCTGACCATTACTACAATGATGCTTCGATATTCTGGGCGGTCTCTGCTCCATCGGGGTATGGCCTGAGGGTGCACTTTTTAGATTTCAGCCTGGAGGAGAATTACGATTACCTGATTGTTAACGAAGGTCTCACCCTCATTTCGAGGAGAGTTTAGAGTTGGCCCGCCTAACAGGCACGCGGGTTCCAGGGAACGCGACATCTCATGGACCTTACGTATGGCTCAGGTTCACTAGTGATGGTAGTGTGACCAATCGAGGGTTCAGATTGATCCTGGGTGTCGTGGATATATCAGGTACATGAATGACCATATTGCTTCTATCATTTTTGTAATAATTATTGTTATTTTTAGTATTATCACTATTATGTTTTTATTATATATATTCAATACAGACAAGCATTTTTGCGCATTGAGATCCTCTACAACTGAATATTTTTGTGAAAACATAAAATAAATATATCTAAAATATGTAAATGATATGAACGAAACTACTACTGTAACATCCTTAATATCTGCTAACAGCCTGTTTAATGTTCATCTTTCCCCCCAGATATACCACCAGCACCTACAAACGGATCCTGCTCAGACAGCTGCTGTGTGAACTCGGAGAATTCTTGCGATCCTGAGGGTTGTTTCTGTGACAACTTGTGTGTTGATTTTGGTGACTGTTGTGACGACTACAATGATGTGTGTTCCTACCAACGGAATGGAACTGCACAGCCTCCAACACAGTTTACTCTCCCATCACTGATTTTCAATGGTAATTGGCTCTCAATATTTGATCATCGTGGTCCTTAACCCTATTTCTAATCTTTACAGTTGATGTAACATTTCTGAGTAATTGTATAGGAGACAAAACTGAAATGACTTTGTTTTATACTCGGCTATGCAATCTACCATTGTAAATTGTATTAATTTGTTGCCAGAAGGATGTATTCTGGGGACTGCTGTACCAATTCATGATTTGTGCCATTTTAATTGAACGAATTTTAGGTTGGACAAATCCCCACCTCCACTTCTCAGCAAAGTGTAGCCCAATTCTATTGAGATCAATTATTTTAAAGAATAATTAATTTGAACAATTTAAAAGTCTTACAGACATAAGCGCTATACAAGAACCTACTATTATTATTATCATTTTCATTATTATCATTATTATTTTTAGAGGTAAATATATATCCACATGTCATAAAATCGTGTGAGCGAACCATATTATGAAATAAGATCATAGTTTTGTCTTTCTTTAGATTATCCGTTTTGTTCTACGAACTATTATGCCCTTCTATTTGAGAACAGGAAAGTCCGATGCATTCTATGCAGGAATTTATGATATATTAATTTGCTTCCCAGGATGTTTCCATTAGTCTTACAAAAGCATAATTAAAAAAATGTTTTCTCTCTTTTATCTGCGAATCTTCTATCCCCCTTTATCTGCGATAGTTACTATTCATTTGGAAAGTGGTGATACGACAGAAATAACATCACCAAACTATCCTGACCATTACTACAATGATGCTTCGATATTCTGGGCGGTCTCTGCTCCATCGGGGTATGGCCTGAGGGTGCACTTTTTAGATTTCAGCCTGGAGGAGAATTACGATTACCTGATTGTTAACGAAGGTCTCACCCTCATTTCGAGGAGAGTTTAGAGTTGGCCCGCCTAACAGGCACGCGGGTTCCAGGGAACGCGACATCTCATGGACCTTACGTATGGCTCAGGTTCACTAGTGATGGTAGTGTGACCAATCGAGGGTTCAGATTGATCCTGGGTGTCGTGGATATATCAGGTACATGAATGACCATATTGCTTCTATCATTTTTGTAATAATTATTGTTATTTTTAGTATTATCACTATTATGTTTTTATTATATATATTCAATACAGACAAGCATTTTTGCGCATTGAGATCCTCTACAACTGAATATTTTTGTGAAAACATAAAATAAATATATCTAAAATATGTAAATGATATGAACGAAACTACTACTGTAACATCCTTAATATCTGCTAACAGCCTGTTTAATGTTCATCTTTCCCCCCAGATATACCACCAGCACCTACAAACGGATCCTGCTCAGACAGCTGCTGTGTGAACTCGGAGAATTCTTGCGATCCTGAGGGTTGTTTCTGTGACAACTTGTGTGTTGATTTTGGTGACTGTTGTGACGACTACAATGATGTGTGTTCCTACCAACGGAATGGAACTGCACAGCCTCCAACACAGTTTACTCTCCCATCACTGATTTTCAATGGTAATTGGCTCTCAATATTTGATCATCGTGGTCCTTAACCCTATTTCTAATCTTTACAGTTGATGTAACATTTCTGAGTAATTGTATAGGAGACAAAACTGAAATGACTTTGTTTTATACTCGGCTATGCAATCTACCATTGTAAATTGTATTAATTTGTTGCCAGAAGGATGTATTCTGGGGACTGCTGTACCAATTCATGATTTGTGCCATTTTAATTGAACGAATTTTAGGTTGGACAAATCCCCACCTCCACTTCTCAGCAAAGTGTAGCCCAATTCTATTGAGATCAATTATTTTAAAGAATAATTAATTTGAACAATTTAAAAAGTCTTACAGACATAAGCGCTATACAAGAACCTACTATTATTATTATCATTTTCATTATTATCATTATTATTTTTAGAGGTAAATATATATCCACATGTCATAAAATCGTGTGAGCGAACCATATTATGAAATAAGATCATAGTTTTGTCTTTCTTTAGATTATCCGTTTTGTTCTACGAACTATTATGCCCTTCTATTTGAGAACAGGAAAGTCCGATGCATTCTATGCAGGAATTTATGATATATTAATTTGCTTCCCAGGATGTTTCCATTAGTCTTACAAAAGCATAATTAAAAAAATGTTTTCTCTTTTATCTGCGAATCTTCTATCCCCTTTATCTGCGATAGTTACTATTCATTTGGAAAGTGGTGATACGACAGAAATAACATCACCAAACTATCCTGACCATTACTACAATGATGCTTCGATATTCTGGGCGGTCTCTGCTCCATCGGGGTATGGCCTGAGGGTGCACTTTTTAGATTTCAGCCTGGAGGAGAATTACGATTACCTGATTGTTAACGAAGGTCTCACCCTCATTTCGAGGAGAGTTTAGAGTTGGCCCGCCTAACAGGCACGCGGGTTCCAGGGAACGCGACATCTCATGGACCTTACGTATGGCTCAGGTTCACTAGTGATGGTAGTGTGACCAATCGAGGGTTCAGATTGATCCTGGGTGTCGTGGATATATCAGGTACATGAATGACCATATTGCTTCTATCATTTTTGTAATAATTATTGTTATTTTTAGTATTATCACTATTATGTTTTTATTATATATATTCAATACAGACAAGCATTTTTGCGCATTGAGATCCTCTACAACTGAATATTTTTGTGAAAACATAAAATAAATATATCTAAAATATGTAAATGATATGAACGAAACTACTACTGTAACATCCTTAATATCTGCTAACAGCCTGTTTAATGTTCATCTTTCCCCCCAGATATACCACCAGCACCTACAAACGGATCCTGCTCAGACAGCTGCTGTGTGAACTCGGAGAATTCTTGCGATCCTGAGGGTTGTTTCTGTGACAACTTGTGTGTTGATTTTGGTGACTGTTGTGACGACTACAATGATGTGTGTTCCTACCAACGGAATGGAACTGCACAGCCTCCAACACAGTTTACTCTCCCATCACTGATTTTCAATGGTAATTGGCTCTCAATATTTGATCATCGTGGTCCTTAACCCTATTTCTAATCTTTACAGTTGATGTAACATTTCTGAGTAATTGTATAGGAGACAAAACTGAAATGACTTTGTTTTATACTCGGCTATGCAATCTACCATTGTAAATTGTATTAATTTGTTGCCAGAAGGATGTATTCTGGGGACTGCTGTACCAATTCATGATTTGTGCCATTTTAATTGAACGAATTTTAGGTTGGACAAATCCCCACCTCCACTTCTCAGCAAAGTGTAGCCCAATTCTATTGAGATCAATTATTTTAAAGAATAATTAATTTGAACAATTTAAAAGTCTTACAGACATAAGCGCTATACAAGAACCTACTATTATTATTATCATTTTCATTATTATCATTATTATTTTTAGAGGTAAATATATATCCACATGTCATAAAATCGTGTGAGCGAACCATATTATGAAATAAGATCATAGTTTTGTCTTTCTTTAGATTATCCGTTTTGTTCTACGAACTATTATGCCCTTCTATTTGAGAACAGGAAAGTCCGATGCATTCTATGCAGGAATTTATGATATATTAATTTGCTTCCCAGGATGTTTCCATTAGTCTTACAAAAGCATAATTAAAAAAATGTTTTCTCTCTTTTATCTGCGAATCTTCTATCCCCCTTTATCTGCGATAGTTACTATTCATTTGGAAAGTGGTGATACGACAGAAATAACATCACCAAACTATCCTGACCATTACTACAATGATGCTTCGATATTCTGGGCGGTCTCTGCTCCATCGGGGTATGGCCTGAGGGTGCACTTTTAGATTTCAGCCTGGAGGAGAATTACGATTACCTGATTGTTAACGAAGGTCTCACCCCTCATTTCGAGGAGAGTTTAGAGTTGGCCCGCCTAACAGGCACGCGGGTTCCAGGGAACGCGACATCTCATGGACCTTACGTATGGCTCAGGTTCACTAGTGATGGTAGTGTGACCAATCGAGGGTTCAGATTGATCCTGGGTGTCGTGGATATATCAGGTACATGAATGACCATATTGCTTCTATCATTTTTGTAATAATTATTGTTATTTTTAGTATTATCACTATTATGTTTTTATTATATATATTCAATACAGACAAGCATTTTTGCGCATTGAGATCCTCTACAACTGAATATTTTTGTGAAAACATAAAATAAATATATCTAAAATATGTAAATGATATGAACGAAACTACTACTGTAACATCCTTAATATCTGCTAACAGCCTGTTTAATGTTCATCTTTCCCCCCAGATATACCACCAGCACCTACAAACGGATCCTGCTCAGACAGCTGCTGTGTGAACTCGGAGAATTCTTGCGATCCTGAGGGTTGTTTCTGTGACAACTTGTGTGTTGATTTTGGTGACTGTTGTGACGACTACAATGATGTGTGTTCCTACCAACGGAATGGAACTGCACAGCCTCCAACACAGTTTACTCTCCCATCACTGATTTTCAATGGTAATTGGCTCTCAATATTTGATCATCGTGGTCCTTAACCCTATTTCTAATCTTTACAGTTGATGTAACATTTCTGAGTAATTGTATAGGAGACAAAACTGAAATGACTTTGTTTTATACTCGGCTATGCAATCTACCATTGTAAATTGTATTAATTTGTTGCCAGAAGGATGTATTCTGGGGACTGCTGTACCAATTCATGATTTGTGCCATTTTAATTGAACGAATTTTAGGTTGGACAAATCCCCACCTCCACTTCTCAGCAAAGTGTAGCCCAATTCTATTGAGATCAATTATTTTAAAGAATAATTAATTTGAACAATTTAAAAGTCTTACAGACATAAGCGCTATACAAGAACCTACTATTATTATTATCATTTTCATTATTATCATTATTATTTTTAGAGGTAAATATATATCCACATGTCATAAAATCGTGTGAGCGAACCATATTATGAAATAAGATCATAGTTTTGTCTTTCTTTAGATTATCCGTTTTGTTCTACGAACTATTATGCCCTTCTATTTGAGAACAGGAAAGTCCGATGCATTCTATGCAGGAATTTATGATATATTAATTTGCTTCCCAGGATGTTTCCATTAGTCTTACAAAAGCATAATTAAAAAAATGTTTTCTCTCTTTTATCTGCGAATCTTCTATCCCCCTTTATCTGCGATAGTTACTATTCATTTGGAAAGTGGTGATACGACAGAAATAACATCACCAAACTATCCTGACCATTACTACAATGATGCTTCGATATTCTGGGCGGTCTCTGCTCCATCGGGGTATGGCCTGAGGGTGCACTTTTTAGATTTCAGCCTGGAGGAGAATTACGATTACCTGATTGTTAACGAAGGTCTCACCCCTCATTTCGAGGAGAGTTTAGAGTTGGCCCGCCTAACAGGCACGCGGGTTCCAGGGAACGCGACATCTCATGGACCTTACGTATGGCTCAGGTTCACTAGTGATGGTAGTGTGACCAATCGAGGGTTCAGATTGATCCTGGGTGTCGTGGATATATCAGGTACATGAATGACCATATTGCTTCTATCATTTTTGTAATAATTATTGTTATTTTTAGTATTATCACTATTATGTTTTTATTATATATATTCAATACAGACAAGCATTTTTGCGCATTGAGATCCTCTACAACTGAATATTTTTGTGAAAACATAAAATAAATATATCTAAAATATGTAAATGATATGAACGAAACTACTACTGTAACATCCTTAATATCTGCTAACAGCCTGTTTAATGTTCATCTTTCCCCCCAGATATACCACCAGCACCTACAAACGGATCCTGCTCAGACAGCTGCTGTGTGAACTCGGAGAATTCTTGCGATCCTGAGGGTTGTTTCTGTGACAACTTGTGTGTTGATTTTGGTGACTGTTGTGACGACTACAATGATGTGTGTTCCTACCAACGGAATGGAACTGCACAGCCTCCAACACAGTTTACTCTCCCATCACTGATTTTCAATGGTAATTGGCTCTCAATATTTGATCATCGTGGTCCTTAACCCTATTTCTAATCTTTACAGTTGATGTAACATTTCTGAGTAATTGTATAGGAGACAAAACTGAAATGACTTTGTTTTATACTCGGCTATGCAATCTACCATTGTAAATTGTATTAAATTGTTGCCAGAAGGATGTATTCTGGGGACTGCTGTACTAATTCATGATTTGTGCCATTTTAATTGAACGAATTTTAGGTTGGACAAATCCCCCACCTCCACTTCTCAGCAAAGTGTAGCCCAATTCTATTGAGATCAATTATTTTAAAGAATAATTAATTTGAACAATTTAAAAAGTCTTACAGACATAAGCGCTATACAAGAACCTACTATTATTATTATCATTTTCATTTTTATCATTATTATTTTTAGAGGTAAATATATATCCACATGTCATAAAATCGTGTGAGCGAACCATATTATGAAATAAGATCATAGTTTTGTCTTTCTTTAGATTATCCGTTTTGTTCTACGAACTATTATGCCCTTCTATTTGAGAACAGGAAAGTCCGATGCATTCTATGCAGGAATTTATGATATATTAATTTGCTTCCCAGGATGTTTCCATTAGTCTTACAAAAGCATAATTAAAAAAATGTTTTCTCTCTTTTATCTGCGAATCTTCTATCCCCCTTTATCTGCGATAGTTACTATTCATTTGGAAAGTGGTGATACGACAGAAATAACATCACCAAACTATCCTGACCATTACTACAATGATGCTTCGATATTCTGGGCGGTCTCTGCTCCATCGGGGTATGGCCTGAGGGTGCACTTTTTAGATTTCAGCCTGGAGGAGAATTACGATTACCTGATTGTTAACGAAGGTCTCACCCTCATTTCGAGGAGAGTTTAGAGTTGGCCCGCCTAACAGGCACGCGGGTTCCAGGGAACGCGACATCTCATGGACCTTACGTATGGCTCAGGTTCACTAGTGATGGTAGTGTGACCAATCGAGGGTTCAGATTGATCCTGGGTGTCGTGGATATATCAGGTACATGAATGACCATATTGCTTCTATCATTTTTGTAATAATTATTGTTATTTTTAGTATTATCACTATTATGTTTTTATTATATATCGTCGTGTGCCCGGCAGAAGGGCGTTAACTCTAAATTTTGAAATTTTTTCGATTTTCAAATTTCGGTAAAAACTTGTAGACATTTACAAGACCTTTCGAATGATGTGCTTCTTAATTCATATAATTACGTAATTGTTACGTAATACACTAAAATGCAAATGGCGTGGGCAGCCAAATATCAAAAGTCTTCCCAGCAGAAGGTCGAACGCGCGCGTGACGTAATTTATTCCCGGCAGACAGCCGCCATCGGACTTTTGTAATCTGCTGCGACCCCGATTTTGGTAAGTATTTGCAATTATTTGTTTTAAAACCAAGAAAAAGGTTAGTTTTTCATCATTTTAAGATAAAAGAATTTTACTATTACATTATGTTGATTGAATGTGGGCATAATGTTGAGAATCAGCTAATATATCTGACTGATTATATCGTTTTTGTTAAATCAGTCCCACTAGTTCACTTTTGTGTTTGTTTTGGTCCGTGTCTGTCATGTCTGTGTAAGTTTGTTGAGTTATGGCAGGCGTGTATCAATCAGATCTGATTGTTTACGTCTGGGACCAAACTCAAACGATTCATATGTGAACTAGTCTCTGGAGAAATTATTTGTGTTCATTTTTGTTTATTCTTGGGAAAGTTGTTTCATTAAAATAGAACACAAAACAAATGTGATTCGTGAGTGAAGCCGAAACTTTCATACTCATAGACCAATTAGATCTAGTCTAGTCTAGTATTAGTAACTAATTACACATTACAGTTAGACATCATGCATTGGAGGAGTGGATAACCCTAAGTTCTATTGTTAGTCTACTTTGATGGCTCAAATAAAAATATCCCAGAACTTTTCATTTGATAAATTAATCCAAACATAATCATAGACATGACAGTGACCAATTAGTGCCAGTGCCTGCTAGTGATGTAAGTGAGTGAGTGATCTCAATTGAGTCAAAACAAGACACGGTAATGAAGTCTTTACTGTCTTAGCCGTCACATCATTGTACATGTATTAGCGAACAGCATGATATTTACAAACGCGCACAGTCAAGCGTACAGGAAAAAACAATTTCTCGGCATAAGACCACGCGCGTTCTGTGAGGGGGATTCAGCTCAGCAATAAGGTTGAGGCAATGAACTTTCATAGATCTAGATTCTAGATCTAATTTTAATTTTTTTAAACCCAAATCCATGAAAAATAAACAAATGTGTATTCCAGTATACGATGACAATGTCTTTTTTCATACAAAAATGACATAAAAGTGCATACATTGATGAAACATGTATATGCACATTTGATATTCACTCCGTAAATTATGTTCTCAGGTTATGCCTATCGGTAGATCTAGATTATAGCATATCCATCCATATTCTATATAATATGCTTTTAAATTTATCAAGGTATATTTAAAATTTATCAAGGTTTATTTAAAATTTGTCTACAGATCAACATGGACCTAACTAGTGACGTTCTTGTACAATGGGAAGATGGGAGCAAAATGTGGTTGTCATTGGAGAAATAAAGTGCCATGATCAATTCAAGACCAAAGATGGGAACTCAAGTTAGCATGCCTTAGGGGAAGGTGACATGGCATGGGGTTGTGTTGACTATTGCTGACAGTGCTGCCAGTTCCACCTCTGATGAGGAGGAGGAGGACGAGAAGGAAAATATCTCATCAAAATGGAAAGGAGCAGGTAATTAGTTATTAAAAAAAGATTGGTATAATTTTGGTTTCCTTTTGATTCCCCAGATGTAACCTTGTAAATGATGAATATGCTTAAATATCAGTTGCATATGTTCAATAGGTGTTATATTTTATTCCTTTATTCTGGTAGAACAAAACCCTCTTACTATTAAAAAAATAAAGAAACAATAAACAATTACAAGTTTTGAAAACACTGATTATATTTGTAATACGTTGTGTTTTTTCTTCCAGACCAGCTATCACTGTATTCAGCTGTTGCAAGTACTCCTAGCCCAACACTTCCCTATAGACGAACATCCCAGTGACACCCTCATCAATGTGGATGGATTTCAGGTAAGTTTGAATCCCTGCAATTTCAAAATTTCAACAAAATGCTTCACTTGTTATAACATTGTAAACAGCTGTATTAACCTACTTATTTATTTATTAATTTATAACTTATAAGGCACATTTTGCTTCTGTACCACATAGGCAGAATTCATGATAAATTGAGAAAATAATTCTATGTATAAATCTAGTCTTGTATTTGTTATGTTAACAATATTTTGGAATTGTGTTTAATATATCTTTTAATTACTAAAGGAATGTTTTTTTTATATTGAACATTAGGTCCTCATCATAATTTATGAAATGTTTTTTTTTTTATATATTCAGCCAATACCAGGACTATTTTACAGCATGTCACATACACATACTGGAAAAGAACACCCTCAAATCTGTGAGGTAAGATCAGTTATGTTCTCTACAATTTTTTCCATTTTATTTACACAATGCATTAGTGGTAGTAGATGTCAAGGGGGTGTGATATTATATTTTTATTCAATTAAAAGTTTTCATTCTCCAATTAATTTAAATGCAAACTGTGATAACAGGTTTTGAAATGCATTTTGTAGTAACAAAAATGTACTGGTATTGAAAATGAATGTGCCCATCAACTTTGAACAACTAGGTAAGTTATTTATCTCGACCTTGAACATCAGGTAAAATATTTAATGAATGTTAGATGTCAGGTCTAAATGAAATCATCTGAAGAACATTTAAATGGTAGAAAGGCTAATTATAATCACTTGGATATGAATACAGTAAAATTGGATGAAATGATAGATTGTAAAGAAGGTTTAGTACAAGTCAGTTATTAACAGTAAAAATAAGATGCGTGCTAGCTGTTTTAAGTATACCATGTGTTTTTTCTTCTTTTTTAGAGCAAGGCAAGGCAAAGGGTTGCCCAGCCTCCAAAATGGCAGTAGAATATCCAGAAGATTAAACGGATCTCTGCCTACCAGTTGTGAAATGGAAAGGCACTTGACGCAAGCAAGATAGATGATCCATGTTAGGATTCTTGTAGGCTAATAGTATAAAATGCATGTTTTAAAGGAGAGATCAAGGGCCTTTGGCCTTTCATCCATTATATTCCCACTTGAAAGAGGCATTCAACAGTTATTCAAGTAGTACGAATTTGGTTATCCTACCTCAAAGTTATAGTAATTTATTGAGAGAACATAGTTGTTTAATGGAGAGTTCATTGACCTTTGAAGTTTCACCTTGAACATATTTAATACTTGAACTTGGCACAGCCTGCTCAGGCTTTCAAAAGATGCAAATGTGATATGAATTAGTGATTTTACCTGAATGTTGTACAAATACCCCAGTCCTAAGTACATGTAAAGACGGGTGTGTATTTAGGACAACTACCCAGACAACAACCCCTAGGATAGTTGTCCAGGGGTAGTTGTCCTAGAGCATGGTTGTCGTAGGGGTAGTTATCTGGGGTAGTTGTCCGGGGTAGTTGTCTGGGGGTAGTTGTCCAGGGGGTAGTTGTCCTAGGGAGTAGTTGTCCAGGGGATAGTTTTCCTAGAGAGTGGTTGCCCTAGGGGGTGGTTGTCCTAGGGGGTAGTTGTCCTAGAGGGTGGTTATCCGGGGGGTGGTTGTCCAGGGGGTAGGTGTCCGAGAACCCTAAAATACATATTACCTCTAGAGAACTACATTAATGAAGGTTTTGGTAACTGGTATTGTTCCCTATTGGTACTGATACATAATTAGATTTATCCTGGGAGTGTGGCTTTTGCTTTCTTTACAGTAAATTGTTTAAGTCATGTTCAGAGGAATGACAAGTTCTCTTTTTTTTTTTGCCTGAACTACAGTTTGAATTCATGAGTAAGACTAAGAATGATAATTTGACTAGTCCACACTTTTACTCTACACGATGTAATTATCAGCTTCATGCAATATCATTACATTGCCAAGTTGCTTGTGAAAGTATTTAGAATTGTAATTATCTGTTTAAGTAATCCTCACTGAAATGTAAAACTGAAGTTGATAGTATGTTATGATTAGGTTGTCTATTGTTTGAGTTGAATTTTGCATGTGATTTTTTAAATAAAATAGAAGAAGAATCATAATATTGAAATGTTAACAGGCATGAGTATAATGTCTCACAAAAGAATCAATTCACATAAAGCAAGTTCTGAAATGTCTTTAATATATCTCATTTTTACCCCATTCTGTAGAAATGCATGTCTGATAATCAATTCCTGAGAGCTGTAATTTTTTTTTTCTTACTATGTTTTCGAAAGCGAATGAACTATTGTAAGAGTTTTGTTAAGTTGAGACAAAACGTATCTGGTTGATGTAAAGGTTTTGTGTAAAAATAGACAACCGACAACAGTATGGCTATTGAGCTCAGTGTTGAGCTCAGCGTTTGTGAAATCATGAACAGTATAATCAGATCATGGAAGTGCTACCTTGAGAACCGAGTGTTTGTTTCATGCCTTGAATCTACATTGACTAACACACTTGCTCAAGATTTAAATTTGATATTATCAGATCTATATTTACTAATGAGAAAATACATACCTTTAAGTTCCTTTTCATAAACGAAGGACTATATGCAAGACTTGTAAATTTGCATTTTGTGCATATTTAACATGATTTTCCTTCTGTCTTTACAATTTCACCTTTTATTCGTCCTAATTTAGCTAACATTTTCAAAAACTATTTGTATTTACATTTTCCTGAAAAATTAGGAGATATTGAATTATAAATAGGTGAATGTCATACTGACTCATACATAAGCATGAGGTGAAAATGAATTATAAATAAGAGCAGAATTATTACAGAAAAGAGTTATCATAATGTTATAATGAATCGATTTGAAGAATATCTTTACTTCATTTGTTCATTTTAAAGAAATTAAAGAGTCGAAAATAAGTCGGTAATGGAAAAATAATAGCATCGAGAATAGTGTTAATTAATGATATAATATTGCAATCCACAATTTAGACCTAACAATAGACAATGATTGAAATAGATGATAAATCGCTTTAATATAATATTTAAAAATAAGACATTGTTGCCTGACAACTTGCCTGTTTTGCTTCAGGTTATTGGTTGACATTGTGTGATTGGCTTATTATTTCCAAGCAATCAACAAATTAATAAAGTGAATAATATGCAAGTTATTCATATCCGCTATCTTTCAAAACAATACTGAGTGCATGCTTGCGTCATTTTTGTACTTCATTTGTGAATGCTTGAAGATAATGATAATGTGATGATTATGTTTCTGATGATGAGGATGATGATGGTGATATAACATTACTATTACTTATAAAGAATTATAATAATCATGATTATAATTTTCATTTAAAATAAAGACCACTCCAAACTAGTATATCAAGCTCAAATGAGGTATACTCCTAGCCCTCCCTTGTAGCATCTTGTTATCAAAATAACGAAATAAAAGCTCCAGTAAAAAAGGAGCAAATTGACAAGATTAAATAAGTCGCATCTTTTTCTGTTCGCATTGATCTATGGTACCAAAAGACATGCAGATTTTTAAGAATAACAATCCAAATTAAATATTTTAGTCTTAGCCTAGATCAGTTTTAGAAATATTATAAACAAAAATATTTCTTTTTGCTTTAGATTTTCAGTTTTGTTCTTTTCGAGTTTTCCAAACCATTGTCATCGAGGGGAACAGGAAATGAAAGATGCGATTATGATAAACAGTTTGATTTACATTAAGTATCCCACTTATTGACGTATTGTAACAAGCAGCATTCTAAAACTTTATTTCAAGCTACTTTATCATAATCTTAGTTTTTAGTCTAATTTCAATCATAATTCTAAGTAGTGTTCATTTCTTGCATTACAAGACTACGCGCTGAGCGCGTTCACGCCCTTCTGCTGGGAACAAATTTACGCTAAAGAGTAGTTTTCCTTCCCGGCAGAAGGGCGTAAACACCGTTCACGCCCTTCTGCCGGGAAGACAAACGCTGCTTTAGCGTAAATTTGTTCCCAGCAGAAGGGCGTCAACAGAAAAGTGCTTATATCTTCAAAAGTTTAGCACCATTTCTTATAATATTTAGGTCGATGATTCTTGAATAGGTATTTTATCTCTGGGTGAAATTTAGAAGACTTTTGGACTGTTATTACTTCAGGAATGTGTCCTGCAAAAAGGAGCATAATCTTCAAACGCGATTTTCTCGAAACCCGGTTTTTCGTGCGCACACGCGTTTACGCCCTTCTGCCGGGCACACGACGATATATTCAATACAGACAAGCATTTTTGCGCATTGAGATCCTCTACAACTGAATATTTTTGTGAAAACATAAAATAAATATATCTAAAATATGTAAATGATATGAACGAAACTACTACTGTAACATCCTTAATATCTGCTAACAGCCTGTTTAATGTTCATCTTTCCCCCCAGATATACCACCAGCACCTACAAACGGATCTTGCTCAGACAGCTGCTGTGTGAACTCGGAGAATTCTTGCGATCCTGAGGGTTGTTTCTGTGACAACTTGTGTGTTGATTTTGGTGACTGTTGTGACGACTACAATGATGTGTGTTCCTACCAACGGAATGGAACTGCACAGCCTCCAACACAGTTTACTCTCCCATCACTGATTTTCAATGGTAATTGGCTCTCAATATTTGATCATCGTGGTCCTTAACCCTATTTCTAATCTTTACAGTTGATGTAACATTTCTGAGTAATTGTATAGGAGACAAAACTGAAATGACTTTGTTTTATACTCGGCTATGCAATCTACCATTGTAAATTGTATTAATTTGTTGCCAGAAGGATGTATTCTGGGGACTGCTGTACTAATTCATGATTTGTGCCATTTTAATTGAACGAATTTTAGGTTGGACAAATCCCCACCTCCACTTCTCAGCAAAGTGTAGCCCAATTCTATTGAGATCAATTATTTTAAAGAATAATTAATTTGAACAATTTAAAAGTCTTACAGACATAAGCGCTATACAAGAACCTACTATTATTATTATCATTTTCATTATTATCATTATTATTTTTAGAGGTAAATATATATCCACATGTCATAAAATCGTGTGAGCGAACCATATTATGAAATAAGATCATAGTTTTGTCTTTCTTTAGATTATCCGTTTTGTTCTACGAACTATTATGCCCTTCTATTTGAGAACAGGAAAGTCCGATGCATTCTATGCAGGAATTTATGATATATTAATTTGCTTCCCAGGATGTTTCCATTAGTCTTACAAAAGCATAATTAAAAAAATGTTTTCTCTCTTTTATCTGCGAATCTTCTATCCCCCTTTATCTGCGATAGTTACTATTCATTTGGAAAGTGGTGATACGACAGAAATAACATCACCAAACTATCCTGACCATTACTACAATGATGCTTCGATATTCTGGGCGGTCTCTGCTCCATCGGGGTATGGCCTGAGGGTGCACTTTTTAGATTTCAGCCTGGAGGAGAATTACGATTACCTGATTGTTAACGAAGGTCTCACCCTCATTTCGAGGAGAGTTTAGAGTTGGCCCGCCTAACAGGCACGCGGGTTCCAGGGAACGCGACATCTCATGGACCTTACGTATGGCTCAGGTTCACTAGTGATGGTAGTGTGACCAATCGAGGGTTCAGATTGATCCTGGGTGTCGTGGATATATCAGGTACATGAATGACCATATTGCTTCTATCATTTTTGTAATAATTATTGTTATTTTTAGTATTATCACTATTATGTTTTTATTATATATATTCAATACAGACAAGCATTTTTGCGCATTGAGATCCTCTACAACTGAATATTTTTGTGAAAACATAAAATAAATATATCTAAAATATGTAAATGATATGAACGAAACTACTACTGTAACATCCTTAATATCTGCTAACAGCCTGTTTAATGTTCATCTTTCCCCCCAGATATACCACCAGCACCTACAAACGGATCCTGCTCAGACAGCTGCTGTGTGAACTCGGAGAATTCTTGCGATCCTGAGGGTTGTTTCTGTGACAACTTGTGTGTTGATTTTGGTGACTGTTGTGACGACTACAATGATGTGTGTTCCTACCAACGGAATGGAACTGCACAGCCTCCAACACAGTTTACTCTCCCATCACTGATTTTCAATGGTAATTGGCTCTCAATATTTGATCATCGTGGTCCTTAACCCTATTTCTAATCTTTACAGTTGATGTAACATTTCTGAGTAATTGTATAGGAGACAAAACTGAAATGACTTTGTTTTATACTCGGCTATGCAATCTACCATTGTAAATTGTATTAATTTGTTGCCAGAAGGATGTATTCTGGGGACTGCTGTACCAATTCATGATTTGTGCCATTTTAATTGAACGAATTTTAGGTTGGACAAATCCCCACCTCCACTTCTCAGCAAAGTGTAGCCCAATTCTATTGAGATCAATTATTTTAAAGAATAATTAATTTGAACAATTTAAAAAGTCTTACAGACATAAGCGCTATACAAGAACCTACTATTATTATTATCATTTTCATTATTATCATTATTATTTTTAGAGGTAAATATATATCCACATGTCATAAAATCGTGTGAGCGAACCATATTATGAAATAAGATCATAGTTTTGTCTTTCTTTAGATTATCCGTTTTGTTCTACGAACTATTATGCCCTTCTATTTGAGAACAGGAAAGTCCGATGCATTCTATGCAGGAATTTATGATATATTAATTTGCTTCCCAGGATGTTTCCATTAGTCTTACAAAAGCATAATTAAAAAAATGTTTTCTCTCTTTTATCTGCGAATCTTCTATCCCCCTTTATCTGCGATAGTTACTATTCATTTGGAAAGTGGTGATACGACAGAAATAACATCACCAAACTATCCTGACCATTACTACAATGATGCTTCGATATTCTGGGCGGTCTCTGCTCCATCGGGGTATGGCCTGAGGGTGCACTTTTTAGATTTCAGCCTGGAGGAGAATTACGATTACCTGATTGTTAACGAAGGTCTCACCCTCATTTCGAGGAGAGTTTAGAGTTGGCCCGCCTAACAGGCACGCGGGTTCCAGGGAACGCGACATCTCATGGACCTTACGTATGGCTCAGGTTCACTAGTGATGGTAGTGTGACCAATCGAGGGTTCAGATTGATCCTGGGTGTCGTGGATATATCAGGTACATGAATGACCATATTGCTTCTATCATTTTTGTAATAATTATTGTTATTTTTAGTATTATCACTATTATGTTTTTATTATATATATTCAATACAGACAAGCATTTTTGCGCATTGAGATCCTCTACAACTGAATATTTTTGTGAAAACATAAAATAAATATATCTAAAATATGTAAATGATATGAACGAAACTACTACTGTAACATCCTTAATATCTGCTAACAGCCTGTTTAATGTTCATCTTTCCCCCCAGATATACCACCAGCACCTACAAACGGATCCTGCTCAGACAGCTGCTGTGTGAACTCGGAGAATTCTTGCGATCCTGAGGGTTGTTTCTGTGACAACTTGTGTGTTGATTTTGGTGACTGTTGTGACGACTACAATGATGTGTGTTCCTACCAACGGAATGGAACTGCACAGCCTCCAACACAGTTTACTCTCCCATCACTGATTTTCAATGGTAATTGGCTCTCAATATTTGATCATCGTGGTCCTTAACCCTATTTCTAATCTTTACAGTTGATGTAACATTTCTGAGTAATTGTATAGGAGACAAAACTGAAATGACTTTGTTTTATACTCGGCTATGCAATCTACCATTGTAAATTGTATTAATTTGTTGCCAGAAGGATGTATTCTGGGGACTGCTGTACCAATTCATGATTTGTGCCATTTTAATTGAACGAATTTTAGGTTGGACAAATCCCCACCTCCACTTCTCAGCAAAGTGTAGCCCAATTCTATTGAGATCAATTATTTTAAAGAATAATTAATTTGAACAATTTAAAAGTCTTACAGACATAAGCGCTATACAAGAACCTACTATTATTATTATCATTTTCATTATTATCATTATTATTTTTAGAGGTAAATATATATCCACATGTCATAAAATCGTGTGAGCGAACCATATTATGAAATAAGATCATAGTTTTGTCTTTCTTTAGATTATCCGTTTTGTTCTACGAACTATTATGCCCTTCTATTTGAGAACAGGAAAGTCCGATGCATTCTATGCAGGAATTTATGATATATTAATTTGCTTCCCAGGATGTTTCCATTAGTCTTACAAAAGCATAATTAAAAAAATGTTTTCTCTCTTTTATCTGCGAATCTTCTATCCCCCTTTATCTGCGATAGTTACTATTCATTTGGAAAGTGGTGATACGACAGAAATAACATCACCAAACTATCCTGACCATTACTACAATGATGCTTCGATATTCTGGGCGGTCTCTGCTCCATCGGGGTATGGCCTGAGGGTGCACTTTTAGATTTCAGCCTGGAGGAGAATTACGATTACCTGATTGTTAACGAAGGTCTCACCCTCATTTCGAGGAGAGTTTAGAGTTGGCCCGCCTAACAGGCACGCGGGTTCCAGGGAACGCGACATCTCATGGACCTTACGTATGGCTCAGGTTCACTAGTGATGGTAGTGTGACCAATCGAGGGTTCAGATTGATCCTGGGTGTCGTGGATATATCAGGTACATGAATGACCATATTGCTTCTATCATTTTTGTAATAATTATTGTTATTTTTAGTATTATCACTATTATGTTTTTATTATATATATTCAATACAGACAAGCATTTTTGCGCATTGAGATCCTCTACAACTGAATATTTTTGTGAAAACATAAAATAAATATATCTAAAATATGTAAATGATATGAACGAAACTACTACTGTAACATCCTTAATATCTGCTAACAGCCTGTTTAATGTTCATCTTTCCCCCCAGATATACCACCAGCACCTACAAACGGATCCTGCTCAGACAGCTGCTGTGTGAACTCGGAGAATTCTTGCGATCCTGAGGGTTGTTTCTGTGACAACTTGTGTGTTGATTTTGGTGACTGTTGTGACGACTACAATGATGTGTGTTCCTACCAACGGAATGGAACTGCACAGCCTCCAACACAGTTTACTCTCCCATCACTGATTTTCAATGGTAATTGGCTCTCAATATTTGATCATCGTGGTCCTTAACCCTATTTCTAATCTTTACAGTTGATGTAACATTTCTGAGTAATTGTATAGGAGACAAAACTGAAATGACTTTGTTTTATACTCGGCTATGCAATCTACCATTGTAAATTGTATTAATTTGTTGCCAGAAGGATGTATTCTGGGGACTGCTGTACCAATTCATGATTTGTGCCATTTTAATTGAACGAATTTTAGGTTGGACAAATCCCCACCTCCACTTCTCAGCAAAGTGTAGCCCAATTCTATTGAGATCAATTATTTTAAAGAATAATTAATTTGAACAATTTAAAAGTCTTACAGACATAAGCGCTATACAAGAACCTACTATTATTATTATCATTTTCATTATTATCATTATTATTTTTAGAGGTAAATATATATCCACATGTCATAAAATCGTGTGAGCGAACCATATTATGAAATAAGATCATAGTTTTGTCTTTCTTTAGATTATCCGTTTTGTTCTACGAACTATTATGCCCTTCTATTTGAGAACAGGAAAGTCCGATGCATTCTATGCAGGAATTTATGATATATTAATTTGCTTCCCAGGATGTTTCCATTAGTCTTACAAAAGCATAATTAAAAAAATGTTTTCTCTCTTTATCTGCGAATCTTCTATCCCCTTTATCTGCGATAGTTACTATTCATTTGGAAAGTGGTGATACGACAGAAATAACATCACCAAACTATCCTGACCATTACTACAATGATGCTTCGATATTCTGGGCGGTCTCTGCTCCATCGGGGTATGGCCTGAGGGTGCACTTTTTAGATTTCAGCCTGGAGGAGAATTACGATTACCTGATTGTTAACGAAGGTCTCACCCTCATTTCGAGGAGAGTTTAGAGTTGGCCCGCCTAACAGGCACGCGGGTTCCAGGGAACGCGACATCTCATGGACCTTACGTATGGCTCAGGTTCACTAGTGATGGTAGTGTGACCAATCGAGGGTTCAGATTGATCCTGGGTGTCGTGGATATATCAGGTACATGAATGACCATATTGCTTCTATCATTTTTGTAATAATTATTGTTATTTTTAGTATTATCACTATTATGTTTTTATTATATATATTCAATACAGACAAGCATTTTTGCGCATTGAGATCCTCTACAACTGAATATTTTTGTGAAAACATAAAATAAATATATCTAAAATATGTAAATGATATGAACGAAACTACTACTGTAACATCCTTAATATCTGCTAACAGCCTGTTTAATGTTCATCTTTCCCCCCAGATATACCACCAGCACCTACAAACGGATCCTGCTCAGACAGCTGCTGTGTGAACTCGGAGAATTCTTGCGATCCTGAGGGTTGTTTCTGTGACAACTTGTGTGTTGATTTTGGTGACTGTTGTGACGACTACAATGATGTGTGTTCCTACCAACGGAATGGAACTGCACAGCCTCCAACACAGTTTACTCTCCCATCACTGATTTTCAATGGTAATTGGCTCTCAATATTTGATCATCGTGGTCCTTAACCCTATTTCTAATCTTTACAGTTGATGTAACATTTCTGAGTAATTGTATAGGAGACAAAACTGAAATGACTTTGTTTTATACTCGGCTATGCAATCTACCATTGTAAATTGTATTAATTTGTTGCCAGAAGGATGTATTCTGGGGACTGCTGTACCAATTCATGATTTGTGCCATTTTAATTGAACGAATTTTAGGTTGGACAAATCCCCACCTCCACTTCTCAGCAAAGTGTAGCCCAATTCTATTGAGATCAATTATTTTAAAGAATAATTAATTTGAACAATTTAAAAGTCTTACAGACATAAGCGCTATACAAGAACCTACTATTATTATTATCATTTTCATTATTATCATTATTATTTTTAGAGGTAAATATATATCCACATGTCATAAAATCGTGTGAGCGAACCATATTATGAAATAAGATCATAGTTTTGTCTTTCTTTAGATTATCCGTTTTGTTCTACGAACTATTATGCCCTTCTATTTGAGAACAGGAAAGTCCGATGCATTCTATGCAGGAATTTATGATATATTAATTTGCTTCCCAGGATGTTTCCATTAGTCTTACAAAAGCATAATTAAAAAAATGTTTTCTCTCTTTTATCTGCGAATCTTCTATCCCCCTTTATCTGCGATAGTTACTATTCATTTGGAAAGTGGTGATACGACAGAAATAACATCACCAAACTATCCTGACCATTACTACAATGATGCTTCGATATTCTGGGCGGTCTCTGCTCCATCGGGGTATGGCCTGAGGGTGCACTTTTAGATTTCAGCCTGGAGGAGAATTACGATTACCTGATTGTTAACGAAGGTCTCACCCTCATTTCGAGGAGAGTTTAGAGTTGGCCCGCCTAACAGGCACGCGGGTTCCAGGGAACGCGACATCTCATGGACCTTACGTATGGCTCAGGTTCACTAGTGATGGTAGTGTGACCAATCGAGGGTTCAGATTGATCCTGGGTGTCGTGGATATATCAGGTACATGAATGACCATATTGCTTCTATCATTTTTGTAATAATTATTGTTATTTTTAGTATTATCACTATTATGTTTTTATTATATATATTCAATACAGACAAGCATTTTTGCGCATTGAGATCCTCTACAACTGAATATTTTTGTGAAAACATAAAATAAATATATCTAAAATATGTAAATGATATGAACGAAACTACTACTGTAACATCCTTAATATCTGCTAACAGCCTGTTTAATGTTCATCTTTCCCCCCAGATATACCACCAGCACCTACAAACGGATCCTGCTCAGACAGCTGCTGTGTGAACTCGGAGAATTCTTGCGATCCTGAGGGTTGTTTCTGTGACAACTTGTGTGTTGATTTTGGTGACTGTTGTGACGACTACAATGATGTGTGTTCCTACCAACGGAATGGAACTGCACAGCCTCCAACACAGTTTACTCTCCCATCACTGATTTTCAATGGTAATTGGCTCTCAATATTTGATCATCGTGGTCCTTAACCCTATTTCTAATCTTTACAGTTGATGTAACATTTCTGAGTAATTGTATAGGAGACAAAACTGAAATGACTTTGTTTTATACTCGGCTATGCAATCTACCATTGTAAATTGTATTAATTTGTTGCCAGAAGGATGTATTCTGGGGACTGCTGTACCAATTCATGATTTGTGCCATTTTAATTGAACGAATTTTAGGTTGGACAAATCCCCACCTCCACTTCTCAGCAAAGTGTAGCCCAATTCTATTGAGATCAATTATTTTAAAGAATAATTAATTTGAACAATTTAAAAGTCTTACAGACATAAGCGCTATACAAGAACCTACTATTATTATTATCATTTTCATTATTATCATTATTATTTTTAGAGGTAAATATATATCCACATGTCATAAAATCGTGTGAGCGAACCATATTATGAAATAAGATCATAGTTTTGTCTTTCTTTAGATTATCCGTTTTGTTCTACGAACTATTATGCCCTTCTATTTGAGAACAGGAAAGTCCGATGCATTCTATGCAGGAATTTATGATATATTAATTTGCTTCCCAGGATGTTTCCATTAGTCTTACAAAAGCATAATTAAAAAAATGTTTTCTCTCTTTTATCTGCGAATCTTCTATCCCCCTTTATCTGCGATAGTTACTATTCATTTGGAAAGTGGTGATACGACAGAAATAACATCACCAAACTATCCTGACCATTACTACAATGATGCTTCGATATTCTGGGCGGTCTCTGCTCCATCGGGGTATGGCCTGAGGGTGCACTTTTAGATTTCAGCCTGGAGGAGAATTACGATTACCTGATTGTTAACGAAGGTCTCACCCTCATTTCGAGGAGAGTTTAGAGTTGGCCCGCCTAACAGGCACGCGGGTTCCAGGGAACGCGACATCTCATGGACCTTACGTATGGCTCAGGTTCACTAGTGATGGTAGTGTGACCAATCGAGGGTTCAGATTGATCCTGGGTGTCGTGGATATATCAGGTACATGAATGACCATATTGCTTCTATCATTTTTGTAATAATTATTGTTATTTTTAGTATTATCACTATTATGTTTTTATTATATATATTCAATACAGACAAGCATTTTTGCGCATTGAGATCCTCTACAACTGAATATTTTTGTGAAAACATAAAATAAATATATCTAAAATATGTAAATGATATGAACGAAACTACTACTGTAACATCCTTAATATCTGCTAACAGCCTGTTTAATGTTCATCTTTCCCCCCAGATATACCACCAGCACCTACAAACGGATCCTGCTCAGACAGCTGCTGTGTGAACTCGGAGAATTCTTGCGATCCTGAGGGTTGTTTCTGTGACAACTTGTGTGTTGATTTTGGTGACTGTTGTGACGACTACAATGATGTGTGTTCCTACCAACGGAATGGAACTGCACAGCCTCCAACACAGTTTACTCTCCCATCACTGATTTTCAATGGTAATTGGCTCTCAATATTTGATCATCGTGGTCCTTAACCCTATTTCTAATCTTTACAGTTGATGTAACATTTCTGAGTAATTGTATAGGAGACAAAACTGAAATGACTTTGTTTTATACTCGGCTATGCAATCTACCATTGTAAATTGTATTAATTTGTTGCCAGAAGGATGTATTCTGGGGACTGCTGTACCAATTCATGATTTGTGCCATTTTAATTGAACGAATTTTAGGTTGGACAAATCCCCACCTCCACTTCTCAGCAAAGTGTAGCCCAATTCTATTGAGATCAATTATTTTAAAGAATAATTAATTTGAACAATTTAAAAGTCTTACAGACATAAGCGCTATACAAGAACCTACTATTATTATTATCATTTTCATTATTATCATTATTATTTTTAGAGGTAAATATATATCCACATGTCATAAAATCGTGTGAGCGAACCATATTATGAAATAAGATCATAGTTTTGTCTTTCTTTAGATTATCCGTTTTGTTCTACGAACTATTATGCCCTTCTATTTGAGAACAGGAAAGTCCGATGCATTCTATGCAGGAATTTATGATATATTAATTTGCTTCCCAGGATGTTTCCATTAGTCTTACAAAAGCATAATTAAAAAAATGTTTTCTCTTTTATCTGCGAATCTTCTATCCCCTTTATCTGCGATAGTTACTATTCATTTGGAAAGTGGTGATACGACAGAAATAACATCACCAAACTATCCTGACCATTACTACAATGATGCTTCGATATTCTGGGCGGTCTCTGCTCCATCGGGGTATGGCCTGAGGGTGCACTTTTAGATTTCAGCCTGGAGGAGAATTACGATTACCTGATTGTTAACGAAGGTCTCACCCTCATTTCGAGGAGAGTTTAGAGTTGGCCCGCCTAACAGGCACGCGGGTTCCAGGGAACGCGACATCTCATGGACCTTACGTATGGCTCAGGTTCACTAGTGATGGTAGTGTGACCAATCGAGGGTTCAGATTGATCCTGGGTGTCGTGGATATATCAGGTACATGAATGACCATATTGCTTCTATCATTTTTGTAATAATTATTGTTATTTTTAGTATTATCACTATTATGTTTTTATTATATATATTCAATACAGACAAGCATTTTTGCGCATTGAGATCCTCTACAACTGAATATTTTTGTGAAAACATAAAATAAATATATCTAAAATATGTAAATGATATGAACGAAACTACTACTGTAACATCCTTAATATCTGCTAACAGCCTGTTTAATGTTCATCTTTCCCCCCAGATATACCACCAGCACCTACAAACGGATCCTGCTCAGACAGCTGCTGTGTGAACTCGGAGAATTCTTGCGATCCTGAGGGTTGTTTCTGTGACAACTTGTGTGTTGATTTTGGTGACTGTTGTGACGACTACAATGATGTGTGTTCCTACCAACGGAATGGAACTGCACAGCCTCCAACACAGTTTACTCTCCCATCACTGATTTTCAATGGTAATTGGCTCTCAATATTTGATCATCGTGGTCCTTAACCCTATTTCTAATCTTTACAGTTGATGTAACATTTCTGAGTAATTGTATAGGAGACAAAACTGAAATGACTTTGTTTTATACTCGGCTATGCAATCTACCATTGTAAATTGTATTAATTTGTTGCCAGAAGGATGTATTCTGGGGACTGCTGTACCAATTCATGATTTGTGCCATTTTAATTGAACGAATTTTAGGTTGGACAAATCCCCACCTCCACTTCTCAGCAAAGTGTAGCCCAATTCTATTGAGATCAATTATTTTAAAGAATAATTAATTTGAACAATTTAAAAAGTCTTACAGACATAAGCGCTATACAAGAACCTACTATTATTATTATCATTTTCATTATTATCATTATTATTTTTATAGGTAAATATATATCCACATGTCATAAAATCGTGTGAGCGAACCATATTATGAAATAAGATCATAGTTTTGTCTTTCTTTAGATTATCCGTTTTGTTCTACGAACTATTATGCCCTTCTATTTGAGAACAGGAAAGTCCGATGCATTCTATGCAGGAATTTATGATATATTAATTTGCTTCCCAGGATGTTTCCATTAGTCTTACACAAGCATAATTAAAAAAATGTTTTCTCCCTTTTATCTGCGAATTTTATATCCCCCTTTTATCTGCGATAGTTACTATTTATTTGGAAAGTGGTGATACGACAGAAATAACATCACCAAACTATCCTGACCATTACTACAATGATGCTTCGATATTCTGGGCGGTCTCTGCTCCATCGGGGTATGGCCTAAAGGTGCACTTCTCAGATTTCAGTCTGGAGGAGAGTTACGATTACCTGATTGTTAACGAAGGTCTCACCCCTCATTTCGAGGAGAGTTTAGAGTTGGCCCGCCTAACAGGCAAGCGCGTTCCAGGGAACGCGACATCTCATGGACCTTACGTATGGCTCAGGTTCACTAGTGATGGTAGTGTGACCGATCGAGGGTTCAGATTGATCCTGGGTGTCGTGGATATATCAGGTACACGAATGCCCATATTTCTTCTAATGGAGTAATTTTTTTCAGTCACACACGCATACCGAAAAACGATAAAAAATGTCGGGTAATTTGATTAAAGGGCAAGTCCACTCCAAAAATAACTTGCTTTCAATAGAACCAGAAAAATCAGACAAACCAATCAAAAAAAGTTTGAGCAAAATCGGATAACTAATAAGAAAGTTATGAATTTTAATGACATGAAAAACTTTGAAAATCACTACACAAATTGGCAACTCACTCATGAGTCTGTGACGTATGGTCCTCACTATCCACTAATTATTTTCTTTATATTGATAATATAAATTTCCTATTTTCACCCTAAGAATCTTATTTCTTCACACCAGCATCCAAGTTAGATTGTAGTAATATGTTTTTGTGTGGATGCACAAATAAGAGTAATTTTGTCCAGTTAAATCATGAAAAATTGAATTTTGATAAACTATTTATATAAAAATCAATAATTATGAAATACAATATTCAGAAAATAGTATCAATTCTTCAAAATTCATAAAAGTTTTGGGAAATGTCATGCACGCAATATGATACAAATCATATAACCTGGGCAAAGGCATGGGAAATCAAGTTTTGGGGATAAAAAGGAAATTAATGGGATTAAACTATATAAAGCAATTGATAAGTTGTGAGGACATGACGTCACAAACTGATAACCATCTTGGCAATTTGTGTTGTGATTCTCATTGTTCCATAGTTTTACATACTTTTTCAAAAATTCATAACTTTCTTATTAGTTATCCGATTTTGCTCAAACTTTTTTTGATTGGTTTGTCTGATTTTTCTGCTTTTATTGAAAGTAAGTTATTTTTGGAGTGGACTTGCCCTTTAAGAACAGAAGAACGAAATCGAGGATGTGTCTCCAGCACATGCAATATTCAATGATGGAATCATACTTTTCTATCACTCGATCACTGAGTATGTGGGTGTTTCGTTTCTTTTGTTTGTTTTATGGATGTGTGTTTTGTGACTCTAGAATCCTCAGTTTCAATGAAATTATAATTTCTCGACATTAAACTGAATCAATTATCCAACGCTAGTAAGGCCAAATGAAATCATGATTTTAACGCATTTTTGTCATTAAAACTGATGATGGCGGAGAATCGAATAAACACGTACACTTACGTAGTATCTTTATTCCTCTCCTGAATATTTTTGTTGAAACATAAAATAAATGTATATATAATATGTAAATGATATCAACGAAACTACTACTGTAACATCCTTAATATATGCTAAACGCCTGTTTAATGTTCATTTTTCCCCCCAGATATACCACCAGCACCTACAAACGGATCCTGCTCAGACAGCTGCTGTGTGAACTCCGAGAATTCTTGCGATCCTGAGGGTTGTTTCTGTGACAACTTGTGTGTTGATTTTGGTGACTGTTGTGACGACTACAATGATGTGTGTTCCTACCAACGGAATGGAACTGCACAGCCTCCAACACAGTTTACTCCCCCATCGCTGATTTTCAATGGTAATTGGCTTTCAATATTTGATCATCGTGGTACTTAACCCTATTTCTAATCTTTACAGTTGATGTAACATTTCTGAGTAATTGTATAGGAGACAAAACTGAAATGACTTATTTTTTTACTCGGCTATGCAATCTACCATTGTAAATTGTTTTAATTTGTTGAAGGTAGGATGTATTCTGGGGACTGCTGTACCAATTCATGATTTGTGCCATTTTAATTGAACGAATTTTAGGTTGGACAAATCCTCCACCTCCACTTCTCAGCAAAGTGTAGCCTAATTCTATTGAGATCAATTATTTTAAAGAATAATTAATTTGAACAATTTAAAAAGTCTGACAGACATAAGCGCTATACAAGAACCTACTGTTATTATTATCATTTTCATTATTATCATTATTGTTTTATAGGTAAATATATATCCACATGTCATAAAATCGTGTGAGCGAACCATATTATGAAATAAGATCATAGTTTTGTCTTTCTTTAGATTATCCGTTTTGTTCTACGAACTATTATGCCCTTCTATTTGAGAACAGGAAAGTCCGATGCATTCTATGCAGGAATTATGATATATTAATTTGCTTTCCAGGATGTTTCCATTGGTCTTACAAAAGCATAATTTAAAAATGTTTTCTCTCTTTTATCTGCCAATCTTATATCCCCCTTTTATCTGCGATAGTTACTATTCATTTGGAAAGTGGTGATACGACAGAAATAACATCACCAAACTATCCTGACCATTACTACAATGATGCTTCGATATTCTGGGCGGTCTCTGCTCCATCGGGGTATGGCCTGAAGGTGCACTTCTCAGATTTCAGTCTGGAGGAGAGTTACGATTACCTGATTGTTAACGAAGGTCTCACCCTCATTTCGAGGAGAGTTTAGAGTTGGCCCGCCTAACAGGCACGCGGGTTCCAGGGAACGCGACATCTCATGGACCTTACGTATGGCTCAGGTTCACTAGTGATGGTAGTGTGACCGATCGAGGGTTCAGATTGATCCTGGGTGTCGTGGATATATCAGGTACACGAATGCCCATATTGCTTCTAATGGAGTAATTTTTTCAGTCACACATGCATACCGAAAACCGATAAAGAATGTCGGGTAATTTGATTAAGAACAGGAGAACGAAATCAAGGCTGTCTCTCCAGCACATGCAATATTCAATGATGGAATCATACTTTTCTATCACTCACTGAGTATGTGGGTGTTTCGTTTCTTTTGTTTGTTTTATGGATGTGTGTTTTGTGACTCTAGAATCCTCAGTTTCAATGAAATTATAATTTCTCGACATTAAACTGAATCAATTATCCAACGCTAGTAAGGCCAAATGAAATCATGATTTTAACGCATTTTTGTCATTAAAACTGATGATGGCGGAGAATCGAATAAACACGTACACTTACGTAGTATCTTTATTCCTCTCCTGAATATTTTTGTTAAAACATAAAATAAATGTATATATAATATGTAAATGATATGAACGAAACTACTACTGTAACATCCTTAATATATGCTAAAGGCCTGTTTAATGTTCATTTTCCCCAGATATACCACAAGCACCTACAAACGGATCCTGCTCAGACAGCTGCTGTGTGAACTCGGAGAATTCTTGCGATCCTGAGGGTTGTTTCTGTGACAACTTGTGTGTTGATTTTGGTGACTGTTGTGACGACTACAATGATGTGTGTTCCTACCAACGGAATGGAACTGCACAGCCTCCAACACAGTTTACTCCCCCATCGCTGATTTTCAATGGTAATTGGCTTTCAATATTTGATCATCGTGGTACTTAACCCTATTTCTAATCTTTACAGTTGATGTAACATTTCTGAGTAATTGTATAGGAGACAAAACTGAAATGACTTATTTAATACTCGGCTATGCAATCTTCCATTGTAAATTGTATTAATTTGTTGAAGTAGGATGTATTCTGGGGACTGCTGTACCAATTCATGATTTGTGCCATTTTAATTGAACGAATTTTAGGTTGGACAAATCCTCCACCTCCACTTCTCAGCAAAGTGTAGCCTAATTCTATTGAGATCAATTATTTTAAAGAATAATTAATTTGAACAATTTAAAAAGTCTGACAGACATAAGCGCTATACAAGAACCTACTGTTATTATTATCATTTTCATTATTATCATTATTGTTTTTATAGGTAAATATATATCCACATGTCATAAAATCGTGTGAGCGAACCATATTATGAAATAAGATCATAGTTTTGTCTTTCTTTAGATTATCCGTTTTGTTCTACGAACTATTATGCCCTTCTATTTGAGAACAGGAAAGTCCGATGCATTCTATGCAGGAATTATGATATATTAATTTGCTTTCCAGGATGTTTCCATTGGTCTTACAAAAGCATAATTTAAAAAATGTTTTCTCTTTTATCTGCGAATCTTATATCCCCCTTTTATCTGCGATAGTTACTATTCATTTGG
Source organism: Mesocentrotus franciscanus (assembly GCA_037976565.1). NCBI lineage: Eukaryota > Metazoa > Echinodermata > Echinoidea > Camarodonta > Strongylocentrotidae > Mesocentrotus > Mesocentrotus franciscanus. Next base: position 7,039,510 of record CP137684.1, read on the forward strand.
AAAGTGGTGATACGACAGAAATAACATCACCAAACTATCCTGACCATTACTACAATGATGCTTCGATATTCTGGGCGGTCTCTGCTCCATCGGGGTATGGCCTGAAGGTGCACTTCTCAGATTTCAGCCTGGAGGAGAGTTACGATTACCTGATTGTTAACGAAGGTCTCACCCTCATTTCGAGGAGAGTTTAGAGTTGGCCCGCCTAACAGGCACGCGGGTTCCAGGGAACGCGACATCTCATGGACCTTACGTATGGCTCAGGTTCACTAGTGATGGTAGTGTGACCGATCGAGGGTTCAGATTGATCCTGGGTGTCGTGGATATAACAGGTACACGAATGCCCATATTGCTTCTAATGGAGTAATTTTTTTCAGTCACACACGCATACCGAAAACCGATACAAAATGTCGGGTAATTTGATTAAGAACAGGAGAACGAAATCGAGGCTGTGTCTCCAGCACATGCAATTCAATGATGGAATCATACTTTTCTATCACTCACTGAGTATGTGGGTGTTTCGTTTCTTTTGTTTGTTTTATGGATGTGTGTTTTGTGACTCTAGAATCCTCAGTTTCAATGAAATTATAATTTCTCGACATTAAACTGAATCAATTATCCAACGCTAGTAAGACCAAATGAAATCATGATTTTAACGCATTTTTGTCATTAAAACTGATGATGGCGGAGAATCGAATAAACACGTACATTTACGTGGTATCTTTATTCCTCTCGTTCCACACATCTTCAACTTGGTTCAGTAATAAATAAGGAATCAAAAGATTTTTCGTGAATAAGATTGCAAATGAGATGGAAAGAAAATGGAGGACATAACCTCTTGAAACAACTTTAGACCAAAACTCTTAAAGAACAGAGATGTAGACACTCATAGATTTTCCAGTCAAAGAGGAGAAAAAGCGTCCTGATATTAACAGTAGATAATTATGCTCAGACAGTTTGCTGTGAACTATTAGAATATATTACAATTATTTGAATAAGAATAATCGGTTGGCTTTCTGGTAGAATTTCAAATGGTTGTATTGATTTTGGTGACTGTTGTGACGACTACAATGGATGTGTGTTCCTACACAAGGTAAGAGGTTAGAACTGCACTAATGTACTTTGGCAAGGCTTTAATATACATATGCAACTCTCCACCCAGGTGATGTAACTTACAATGGTAATTGGCTTTCAATATTTGATCATCGTGGTCGCTAAACCCTATTTCTAATCTTTACAGTTGATTAACATTTCTGAGTAATTGTATATTATTACATTAACTGAAATGACTTTGTATTTATACTGGCTATGCAATCTACCATTGTAAATTGTATTATATTTGTTGCCAGTAGGATGTATTCTATAATGCTGTACCGATTCATGATTTGTGCCAGATTAATATGAACGAATTTCAGGTTGACAGAATCCACCACCTCCACTTCTCAGACAAAGTGTGAACCCAATTATATTGCGATCAATTGTTTCTAAAGAACAATTAATTTGAACAATTTAAAATGTCTGACAAGAATGAGCGCTAACAAGTTTAACCCACTATTATTATTCATTATTATCATTTTTATTATTTTACATGAATCATTATTTGTATAGGTAAATATATATCCGCATGTCATAAAATCGATGTGAGCGAATTCATGATTTGTGCCAGAAATTGAACGAATTTTAGGTTGGACAAATCCTTCCACTTCTCAGCAAAGTGTAACCCAAATCTATTGAGATCAATTCTTTTAAAGAACAATTAATTTGAACAATTTAAAAGTCTGACAGACATGAGCGCTATACAAGTCCTATTATTTATATTATCATTTTATTATATATTAATCATTATTATTATAGGTAAATATGTTTCCATTGGCCTTACAAAAGCATAATTAAAAAATGTTTTCTCTCTTTTATCTGCGAATCTTATATCCCCTTTTTATCTGCAATAGTTACTATTCATTTGGAAAGTGGTGATACGACAGAAATAACATCACCAAACTATCCTGACCATTACTACAATGATGCTTCGATATTCTGGGCGGTCTCTGCTCCATCGGGGTATGGCCTGAAGGTGCACTTCTCAGATTTCAGCCTGGAGGAGAGTTACGATTACCTGATTGTTAACGAAGGTCTCACCCCTCATTTCGAGGAGAGTTTAGAGTTGGCCCGCCTAACAGGCACGCGGGTTCCAGGGAACGCGACATCTCATGGACCTTACGTATGGCTCAGGTTCACTAGCGATGGTAGTGTGACCGATCGAGGGTTCAGATTGATCCTGGGTGTCGTGGATATATCAGGTACACGAATGCCCATATTGCTTCTAATGGAGTAATTTTTTCAGTCACACACGCATACCGAAAACCGATAAAAATGTCGGGTAATTTGATTAAGAACAGGAGAACGAAATCGAGGCTGTGTCTCCAGCACATGCAATATTCAATGATGGAATCATACTTTTCTATCACTCACTGAGTATGTGGGTGTTTCGTTTCTTTTGTTTGTTTTATGGATGTGTGTTTGTGACTCTAGAATCCTCAGTTTCAATGAAATTATAATTTCTCGACATTAAACTGAATCAATTATCCAACGCTAGTAAGACCAAATGAAATCATGATTTTAACGCATTTTTGTCATTAAAACTGATGATGGCGGAGAATCGATTAAACACGTACACTTACGTAGTATCTTTATTCCTCTCCTGAATATTTTTGTGAAAACATAAAATAAATATATCTATAATATGTAAATGATATGAACGAAACTACTACTGTAACATCCTTAATATATGCTAAAAGCCTGTTTAATGTTCATCTTTCCCCCCAGATATACCACAAGCACCTACAAACGGATCCTGCTCAGACAGCTGCTGTGTGAACTCGAGAATTCTTGCAATCCTGAGGGTTGTTTCTGTGACAACTTGTGTGTTCATTTTGGTGACTGTTGTGACGACTACAATGATGTGTGTTCCTACCAACGGAATGGAACTGCACAGCCTCAACACAGTTTACTCCCATCGCTGATTTTCAATGGTAATTGGCTTTCAATATTTGATCATCGTGGTCCTTAACCCTATTTCTAATCTTTACAGTTGATGTAACATTTCTGAGTAATTGTATAGGAGACAAAACTGAAATGACTTTGTTTTATACTCGGCTATGCAATCTACCATTGTAAATTGTATTAATTTGTTGCCAGTAGGATGTATTCTGGGGACTGCTGTACCGATTCATGATTTGTGCCAGATTAATTGAACGAATTTTAGGTTGGACAAATCCTCCACCTCCACTTCTCAGCAAAGTGTAACCCAATTATATTGAGATCAATTCTTTTAAAGAACAATTAATTTGAACAATTTAAAATGTCTGACAGACATGAGCGCTATACAAGAACCCACTATTATTATTATTATTATCATTTATTATTATCATTCATTATTTGTATAGGTAAATATATATCCGCATGTCATAAAATCGTGTGAGCGAACCATATTATGAAATAAGATTAGTTTTGTCTTTCTTTAGATTATCCGTTTTGTTCTACGAACTATTATGCCCTTCTATTTGAGAACAGGAAAGTCCGATGCATTCTATGCAGGAATTATGATATATTAATTTGCTTTCCAGGATGTTTCCTTGGTCTTACAAAAGCATAATTTAAAAAATGTTTTCTCTCTTTATCTGCGAATCTTATATCCCCCTTTTATCTGCGATAGTTACTATTCATTTGGAAAGTGGTGATACGACAGAAATAACATCACCAAACTATCCTGACCATTACTACAATGATGCTTCGATATTCTGGGCGGTCTCTGCTCCATCGGGGTATGGCCTGAAGGTGCACTTCTCAGATTTCAGCCTGGAGGAGAGTTACGATTACCTGATTGTTAACGAAGGTCTCACCCTCATTTCGAGGAGAGTTTAGAGTTGGCCCGCCTAACAGGCACGCGGGTTCCAGGGAACGCGACATCTCATGGACCTTACGTATGGCTCAGGTTCACTAGCGATGGTAGTGTGACCGATCGAGGGTTCAGATTGATCCTGGGTGTCGTGGATATATCAGGTACACGAATGCCCATATTGCTTCTAATGGAGTAATTTTTTCAGTCACACACGCATACCGAAAACCGATAAAAATGTCGGGTAATTTGATTAAGAACAGGAGAACGAAATCGAGGCTGTGTCTCCAGCACATGCAATATTCAATGATGGAATCATACTTTTCTATCACTCACTGAGTATGTGGGTGTTTCGTTTCTTTGTTTGTTTTATGGATGTGTGTTTTGTGACTCTAGAATCCTCAGTTTCAATGAAATTATAATTTCTCGACATTAAACTGAATCAATTATCCAACGCTAGTAAGACCAAATGAAATCATGATTTTAACGCATTTTTGTCATTAAAACTGATGATGGCGGAGAATCGATTAAACACGTACACTTACGTAGTATCTTTATTCCTCTCCTGAATATTTTTGTGAAAACATAAAATAAATATATCTATAATATGTAAATGATATGAACGAAACTACTACTGTAACATCCTTAATATATGCTAAAAGCCTGTTTAATGTTCATCTTTCCCCCCAGATATACCACAAGCACCTACAAACGGATCCTGCTCAGACAGCTGCTGTGTGAACTCCGAGAATTCTTGCGATCCTGAGGGTTGTTTCTGTGACAACTTGTGTGTTCATTTTGGTGACTGTTGTGACGACTACAATGATGTGTGTTCCTACCAACGGAATGGAACTGCACAGCCTCCAACACAGTTTACTCCCCATCGCTGATTTTCAATGGTAATTGGCTTTCAATATTTGATCATCGTGGTCCTTAACCCTATTTCTAATCTTTACAGTTGATGTAACATTTCTGAGTAATTGTATAGGAGACAAAACTGAAATGACTTTGTTTTATACTCGGCTATGCAATCTACCATTGTAAATTGTATTAATTTGTTGCCAGTAGGATGTATTCTGGGGACTGCTGTACCGATTCATGATTTGTGCCAGATTAATTGAACGAATTTTAGGTTGGACAAATCCTCCACCTCCACTTCTCAGCAAAGTGTAACCCAATTATATTGAGATCAATTCTTTTAAAGAACAATTAATTTGAACAATTTAAAATGTCTGACAGACATGAGCGCTATACAAGAACCCACTATTATTATTATTATTATCACTTTTATTATTATCATTATCATTATTTGTATAGGTAAATATATATCCGCATGTCATAAAATCGTGTGAGCGAACCATATTATGAAATAAGATCCTAGTTTTGTCTTTCTTTAGATTATCCGTTTTGTTCTACGAACTATTATGCCCTTCTATTTGAGAACAGGAAAGTCCGATGCATTCTATGCAGGAATTATGATATATTAATTTGCTTTCCAGGATGTTTCCTTTGGTCTTACAAAAGCATAATTTAAAAAATGTTTTCTCTCTTTTATCTGCCAATCTTATATCCCCCTTTTATCTGCGATAGTTACTATTCATTTGAAAAGTGGTGATACGACAGAAATAACATCACCAAACTATCCTGACCATTACTACAATGATGCTTCGATATTCTGGGCGGTCTCTGCTCCATCGGGGTATGGCCTGAAGGTGCACTTCTCAGATTTCAGCCTGGAGGAGAGTTACGATTACCTGATTGTTAACGAAGGTCTCACCCCTCATTTCGAGGAGAGTTTAGAGTTGGCCCGCCTAACAGGCACGCGGGTTCCAGGGAACGCGACATCTCATGGACCTTACGTATGGCTCAGGTTCACTAGCGATGGTAGTGTGACCGATCGAGGGTTCAGATTGATCCTGGGTGTCGTGGATATATCAGGTACACGAATGCCCATATTGCTTCTAATGGAGTAATTTTTTCAGTCACACACGCATACCGAAAACCGATAAAAATGTCGGGTAATTTGATTAAGAACAGGAGAACGAAATCGAGGCTGTGTCTCCAGCACATGCAATATTCAATGATGGAATCATACTTTTCTATCACTCACTGAGTATGTGGGTGTTTCGTTTCTTTTGTTTGTTTTATGGATGTGTGTTTTGTGACTCTAGAATCCTCAGTTTCAATGAAATTATAATTTCTCGACATTAAACTGAATCAATTATCCAACGCTAGTAAGACCAAATGAAATCATGATTTTAACGCATTTTTGTCATTAAAACTGATGATGGCGGAGAATCGATTAAACACGTACACTTACGTAGTATCTTTATTCCTCTCCTGAATATTTTTGTGAAAACATAAAATAAATATATCTATAATATGTAAATGATATGAACGAAACTACTACTGTAACATCCTTAATATATGCTAAAAGCCTGTTTAATGTTCATCTTTCCCCCCAGATTTACCACAAGCACCTACAAACGGATCCTGCTCAGACAGCTGCTGTGTGAACTCCGAGAATTCTTGCAATCCTGAGGGTTGTTTCTGTGACAACTTGTGTGTTCATTTTGGTGACTGTTGTGACGACTACAATGATGTGTGTTCCTACCAACGGAATGGAACTGCACAGCCTTCAACACAGTTTACTCCCCCATCGCTGATTTTCAATGGTAATTGGCTTTCAATATTTGATCATCGTGGTCCTTAACCCTATTTCTAATCTTTACAGTTGATGTAACATTTCTGAGTAATTGTATAGGAGACAAAACTGAAATGACTTTGTTTTATACTCGGCTATGCAATCTACCATTGTAAATTGTATTAATTTGTTGCCAGTAGGATGTATTCTGGGGACTGCTGTACCGATTCATGATTTGTGCCAGATTAATTGAACGAATTTTAGGTTGGACAAATCCTCCACCTCCACTTCTCAGCAAAGTGTAACCCAATTATATTGAGATCAATTCTTTTAAAGAACAATTAATTTGAACAATTTAAAATGTCTGACAGACATGAGCGCTATACAAGAACCCACTATTATTATTATTATCATTTTTATTATTATCATAATCATTATTTGTATAGGTAAATATATATCCGCATGTCATAAAATCGTGTGAGCGAACCATATTATGAAATAAGATCCTAGTTTTGTCTTTCTTTAGATTATCCGTTTTGTTCTACGAACTATTATGCCCTTCTATTTGAGAACAGGAAAGTCCGATGCATTCTATGCAGGAATTATGATATATTAATTTGCTTTCCAGGATGTTTCCTTTGGTCTTACAAAAGCATAATTTAAAAAATGTTTTCTCTCTTTATCTGCCAATCTTATATCCCCCTTTTATCTGCGATAGTTACTATTCATTTGAAAAGTGGTGATACGACAGAAATAACATCACCAAACTATCCTGACCATTACTACAATGATGCTTCGATATTCTGGGCGGTCTCTGCTCCATCGGGGTATGGCCTGAAGGTGCACTTCTCAGATTTCAGCCTGGAGGAGAGTTACGATTACCTGATTGTTAACGAAGGTCTCACCCTCATTTCGAGGAGAGTTTAGAGTTGGCCCGCCTAACAGGCACGCGGGTTCCAGGGAACGCGACATCTCATGGACCTTACGTATGGCTCAGGTTCACTAGCGATGGTAGTGTGACCGATCGAGGGTTCAGATTGATCCTGGGTGTCGTGGATATATCAGGTACACGAATGCCCATATTGCTTCTAATGGAGTAATTTTTTCAGTCACACACGCATACCGAAAACCGATAAAAATGTCGGGTAATTTGATTAAGAACAGGAGAACGAAATCGAGGCTGTGTCTCCAGCACATGCAATATTCAATGATGGAATCATACTTTTCTATCACTCACTGAGTATGTGGGTGTTTCGTTTCTTTTGTTTGTTTTATGGATGTGTGTTTTGTGACTCTAGAATCCTCAGTTTCAATGAAATTATAATTTCTCGACATTAAACTGAATCAATTATCCAACGCTAGTAAGACCAAATGAAATCATGATTTTAACGCATTTTTGTCATTAAAACTGATGATGGCGGAGAATCGATTAAACACGTACACTTACGTAGTATCTTTATTCCTCTCCTGAATATTTTTGTGAAAACATAAAATAAATATATCTATAATATGTAAATGATATGAACGAAACTACTACTGTAACGTCCTTAATATATGCTAAAAGCCTGTTTAATGTTCATCTTTCCCCAGATTTACCACAAGCACCTACAAACGGATCCTGCTCAGACAGCTGCTGTGTGAACTCCGAGAATTCTTGCAATCCTGAGGGTTGTTTCTGTGACAACTTGTGTGTTCATTTTGGTGACTGTTGTGACGACTACAATGATGTGTGTTCCTACCAACGGAATGGAACTGCACAGCCTTCAACACAGTTTACTCCCCCATCGCTGATTTTCAATGGTAATTGGCTTTCAATATTTGATCATCGTGGTCCTTAACCCTATTTCTAATCTTTACAGTTGATGTAACATTTCTGAGTAATTGTATAGGAGACAAAACTGAAATGACTTTGTTTTATACTGGCTATGCAATCTACCATTGTAAATTGTATTAATTTGTTGCCAGTAGGATGTATTCTGGGGACTGCTGTACCGATTCATGATTTGTGCCAGATTAATTGAACGAATTTTAGGTTGGACAAATCCTCCACCTCCACTTCTCAGCAAAGTGTAACCCAATTATATTGAGATCAATTCTTTAAAGAACAATTAATTTGAACAATTTAAAATGTCTGACAGACATGAGCGCTATACAAGAACCCACTATTATTATTATTATTATCATTTTTATTATTATCATAATCATTATTTGTATAGGTAAATATATATCCGCATGTCATAAAATCGTGTGAGCGAACCATATTATGAAATAAGATCCTAGTTTTGTCTTTCTTTAGATTATCCGTTTTGTTCTACGAACTATTATGCCCTTCTATTTGAGAACAGGAAAGTCCGATGCATTCTATGCAGGAATTATGATATATTAATTTGCTTTCCAGGATGTTTCCTTTGGTCTTACAAAAGCATAATTTAAAAATGTTTTCTCTTTATCTGCCAATCTTATATCCCCTTTATCTGCGATAGTTACTATTCATTTGAAAAGTGGTGATACGACAGAAATAACATCACCAAACTATCCTGACCATTACTACAATGATGCTTCGATATTCTGGGCGGTCTCTGCTCCATCGGGGTATGGCCTGAAGGTGCACTTCTCAGATTTCAGCCTGGAGGAGAGTTACGATTACCTGATTGTTAACGAAGGTCTCACCCTCATTTCGAGGAGAGTTTAGAGTTGGCCCGCCTAACAGGCACGCGGGTTCCAGGGAACGCGACATCTCATGGACCTTACGTATGGCTCAGGTTCACTAGCGATGGTAGTGTGACCGATCGAGGGTTCAGATTGATCCTGGGTGTCGTGGATATATCAGGTACACGAATGCCCATATTGCTTCTAATGGAGTAATTCTTTTTCAGTCACACACGCATACCGAAAACCGATAAAAATGTCGGGTAATTTGATTAAGAACAGGAGAACGAAATCGAGGCTGTGTCTCCAGCACATGCAATATTCAATGATGGAATCATACTTTTCTATCACTCACTGAGTATGTGGGTGTTTCGTTTCTTTTGTTTGTTTTATGGATGTGTGTTTTGTGACTCTAGAATCCTCAGTTTCAATGAAATTATAATTTCTCGACATTAAACTGAATCAATTATCCAACGCTAGTAAGACCAAATGAAATCATGATTTTAACGCATTTTTGTCATTAAAACTGATGATGGCGGAGAATCGATTAAACACGTACACTTACGTAGTATCTTTATTCCTCTCCTGAATATTTTTGTGAAAACATAAAATAAATATATCTATAATATGTAAATGATATGAACGAAACTACTACTGTAACGTCCTTAATATATGCTAAAAGCCTGTTTAATGTTCATCTTTCCCCCCAGATTTACCACAAGCACCTACAAACGGATCCTGCTCAGACAGCTGCTGTGTGAACTCCGAGAATTCTTGCAATCCTGAGGGTTGTTTCTGTGACAACTTGTGTGTTCATTTTGGTGACTGTTGTGACGACTACAATGATGTGTGTTCCTACCAACGGAATGGAACTGCACAGCCTTCAACACAGTTTACTCCCCCATCGCTGATTTTCAATGGTAATTGGCTTTCAATATTTGATCATCGTGGTCCTTAACCCTATTTCTAATCTTTACAGTTGATGTAACATTTCTGAGTAATTGTATAGGAGACAAAACTGAAATGACTTTGTTTTATACTCGGCTATGCAATCTACCATTGTAAATTGTATTAATTTGTTGCCAGTAGGATGTATTCTGGGACTGCTGTACCGATTCATGATTTGTGCCAGATTAATTGAACGAATTTTAGGTTGGACAAATCCTCCACCTCCACTTCTCAGCAAAGTGTAACCCAATTATATTGAGATCAATTCTTTTAAAGAACAATTAATTTGAACAATTTAAAATGTCTGACAGACATGAGCGCTATACAAGAACCCACTATTATTATTATTATTATCATTTTTATTATTATCATAATCATTATTTGTATAGGTAAATATATATCCGCATGTCATAAAATCGTGTGAGCGAACCATATTATGAAATAAGATCCTAGTTTTGTCTTTCTTTAGATTATCCGTTTTGTTCTACGAACTATTATGCCCTTCTATTTGAGAACAGGAAAGTCCGATGCATTCTATGCAGGAATTATGATATATTAATTTGCTTTCCAGGATGTTTCCTTTGGTCTTACAAAAGCATAATTTAAAAATGTTTTCTCTCTTTTATCTGCCAATCTTATATCCCCCTTTTATCTGCGATAGTTACTATTCATTTGAAAAGTGGTGATACGACAGAAATAACATCACCAAACTATCCTGACCATTACTACAATGATGCTTCGATATTCTGGGCGGTCTCTGCTCCATCGGGGTATGGCCTGAAGGTGCACTTCTCAGATTTCAGCCTGGAGGAGAGTTACGATTACCTGATTGTTAACGAAGGTCTCACCCTCATTTCGAGGAGAGTTTAGAGTTGGCCCGCCTAACAGGCACGCGGGTTCCAGGGAACGCGACATCTCATGGACCTTACGTATGGCTCAGGTTCACTAGCGATGGTAGTGTGACCGATCGAGGGTTCAGATTGATCCTGGGTGTCGTGGATATATCAGGTACACGAATGCCCATATTGCTTCTAATGGAGTAATTTTTTCAGTCACACACGCATACCGAAAACCGATAAAAATGTCGGGTAATTTGATTAAGAACAGGAGAACGAAATCGAGGCTGTGTCTCCAGCACATGCAATATTCAATGATGGAATCATACTTTTCTATCACTCACTGAGTATGTGGGTGTTTCGTTTCTTTTGTTTGTTTTATGGATGTGTGTTTTGTGACTCTAGAATCCTCAGTTTCAATGAAATTATAATTTCTCGACATTAAACTGAATCAATTATCCAACGCTAGTAAGACCAAATGAAATCATGATTTTAACGCATTTTTGTCATTAAAACTGATGATGGCGGAGAATCGATTAAACACGTACACTTACGTAGTATCTTTATTCCTCTCCTGAATATTTTTGTGAAAACATAAAATAAATATATCTATAATATGTAAATGATATGAACGAAACTACTACTGTAACGTCCTTAATATATGCTAAAAGCCTGTTTAATGTTCATCTTTCCCCAGATTTACCACAAGCACCTACAAACGGATCCTGCTCAGACAGCTGCTGTGTGAACTCCGAGAATTCTTGCAATCCTGAGGGTTGTTTCTGTGACAACTTGTGTGTTCATTTTGGTGACTGTTGTGACGACTACAATGATGTGTGTTCCTACCAACGGAATGGAACTGCACAGCCTTCAACACAGTTTACTCCCCCATCGCTGATTTTCAATGGTAATTGGCTTTCAATATTTGATCATCGTGGTCCTTAACCCTATTTCTAATCTTTACAGTTGATGTAACATTTCTGAGTAATTGTATAGGAGACAAAACTGAAATGACTTTGTTTTATACTCGGCTATGCAATCTACCATTGTAAATTGTATTAATTTGTTGCCAGTAGGATGTATTCTTGGGACTGCTGTACCGATTCATGATTTGTGCCAGATTAATTGAACGAATTTTAGGTTGGACAAATCCTCCACCTCCACTTCTCAGCAAAGTGTAACCCAATTATATTGAGATCAATTCTTTTAAAGAACAATTAATTTGAACAATTTAAAATGTCTGACAGACATGAGCGCTATACAAGAACCCACTATTATTATTATTATTATCATTTTTATTATTATCATAATCATTATTTGTATAGGTAAATATATATCCGCATGTCATAAAATCGTGTGAGCGAACCATATTATGAAATAAGATCCTAGTTTTGTCTTTCTTTAGATTATCCGTTTTGTTCTACGAACTATTATGCCCTTCTATTTGAGAACAGGAAAGTCCGATGCATTCTATGCAGGAATTATGATATATTAATTTGCTTTCCAGGATGTTTCCTTTGGTCTTACAAAAGCATAATTTAAAAATGTTTTCTCTCTTTATCTGCCAATCTTATATCCCCTTTATCTGCGATAGTTACTATTCATTTGAAAAGTGGTGATACGACAGAAATAACATCACCAAACTATCCTGACCATTACTACAATGATGCTTCGATATTCTGGGCGGTCTCTGCTCCATCGGGGTATGGCCTGAAGGTGCACTTCTCAGATTTCAGCCTGGAGGAGAGTTACGATTACCTGATTGTTAACGAAGGTCTCACCCTCATTTCGAGGAGAGTTTAGAGTTGGCCCGCCTAACAGGCACGCGGGTTCCAGGGAACGCGACATCTCATGGACCTTACGTATGGCTCAGGTTCACTAGCGATGGTAGTGTGACCGATCGAGGGTTCAGATTGATCCTGGGTGTCGTGGATATATCAGGTACACGAATGCCCATATTGCTTCTAATGGAGTAATTTTTTCAGTCACACACGCATACCGAAAACCGATAAAAATGTCGGGTAATTTGATTAAGAACAGGAGAACGAAATCGAGGCTGTGTCTCCAGCACATGCAATATTCAATGATGGAATCATACTTTTCTATCACTCACTGAGTATGTGGGTGTTTCGTTTCTTTTGTTTGTTTTATGGATGTGTGTTTGTGACTCTAGAATCCTCAGTTTCAATGAAATTATAATTTCTCGACATTAAACTGAATCAATTATCCAACGCTAGTAAGACCAAATGAAATCATGATTTTAACGCATTTTTGTCATTAAAACTGATGATGGCGGAGAATCGATTAAACACGTACACTTACGTAGTATCTTTATTCCTCTCCTGAATATTTTTGTGAAAACATAAAATAAATATATCTATAATATGTAAATGATATGAACGAAACTACTACTGTAACGTCCTTAATATATGCTAAAAGCCTGTTTAATGTTCATCTTTCCCCAGATTTACCACAAGCACCTACAAACGGATCCTGCTCAGACAGCTGCTGTGTGAACTCCGAGAATTCTTGCAATCCTGAGGGTTGTTTCTGTGACAACTTGTGTGTTCATTTTGGTGACTGTTGTGACGACTACAATGATGTGTGTTCCTACCAACGGAATGGAACTGCACAGCCTTCAACACAGTTTACTCCCCCATCGCTGATTTTCAATGGTAATTGGCTTTCAATATTTGATCATCGTGGTCCTTAACCCTATTTCTAATCTTTACAGTTGATGTAACATTTCTGAGTAATTGTATAGGAGACAAAACTGAAATGACTTTGTTTTATACTCGGCTATGCAATCTACCATTGTAAATTGTATTAATTTGTTGCCAGTAGGATGTATTCTTGGGACTGCTGTACCGATTCATGATTTGTGCCAGATTAATTGAACGAATTTTAGGTTGGACAAATCCTCCACCTCCACTTCTCAGCAAAGTGTAACCCAATTATATTGAGATCAATTCTTTTAAAGAACAATTAATTTGAACAATTTAAAATGTCTGACAGACATGAGCGCTATACAAGAACCCACTATTATTATTATTATTATCATTTTTATTATTATCATAATCATTATTTGTATAGGTAAATATATATCCGCATGTCATAAAATCGTGTGAGCGAACCATATTATGAAATAAGATCCTAGTTTTGTCTTTCTTTAGATTATCCGTTTTGTTCTACGAACTATTATGCCCTTCTATTTGAGAACAGGAAAGTCCGATGCATTCTATGCAGGAATTATGATATATTAATTTGCTTTCCAGGATGTTTCCTTTGGTCTTACAAAAGCATAATTTAAAAATGTTTTTCTCTTTATCTGCCAATCTTATATCCCCTTTATCTGCGATAGTTACTATTCATTTGAAAAGTGGTGATACGACAGAAATAACATCACCAAACTATCCTGACCATTACTACAATGATGCTTCGATATTCTGGGCGGTCTCTGCTCCATCGGGGTATGGCCTGAAGGTGCACTTCTCAGATTTCAGCCTGGAGGAGAGTTACGATTACCTGATTGTTAACGAAGGTCTCACCCTCATTTCGAGGAGAGTTTAGAGTTGGCCCGCCTAACAGGCACGCGGGTTCCAGGGAACGCGACATCTCATGGACCTTACGTATGGCTCAGGTTCACTAGCGATGGTAGTGTGACCGATCGAGGGTTCAGATTGATCCTGGGTGTCGTGGATATATCAGGTACACGAATGCCCATATTGCTTCTAATGGAGTAATTTTTTCAGTCACACACGCATACCGAAAACCGATAAAAATGTCGGGTAATTTGATTAAGAACAGGAGAACGAAATCGAGGCTGTGTCTCCAGCACATGCAATATTCAATGATGGAATCATACTTTTCTATCACTCACTGAGTATGTGGGTGTTTCGTTTCTTTTGTTTGTTTTATGGATGTGTGTTTTGTGACTCTAGAATCCTCAGTTTCAATGAAATTATAATTTCTCGACATTAAACTGAATCAATTATCCAACGCTAGTAAGACCAAATGAAATCATGATTTTAACGCATTTTTGTCATTAAAACTGATGATGGCGGAGAATCGATTAAACACGTACACTTACGTAGTATCTTTATTCCTCTCCTGAATATTTTTGTGAAAACATAAAATAAATATATCTATAATATGTAAATGATATGAACGAAACTACTACTGTAACGTCCTTAATATATGCTAAAAGCCTGTTTAATGTTCATCTTTCCCCAGATTTACCACAAGCACCTACAAACGGATCCTGCTCAGACAGCTGCTGTGTGAACTCCGAGAATTCTTGCAATCCTGAGGGTTGTTTCTGTGACAACTTGTGTGTTCATTTTGGTGACTGTTGTGACGACTACAATGATGTGTGTTCCTACCAACGGAATGGAACTGCACAGCCTTCAACACAGTTTACTCCCCCATCGCTGATTTTCAATGGTAATTGGCTTTCAATATTTGATCATCGTGGTCCTTAACCCTATTTCTAATCTTTACAGTTGATGTAACATTTCTGAGTAATTGTATAGGAGACAAAACTGAAATGACTTTGTTTTATACTCGGCTATGCAATCTACCATTGTAAATTGTATTAATTTGTTGCCAGTAGGATGTATTCTGGGGACTGCTGTACTGATTCATGATTTGTGCCAGATTAATTGAACGAATTTTAGGTTGGACAAATCCTCCACCTCCACTTCTCAGCAAAGTGTAACCCAATTATATTGAGATCAATTCTTTTAAAGAACAATTAATTTGAACAATTTAAAATGTCTGACAGACATGAGCGCTATACAAGAACCCACTATTATTATTATTATTATCATTTTTATTATTATCATAATCATTATTTGTATAGGTAAATATATATCCGCATGTCATAAAATCGTGTGAGCGAACCATATTATGAAATAAGATCCTAGTTTTGTCTTTCTTTAGATTATCCGTTTTGTTCTACGAACTATTATGCCCTTCTATTTGAGAACAGGAAAGTCCGATGCATTCTATGCAGGAATTATGATATATTAATTTGCTTTCCAGGATGTTTCCTTTGGTCTTACAAAAGCATAATTTAAAAATGTTTTCTCTCTTTATCTGCCAATCTTATATCCCCTTTATCTGCGATAGTTACTATTCATTTGAAAAGTGGTGATACGACAGAAATAACATCACCAAACTATCCTGACCATTACTACAATGATGCTTCGATATTCTGGGCGGTCTCTGCTCCATCGGGGTATGGCCTGAAGGTGCACTTCTCAGATTTCAGCCTGGAGGAGAGTTACGATTACCTGATTGTTAACGAAGGTCTCACCCTCATTTCGAGGAGAGTTTAGAGTTGGCCCGCCTAACAGGCACGCGGGTTCCAGGGAACGCGACATCTCATGGACCTTACGTATGGCTCAGGTTCACTAGCGATGGTAGTGTGACCGATCGAGGGTTCAGATTGATCCTGGGTGTCGTGGATATATCAGGTACACGAATGCCCATATTGCTTCTAATGGAGTAATTTTTTCAGTCACACACGCATACCGAAAACCGATAAAAATGTCGGGTAATTTGATTAAGAACAGGAGAACGAAATCGAGGCTGTGTCTCCAGCACATGCAATATTCAATGATGGAATCATACTTTTCTATCACTCACTGAGTATGTGGGTGTTTCGTTTCTTTTGTTTGTTTTATGGATGTGTGTTTTGTGACTCTAGAATCCTCAGTTTCAATGAAATTATAATTTCTCGACATTAAACTGAATCAATTATCCAACGCTAGTAAGACCAAATGAAATCATGATTTTAACGCATTTTTGTCATTAAAACTGATGATGGCGGAGAATCGATTAAACACGTACACTTACGTAGTATCTTTATTCCTCTCCTGAATATTTTTGTGAAAACATAAAATAAATATATCTATAATATGTAAATGATATGAACGAAACTACTACTGTAACGTCCTTAATATATGCTAAAAGCCTGTTTAATGTTCATCTTTCCCCAGATTTACCACAAGCACCTACAAACGGATCCTGCTCAGACAGCTGCTGTGTGAACTCCGAGAATTCTTGCAATCCTGAGGGTTGTTTCTGTGACAACTTGTGTGTTCATTTTGGTGACTGTTGTGACGACTACAATGATGTGTGTTCCTACCAACGGAATGGAACTGCACAGCCTTCAACACAGTTTACTCCCCCATCGCTGATTTTCAATGGTAATTGGCTTTCAATATTTGATCATCGTGGTCCTTAACCCTATTTCTAATCTTTACAGTTGATGTAACATTTCTGAGTAATTGTATAGGAGACAAAACTGAAATGACTTTGTTTTATACTCGGCTATGCAATCTACCATTGTAAATTGTATTAATTTGTTGCCAGTAGGATGTATTCTGGGGACTGCTGTACCGATTCATGATTTGTGCCAGATTAATTGAACGAATTTTAGGTTGGACAAATCCTCCACCTCCACTTCTCAGCAAAGTGTAACCCAATTATATTGAGATCAATTCTTTTAAAGAACAATTAATTTGAACAATTTAAAATGTCTGACAGACATGAGCGCTATACAAGAACCCACTATTATTATTATTATTATCATTTTTATTATTATCATAATCATTATTTGTATAGGTAAATATATATCCGCATGTCATAAAATCGTGTGAGCGAACCATATTATGAAATAAGATCCTAGTTTTGTCTTTCTTTAGATTATCCGTTTTGTTCTACGAACTATTATGCCCTTCTATTTGAGAACAGGAAAGTCCGATGCATTCTATGCAGGAATTATGATATATTAATTTGCTTTCCAGGATGTTTCCTTTGGTCTTACAAAAGCATAATTTAAAAATGTTTTCTCTTTTATCTGCCAATCTTATATCCCCTTTATCTGCGATAGTTACTATTCATTTGAAAAGTGGTGATACGACAGAAATAACATCACCAAACTATCCTGACCATTACTACAATGATGCTTCGATATTCTGGGCGGTCTCTGCTCCATCGGGGTATGGCCTGAAGGTGCACTTCTCAGATTTCAGCCTGGAGGAGAGTTACGATTACCTGATTGTTAACGAAGGTCTCACCCTCATTTCGAGGAGAGTTTAGAGTTGGCCCGCCTAACAGGCACGCGGGTTCCAGGGAACGCGACATCTCATGGACCTTACGTATGGCTCAGGTTCACTAGCGATGGTAGTGTGACCGATCGAGGGTTCAGATTGATCCTGGGTGTCGTGGATATATCAGGTACACGAATGCCCATATTGCTTCTAATGGAGTAATTTTTTCAGTCATACACGCATACCGAAAACCGATAAAAATGTCGGGTAATTTGATTAAGAACAGGAGAACGAAATCGAGGCTGTGTCTCCAGCACATGCAATATTCAATGATGGAATCATACTTTTCTATCACTCACTGAGTATGTGGGTGTTTCGTTTCTTTGTTTGTTTTATGGATGTGTGTTTTGTGACTCTAGAATCCTCAGTTTCAATGAAATTATAATTTCTCGACATTAAACTGAATCAATTATCCAACGCTAGTAAGACCAAATGAAATCATGATTTTAACGCATTTTTGTCATTAAAACTGATGATGGCGGAGAATCGATTAAACACGTACACTTACGTAGTATCTTTATTCCTCTCCTGAATATTTTTGTGAAAACATAAAATAAATATATCTATAATATGTAAATGATATGAACGAAACTACTACTGTAACGTCCTTAATATATGCTAAAAGCCTGTTTAATGTTCATCTTTCCCCAGATTTACCACAAGCACCTACAAACGGATCCTGCTCAGACAGCTGCTGTGTGAACTCCGAGAATTCTTGCAATCCTGAGGGTTGTTTCTGTGACAACTTGTGTGTTCATTTTGGTGACTGTTGTGACGACTACAATGATGTGTGTTCCTACCAACGGAATGGAACTGCACAGCCTTCAACACAGTTTACTCCCCCATCGCTGATTTTCAATGGTAATTGGCTTTCAATATTTGATCATCGTGGTCCTTAACCCTATTTCTAATCTTTACAGTTGATGTAACATTTCTGAGTAATTGTATAGGAGACAAAACTGAAATGACTTTGTTTTATACTCGGCTATGCAATCTACCATTGTAAATTGTATTAATTTGTTGCCAGTAGGATGTATTCTGGGGACTGCTGTACCGATTCATGATTTGTGCCAGATTAATTGAACGAATTTTAGGTTGGACAAATCCTCCACCTCCACTTCTCAGCAAAGTGTAACCCAATTATATTGAGATCAATTCTTTTAAAGAACAATTAATTTGAACAATTTAAAATGTCTGACAGACATGAGCGCTATACAAGAACCCACTATTATTATTATTATTATCATTTTTATTATTATCATAATCATTATTTGTATAGGTAAATATATATCCGCATGTCATAAAATCGTGTGAGCGAACCATATTATGAAATAAGATCCTAGTTTTGTCTTTCTTTAGATTATCCGTTTTGTTCTACGAACTATTATGCCCTTCTATTTGAGAACAGGAAAGTCCGATGCATTCTATGCAGGAATTATGATATATTAATTTGCTTTCCAGGATGTTTCCTTTGGTCTTACAAAAGCATAATTTAAAAATGTTTTCTCTCTTTATCTGCCAATCTTATATCCCCTTTATCTGCGATAGTTACTATTCATTTGAAAAGTGGTGATACGACAGAAATAACATCACCAAACTATCCTGACCATTACTACAATGATGCTTCGATATTCTGGGCGGTCTCTGCTCCATCGGGGTATGGCCTGAAGGTGCACTTCTCAGATTTCAGCCTGGAGGAGAGTTACGATTACCTGATTGTTAACGAAGGTCTCACCCTCATTTCGAGGAGAGTTTAGAGTTGGCCCGCCTAACAGGCACGCGGGTTCCAGGGAACGCGACATCTCATGGACCTTACGTATGGCTCAGGTTCACTAGCGATGGTAGTGTGACCGATCGAGGGTTCAGATTGATCCTGGGTGTCGTGGATATATCAGGTACACGAATGCCCATATTGCTTCTAATGGAGTAATTTTTTCAGTCACACACGCATACCGAAAACCGATAAAAATGTCGGGTAATTTGATTAAGAACAGGAGAACGAAATCGAGGCTGTGTCTCCAGCACATGCAATATTCAATGATGGAATCATACTTTTCTATCACTCACTGAGTATGTGGGTGTTTCTTTCTTTGTTTGTTTTATGGATGTGTGTTCTGTGACTCTAGAATCCTCAGTTTCAATGAAATTATAATTTCTCGACATTAAACTGAATCAATTATCCAACGCTAGTAAGACCAAATGAAATCATGATTTTAACGCATTTTTGTCATTAAAACTGATGATGGCGGAGAATCGATTAAACACGTACACTTACGTAGTATCTTTATTCCTCTCCTGAATATTTTTGTGAAAACATAAAATAAATATATCTATAATATGTAAATGATATGAACGAAACTACTACTGTAACGTCCTTAATATATGCTAAAAGCCTGTTTAATGTTCATCTTTCCCCAGATTTACCACAAGCACCTACAAACGGATCCTGCTCAGACAGCTGCTGTGTGAACTCCGAGAATTCTTGCAATCCTGAGGGTTGTTTCTGTGACAACTTGTGTGTTCATTTTGGTGACTGTTGTGACGACTACAATGATGTGTGTTCCTACCAACGGAATGGAACTGCACAGCCTTCAACACAGTTTACTCCCCCATCGCTGATTTTCAATGGTAATTGGCTTTCAATATTTGATCATCGTGGTCCTTAACCCTATTTCTAATCTTTACAGTTGATGTAACATTTCTGAGTAATTGTATAGGAGACAAAA
This sequence comes from Mesocentrotus franciscanus, assembly GCA_037976565.1. Taxonomy (NCBI): domain Eukaryota; kingdom Metazoa; phylum Echinodermata; class Echinoidea; order Camarodonta; family Strongylocentrotidae; genus Mesocentrotus; species Mesocentrotus franciscanus. The sequence continues at coordinate 7,060,326 of CP137684.1, forward strand.
CTGAAATGACTTTGTTTTATACTGGCTATGCAATCTACCATTGTAAATTGTATTAATTTGTTGCCAGTAGGATGTATTCTGGGGACTGCTGTACCGATTCATGATTTGTGCCAGATTAATTGAACGAATTTTAGGTTGGACAAATCCTCCACCTCCACTTCTCAGCAAAGTGTAACCCAATTATATTGAGATCAATTCTTTTAAAGAACAATTAATTTGAACAATTTAAAATGTCTGACAGACATGAGCGCTATACAAGAACCCACTATTATTATTATTATTATCATTTTTATTATTATCATAATCATTATTTGTATAGGTAAATATATATCCGCATGTCATAAAATCGTGTGAGCGAACCATATTATGAAATAAGATCCTAGTTTTGTCTTTCTTTAGATTATCCGTTTTGTTCTACGAACTATTATGCCCTTCTATTTGAGAACAGGAAAGTCCGATGCATTCTATGCAGGAATTATGATATATTAATTTGCTTTCCAGGATGTTTCCTTTGGTCTTACAAAAGCATAATTTAAAAATGTTTTTCTCTTTATCTGCCAATCTTATATCCCCCTTTTATCTGCGATAGTTACTATTCATTTGAAAAGTGGTGATACGACAGAAATAACATCACCAAACTATCCTGACCATTACTACAATGATGCTTCGATATTCTGGGCGGTCTCTGCTCCATCGGGGTATGGCCTGAAGGTGCACTTCTCAGATTTCAGCCTGGAGGAGAGTTACGATTACCTGATTGTTAACGAAGGTCTCACCCTCATTTCGAGGAGAGTTTAGAGTTGGCCCGCCTAACAGGCACGCGGGTTCCAGGGAACGCGACATCTCATGGACCTTACGTATGGCTCAGGTTCACTAGCGATGGTAGTGTGACCGATCGAGGGTTCAGATTGATCCTGGGTGTCGTGGATATATCAGGTACACGAATGCCCATATTGCTTCTAATGGAGTAATTTTTTCAGTCATACACGCATACCGAAAACCGATAAAAATGTCGGGTAATTTGATTAAGAACAGGAGAACGAAATCGAGGCTGTGTCTCCAGCACATGCAATATTCAATGATGGAATCATACTTTTCTATCACTCACTGAGTATGTGGGTGTTTCGTTTCTTTTGTTTGTTTTATGGATGTGTGTTCTGTGACTCTAGAATCCTCAGTTTCAATGAAATTATAATTTCTCGACATTAAACTGAATCAATTATCCAACGCTAGTAAGACCAAATGAAATCATGATTTTAACGCATTTTTGTCATTAAAACTGATGATGGCGGAGAATCGATTAAACACGTACACTTACGTAGTATCTTTATTCCTCTCCTGAATATTTTTGTGAAAACATAAAATAAATATATCTATAATATGTAAATGATATGAACGAAACTACTACTGTAACGTCCTTAATATATGCTAAAAGCCTGTTTAATGTTCATCTTTCCCCAGATTTACCACAAGCACCTACAAACGGATCCTGCTCAGACAGCTGCTGTGTGAACTCCGAGAATTCTTGCAATCCTGAGGGTTGTTTCTGTGACAACTTGTGTGTTCATTTTGGTGACTGTTGTGACGACTACAATGATGTGTGTTCCTACCAACGGAATGGAACTGCACAGCCTTCAACACAGTTTACTCCCCCATCGCTGATTTTCAATGGTAATTGGCTTTCAATATTTGATCATCGTGGTCCTTAACCCTATTTCTAATCTTTACAGTTGATGTAACATTTCTGAGTAATTGTATAGGAGACAAAACTGAAATGACTTTGTTTTATACTCGGCTATGCAATCTACCATTGTAAATTGTATTAATTTGTTGCCAGTAGGATGTATTCTGGGGACTGCTGTACCGATTCATGATTTGTGCCAGATTAATTGAACGAATTTTAGGTTGGACAAATCCTCCACCTCCACTTCTCAGCAAAGTGTAACCCAATTATATTGAGATCAATTCTTTTAAAGAACAATTAATTTGAACAATTTAAAATGTCTGACAGACATGAGCGCTATACAAGAACCCACTATTATTATTATTATTATCATTTTTATTATTATCATAATCATTATTTGTATAGGTAAATATATATCCGCATGTCATAAAATCGTGTGAGCGAACCATATTATGAAATAAGATCCTAGTTTTGTCTTTCTTTAGATTATCCGTTTTGTTCTACGAACTATTATGCCCTTCTATTTGAGAACAGGAAAGTCCGATGCATTCTATGCAGGAATTATGATATATTAATTTGCTTTCCAGGATGTTTCCTTTGGTCTTACAAAAGCATAATTTAAAAATGTTTTCTCTTTTATCTGCCAATCTTATATCCCCCTTTTATCTGCGATAGTTACTATTCATTTGAAAAGTGGTGATACGACAGAAATAACATCACCAAACTATCCTGACCATTACTACAATGATGCTTCGATATTCTGGGCGGTCTCTGCTCCATCGGGGTATGGCCTGAAGGTGCACTTCTCAGATTTCAGCCTGGAGGAGAGTTACGATTACCTGATTGTTAACGAAGGTCTCACCCTCATTTCGAGGAGAGTTTAGAGTTGGCCCGCCTAACAGGCACGCGGGTTCCAGGGAACGCGACATCTCATGGACCTTACGTATGGCTCAGGTTCACTAGCGATGGTAGTGTGACCGATCGAGGGTTCAGATTGATCCTGGGTGTCGTGGATATATCAGGTACACGAATGCCCATATTGCTTCTAATGGAGTAATTTTTTCAGTCACACACGCATACCGAAAACCGATAAAAATGTCGGGTAATTTGATTAAGAACAGGAGAACGAAATCGAGGCTGTGTCTCCAGCACATGCAATATTCAATGATGGAATCATACTTTTCTATCACTCACTGAGTATGTGGGTGTTTCGTTTCTTTTGTTTGTTTTATGGATGTGTGTTTTGTGACTCTAGAATCCTCAGTTTCAATGAAATTATAATTTCTCGACATTAAACTGAATCAATTATCCAACGCTAGTAAGACCAAATGAAATCATGATTTTAACGCATTTTTGTCATTAAAACTGATGATGGCGGAGAATCGATTAAACACGTACACTTACGTAGTATCTTTATTCCTCTCCTGAATATTTTTGTGAAAACATAAAATAAATATATCTATAATATGTAAATGATATGAACGAAACTACTACTGTAACGTCCTTAATATATGCTAAAGCCTGTTTAATGTTCATCTTTCCCCAGATTTACCACAAGCACCTACAAACGGATCCTGCTCAGACAGCTGCTGTGTGAACTCCGAGAATTCTTGCAATCCTGAGGGTTGTTTCTGTGACAACTTGTGTGTTCATTTTGGTGACTGTTGTGACGACTACAATGATGTGTGTTCCTACCAACGGAATGGAACTGCACAGCCTTCAACACAGTTTACTCCCCCATCGCTGATTTTCAATGGTAATTGGCTTTCAATATTTGATCATCGTGGTCCTTAACCCTATTTCTAATCTTTACAGTTGATGTAACATTTCTGAGTAATTGTATAGGAGACAAAACTGAAATGACTTTGTTTTATACTCGGCTATGCAATCTACCATTGTAAATTGTATTAATTTGTTGCCAGTAGGATGTATTCTGGGACTGCTGTACCGATTCATGATTTGTGCCAGATTAATTGAACGAATTTTAGGTTGGACAAATCCTCCACCTCCACTTCTCAGCAAAGTGTAACCCAATTATATTGAGATCAATTCTTTTAAAGAACAATTAATTTGAACAATTTAAAATGTCTGACAGACATGAGCGCTATACAAGAACCCACTATTATTATTATTATTATCATTTTTATTATTATCATAATCATTATTTGTATAGGTAAATATATATCCGCATGTCATAAAATCGTGTGAGCGAACCATATTATGAAATAAGATCCTAGTTTTGTCTTTCTTTAGATTATCCGTTTTGTTCTACGAACTATTATGCCCTTCTATTTGAGAACAGGAAAGTCCGATGCATTCTATGCAGGAATTATGATATATTAATTTGCTTTCCAGGATGTTTCCTTTGGTCTTACAAAAGCATAATTTAAAAATGTTTTCTCTTTTATCTGCCAATCTTATATCCCCCTTTTATCTGCGATAGTTACTATTCATTTGAAAAGTGGTGATACGACAGAAATAACATCACCAAACTATCCTGACCATTACTACAATGATGCTTCGATATTCTGGGCGGTCTCTGCTCCATCGGGGTATGGCCTGAAGGTGCACTTCTCAGATTTCAGCCTGGAGGAGAGTTACGATTACCTGATTGTTAACGAAGGTCTCACCCCTCATTTCGAGGAGAGTTTAGAGTTGGCCCGCCTAACAGGCACGCGGGTTCCAGGGAACGCGACATCTCATGGACCTTACGTATGGCTCAGGTTCACTAGCGATGGTAGTGTGACCGATCGAGGGTTCAGATTGATCCTGGGTGTCGTGGATATATCAGGTACACGAATGCCCATATTGCTTCTAATGGAGTAATTCTTTTTCAGTCACACACGCATACCGAAAACCGATAAAAATGTCGGGTAATTTGATTAAGAACAGGAGAACGAAATCGAGGCTGTGTCTCCAGCACATGCAATATTCAATGATGGAATCATACTTTTCTATCACTCACTGAGTATGTGGGTGTTTCGTTTCTTTTGTTTGTTTTATGGATGTGTGTTCTGTGACTCTAGAATCCTCAGTTTCAATGAAATTATAATTTCTCGACATTAAACTGAATCAATTATCCAACGCTAGTAAGACCAAATGAAATCATGATTTTTAACGCATTTTTGTCATTAAAACTGATGATGGCGGAGAATCGATTAAACACGTACACTTACGTAGTATCTTTATTCCTCTCCTGAATATTTTTGTGAAAACATAAAATAAATATATCTATAATATGTAAATGATATGAACGAAACTACTACTGTAACGTCCTTAATATATGCTAAAAGCCTGTTTAATGTTCATCTTTTCCCCAGATTTACCACAAGCACCTACAAACGGATCCTGCTCAGACAGCTGCTGTGTGAACTCGAGAATTCTTGCAATCCTGAGGGTTGTTTCTGTGACAACTTGTGTGTTCATTTTGGTGACTGTTGTGACGACTACAATGATGTGTGTTCCTACCAACGGAATGGAACTGCACAGCCTTCAACACAGTTTACTCCCCCATCGCTGATTTTCAATGGTAATTGGCTTTCAATATTTGATCATCGTGGTCCTTAACCCTATTTCTAATCTTTACAGTTGATGTAACATTTCTGAGTAATTGTATAGGAGACAAAACTGAAATGACTTTGTTTTATACTCGGCTATGCAATCTACCATTGTAAATTGTATTAATTTGTTGCCAGTAGGATCTATTCTTGGGACTGCTGTACCGATTCATGATTTGTGCCAGATTAATTGAACGAATTTTAGGTTGGACAAATCCTCCACCTCCACTTCTCAGCAAAGTGTAACCAATTATATTGAGATCAATTCTTTTAAAGAACAATTAATTTGAACAATTTAAAATGTCTGACAGACATGAGCGCTATACAAGAACCCACTATTATTATTATTATTATCATTTTTATTATTATCATAATCATTATTTGTATAGGTAAATATATATCCGCATGTCATAAAATCGTGTGAGCGAACCATATTATGAAATAAGATCCTAGTTTTGTCTTTCTTTAGATTATCCGTTTTGTTCTACGAACTATTATGCCCTTCTATTTGAGAACAGGAAAGTCCGATGCATTCTATGCAGGAATTATGATATATTAATTTGCTTTCCAGGATGTTTCCTTTGGTCTTACAAAAGCATAATTTAAAAATGTTTTCTCTTTATCTGCCAATCTTATATCCCCTTTATCTGCGATAGTTACTATTCATTTGGAAAGTGGTGATACGACAGAAATAACATCACCAAACTATCCTGACCATTACTACAATGATGCTTCGATATTCTGGGCGGTCTCTGCTCCATCGGGGTATGGCCTGAAGGTGCACTTCTCAGATTTCAGCCTGGAGGAGAGTTACGATTACCTGATTGTTAACGAAGGTCTCACCCTCATTTCGAGGAGAGTTTAGAGTTGGCCCGCCTAACAGGCACGCGGGTTCCAGGGAACGCGACATCTCATGGACCTTACGTATGGCTCAGGTTCACTAGCGATGGTAGTGTGACCGATCGAGGGTTCAGATTGATCCTGGGTGTCGTGGATATATCAGGTACACGAATGCCCATATTGCTTCTAATGGAGTAATTTTTTCAGTCATACACATACCGAAAACCGATAAATGTCGGGTAATTTGATTAAGAACAGGAGAACGAAATCGAGGCTGTGTCTCCAGCACATGCAATATTCAATGATGGAATCATACTTTTCTATCACTCACTGAGTATGTGGGTGTTTCGTTTCTTTTGTTTGTTTTATGGATGTGTGTTTTGTGACTCTAGAATCCTCAGTTTCAATGAAATTATAATTTCTCGACATTAAACTGAATCAATTATCCAACGCTAGTAAGACCAAATGAAATCATGATTTTAACGCATTTTTGTCATTAAAACTGATGATGGCGGAGAATCGATTAAACACGTACACTTACGTAGTATCTTTATTCCTCTCCTGAATATTTTTGTGAAAACATAAAATAAATATATCTATAATATGTAAATGATATGAACGAAACTACTACTGTAACATCCTTAATATATGCTAAAAGCCTGTTTAATGTTCATCTTTCCCCCCAGATTTACCACAAGCACCTACAAACGGATCCTGCTCAGACAGCTGCTGTGTGAACTCCGAGAATTCTTGCAATCCTGAGGGTTGTTTCTGTGACAACTTGTGTGTTGATTTTGGTGACTGTTGTGACGACTACAATGATGTGTGTTCCTACCAACGGAATGGAACTGCACAGCCTTCAACACAGTTTACTCCCCCATCGCTGATTTTCAATGGTAATTGGCTTTCAATATTTGATCATCGTGGTCCTTAACCCTATTTCTAATCTTTACAGTTGATGTAACATTTCTGAGTAATTGTATAGGAGACAAAACTGAAATGACTTTGTTTTATACTCGGCTATGCAATCTACCATTGTAAATTGTATTAATTTGTTGCCAGTAGGATGTATTCTGGGGACTGCTGTACCGATTCATGATTTGTGCCAGATTAATTGAACGAATTTTAGGTTGGACAAATCCTCCACCTCCACTTCTCAGCAAAGTGTAACCCAATTATATTGAGATCAATTCTTTAAAGAACAATTAATTTGAACAATTTAAAATGTCTGACAGACATGAGCGCTATACAAGAACCCACTATTATTATTATTATCATTTTTATTATTATCATAATCATTATTTGTATAGGTAAATATATATCCGCATGTCATAAAATCGTGTGAGCGAACCATATTATGAAATAAGATCCTAGTTTTGTCTTTCTTTAGATTATCCGTTTTGTTCTACGAACTATTATGCCCTTCTATTTGAGAACAGGAAAGTCCGATGCATTCTATGCAGGAATTATGATATATTAATTTGCTTTCCAGGATGTTTCCTTTGGTCTTACAAAAGCATAATTTAAAAAATGTTTTCTCTCTTTTATCTGCCAATCTTATATCCCCCTTTTATCTGCGATAGTTACTATTCATTTGGAAAGTGGTGATACGACAGAAATAACATCACCAAACTATCCTGACCATTACTACAATGATGCTTCGATATTCTGGGCGGTCTCTGCTCCATCGGGGTATGGCCTGAAGGTGCACTTCTCAGATTTCAGCCTGGAGGAGAGTTACGATTACCTGATTGTTAACGAAGGTCTCACCCCTCATTTCGAGGAGAGTTTAGAGTTGGCCCGCCTAACAGGCACGCGGGTTCCAGGGAACGCGACATCTCATGGACCTTACGTATGGCTCAGGTTCACTAGCGATGGTAGTGTGACCGATCGAGGGTTCAGATTGATCCTGGGTGTCGTGGATATATCAGGTACACGAATGCCCATATTGCTTCTAATGGAGTAATTTTTTCAGTCACACACGCATACCGAAAACCGATAAAAATGTCGGGTAATTTGATTAAGAACAGGAGAACGAAATCGAGGCTGTGTCTCCAGCACATGCAATATTCAATGATGGAATCATACTTTTCTATCACTCACTGAGTATGTGGGTGTTTCGTTTCTTTTGTTTGTTTTATGGATGTGTGTTTTGTGACTCTAGAATCCTCAGTTTCAATGAAATTATAATTTCTCGACATTAAACTGAATCAATTATCCAACGCTAGTAAGACCAAATGAAATCATGATTTTAACGCATTTTTGTCATTAAAACTGATGATGGCGGAGAATCGATTAAACACGTACACTTACGTAGTATCTTTATTCCTCTCCTGAATATTTTTGTGAAAACATAAAATAAATATATCTATAATATGTAAATGATATGAACGAAACTACTACTGTAACGTCCTTAATATATGCTAAAAGCCTGTTTAATGTTCATCTTTCCCCCCAGATTTACCACAAGCACCTACAAACGGATCCTGCTCAGACAGCTGCTGTGTGAACTCCGAGAATTCTTGCAATCCTGAGGGTTGTTTCTGTGACAACTTGTGTGTTCATTTTGGTGACTGTTGTGACGACTACAATGATGTGTGTTCCTACCAACGGAATGGAACTGCACAGCCTTCAACACAGTTTACTCCCCCATCGCTGATTTTCAATGGTAATTGGCTTTCAATATTTGATCATCGTGGTCCTTAACCCTATTTCTAATCTTTACAGTTGATGTAACATTTCTGAGTAATTGTATAGGAGACAAAACTGAAATGACTTTGTTTTATACTCGGCTATGCAATCTACCATTGTAAATTGTATTAATTTGTTGCCAGTAGGATGTATTCTGGGGACTGCTGTACCGATTCATGATTTGTGCCAGATTAATTGAACGAATTTTAGGTTGGACAAATCCTCCACCTCCACTTCTCAGCAAAGTGTAACCCAATTATATTGAGATCAATTCTTTTAAAGAACAATTAATTTGAACAATTTAAAATGTCTGACAGACATGAGCGCTATACAAGAACCCACTATTATTATTATTATTATCATTTTTATTATTATCATAATCATTATTTGTATAGGTAAATATATATCCGCATGTCATAAAATCGTGTGAGCGAACCATATTATGAAATAAGATCCTAGTTTTGTCTTTCTTTAGATTATCCGTTTTGTTCTACGAACTATTATGCCCTTCTATTTGAGAACAGGAAAGTCCGATGCATTCTATGCAGGAATTATGATATATTAATTTGCTTTCCAGGATGTTTCCTTTGGTCTTACAAAAGCATAATTTAAAAATGTTTCTCTCTTTTATCTGCCAATCTTATATCCCCCTTTTATCTGCGATAGTTACTATTCATTTGAAAAGTGGTGATACGACAGAAATAACATCACCAAACTATCCTGACCATTACTACAATGATGCTTCGATATTCTGGGCGGTCTCTGCTCCATCGGGGTATGGCCTGAAGGTGCACTTCTCAGATTTCAGCCTGGAGGAGAGTTACGATTACCTGATTGTTAACGAAGGTCTCACCCTCATTTCGAGGAGAGTTTAGAGTTGGCCCGCCTAACAGGCACGCGGGTTCCAGGGAACGCGACATCTCATGGACCTTACGTATGGCTCAGGTTCACTAGCGATGGTAGTGTGACCGATCGAGGGTTCAGATTGATCCTGGGTGTCGTGGATATATCAGGTACACGAATGCCCATATTGCTTCTAATGGAGTAATTTTTTCAGTCATACACGCATACCGAAAACCGATAAAAATGTCGGGTAATTTGATTAAGAACAGGAGAACGAAATCGAGGCTGTGTCTCCAGCACATGCAATATTCAATGATGGAATCATACTTTTCTATCACTCACTGAGTATGTGGGTGTTTCGTTTCTTTGTTTGTTTTATGGATGTGTGTTTTGTGACTCTAGAATCCTCAGTTTCAATGAAATTATAATTTCTCGACATTAAACTGAATCAATTATCCAACGCTAGTAAGACCAAATGAAATCATGATTTTAACGCATTTTTGTCATTAAAACTGATGATGGCGGAGAATCGATTAAACACGTACACTTACGTAGTATCTTTATTCCTCTCCTGAATATTTTTGTGAAAACATAAAATAAATATATCTATAATATGTAAATGATATGAACGAAACTACTACTGTAACGTCCTTAATATATGCTAAAAGCCTGTTTAATGTTCATCTTTCCAGATTTACCACAAGCACCTACAAACGGATCCTGCTCAGACAGCTGCTGTGTGAACTCCGAGAATTCTTGCAATCCTGAGGGTTGTTTCTGTGACAACTTGTGTGTTCATTTTGGTGACTGTTGTGACGACTACAATGATGTGTGTTCCTACCAACGGAATGGAACTGCACAGCCTTCAACACAGTTTACTCCCCCATCGCTGATTTTCAATGGTAATTGGCTTTCAATATTTGATCATCGTGGTCCTTAACCCTATTTCTAATCTTTACAGTTGATGTAACATTTCTGAGTAATTGTATAGGAGACAAAACTGAAATGACTTTGTTTTATACTCGGCTATGCAATCTACCATTGTAAATTGTATTAATTTGTTGCCAGTAGGATGTATTCTGGGGACTGCTGTACCGATTCATGATTTGTGCCAGATTAATTGAACGAATTTTAGGTTGGACAAATCCTCCACCTCCACTTCTCAGCAAAGTGTAACCCAATTATATTGAGATCAATTCTTTTAAAGAACAATTAATTTGAACAATTTAAAATGTCTGACAGACATGAGCGCTATACAAGAACCCACTATTATTATTATTATTATCATTTTATTATTATCATAATCATTATTTGTATAGGTAAATATATATCCGCATGTCATAAAATCGTGTGAGCGAACCATATTATGAAATAAGATCCTAGTTTTGTCTTTCTTTAGATTATCCGTTTTGTTCTACGAACTATTATGCCCTTCTATTTGAGAACAGGAAAGTCCGATGCATTCTATGCAGGAATTATGATATATTAATTTGCTTTCCAGGATGTTTCCTTTGGTCTTACAAAAGCATAATTTAAAAAATGTTTTCTCTCTTTTATCTGCCAATCTTATATCCCCTTTATCTGCGATAGTTACTATTCATTTGAAAAGTGGTGATACGACAGAAATAACATCACCAAACTATCCTGACCATTACTACAATGATGCTTCGATATTCTGGGCGGTCTCTGCTCCATCGGGGTATGGCCTGAAGGTGCACTTCTCAGATTTCAGCCTGGAGGAGAGTTACGATTACCTGATTGTTAACGAAGGTCTCACCCTCATTTCGAGGAGAGTTTAGAGTTGGCCCGCCTAACAGGCACGCGGGTTCCAGGGAACGCGACATCTCATGGACCTTACGTATGGCTCAGGTTCACTAGCGATGGTAGTGTGACCGATCGAGGGTTCAGATTGATCCTGGGTGTCGTGGATATATCAGGTACACGAATGCCCATATTGCTTCTAATGGAGTAATTTTTTCAGTCACACACGCATACCGAAAACCGATAAAAATGTCGGGTAATTTGATTAAGAACAGGAGAACGAAATCGAGGCTGTGTCTCCAGCACATGCAATATTCAATGATGGAATCATACTTTTCTATCACTCACTGAGTATGTGGGTGTTTCGTTTCTTTGTTTGTTTTATGGATGTGTGTTTTGTGACTCTAGAATCCTCAGTTTCAATGAAATTATAATTTCTCGACATTAAACTGAATCAATTATCCAACGCTAGTAAGACCAAATGAAATCATGATTTTAACGCATTTTTGTCATTAAAACTGATGATGGCGGAGAATCGATTAAACACGTACACTTACGTAGTATCTTTATTCCTCTCCTGAATATTTTTGTGAAAACATAAAATAAATATATCTATAATATGTAAATGATATGAACGAAACTACTACTGTAACGTCCTTAATATATGCTAAAAGCCTGTTTAATGTTCATCTTTCCCCCCAGATTTACCACAAGCACCTACAAACGGATCCTGCTCAGACAGCTGCTGTGTGAACTCCGAGAATTCTTGCAATCCTGAGGGTTGTTTCTGTGACAACTTGTGTGTTCATTTTGGTGACTGTTGTGACGACTACAATGATGTGTGTTCCTACCAACGGAATGGAACTGCACAGCCTTCAACACAGTTTACTCCCCCATCGCTGATTTTCAATGGTAATTGGCTTTCAATATTTGATCATCGTGGTCCTTAACCCTATTTCTAATCTTTACAGTTGATGTAACATTTCTGAGTAATTGTATAGGAGACAAAACTGAAATGACTTTGTTTTATACTCGGCTATGCAATCTACCATTGTAAATTGTATTAATTTGTTGCCAGTAGGATGTATTCTGGGGACTGCTGTACCGATTCATGATTTGTGCCAGATTAATTGAACGAATTTTAGGTTGGACAAATCCTCCACCTCCACTTCTCAGCAAAGTGTAACCCAATTATATTGAGATCAATTCTTTTAAAGAACAATTAATTTGAACAATTTAAAATGTCTGACAGACATGAGCGCTATACAAGAACCCACTATTATTATTATTATTATCATTTTTATTATTATCATAATCATTATTTGTATAGGTAAATATATATCCGCATGTCATAAAATCGTGTGAGCGAACCATATTATGAAATAAGATCCTAGTTTTGTCTTTCTTTAGATTATCCGTTTTGTTCTACGAACTATTATGCCCTTCTATTTGAGAACAGGAAAGTCCGATGCATTCTATGCAGGAATTATGATATATTAATTTGCTTTCCAGGATGTTTCCTTTGGTCTTACAAAAGCATAATTTAAAAATGTTTTCTCTCTTTTATCTGCCAATCTTATATCCCCCTTTTATCTGCGATAGTTACTATTCATTTGAAAAGTGGTGATACGACAGAAATAACATCACCAAACTATCCTGACCATTACTACAATGATGCTTCGATATTCTGGGCGGTCTCTGCTCCATCGGGGTATGGCCTGAAGGTGCACTTCTCAGATTTCAGCCTGGAGGAGAGTTACGATTACCTGATTGTTAACGAAGGTCTCACCCCTCATTTCGAGGAGAGTTTAGAGTTGGCCCGCCTAACAGGCACGCGGGTTCCAGGGAACGCGACATCTCATGGACCTTACGTATGGCTCAGGTTCACTAGCGATGGTAGTGTGACCGATCGAGGGTTCAGATTGATCCTGGGTGTCGTGGATATATCAGGTACACGAATGCCCATATTGCTTCTAATGGAGTAATTTTTTCAGTCACACGCATACCGAAAACCGATAAAAATGTCGGGTAATTTGATTAAGAACAGGAGAACGAAATCGAGGCTGTGTCTCCAGCACATGCAATATTCAATGATGGAATCATACTTTTCTATCACTCACTGAGTATGTGGGTGTTTCGTTTCTTTTGTTTGTTTTATGGATGTGTGTTCTGTGACTCTAGAATCCTCAGTTTCAATGAAATTATAATTTCTCGACATTAAACTGAATCAATTATCCAACGCTAGTAAGACCAAATGAAATCATGATTTTAACGCATTTTTGTCATTAAAACTGATGATGGCGGAGAATCGATTAAACACGTACACTTACGTAGTATCTTTATTCCTCTCCTGAATATTTTGTGAAAACATAAAATAAATATATCTATAATATGTAAATGATATGAACGAAACTACTACTGTAACGTCCTTAATATATGCTAAAAGCCTGTTTAATGTTCATCTTTCCCCCCAGATTTACCACAAGCACCTACAAACGGATCCTGCTCAGACAGCTGCTGTGTGAACTCCGAGAATTCTTGCAATCCTGAGGGTTGTTTCTGTGACAACTTGTGTGTTCATTTTGGTGACTGTTGTGACGACTACAATGATGTGTGTTCCTACCAACGGAATGGAACTGCACAGCCTTCAACACAGTTTACTCCCCCATCGCTGATTTTCAATGGTAATTGGCTTTCAATATTTGATCATCGTGGTCCTTAACCCTATTTCTAATCTTTACAGTTGATGTAACATTTCTGAGTAATTGTATAGGAGACAAAACTGAAATGACTTTGTTTTATACTCGGCTATGCAATCTACCATTGTAAATTGTATTAATTTGTTGCCAGTAGGATGTATTCTGGGGACTGCTGTACCGATTCATGATTTGTGCCAGATTAATTGAACGAATTTTAGGTTGGACAAATCCTCCACCTCCACTTCTCAGCAAAGTGTAACCCAATTATATTGAGATCAATTCTTTTAAAGAACAATTAATTTGAACAATTTAAAATGTCTGACAGACATGAGCGCTATACAAGAACCCACTATTATTATTATTATTATCATTTTTATTATTATCATAATCATTATTTGTATAGGTAAATATATATCCGCATGTCATAAAATCGTGTGAGCGAACCATATTATGAAATAAGATCCTAGTTTTGTCTTTCTTTAGATTATCCGTTTTGTTCTACGAACTATTATGCCCTTCTATTTGAGAACAGGAAAGTCCGATGCATTCTATGCAGGAATTATGATATATTAATTTGCTTTCCAGGATGTTTCCTTTGGTCTTACAAAAGCATAATTTAAAAATGTTTTCTCTCTTTTATCTGCCAATCTTATATCCCCCTTTTATCTGCGATAGTTACTATTCATTTGAAAAGTGGTGATACGACAGAAATAACATCACCAAACTATCCTGACCATTACTACAATGATGCTTCGATATTCTGGGCGGTCTCTGCTCCATCGGGGTATGGCCTGAAGGTGCACTTCTCAGATTTCAGCCTGGAGGAGAGTTACGATTACCTGATTGTTAACGAAGGTCTCACCCTCATTTCGAGGAGAGTTTAGAGTTGGCCCGCCTAACAGGCACGCGGGTTCCAGGGAACGCGACATCTCATGGACCTTACGTATGGCTCAGGTTCACTAGCGATGGTAGTGTGACCGATCGAGGGTTCAGATTGATCCTGGGTGTCGTGGATATATCAGGTACACGAATGCCCATATTGCTTCTAATGGAGTAATTTTTTCAGTCACACACGCATACCGAAAACCGATAAAAATGTCGGGTAATTTGATTAAGAACAGGAGAACGAAATCGAGGCTGTGTCTCCAGCACATGCAATATTCAATGATGGAATCATACTTTTCTATCACTCACTGAGTATGTGGGTGTTTCGTTTCTTTTGTTTGTTTTATGGATGTGTGTTTTGTGACTCTAGAATCCTCAGTTTCAATGAAATTATAATTTCTCGACATTAAACTGAATCAATTATCCAACGCTAGTAAGACCAAATGAAATCATGATTTTAACGCATTTTTGTCATTAAAACTGATGATGGCGGAGAATCGATTAAACACGTACACTTACGTAGTATCTTTATTCCTCTCCTGAATATTTTTGTGAAAACATAAAATAAATATATCTATAATATGTAAATGATATGAACGAAACTACTACTGTAACGTCCTTAATATATGCTAAAAGCCTGTTTAATGTTCATCTTTCCCCCCAGATTTACCACAAGCACCTACAAACGGATCCTGCTCAGACAGCTGCTGTGTGAACTCCGAGAATTCTTGCAATCCTGAGGGTTGTTTCTGTGACAACTTGTGTGTTCATTTTGGTGACTGTTGTGACGACTACAATGATGTGTGTTCCTACCAACGGAATGGAACTGCACAGCCTTCAACACAGTTTACTCCCCCATCGCTGATTTTCAATGGTAATTGGCTTTCAATATTTGATCATCGTGGTCCTTAACCCTATTTCTAATCTTTACAGTTGATGTAACATTTCTGAGTAATTGTATAGGAGACAAAACTGAAATGACTTTGTTTTATACTCGGCTATGCAATCTACCATTGTAAATTGTATTAATTTGTTGCCAGTAGGATGTATTCTGGGGACTGCTGTACCGATTCATGATTTGTGCCAGATTAATTGAACGAATTTTAGGTTGGACAAATCCTCCACCTCCACTTCTCAGCAAAGTGTAACCCAATTATATTGAGATCAATTCTTTTAAAGAACAATTAATTTGAACAATTTAAAATGTCTGACAGACATGAGCGCTATACAAGAACCCACTATTATTATTATTATTATCATTTTTATTATTATCATAATCATTATTTGTATAGGTAAATATATATCCGCATGTCATAAAATCGTGTGAGCGAACCATATTATGAAATAAGATCCTAGTTTTGTCTTTCTTTAGATTATCCGTTTTGTTCTACGAACTATTATGCCCTTCTATTTGAGAACAGGAAAGTCCGATGCATTCTATGCAGGAATTATGATATATTAATTTGCTTTCCAGGATGTTTCCTTTGGTCTTACAAAAGCATAATTTAAAAATGTTTTCTCTCTTTTATCTGCCAATCTTATATCCCCCTTTTATCTGCGATAGTTACTATTCATTTGAAAAGTGGTGATACGACAGAAATAACATCACCAAACTATCCTGACCATTACTACAATGATGCTTCGATATTCTGGGCGGTCTCTGCTCCATCGGGGTATGGCCTGAAGGTGCACTTCTCAGATTTCAGCCTGGAGGAGAGTTACGATTACCTGATTGTTAACGAAGGTCTCACCCTCATTTCGAGGAGAGTTTAGAGTTGGCCCGCCTAACAGGCACGCGGGTTCCAGGGAACGCGACATCTCATGGACCTTACGTATGGCTCAGGTTCACTAGCGATGGTAGTGTGACCGATCGAGGGTTCAGATTGATCCTGGGTGTCGTGGATATATCAGGTACACGAATGCCCATATTGCTTCTAATGGAGTAATTTTTTCAGTCATACACGCATACCGAAAACCGATAAAAATGTCGGGTAATTTGATTAAGAACAGGAGAACGAAATCGAGGCTGTGTCTCCAGCACATGCAATATTCAATGATGGAATCATACTTTTCTATCACTCACTGAGTATGTGGGTGTTTCGTTTCTTTTGTTTGTTTTATGGATGTGTGTTTTGTGACTCTAGAATCCTCAGTTTCAATGAAATTATAATTTCTCGACATTAAACTGAATCAATTATCCAACGCTAGTAAGACCAAATGAAATCATGATTTTAACGCATTTTTGTCATTAAAACTGATGATGGCGGAGAATCGATTAAACACGTACACTTACGTAGTATCTTTATTCCTCTCCTGAATATTTTTGTGAAAACATAAAATAAATATATCTATAATATGTAAATGATATGAACGAAACTACTACTGTAACGTCCTTAATATATGCTAAAAGCCTGTTTAATGTTCATCTTTCCCCCCAGATTTACCACAAGCACCTACAAACGGATCCTGCTCAGACAGCTGCTGTGTGAACTCCGAGAATTCTTGCAATCCTGAGGGTTGTTTCTGTGACAACTTGTGTGTTCATTTTGGTGACTGTTGTGACGACTACAATGATGTGTGTTCCTACCAACGGAATGGAACTGCACAGCCTTCAACACAGTTTACTCCCCCATCGCTGATTTTCAATGGTAATTGGCTTTCAATATTTGATCATCGTGGTCCTTAACCCTATTTCTAATCTTTACAGTTGATGTAACATTTCTGAGTAATTGTATAGGAGACAAAACTGAAATGACTTTGTTTTATACTCGGCTATGCAATCTACCATTGTAAATTGTATTAATTTGTTGCCAGTAGGATGTATTCTGGGGACTGCTGTACCGATTCATGATTTGTGCCAGATTAATTGAACGAATTTTAGGTTGGACAAATCCTCCACCTCCACTTCTCAGCAAAGTGTAACCCAATTATATTGAGATCAATTCTTTTAAAGAACAATTAATTTGAACAATTTAAAATGTCTGACAGACATGAGCGCTATACAAGAACCCACTATTATTATTATTATTATCATTTTTATTATTATCATAATCATTATTTGTATAGGTAAATATATATCCGCATGTCATAAAATCGTGTGAGCGAACCATATTATGAAATAAGATCCTAGTTTTGTCTTTCTTTAGATTATCCGTTTTGTTCTACGAACTATTATGCCCTTCTATTTGAGAACAGGAAAGTCCGATGCATTCTATGCAGGAATTATGATATATTAATTTGCTTTCCAGGATGTTTCCTTTGGTCTTACAAAAGCATAATTTAAAAATGTTTTCTCTCTTTTATCTGCCAATCTTATATCCCCCTTTTATCTGCGATAGTTACTATTCATTTGAAAAGTGGTGATACGACAGAAATAACATCACCAAACTATCCTGACCATTACTACAATGATGCTTCGATATTCTGGGCGGTCTCTGCTCCATCGGGGTATGGCCTGAAGGTGCACTTCTCAGATTTCAGCCTGGAGGAGAGTTACGATTACCTGATTGTTAACGAAGGTCTCACCCTCATTTCGAGGAGAGTTTAGAGTTGGCCCGCCTAACAGGCACGCGGGTTCCAGGGAACGCGACATCTCATGGACCTTACGTATGGCTCAGGTTCACTAGCGATGGTAGTGTGACCGATCGAGGGTTCAGATTGATCCTGGGTGTCGTGGATATATCAGGTACACGAATGCCCATATTGCTTCTAATGGAGTAATTTTTTCAGTCACACACGCATACCGAAAACCGATAAAAATGTCGGGTAATTTGATTAAGAACAGGAGAACGAAATCGAGGCTGTGTCTCCAGCACATGCAATATTCAATGATGGAATCATACTTTTCTATCACTCACTGAGTATGTGGGTGTTTCGTTTCTTTTGTTTGTTTTATGGATGTGTGTTCTGTGACTCTAGAATCCTCAGTTTCAATGAAATTATAATTTCTCGACATTAAACTGAATCAATTATCCAACGCTAGTAAGACCAAATGAAATCATGATTTTAACGCATTTTTGTCATTAAAACTGATGATGGCGGAGAATCGATTAAACACGTACACTTACGTAGTATCTTTATTCCTCTCCTGAATATTTTTGTGTAATCATAAAATAAATATATCTATAATATGTAAATGATATGAACGAAACTACTACTGTAACATCCTTAATATAATTATGCTAAAAACCTGTTTAATGTTCATCTTTCCCCCCAGATATACCACAAGCACCTACAAACGGATCCTGCTCAGACAGCTGCTGTGTGAACTCGGAGAATTCTTGCGATCCTGAGGGTTGTTTCTGTGACAACTTGTGTGTTCATTTTGGTGACTGTTGTGACGACTACAATGATGTGTGTTCCTACCAACGGAATGGAACTGCACAGCCTCCAACACAGTTTACTCCCCCATCGCTGATTTTCAATGGTAATTGGCTTTCAATATTTGATCATCGTGGTCCTTAACCCTATTTCTAATCTTTACAGTTGATGTAACATTTCTGAGTAATTGTATAGGAGACAAAACTGAAATGACTTTGTTTTATACTCGGCTATGCAATCTACCATTGTAAATTGTATTAATTTGTTGCCAGTAGGATGTATTCTGGGGACTGCTGTACCGATTCATGATTTGTGCCAGATTAATTGAACGAATTTTAGGTTGGACAAATCCTCCACCTCCACTTCTCAGCAAAGTGTAACCCAATTATATTGACATCAATTCTTTTAAAGAACAATTAATTTGAACAATTTAAAATGTCTGACAGACATGAGCGCTATACAAGAACCCACTATTATTATTGTTATTATCATTTTTATTATTATCATTATCATTATTTGTATAGGTAAATATATATCCGCATGTCATAAAATCGTGTGAGCGAACCATATTATGAAATAAGATCCTAGTTTTGTCTTTCTTTAGATTATCCGTTTTGTTCTACGAACTATTATGCCCTTCTATTTGAGAACAGGAAAGTCCGATGCATTCTATCCAGAAATTATGATATATTAATTTGCTTTCCAGGATGTTTCCATTGGTCTTACAAAAGGATAATTAAAAATGTTTTCTCTCTTTTATCTGCGAATCTTATATCTACTTTTTATCTGCGATAGTTACTATTCATTTGGAAAGTGGTGATACGACAGAAATAACATCACCAAACTATCCTGACCATTACTACAATGATGCTTCGATATTCTGGGCGGTCTTTGCTCCATTGGGGTATGGCCTGAGGGTGCACTTCTCAGATTTCAGCCTGGAGAAGAGTTACGATTACCTGATTGTTAACGAAGGTGTCACCCCTCATTTCGAGGAGAGTGTAGAGTTTGCCCGCCTAACAGGCACGTGGGTTCCAGGGAACGCGACATCTCATGGACCTTACGTCTGGCTCAGGTTCACTAGTGATGGTAGTGTGACCGATCGAGGGTTCAGATTGAACTTGGGTGTCGTGGATATATCAGGTACACAAATTACCATATTGCTTCCAATGGAGTAATGCTTTCAGTCACACATGCATACCGAAAACCGATATAAAAATGTCGGGTAATCTGATTAAGAACAGGAGAACGAAATCGAGGCTGTGTCTTCAGCACCCTGTGTCGGGGTGTGTTATCACAATATATTACAATTATTTTAATAAGAATAATCGGTAGTTGGCCGAGAACTGGTAGAATTTCAAATGGTTGTATTGAATACGTTTCCCGCCTGGGGCATCCGATAATACGTGGAAGTGTCGTGGTCTAGTGGATGAGTTTCCGGACTATGAAACACAAGGTCATTGGTTAGAATCCCTGACGCGGTACTAATGTACTATTGCAAGGCTTTAATATACATATGCAACTCTCCACCCAGGCGATGTAACTTGGTACCCGGTAGGAAGAAAGTCCTTGAGAATCACAGCGCCTCGTCAGGGTATCTCCGCTAAAGCCGGTGTAATATTATGACAGCCCTCTGATTGAAACATTTCTATTAAGCGCTTACTAAATGCAATTTTTTTCATGAATATTTTCTTTATCCTTAATATTTCAAATAATTATTGTTATTTTTCGTATTATCATTATTACGCCTTTTTTTGGCATTGAGATCCTTTACAACTGAACATTTTTTTTTAAAACATAAAATAAATATAACTATAACATGTAAATGATATGAACGAAAGTACTACTGTAACATCCTTAATATCTGCTAACAGCCTGTTTAATGTTCATCTTTCCCCCCAGGTATACCACCAGCACCTATAAATGGATCCTGCTCAGACAGCTGCTGTGTGAACTCCCAGAATTCTTGCTATCCTGATGGTTGCTTCTGTGACAACGTGTGTGTTGATTTTGGTGACTGTTGTGACGACTACAATGATGTGTGTTCCTACCAACGGAATGGAACTGCACAGCCTCCAACACAGTTTACCCGCCCCTCGTTGAGTTTCAATGGTAATTGGCTTTCAATTTTTGATCATCGTCATCACCCTAATTCTGATATTTACAGCTGATTTAACATTTCTGAGTAATTGTATAGGAGACAAAACTGAAATGACGCATTTTTATACTCGGCTTGCAATCTACTATCGTAAATTGTATTCATTTGTTGCCAGTAGGATCTATTTTAGGGACTGTTGTACCAATTCATGATTTGTGTCTTATTAATTGAACGAATGTTAGGTTGGACAAATCCTCCACCTCCACTTCTCAGCAAAGTGTATCACAATTCTATTGAGATCAATTCTTTTAAAGAACAATTAATTTGGAAAATTTAAATAATGGTTCAGTTGCAAAATTGGCAATGTCCAACACTAATTTAGAATATATCAGTAACTTAAAGATGGACATTTCAAGTCTTGAATTTTTGATCTAACGCTGATAATTGTTGTTCTTGTATAATGTACTAATTTTAATCAATAATTAACAGCTGTTGGGTCTTATTCATGAATTTTTCAGTTAAATTTTGCATTATGTAAAAGGAGGATACTTTCTTTGTATCTTTACCAGTTTCATCAAGTGCCACAACTCCAACCACTCCTCCACCACTATTTTCGTGTACAAATTTGCATTTTTTTAATGTCGGTTGTTCATAATTTTCATTCACACTTTCATTTAAAGGGATTGGGTAACTTTGTCTCAGATTCTGAAACAAAATCCTTGATTTAGCTCATGCTGCAATGATAATTATAAACCTTTAGGTCAGTAAGGAAACCCATGACTTTTACAAGCTGATCGCCTGTCTGATTATCAAGATATTTATGATTGGAAATCGAAATCAAATTTTGCGTTTTCCTAACGTTTTTCATAACACTACAGTCTAATGGGATAATGAGTATGGTAAAACCGGTCACTCAAAGATTTTTACTTTTTTGAGGCAATTCATGATCATTTTGAAGCGCAATTTTTTCAGCGCTTCATTATTACTCCATATCACAGACACTGATAACACGTAAGGCCATGCATCTCAGTTTTAACAATGTTAAACGATGCCTTTAACATCCATCGTTAATCCACATGTTGCGATTTAGTGGGATCTTTTTGACCTTTTAATAATGACCGTTTCATGAAACAATGACCAGTATATAATAATTCAAATACTGAACTTCTACGTATTTATACCTGTATAATACTCAGTTATCTAACAATTATAATACATGTAGACTTAATGAACAATAGACATATCGTCTACAATAGGAATGATTGCTTCATCTTCCTCATCGTTATCTTGACTTTGTCTCCCTCTTCATCTACCACAGGAATGGATACTACGTCATCGTCTACAACTACAATGGATAGTACAGCCACTCCACCAGAACTCCATTTCCCATCTACCGCAGGAATGATGACTTCATCTGACTCTTCATCTACAGCTGGAATGATAACTTTATCTGACACGTCATCTTCATTAGAAATGATGACTGCGTCTGACACGTCATATTCAATGGGAATGATGACTGCGTCTGATACGTCATATTCAATGGGAATGATGACTGCGTCTGACACGTCATTTTCAATGGGAATGATGACTGCGTCTGACACATCATCTTCAATGGGAATGATGAGTGCGTCTGACACGTCATTTTCAATGGGAATGATAACTTCGCCCGACTCTTCATCCGCCGTAGGAATGATGTCTTCATCTGACGTATCATCTTCAATGGGAATGATGACTTCGTCTGACACTTCATCTACACCTGAATTAATATCTTCTTCTGACTCTCCATCTACCGCAGGAATCATAACTTCATCTGAACCTTCATTTACCATAGGAATGATGACTACATCGGACTCTTCATCTACAGCTGGAATGATAACTAAATCTGACACGCCATCTTCATTAGAAATGATGACTGCGTCTGACACGTCATATTCGATGACTGCGTCTGACATGTCATATTCAATGGGAATGATGACTGCGTCTGACACGTCATTTTCAATGGGAATAATGACTGCGTCTGACACGTCATTTCCAATGGGAATGATGACTGCGTCTGACACGTCATTTTCAATGGGAATAATGACTGCGTCTGACACGTCATTTTCAATGGGAATGATAACTTCGCCCGACTCTTCATCCGCCGCAAGAATGATGACTACATCTGACGTTTCATCTTCAAGGGGAATGATGACTTCGTCTGACACTTCATCTACACCTGAATTAATATCTTCTTCTGACTCTCCATCTACCGCAGGAATCATAACTTCATCCGACTTTTCATCTACCGTACAAATGATGGCTTCATCTGACTCTTCATCTTCAATGGGAATGATGACTTCATCTGACGATTCATCTACCGTAGTAATGGTGACTTCTTCTGATACATCATCTTCGTTGGAAATGATGAATCTGTCTGACTTTACATCTACCGTAGAAATGATGACTTCATCTGTAACTTCATCTACACCTGAATTGATGACTTCTTCTGACTCTTCAACTACCGCAGGAATGATGACTTCATATGACTCTTCATCTGCCGTAGGAATGATGAGTTCATCTGACACTTCATCTACCGTAGGAATGATGACTTCATCTGACACGTCATCTTCAATGAGAATGATGACTTCATCTGACTCGTCATCTACCGTAGGAATGATGGCTTCTTCTGACACATCATCTTCGTTGGAAATGATGACTGTGTCTGACTTTATATCTACCTTAGGAATGACGTCTTCATCTACCGTAGAAATGGTGACTTCATCTGACACTTTATCTTCTATCGGAATGATGACGTCATCTGACACGTCATCTTCAATGGGAATGATGACTTCATCTGACTCGTCATCTACCGTGGGAATGATGACCTCATCTGACTCTTCATCTTCAATGGGAATGATGACTTCATCTGACGATTCATCTACCGTAGTAATGGTGACTTCTTCTGATACATCATCTTCGTTGGAAATGATGAATCTCTCTGACTTTACATCTACCGTAGAAATGATGACTTCATCTGTAACTTCATCTACACCTGAATTGATGGCTTCTTCTGACTCTTCAACTACCGCAGGAATGATGACTTCATATGACTCTTCATCTGCCGTAGGAATGATGAGTTCATCTGACACTTCATCTACCGTAGGAATAATGACTTCATCTGACACGTCATCTTCAATGAGAATGATGACTTCATCTGACTCGTCATCTACCGTAGGAATGATGGCTTCTTCTGACACATCATCTTCGTTGGAAATGATGACTGTGTCTGACTTTACATCTACCTTAGGAATGACGTCTTCATCTACCGTAGAAATGGTGACTTCATCTGACACTTTATCTTCTATCGGAATGATGACGTCATCTGACACGTCATCTTCAATGAGAATGATGACTTCATCTGACTCGTCATCTACCGTAGGAATGATGGCTTCTTCTGACACATCATCTTCGTTGAAAAAGATGACTGTGTCTGACTTTACATCTACCCTAGGAATGACGTCTTCATCTACCGTAGAAATGGTGACTTCATCTGACACCTTATCTTCTATCGGAATGATGACTTCATCTGACACGTCATCTTCAATGGGAATGATGACTTCATCTGACTCGTCATCTACCGTAGGAATGATGACTTCATCTGACTCTTCATCTTCAATGGGAATGATGTCCTCGTCTGACACGTCATCTTCAATGGGAATGATGACTTCATCTGACTCGTCATCTACCGTAGGAATGATGACTTCTTCTGACACATCATCTTTGTTGGAAATGATGACTGTGTCTGAATCTCCAACTACCTTAGGAATGATGACGTCATCTGACATCTCATCAACCGTAGCAATGATGACTCCATCCCCCTCTGCAACTACAGCGGGAAT
Source organism: Mesocentrotus franciscanus (assembly GCA_037976565.1). NCBI lineage: Eukaryota > Metazoa > Echinodermata > Echinoidea > Camarodonta > Strongylocentrotidae > Mesocentrotus > Mesocentrotus franciscanus. Next base: position 7,085,582 of record CP137684.1, read on the forward strand.
GATGACTTCATCTGACTTATCGTCTACCGTAGGAATGATTTCATTTTCCTCATCATCGATAGCGGAAATCTTGACTTCGTCTCCCTCTTCATCTACCGTCGGAACGGTTACTTCGGCAGCGACTACACCTACAATGGAAAGTACGACCCCGACGCCCATGGTTCCAACAACAACTCCAACCACTCCTCCACCAGAACTCTATTTCCCATATAGAGATTTTACCCAGGAAACAATTTTCAAGACAGCTGCACTCGATTTCATAACTGTGGAAATATTAACTGGAATACCTATAGGCGAGAATTCGTTGTACTTCTTCCTGACGGTAAGCTTAACGTCTCATTCCTTTTCAATCAAGCCTCGTTCAAATATGGAGCGGTATGTGATAATGCATGCAAAGTGTAATGTGCGCTTCAAACATCTGTATGATATGACACATGGCTAAGTTAATTCCCGTGTGACCATTGTTGTCATTCCTTTACACGTAAAAAAGGAGAATATATATATATATATATATGTATATTGTTTTGTTTAACGCGGCAATTTCTATTGATCGGGTTTACCACGCCAAATCTAAACGAGCCTTTACTTAGTAATGTAAATACGTTATGTTGATCGCTGTGTATGTACAGATAACAGGATTCGAAGAAAAAATATTTAAACAAAGTTAGTATGTGAGCAAATATGAAATGTCATGAAAATATCATTGATTATAATCATGATTTTCAAGGCTTCATCTTGTCTATCAAAAATGAGATGGAACGTTTTGACATGTATGCATGTATTTGCATTGCTTAGACAAAAACATATAGTAATTTCGGGGTAGCATTTCTGAGCATGATTAGAATGAATAAGCCATCTCACGAATAGCATAATATTTATTATTATATCCTGCATCAAAAATTTATTGGTTTTTGATTGGTTGAGAGCTCGTCACGTGACCAGAAATATTGCAACTATTTTAATGTTGCTCTGAAAAGGTACAATTTAGGAGTACTATTTGGGAATACTATTTGGGAGTAGAAGTACTATATGAGAGTACTATTTGGGGGTTGACAATTTTATAGATTTTTTTTTTTTTCCAAATTTTTCCCCAAAATTGTATTGTATTGTATTTTTTTTTTTTTTAAAGATAAATTTTTGATGCATGATAAAAAACAAATATACCATGCCTTCTTTTCGAGGTACTGGTTAAAACTATGGGCCTCGGTGACTCCAAAAGTACCATTTGCTTCGGGGCTGCGCCCCTCAGCAAATAGTAATATTGGAGTCATCTCTTGCGCATAGTTGTAACCAGAACCTCTTAAGACAGTGTATATTTGTATAATATTGGATATATGGAACACTAATGAATTCCTATCCTTTAACTTTGAGCTTAGCTTGTCATGAAATCGAGTCTTCATAAAAGCCCCTCTGTACTAGTTTTGCTAAGAGGGGTTATAGGGATTAGCATGGTCACTGGCAGGTGGTTATCTCATCAACTCAGCTCTCAATTAACATAAGAAAGAGAGGATCATAGGGGACCAACGGGGACCAACGGGCACCGCTTAGGCATTGTTTTCTATATAGAGGGAGCAAGTACCTAAAAGTAGTGCAGTGGGGCTTTATACCTTCGGTTTTGCAATTCTTTTTCTTCTTTTATTCGATGGTTGTTTTCAAAGTTTAGGTATAACTCAGACTCAACGCTGACCTGATGTGATTATTAAGGGTATAGACCAGCTGGGAGAGCTCATGTTTAAACAAATTACCCCAAAATACCCACAGATCTTTTAAATATTGAGAAGTTGAACTTTGTGTATTTTAGAATAATCACTGCCAAAAATATATAGGAGCCTGATGAAGAACCTCGGTGCATAAATGAAAGCCAAAATATTGCACTTTATTCCTTTAGCTTCCCTTCATATTGTCCGATTTCTGGTTTATGTTCATTTTTACGTTTTACTCAGATGAGTGCGAGACGTGAAGATGTGCTGCATTTGCTGCTATATTCTTCGATTTTGTAGTACCGACTATCTCTTTCATTTTCGAACTCTTTCCTTTTGAAATTTTTAGGCCACAACAACAGGAATTATCCAGCTTTCCGAGCAACGTCCTACCAGAATGACGCTGACCCAATTCACAAATCCTTCCAGATTCGAGTTAATAGACCTTTACGTATCAGATCCTGCAATTGCCGTGTTTGGGGCACCTGTCGACGCTTCCATTGGCAGCCCGAGTATATATCATAAGGTATGTATGCAGCCCGAGTATATATTATCAGTTATATATGCAGCCCCGAGTATATATCATGAGGAATGTATGTATGCAGCCCGAGTATATATTATCAGGTATGTATGCAGCCCCGAGTATATATCATGAGGAATGTATGTATGCAGCCCGAGTATATATTATCAGTTATATATGCAGCCCCGAGTATATATCATGAGGTATGTATGTTAGCAGCCCGAGTATATATTATCAGTTATATATGCAGCCCGAGTACTATATACTATCAGGTTTGTATGCAGCCCCAGTATATATTATCAGGAATGTATGCAGCCCTAGTATATATTATCAGTTATATATGCAGCCCCGAGTATATATCATGAGGAATGTATGTATGCAGCCCGAGTATATATTATCAGTTATATATGCAGCCCGAGTATATATCATGAGGTATGTATGTTAGCCCGAGTATATATTATCAGTTATATATGCAGCCCCAGTATATATCATGAGGTATGTATGTATGCAGCCCAGTATATATTATCAGGTATGTATGCAGCCCGAGTACTATATACTATCAGGTTTGTATGCAGCCCCAGTATATATTATCAGGAATGTATGCAGCCCTAGTATATATTAGCAGGTATGTATGCAGCTCGAGTATATATTATCAGGTGTGTATGCAGCCCGAGTATATATTAGCAGGTATGTATGCGGCCCGAGTATATATTATCAGGTATGTATGCAGCCCGAGTATATATTATCAGGTGTGTATGTATGCAGCTCGAGTGTATATTAGCAGGTATGTATGCACCTGAGTATATATTATCAGGTATGTATATATGCAGCTTGAGTATATGTCATGAGGTATGTATGCAGCCCTAGTATATATTATCAGGTGTGCATGTATGCAGCCAGTATATATTATCAGGTATGTATGCAGCCCGAGTATATATTATCAGGTATGTATGCAGCCCTAGTATATATTATCAGGTGTGTATGTATGCAGCCCGAGTATATATTATCAGGTATGTATGCAGCCCGAGTATATATTATCAGGTGTGTATGTATGCAGCTCGAGTGTATATTAGCAGGTATGTGTGCACCTGAGTATATATTATCAGGTATGTATATATGCAGCTTGAGTATATATCATGAGGTATGTATGTATGCAGCCCGAGTATATATTATCAGGTATGTATGCAGCCCGAGTACTATATACTATCAGGTTTGTATGCAGCCCCAGTATATATTATCAGGAATGTATGCAGCCCTAGTATATATTAGCAGGTATGTATGCAGCTCGAGTATATATTATCAGGTGTGTATGCAGCCCGAGTATATATTAGCAGGTATGTATGCGGCCCGAGTATATATTATCAGGTATGTATGCAGCCTGAGTATACATCATCAGGTGTGTATGTATGCAGCTCGAGTATATATTAGCAGGTATGTATGCAGCCCATGTATATATTATTAGGTATGTATGCAGCCCTAGTATATATTAGCAGGTATGTATGCAGCCCGAGTATATATTATCAGGTATGTATGCAGCCCGAGTATATATTATCAGGTGTGTATGTATGCAGCTCGAGTGTATATTAGCAGGTATGTATGCACCTGAGTATATATTATCAGGTATGTATATATGCAGCTTGAGTATATGTCATGAGGTATGTATGCAGCCCTAGTATATTATTATCAGGTGTGCATGTATGCAGCCCGAGTATATATTATCAGGTATGTATGCAGCCCGAGTATATATTATCAGGTATGTATGCAGCCCTAGTATATATTATCAGGTGTGTATGTATGCAGCCCGAGTATATATTATCAGGTATGTATGCAGCCCTAGTATATATTATAAGGTGTGTATGTATGCAGCCCGTGTATATATTATTAGGTATGTATGCAGCCCGAGTATATATTAGCAGGTATGTATGCAGCCCGAATATATATTATCAGGTATGTATGCAGCCCGAGTATATATTATCAGGTGTGTATGTATGCAGCTCGAGTGTATATTAGCAGGTATGTATGCACCCCGAGTATATATTAGCAGGTATGTATGCAGCCTGAGTATACATCATCAGGTGTGTATGTATGCAGCTCGAGTATATATTAGCAGGTATGTATGCAGCCCATGTATATATTATTAGGTATGTATGCAGCCCGAGTATATATTAGCAGGTATGTATGCAGCCCGAGTATATATTATCAGGTATGTATGCAGCCCGAGTATATATTATCAGGTGTGTATGTATGCAGCTCGAGTGTATATTAGCAGGTATGTATGCACCTGAGTATATATTATCAGGTATGTATATATGCAGCTTGAGTATATGTCATGAGGTATGTATGCAGCCCTAGTATATATTATCAGGTGTGCATGTATGCAGCCCGAGTATATATTATCAGGTATGTATGCAGCCCGAGTATATATTATCAGGTATGTATGCAGCCCTAGTATATATTATCAGGTGTGTATGTATGCAGCCCGAGTATATATTATCAGGTCTGTATGCAGCCCTAGTATATATTATAAGGTGTGTATGTATGCAGCCCGTGTATATATTATTAGGTATGTATGCAGCCCGAGTATATATTAACAGGTATGTTTGCAGCCCGAGTATATATTATCAGGTGTGTATGCAGCCCGAGTATATATTATCAGGTGTGTTTGTATGCAGCTCGAGTGTATATTAGCAGGTATGTATGCACCTGAGTATATATTATCAGGTATGTATATATGCAGCTTGAGTATATGTCATGAGGTGTGTATGCAGCCTGAGTATATATTATCAGTTATGTATTATCAGGTAACTCTTTGTGCCACACAGAATAATATCTCCCTTCCACACATATATCGTGGGATAGTGATACCGAAAAGCTTCTAGATTAATAAACTGTCGTTGTGGGGCTAATAAAGACCGGAAATGTATACACTTGCAAAGTCATTATGTTGCAAAAGGCAATCCTTTCTTCAATTTTGTGCGAAATTGCACGTGTGGCAAACGAGCAACCGTGTAGATGAGGCGAAGATTTTAACACTATAATGTGCCAAGTGGTTTGTCTCATTTCGAAATTTTACCAAAACATGAACAATGCTTATTCTCAAACAGCTGCACATCGCTGAATGTCACAAAATGTGGAGTAAAATAAAGTTGTAGGTTAATGCATTACTATTACATGTATTAGTAATGATACGTACAATGCTAAATTGAGTCGGAATTATATATATGAAATTATTAAAACTAAATTGAAATGAGCTTCCATTTAATTTTGTTCTTCACGTTTCGGTTCCTAATTTGTTTATTTTTGTTATATAAAGTAAATTGGAGATCCTGTACGAAATCTTCAAATGACTGTGGCAGCATATATATATATATATATATTGTTAGATATTCAGAAAGCTTGTTTATAAACATTAATTGGCATAAATTATACCTATTTCTAGGTGGAGCAAAGTGTCATTGAAAATACCTAGCCTGTTTTTCATGAGTCTTACATTCGTCATATTATCAAAAAAGTTAATGTTAATTTTCATGTTTTTCAAGGTGTTCGAAAGCAGTGCAGATGCAAGATTTTTCTCAGCCCTGAGGAAGAGACTGAGAACATTAGAAGCAAGTCCATGGGGCGCGGATAACGATGCCGTCATTGATACGCTTAGCACTGCTGTGATGTTTACATGGGAGGACTTTCAACCTCCCGGTTCAATTCCTGGGGAAGAGGTAAGATGATTCGATCATAAGTCAAACTTCATGTTACAAAGTTCATGCAAAGTTCATACAAAGGTCATGAAAAGTTCATACAAGTTCATCACCTTTTATCTTTATGTCACATCTGTATTATTGCGTCAAATATAGGTGACATTTAGAAAAAATTATTTTGATATTTATTGACTCAATGACCTTTTTTAAAAGCTTATACCCCCTCTCTCTCTCTCTCTATCCCTCTGCCCCTTCCCCTCTCTCTCTATCTCTCTCTATCTTTTTATCTGGCTACCTCCTTTCAATATACATTTACTCGGCATTACAGGTGGTGACGTACCAGGCAATAGTATTTACTAACGGAGCAAGAACAGGCGTATTGATGGTCTATGAGCAAGATAGTTTCAGCTGGAATCCCCAATCCAAGGCGGTTCCAGTTAGGATCGGTTACAACTCTAGGTATACATGGGCGAACCAGTTATCCGATATTAACAGAAGCTACAGACCAGACCTGTCTATTGGATCACTGTCGGGGACTCAGGTATATACAGTAATTATATGATATTGAATGGCCTTGAGTAGGTCCAGGGTATATCCCACTAGCTGATGAGCATAATTATGAAAGCTCACGAAAGAGGGTCATTCAATATAATTATTAGTATGATGGTATGGAATCTAGTACCTCAGTTTTCCCATTACATTCCTCTGTTTTGGTATTGACTTCAACATTAAAACCTGAGGGAAAAACATATTTTGTCCGAGCTTATATAGCCAAGCATTTTGCAAGGCTTGCACGCATGCATCCATTTGAATCGATTCGATTTGATGTCTATTTATTCCATATACATCAACATACTCACAATTATAATCGTATAACTTTAGATGTAGGATAATGACATTGTATATACAGGAAAAGGGTAGTCTCAAGCATAAGCTTGAAGTGACCCTTGTCTTAGGCCTATGGCTATGTGTATTCAAACGCATATTTACCTATTTAGATATTCGCGCACCCTCAACAATGAGACACGAAAAAATACTGCACGGCCATCTGGGTACTTTTCACAAGCCATGAAATATGGTTTTAAAATTGCACGATCATCCCTGTACTTTTGCGCAAAGTGTAAAATACTCCGAGTTTTTTCTCGTCGGCTCATAACTACATATAATGCAAGACCGTCACTACGTACACTGAACCAGAATTTACGAAGAAGGAATCGTTTGGGTAGAAGTCGGTTTGGCGGTCTAACCGAGGTATACCTCCACCGTTTAACCGACTCCTCATCGACTTCAAACCAACCGATTCGCAGCCATTCGAGCAATGTAATTTTTTTTGCTGCTACATCGCTATAAAAGGGGGAAAATAATTCAGTTCACTTTGATCGTGTCAGTTTCAATCTTTTTGCACAATTAGTTCTGGTTACAAGAAATATAATGATAACTAGACATGTAATACTTGTTTTGAACAAGTATAGGTGGGCAGTTCCAAGTGCATGCCACACATGTTTAGTGACATACTAAGTAGTTAAGATAACATTGGCATGATTTGACCTTATTTTTGAAATAATCCTCTTATTCAGGTCTATTAGTGTGCCAAATTTCAAGTCTATACAATGCATGGTTTTAGAGAAACCATGTACAGTATATTTGACCTTTGACCCTCAAATCTAAATATCAAAATGAAATATGCATTTTCTAGTTTTTTTATTTATAAGAAATCATATCTCCGACTCATACTGAGCTCTTTTCAACTATGAATAAAAAATTAATACACAAGGACTCAGATTTCCCATAGGGTTGTGTACTCAAACGATTGACATTCTTCTCCCATAGATATAACACGCAAAATTAGGCATTTTATTACATTGTTTGTGATTGTATATGATAATATGTTATAATAGTCGAAGAAGATCATAAAATCAAATTTAAAACGACGGCAAAAAAAAATAAAAAATTGACCCACCAGGAATCGAACTTGGGTCGCCGGAATGGGAGGCAAGTGCTATGACCACTATACCAAAATAATCCCCATAGACATTACACGTGAACGGAAAATGGAATTCTCAAATCCCACTTTGCAAGTGAAATATGAGCATGATCCCGGCATCTGATCGAAAAATAAAGGGCACACTTGTGATAGCTTATTGTCTCAGCTACAACATACTCGAAGCTCAGCGAAAACAAAACTAAAACGACGGAGATATTGCTCGCGAAAGACGGGAATGTAGAATCCAGTTTTGAAAAAAGTCATGTCCCATAGAGAATACACGCAAAATGTGAAAAATTGACATGCCTCCTTTAATCGCAAAAATACGCCATGATGCCTTTGTCAAAATGAAAAATCGTGACAACTGCATTTGTAGAGAATTGTCTCAGCTAGAACATATCAAAATTTGGAAGAAAATCGATCAATATTTACAGAGATACAATCAATTTTCCAAAAATATGCTGACGTCATAATATGCAAATTGAAAATTTGAGTTCGGAGGCCATTATGATGACGTCATGAAATCATATCTCCGACTCATAATCTATCCAAATATGAAAAAAAATGGGAGTTCCCATCCATTCTGAAGAGTTACAATGAATTTTGTATAGGCATGTTTTTGCCCATATATGCTATGTATTACAAGAGCTCGCGCGCACGGACATGTTTCTTGAACGGACGCTCATTGCGTTTTTACTGGTCAGAAAAAGGTGAACAAGGTATCAAAATGCTTGGAAAAATGTGCCAAATATGATAACAGAGAAAATTCGGCGATTTTATGTTGCAAAATGCCAGTACGCGCGAAAACGCGCGTTTTTTGCGAAATGCTTAAAATGGCCTGAAACGTATTCAAAATGAATTTGAGACGATTTGGAACATTTTGAAATTATGCGCGCGCGCCAACGCGCGGACGTGCATGGGCGCGCGTTTTTGACCTGAAATTGACCGGACGGATATTGACCTTGATCATGATAAATATGAATGAGAAATGACTTTCGTTATGAAGATATGATCATGAGTAGATTTTCAGAAAATTTTACAAAATGGCGCCTAGATGACGTCATCAGTCAAGGTCAGGGTTAAAAACCTTATTTTGCTTTGTCCATATGCCTATACATATGTGTGCCAAATTTCAAGGCATTTGATTGAGCCATTTTCAAGTTATCGCGCTAACAAAAAGTGATTGGAAATAAGAAAAATAAAGAAATAAAGAAATAAAGGCAATTTTAACGAAAACATAAGGTGGTCTGTATTATATATAGGCCACCTGATAAATAAAGGCAATTCTAACGAAAACATAAGATGGTCTGTATTATATACAGCCCACCTGATAAATAAAGGCAATTCTAACGAAATTATGAGATGGTCTGTATTATATACAGCCCACCTGATAAATAAATAAAGGCAATTCTAACGAAAACATAAGGTGGTCTGTATTATATACAGCCCACCTGATAAATAAAGGCAATTCTAACGAAATTATGAGATGGTCTGTATTACTTACAGCCCACCTAATAATATAAAGGTGTTTGAAACAAGCATATGACAAATATTAAATCGATTGTAGTTGGTATAAATCAATAATAGCAAGCCTAATTATTATTATTTGCAAACACGCACACATGCATAATGATATGTACGTCTGCATACTTTTTCTCTTTCAATATATATTTTTTTTTTTTTTCATGTGAATTAAACATTACCTTTTTGAAGTTATGGATAAAGGAAATTCTAAAAAATGTATTTCGTGTATTTAACAACATGAATAGAAAATGTTTTTTTTTTCGTAATGCACTCAAATTTAATGCATATTTGTATGTCCAGTGCTTAGTGACAAACAATGGATTGTATTCACCAAGGGGCGGCGGAGCGTCTTTCAAAGTGGGGGGCGGGGCACCAGGACACTTTGTGGGAAAAGGGGGCACCTACACAGGGAACCCTCAAAGCGAAATATACCATTTCTAGACATTGGTATATCCCCCAACATTGTCATGATTGTGATTACATTATCAGGGATGATTTCAGTATTTGTTTCTCTCTTTCCATTTGGCATTTTTCAAGGGAAAAAGGGGCACCTATCAGATTTTAATAGGGGAATTTATTACGGGGGAACAAGGGGCATTTATGAGCTATCAGAGGTGAAAAGCGTCACTTATCAGAAAGGGGAAGGTGCACTTATTACAAAGGAAAAGGTGCACTTGTCAAAGAAAAAGGGGCACCTATCATATTTGGCTTTTATCAGAGGTAAAAGTGGCATTTATGAGGAGGTTAATGAGAAGGTTAAGGGCTCGATATCTTTATTTAAAAACATTGGGGACACTTACCACAGGAATAGGGGCATGTGCCAAATTAAAGGGGCATTTATCAGATGTGAAAAGAGGACTTGCCGAACTGAACAGGGCGCACCTATCAAATTGTACTGGGGGGCATTTATCTGAGGTGGAAAGGATCAATTATTATATATAAGGGGAGGGGCCACTTGTCAAAGTGAAATGGGGCTCATTTCCTATGTTAACAGAGGCAACGTTTCTCTGTAAAAAGGAGCACTTTTAGGATACTCGCCGCCTCCGTATTCACCTTCTGTCAATAGTCGATGTTGCTAGGTCTGGCAAGCTAAATGTTTGTCCGACAACGCTGTATGTATATGCAATCTGCATCTGACTATTGAAATAAAATCATTTTTAACTGTGACTAATGTAACACCTGTGACTACATTACTTATACGGGTACGAAGTAGTAAACCGCTGCGGTTTTTTGTTATGATGACGTAAAGTATAAGACACTTCAAATTTCTGTATTTTATAGCCAAGAGATAAGTTAATATACGCATAGCACCTTCTGTAACACGCAGTTGCCGTTTGATTGGGGGAGGGGGCGGGGGTTATTTGATTTGTTTTTGTCTCTTTTTTGGGGTGTCTATTTTAGGCGTAATATAATATCTGGACGAGCCTGCATACATATTCATTTTTGTTTGTCTCCTTTGCAATTGCAGGGATTACTGATTTACAGACTCGACAACAACCCAAGCACGTTCGTTAACTCACGTCTGTTTTGCTCTAACTGGTACCTGGTCGACCAAGCCACCCTCAGGCCATCGTTGCAGCTACGACTTAAATATACACCTCACTGTCCGTGTTCTATTCGGCAGGCCAGTCTTGATCGACGATATGGTTTCTGCAGATATTTGTTTGACCAATCAAAGCTGTCTGTGGAGAATAGTATTTTTAATAGTATTTTCTTTGGTAAGCTTGCACACGTCCTCAAGTTTACTGTCCATTTGCTATCAGAGGCGCTATTTGACGTCTCGTCGCGTCGTTCGCACACAACATTTTGAAACCGGCATATTAAGGATGTGTAAAACTTCACCGATACATCGATAACGAATACAAGATTTTCAATCAAACTTTAAATTGAAAATCTCATTGTCATTATCTACAACGGCTAGGTTTGGCCAGTTTTATTTTTAAGCCATGTACTATGCATTATTATTGTAATTATTATTATTTTTATTATTACTTTAATTAATATCATTATCATTATTATTATTGGTATTAATTTTATTATTGTATGTCGACATTAATCTCATGATTATTATTATTATCATTATCAGTGTTATTATAGTATTGTTATTGTTAGTATTGATATCATTATCATTATTATTATTCATTGTTATTTTTTTATTATCATTATTATTATTGTTATTATTACTACTACCGCTAAAACTATTGCTGTTATAAATATTATTACCATTATTTTTATTGTATGATCCGGACTCCACTTTATCTTCTATCTCATCAAGGTTTCATCTCCCCATACTGCCAGCAACATCGAAGCCTGTTTTTCGAGGGTGGCTACCGGTGTACATACTTGTTTGGGCTTCTACCTGGCTACATATTCGACTTATGGTGGAGTTCTCATTATGAGGCGTATACCCACTCCTATCAACGTTGGCTTGGTAAGGAGGAATCACATAGTTGTAGTTCTTTTTAATTGCCATGAAGCCTCGTTCAGATATGAGGGGGTATTAAAAACGTACGCGTAAATACGCTTTAGGTCAGTGAATACGAGTAGACCGTAGTTGTAGATTCATTCATTTACAGGTGGTAACAATTTCAAAACAAATAAATTTAAACAAATACATTAAAAACCTTAGTTTAATACCTCTTCATATCTGGACCATCCGTGCTCATGATTAGTTAGTGATGATAGTAGCAGATATAATAGTAGTAATGAAATTAAAAGAATAAATACAATTTCTACTGCTACTACCGCTACTACTTCTACTACTAGTAGCACTACTGCTATTGTTACTACTACTACTACTACTACTACTACTACTATTACTATTACTATTACTACTCTCTCTACTACTGCTACATCTACTACTGTTACTACTATTTCTACTACTATTCTACTACTGCTGCTACTACTACTGCTACTACTACTACTACTATTAAAATTACCTCTGCTACTATACTACTACTATTATTGTTTCTGCTGCTATTACTACTTGGTGTGGCTTCATAACTTCAAAGCCCTAACATTTATACCAGGGCATGGGTAGAAAGGGCAACATTTCGGCACATACTGCATCAATTTGGTTGCTTGACCATATTGCATTTGATGCAGGAAATTTTCAAAAGGAAAATTATCCTTAAAACCGTAAAATTGGTAACACTTTGATAGTTGGGTTCAAGAATGGAAAAAAGTTGCAACCCATGTATATTGTTTTCAAAAACAAAACAAATTGAAAAATATTATTGTTGCCAATTTGATTAACAACATGTGTTGAAAGGAATAATCAATTCTGATCAAGATTTACTTATTTTTTGCATACAGCAAATGATGTGCTCAAAGGTATCACTGCTGCCAAGTAGCTGGTGGAGATTTCTGTGATTTGTACGAGGAAAGACGCCCTCCTTCGACATGCTCGAATATAAACCTCCGCGAATTGGTAAGCTTTTTATTTTGTATATGTGTTATGTTCAAAATTATGTTCAAATTATTAGTAAGTAAGCTTCATGGTGAGATAAATTGCTATGATGCACGAAAATAGCGAGAAAACGGCTAGAAAACACATACAAAATACCGAGTGGCTAGAACAACAGAATCCTGATTTTATATCACTGTCCTTGTGATTTACATATTTTAAAATACGCTAGCCATCTTGTCAAAAGCAAATGGCAGGCCTTACTCAGGTAGTCTCGACCATATGAAATTTTAAATGTTGTGGTGTTGCGATCTGGAGGATAATTCAATGGTTAAATGATTCAAAAAGGAATCGGAAGCTCCGTTGTAAAGCAAATGATAAATGTTTTTATTCGTTCATTACAGGATCTACCGCTCTCGTTAAGGCTGTTTATGTGCGGCTTTGTACGATAAGTGCATACAGCCTACACGAGTGCGGATAGATCATAAAAAGAACTCATTGGCATACATCATTTGTATACTATTAGTTATATTATTGTGCACGAGGTGTTATTTGCCTGATGTAGGACCACGCCAGCAACTGCTGTGGTCGCTGACGCGCCATGAGCATGATGGAAATCGTAGTAGATTGGAACGCAAAATGAAGAGTTCAGTCGCTATTGACTGTGAATTGATAAGATAAACATGCATGATGAACCAGTCCAAAAGAAAAACCGGATGTTACGGGCATTAATGATAATCATAGTGATGGTGATAATGATGATGATGATGATGATGATGATTACAGCTATTTTGTATAAAATTACTGCAAGATTGCTTCTACGTTTCCCTTGTAATGTGTACAGCATGGTTCTGGGGCGACCCCACATCAATACATTGGATGGAAGACTGTATACTTTCAATGGTCTTGGGAGTACACTATGCTGGAGTACAACAATAACGACTCATTTGTTCTGCAGGCCAGGACTGACAAAGCCTTCAACAATAGCAAGCCCGTCGAAACAGGAACTGCTTTTACCGGTTTCGCTGCTACGCAGGGCATCACAGTGGTAAACATCTGTTAACACTTGTTCAGAGATGCAGCGGTAAACTGCGTCGTTTTTTCTTTCTTGTTTGATTGTGTAAAGTGTACGCTTCACGTTTCTGTATCGTAATAACACAGAGCTCGAGTAGGTACACGTAGGACCTTTGTTGCACGCAGATGCCATTCATTTAAACTTATAGACAAAATGCTGAGGTTTACTGTGTCATATCTGAACAAGCTTTTAAGGTGAAACCTGTATATAAAGACTGCTAGAGACAAACAACAAAAGTGGTCTTTGTAGGCAAGACAGACAAAATAGTGAACTTTATTGACAGGTTCCTTTTAGTATGTATTTCAAAGAAAAAGACTGGAACCTTTATAAACAGACACTAGATCAAGGGAGCCAAGAATTGCAGTCTCTGCAGACAGGTGAAGGTCTTTATTGACAGGTTTCCTTAGCATGTATTTGAAGCAGAAATCATTAGAAACTTCATGTAATAAGACCGCGAGAGGGAAACAATGAATTATCGCTATCACCAATATACTTCCAAATGCTCAGTTGTACGTAGACTCTTGGACGTAATTTCGATCCACTTCCAGCACTTATACGTACTTCTGGTGTACAGTGGCACGTGCGCAGTTGACGTAACATGCATGTGCATTGTCCGTAAGTACGTGTCGAAAAGCTGCTTCCAGGTTCCTTAGTGTTTGTGACGGCATCAACGAAAAATAAGAGAAAGATCCTCAAAATAATATCGACGACCAGATCAAATTAAACAATGGAAGGCCATTCTCGTAACTTTAAGAAGATGACAAGCTTAACTTTAGAATACCCTACCAAAACGTTGTATGTCCGTTGGTCATCCAATGAGCCAAGGAACCCTATATTGTAGTCCCGTCTGTTAGTATTTTAGACAAGTTTTTGCCCTTGCCAACGAACACAACCAAATAAAGTTGACGTAGTTATTTCTATGCTTCTACATGCTCTTGCCAATCAAACATCCAAATATCTTATTCTTGGTATGTTAAACAAAATATT